>JAILWY010000001.1:1250000-2500000 GCA_022113835.1 Atopsyche davidsoni
CTTTCATATGTCTTATATAACGTCCCTTATATTATCACACAACTTTCTTCTTGGGAACGAGAAAGAAGGAAATAAAATATTATGTTATGAAAAGCTACCGCTCTATTTTCAGAAAATAAGTTTTTTTAATGGTTCATTTTAGGATAAATTATTCATTACAAAACATCAGACAGAAAACTTTTTTATGTGAGTTAAGTAATATTCATGTAAAGATGGTGAGATTATGTGAGGATGCCAATTTACATTATTTTTTATTAATACGTCAAGAGTTACCGGCAAATTACGACACAATGTAGTGATGAAATAATAAATAAAGATTTCATTTATTTAAACGATTCTAAAGTTTTTTTTTTAAATTGCAGCCTCTAATATTACCTTTTGAGAGGCTCAAGAAATCAAATGAAAATGAATTTCAAAATATGCTTTCAAAATCCTCTCATATTGGATATCGGATAAATCGGTCTGGCCCGCCCATCTTCAAATTTTAGGAAAAACCTTTGAGTGTAACAAAGTTACAAAAGGATATTTTCAGCTGATTAACTTTCAATTAGATCCTCAACAATTTTAAAAGTTCCCAACGCGAGATCACAAACAAAAACAAACATTAATGAACTTAATAATGTAATCTATTTTTTTAACTCTGAAGAAAATATTTTCGAATGAACCTGAACTTTGAAATTGTTTATTAAACTATGGTATTTTAATACATATTAAATGAATATTTAAGTATATATTTTAGAGAGATTCATTGAAAATGTAATAACCAATAAAATTTTTAACCTTCAAAATCATATTTGATTATTCTAAAGCATGATTTAATCAAAGATTCAAGAGCTGAGTCATAAAAACAAATAGTTTCAGGCCTTCTCTTGATATCAATCCAGGACTTTTTCCTTACCTCAAAAACAAACGATAATTTTAAAATTAATTCATATTAAATTACTATCAATTCAGTGTATTAGATGTATACTTATATCACGTTTATCCTTTTTAAAAATATATTTTTAATACTTTAATCAGCTTTGTTTTTTTAATAATTAAATTCTTCCTGTTCTAAGTGTATTAGGGATATTTGAGCTGATACGCAATACCTTGGAAAATCCTAACGTTCAATTTCTTATTTTCATTAACTCGTCGGAGAAAGCTTTGAAAGCTCTGGAGTCTATCTATAGCTTTTGTTTAGCTTCCGAACTTGAATAGTTGAATTTAATATATTCAAATTGGGGATTCCTCCCCATCCCTTGGTGCGGGTTTCACCCAATAACGAGTAACTCAACGGAAGTCGGAAAATTGTTTTTATACGGAAGGAGAGTGGACTTGATGATATACCCAGAACTCGATTACTAGAGCGCGCCGGCTCTGTTACCTGAAAACTATGTTAGTGAGTCCAAAGTTAATTACCTATATAATATTTTATGAAAGAATAGAACAACTACGGAATAACAATATTTTCTTGTAGAAAAACAGATAAATTTCAAGTTCACACCTTACATTTTGTGGCCCGGATCTATAATCCTCTTGGTCAACGTGCTTCTAGAAATAATTTCAAGTGATCAAGTTTACAGTAGTAATGCTGATATACGTATATGCTAGTTAAGTATTCAATAACTGCCAGGATTTTTTTTTTCTTATCACAACACTAAAGCAACGCTTTTTTTAAATGTATCGTTTTATTACTTTTAATGTTTATTAAACTAGCAAAGACGCAATGTATTGATTGTAATTTTAATTTAAAGTTTACATACTACAAAATTTTATAAATTAAATAATAATTAACCTAAATTACTATTTTCAGTGGCGTTATTTTTGATTATATTTTTGAAAACATTGGGAACATCAATTATTATTGAAAATTTAATATTTATTCAATTAATGTGAATCTATTGTATAATTTTTGTACTAGGTCATGATTAATAAACTGTATTATTCACTGTTTTCCAAACTGTTCACGTTTTATGACATTTTGATGAATAAGTATATTTTAGAAACCCTTTTTATAGAATTTCAACATAAAATATTTCAAGGAAATTTTATAAATAGCTTAAATTATTTTGTCGGTTTTTAAAAAAATTAAATTAAAATTTATGCAAAATCATCATTATTCAAATTTTACATCAGTGGTCTCAGTGCGCTGAAAAGAAGTGCCGATAAAACTTAGTCAAATAGTTCTTTTATGTAAAAGCTATAACCAATACCAAATACCACATCCTGAAGAACCGTGATCTGCTGACGCCGAGCTGCCTGAAACTCGGATGGAGATGAGGTATTTCTGCTTTCTCTTGATTGGTTTCGGTTTGTTGGTAAATGGCTTCATTTGGCAAATGAAATAATTTAATTAATCCAACAGTGAATTACTCGAAATAATATCTGATTCTCTAATTAAATTATATTAAGTTATTTCCCCGGAGAAATGTTGGGTTTACTTTAAAATATAATTGTCTTGTTTAGAAATCATACTAACCTACCAAACTTTCTTCGTGGAAATGTTGAGTCCAATAATAGAAACGGCATGGATTGCGGCCAGACATGCTGTATTACGTATTCGTTTATAATTTTCAATATATAATATTCACGATACAGTCAAGAGTATTTAAGATACTCATTGATTTTATTGAAATCATGTTTGAAAAAATTACCGCCAAAAATAAAACTGCGTGTAAAAACCGCCTTAACAAATTATCAATTTCGATAGCAGTACTCAATAAATATTCATAAAAATTACGATATTTTTGGGTATGAATTGAATTTACACTTGAAGATACTCCTAATTCTAATATAAATTAGTTTTTGTTACATCTTAAGTTTCATCCACCGAATTGTAAATAATTGAACAATTTTTATCACTAATAAAACTCTATATTTTTGTGTTTTGAATCTACTAATGTTTCTAAAAGAAATCACTGAAAATTATTCCTGAATCCAGGACCGAAACGTTAGAAGACACAAACCAAAACACTGCAAATCACCCAAGAAAGAAGAACATGAATTTATTTTTTATATTTCTTTTTATTTTCACAAGAAGTTTATAATGCCCAGGTCTTAAATTTTGAAAATGCTTACAAATAGCTTTCTCCTTCAATTAGGTTAATAGAAAATTAATAGGTGAATAAGGTTATAAGCGGCCACACTCCGGCTCACCAATAAAGGTATTAGAAATGCCTTAAATATATAATAGCCTTTGTTTTCAGAAAATAACCTGCACTTGAAACTCACAATGACTCCATAAAGTTTTCTATCGTTTAGTCCTTTATTAATTACCGCGTCTAGACATTCTAGGAACATTTCACTCTATATACAAATTTCGCAGAAGAAATGTTGAATGGCTTTTAATTTTAGCTCGTCTTTATTAAATTGTACTCCCATTTATGAGCTATCAGATTCTATTAAAGTAACATCCACTATGCCAAAATGTAAATATTATATGTCAGGGCAATAAATTGTTTATCAAGCAGTTCTTCGAGTTTCATAAGCATTGATATTTATAATTCTTTTATTAAACAATGCCATGTATTGTAATGTTATGTATTGTTGTGTGTGATTATAAATTTATTTTAAAAGATAGTTTCAACCATATATTTTAAGAATTTGGTGGTGTGAGAATATATACAAAATTAATTTCAAATAAAAGTAATTAAATGAATCAAAATAAAGGCTTATTCAGATAATTTACTTAAACGCAATTCATCAAAATTTATCACTACTGAAAACTCCAGCAGATTAAAGAGAGCTCATGGTATTAAAAATTCAACACAGCTCGCATAAAGTTTCCACAGACATACTAATCTACCAATTCGAAGCGTGTGAGTTTTTCCTGCGGTTGGGGTTGCCAGTGATATGTTTCATTCTCGCAAAAAACGATAAACCCTTATCAAAATAACTGATAGGCTTCGTTAGGATCTGCCGGACCCGCCTTAGCATGGCTTTCCTAAGTGTTCACCACAACAGCAAAGTGTTTGCGAAAACATGTAAGCTTGCACCCCATCACGAGGGTATTTTTTAACCCGCCACATAAAAAACAGCCTAGGTGAAGTTTATCGCAGAGGGTTAGGAAATATGGCCGCGTGGTAAATATTGAATTATTTTTTGCGGTGTTTTTGAAAACACTTATCGGATTTTCGTATAAGGTCGACGTCATGTTTTGCTATGCGAAATATTTATTTACGTTCGTGTACTGTCCACGCGCACAACGCCCGCTAGTAAATCTCACCTAAATCGTGTTTGGTTACTCGTACAATATTTCACTAGATAAAATCGCACTGTTGACCACACTCCTCAATCTAATTCAATTATATATTTACGTTATTTTTTATTTTTTTTTAAACTTATTGAAAAAATATTGAAACTGAATACACAAATGAATATTGACAAGTTGATTAAATAACCATTATTTAATAATTTAAATAGTGAAATAATGATTTGTGTTTTGTGTCTGTACTGTCGTTTAGAAATTCTTGTATTAGATAGTTTTGTAGTCTTAGATAGTCTATAATATTGAACCAATTAAAGGTATACGAGTAATAAGAAATACTTCGTGTTTTTTTTCTCAGTACCGAAGCCATTAGCAAGTATTTGAGTTAGCAAAGATGGCCCCAGTACTGAGACCAAAACGTCAAAAAATTATTGTACAAACGCGAAATTGCATCCAAAAACCAAACCAAACCCCTGAACGGGGTATAACTTTTACTTTTAGCGCCCATTTTTGCAATCTTTGTTTATTTTTTATTCGATATGATTAGTGTGGCCATAGCCAAGAATAACTATTTTTATCGTAATGATACGAGATTATTTTGTGCCAATTTGATATATATTTTTTGAAGCATTGTGATAACTTGATAATATTTTTTTATATTTTTTTCAAATATTTTATATTCCAAACAAAATCTACAGCAAGAGAGAATTAATATTTTTTTTGTAATCAACATTTTATATACTATAAGAAGCATTTTGAAACTAGTTAATAGATGTAATAACAAAAGCCAAGAAACTAAAAACCTAATAAATTTAATATTTTTGACAGAGAGTACTAGGTGGAATTCCATTTTAATATTTTTGAATAAAATACTTGAGTGATGTAGATACTTGATAATGCCTACGTGAAAGGTTGGCGAAACTGGTCACAAATAAAAAACGAACAAATGAAAAATCACTCAAGTATTTTATTCATAAATATCAAAAATAAATCTTAAACTAAAAATTCAACATAACCGTTTAAATATATCATGTAAAATACAATTTCATATCGCGAAAAGCTTCATAAGTGTGAAAGCTCACAAAATCCACCTGTCTTATTTTACTCTCTCGTTGAAAGCAATAGCTAACTACGCGGAGTCCGAAGCTCAGAGAAGATCCTCGACGAACCGCAGCCTTGCAAAAACCAGGCTGTATGCAAATGTCACCAGTCGGGTAGAAGCACCCGAACTGCAGCGCTGACATTTTCTTCGGGGAAAGAGGTTCACACATGTTTAAGCTTTCAAGAGTTAACTGACCTTTTACAGGGCATTGTTTTTTTAATCTGTATGAGAAATTTTATAATTTATCCCGTGAGTAAAAATGGTTCGAGTAATTCAATTTTACACAATGTAACGTAGGTAGTATATATGATACGGAATCTATGTTGCATGCTCACACTTAGTCAGTCTTCAAATACACGTGAACCTAATCAGATGTGTTTTACTCATAATTGTACACACAATCAAATAATAAAATGTTCATATAATGTTACTACTTTCAAAAATAAAAGAAAAAGTAAGTCATATTCTAAAAGGAGATGTAAAGTTCTTTTTCTCATTAAATAAAATATGGCCCGCTAATTTATTAACTAAGTCATCAAAAGCGCTTTCCGAAAATAAACGTTTAAGTTGAAAAACTTTCCCAAAAATATATATTTTGTTTTTTTTTTTCAATGTGATTTTTGTGTCCAATTTCACTAAATAAATACACTAGCATACTTTAATTTTTAATATAAATTTCATAAAAAAGGGCGTGTAGTTCAAGACCCCTTTACAGCTAACCTGACGATCGTAGAAATACTCAAAAATCAGTTTAGTACAAGGAAAAGAAGAAGAAACGCCTGGAGGGTGTAACTTTCCTCGTAAAATAAACTTCCCTTAATCTTGATGAAGTCGGCAACGCTTCTAAAATTAACGGTACTTTTCAGGAGCCAAGCGGTGTAATGCACCGTTTTGGAACCGCTTCTTTGACGAAAATGGGATCCGATTTTTTCTAGCTTGCCTTGTAGTCCCCGGAGGTTTATTGTTAGAAAAGATTGTTCTCGCCACAACTTTGTTTGAAATGCAAAGCCTCCCCTAATTAAATCCGGTCTACTCTGCGAGGGACTTTCATGCAGTCATAATGATATAATTCCACCTACGAAAAGAGTCCCCTGACGTGGTCGGAGAAAAGATTTACATATGAATAGTCCCTTGTAAAAGCACAGAATACACTGGCACCTTTTTTATATTTTAATTTATTTGCTGGTCAATTTTATAGGATAAACAAAGAACTTGGAAGATTTTAGGATAGATTTTAAATTATTTTAGAGTTTTTTTAACAGCAAATCTTTGTATATATTTTTTAAAGTTATGCATTCACTGTGAAAATTAAGTTTTACTAAGCTTAAATCTCTTCGTAGAGTGAACATTCGTAGGTAAAGCTATCATTTATTAGTAACTTAATTTAGCAGAGTAACTCTTACTCACCTATCAATAATAAATCTGAGTTTCTGGTTATTTACTTGTAGGTCTCTGGGTATGCTAAGGAAAAGAGGCAAGCTTTATTGAAACCGATTGAAAAAATACTTTCTTTGCCAAGTTGTTTTATTCCTGGGGGTTAATTAAAGTCAAAAATAAATAACAGCTTATCGAACAAACAAACAAACTATTCCATACATTTATTTGTTAACCAAACTTATCGAGCAAGCATTCGGCAAAATAAACGGTAAATTCTTTCAAAAACAAGGTAATTCTATTTTACAACCCATTCAAATCGTTGAGCTTTTCAGTCTCTGCGGACATATTTTGTGGAAACTTGGATTTAAATGTAATTGATGCAATTATTGCTGAAACGTTTGCCCTTGGTGTGAAGTGCTGACCTAGTTATTGATTTATCATCCATGGATCATCAACTAATCAGAACATATCCATATTTGTATCTGGTATCTTTATGATATTTCTTTGGAAAAATTTTATACAGTTTGGTTTTTTTCTTACTACTAAAAATCTTTACTTGATGCAGACAATAACTATTATTTTTTTTTGTTATTAATAATCAATATTCTGAAAATTAATCTATGCTTTTACAAGATGCTTTTTTCTGTTGTGTTAGTGATAAATTTATTATTTATTTACATATATTTATAAAAAAAGTTATTCCATAGGTTGCTTGTGGCTGTTTTTTATGACAATTTAAAATTTCAGTTACCTTCTATGGTATTTCAAAAGGTATGAAACGGGTATTTTATAATCATTTGAGTTAAAACGTTACAAGAAGTGTTAAGTTGAAGCTAAAGTGTCATCCTACAAACATACTTATTTTATTTTGTTTTCATAACGATCTTCTATATTTTTGAACATACAAATCATTAACAGATTTGTTTTGTGAATTTGGTTTGCTGGTAATTTTATTTCGAATATAATAAGTATAGACATCAGCGTTTATTAGTGAAAAATTCATAAACATTTTAAGTATATTCTATATTTTTCAATATAAACATTGTACGCACACAGACCAGACATTAACATAAATACTAAAAGACCTTTGCTTAAACAAAGAGCAAGTTATTTAGTTTACCCTTTAGATTATCTCACCGCACCTTTAATTAAGGCCCCAAAGACCTTTCCTAGATTTTACCAAGATGATGATTACACAACCTTTGTGTTTAATTTATGATTACAACGTCTTAATACATTCATTTTGTATTTTTTTTATGAATTCCCAGTTAATTTGTCAGAAAAACAAAAAACAACCTTCAAATGATCACTGTACAGTTTAGACGCTATATCTTCTTAGTAAGCATGGAGTCATTTTATTTACCACTTTGCTAAACATAATAATTAAGTAATCAATATTTTGACAGTGTGTATTACTATGCTACTTGGTAGAATTCCATTTTTATATTTTAAATTAAATACTTGAGTGATTTTTCCACATGTGTGGATGTACGAGGCGAAAATCTTTGTATGTCTATATTTACAGATGAATCATGTAATCTGGTGCCGTAAAGGAAACTTTCCAAATTTATATTTTTTTAATCTAAAACAGAAAAAAATAAATTACCAAAATAGCGTCATTTTATCTTATAAAATAATATTATTATGGAATTGGACCAACAACACAAAAAATATTTCAATTGAAAAAGTACTCGGTTAACTTTTTTTTTAATAAAACTATCTGCAATTTTCCATAATATTTCAATCTTAAAAAATAATTCAAATATAAAAAGAACTAATATAAATAATTTAAAATACATATTTAAAATTTTAAACAAAAGCAGTGGGTACGTTAGCTACATATATAAGCAGTGTTGAGCACAAACCGATATAAGGGTTGAAATTTCCAAATCTGGGCAAGGCATTACCTCACACGCTACCCAGGTTAATATTTGATATGAATACCTCACCCTTATAACTCCAGCGCAAGATGGCATCTTCCGGGGCTATTTAGAGCACAAAAGTCGGTAACAAATGTCCAAGCCAGCGCAAGAGCCTTCATTAAGGAGGTTTATTAATTACCGCCACCCCTCCCGATCTCCGCTCTTTAATGCACCCTGGGCTGGCCAGCGGTACCTGTAAAGGACATCTTCAGCTGATCAAGTCAATACTCAAATTAACTTCCATGTAATTACATACTACGTTTCACTATATTTTTAAGCTAGGATATGTACACAAACACATAGGTGTGTATATGTGCGTTTATTTATACATTTGTATGTATATGATGTCTATAAGAGAATGTATTTTCGCCCCGCAGATTTTGAAATTTGGTACACACTAAGGCCAAAAAAGAGTATATTGTGAAAATAGCTCTTACTTTTTTCAACATACTTTTATATAAGTACAAAGTTTTTTTTTGAGAAATCTAAGAAAACAACCTTTTTACATGAAAACTTAAGTAGATCGTCTCATCCCCGTAATCTCGAAAGCCCTCCTACCACACTCACTGTGAGGAAAGGCTTTTACTTCTTATGTATAATCCATACAGTCGTATTATAACAATAAAAGAAAAATAAATTCTGATATTTGCCATCCTCGCAATGGGTCCGGAAGCCCTAAATAACTATGATGATTATTATTTCAAAGGGTTTCCAGCTGGCCAAGCAACAATACACACCCTCCGCCCCCTCGTCCCGGCATCTTAAGGATAAATTATAAATAATTGGGTAAACATTTATTCTGCGGCAGCTATGTTTATACTGTCGGTTCCTGTGAAAGGCAAAAAGGATAATGGAGAGGATTTTTTTATTAAATTAGCAAGGCTTACTATGGGTAAAGGATACATTTAACTGCGTAGTTTTAATTGCTTGCCTCGGCAAATTTGGATTATGTTCCTTGAATTTTTAATTAAAAAATAAATGTAAAATATGCCTACTGCCGGCCATTACCACTTACGGCTTGTTTGTGGGGTGGGATTCTTTGTTTGGTGCTAGGGTCTCATTAATATCAATGTAATTAGAACAATATTGTTTGAAAAAAAATTTAAAATCATGTAAAATATCCATTTAATCTTTAAAACTCATAGAGAATTAAAAAATCCACATTTTCCACCTACTATAGGTTTTGTGCGTTTAAAATGTATATTTTGGATATTTTCTTCTAACATGAGAAAACCTCAATGCTTTTATTATTTTAATAAATAGAAAGAAAAAAAATTGTGTCGTTTTATGTCTTAATTGTTAGTATTAAACATAGAGAAAATACTAAAAAACTGAGTGGGTAATTAATAAGTGGACATTCTTACTAAAAGTTAATAGTAATCAAAAGTTTGCGTCTGTCCGAAACGAAATCAAAATATATCAGCAATAATGTTTTATGATAAATAAACCTTTTCTGTAATGTACAAGGATTATGTGGCTTCTATAAAAGACGAAACAAAACCCATCAGCATCTTTCCATTGCATCAACTATCCGTCAATCTTGTTCTCGTGAAGTTAATGTGTCAGTTCAAGAAGACGGGGATTATAAGGGTTTGAAAATGTCTGCCGGTGGCTCTCTCTCGATGCTGTGCACTGTATTATTTAATCAAAGCATCCATTCCGTATACCTTAACCAAAACCTTAATACTTAAGCGTCTTTTAATAAATTATATAAAAATTTCTTAACATCAGCATATAAGTATGAAACACAGAGGAAGTCCATATATACTTCATGACCAAGGTAGTATATTTTCCCCGATGCTGCCGGCCGGCGAGCCTTTCTGCGACTGTATAAAACGCGTCAACAAACAAATCTCATATTTCAAAAAATAAACGCAAAAAATCGGAACTTTCCGAGCGAAAAATTTCATCAACTTTGTCGGTGCTTTTTATAACGGTTGACACCATAAATCAGTTGCATTTCCTACCTTGCCCGTAAGTCATGTCTGGCTTTTACATCCATCCAAAGCCAGTCTTATGCCAGTCTTAAGCCAGTCTCCGTCCATTAACACAAAAAGCGCGGCTTATCGCAGGCCAGCTTATCAAACTGAGAAGTGACAAATGCCAGTAATTCTGTCTTGTTAGAACCCCAATCTAGGAGTCGACTGAATTAAGTATTTCAACGTTTCCTTCCGGACCCGCGTTTCGCTTGTAATTTTTTTTATTTACTTACTCGTTTTTTTTAAGACTAAAATATATGACGCATTACTCTCTTTCGGGATTGAGATTTATAGGAAGGGAGGGTCCATTAAAATATTACCATTTACCGCACCGCAGCAATGACGATAATTATTATTTAAAAAAAACACTGGCATTACAATTTAATAACCATCACGCAAAAATGATATTTTCCTAATAATTAAAAATAAAACAGACTTTTTATTTGACATTTGTATGTTTTACCATATTCATTTTAATTTTTATATTTCATTATCTTTAAGCAACAAAAATTTTATCACAGCATGTATATATAAAGTCAGCGTGAGTGATAGAGGTTTTACATTCAAGGAAAGCAAAAATGTGCTTAATGAAATGCAAAGTGTTGGATGTTGTCTGGTATTAAATTAAAAAGATACCATCTTAGCCATCAAACATAATTGTAACATTCTTGAATGTTGTTATTATGAAAATTATAATAAATCTTCTAAATTATACATACTTTTCAATCAGAAAAAACCAAATTTGTCTTATAATGCAATATTGAGAAAATCCCAATAAAGTACTAAATAGTCTTAAATATGGATAAGATATCATGTTGACAAAAAGACTGGTTGTAATTCAGTAAAAAAACAGTATTTACGCTAAATAACATAACTACAGAAGTTAAAGCAATTAGGTCATCAGACGACCAAAAAAAGTTACGAGTTCAAAATCATTTTAAATTGTGATCCATTATCAAGATTTTACAAAAAAAATATGTTTTTAATAACTAACTTACAACCAATTTTTTTAACATTTATTAACTGATATTATTTTAAGAAACACAATTTTTAGTTTATATGAATGCGCTGCAAATGCTAATTTTACTTTGAGGCTGTTGGATCCGCGAGTAGCTCTGTGGGTGTACCCGCAACAAACAATTATGCTTCAATCTAGCCTGTGTACATTTTTTTCGTTTACTTGCTGTTGAAACAAACGCCCCCGGAAATACCTTCTGTTTGCAAATCCGGCCGTGAGGGAAATCAAGAAAACCTTTCGTTCCAGGAACTTGGCGCTGGAGCGCAAGGTGTATGCAAGTTTACAGCAATATTGTGCCAATATTTTACAGCCACTCCCACTTCCGATACTAGCGGTACCTACTTACCTACTATTGTTGCTATAACAAAATACGTTATTCAGAAGGTTTACCTTATACAAAACTTTGTAAAATATTTTTTCAATTTCTAATTTAAAACATCTTAAAATATATTAAAAATTTAAGTAGTAGCTTAACCCTATTATAATCAGAGAACTTTCATCTGACAAAGATTGAGTTGATTTTATAAGCGTAGTAAGTTTTTATCACAGCTGTTAATAAAATAAGCTCAGAAGCATCATATAATTACAGAAATATGCATAAAACATTTAATTTAAAACAATGGCGGGCATGAGGAGGAACAACAAAAGCTGAAAAAACTAATACACTCCAAGTTTGCATAATTTACAGGGCCTCTAAACTTCCACGCATTTCTCTGTGTGATTCACGAGACACCCTTACACCCTTACATCCCAGCATCCCCTAAACAATGCCAAATTAAATCAGGCACGCACCCCGTGAGGCAGGGAAGGCCAAATGAATGCTAAAGTGGGCCGCAACATCTGCCGCGAGACAGGCCCGCCCGCTTCAAAACTTTAATTGAATTTCAAATTAGTTCGTCATAAGCGCATTCCTAAGAGAGCTCCGCTGACTTCTTGTGCGTCATTCCATAGTTGTGTAATAGATTTGAAGGTTTTGCAATAAGAATACAGCATTTTTTTTCATCTTTGATATCCCCATTATATGCTTCTCAGTCTTCCTTAGAGCCTCACAAGTGTCTTGAAATCCTTTTCGGTAAAATGTCAATTCATTACCTTTAATACTGATATTTGTTATTAGTCCATATTTATATTGGTAAAGCTTTGCCATGACTTGTTTTTGGTGTTATTAATATATATTTCACAGTTGTGTAATAGATTTGAAGGTTTTGCATAAAGTATACAGCATTTTTTTTCATCTCTGATATCCACATTATATGCTTCTGAATCCTCCTTAGAGTCTCACAAGTGTCTTGAAATCCTTTTCGGTAAAATGTCAATTCATACCTATAATACTGATATTTGTAATTAGTCCATATTTATATTGTCAAAGCTTTGCCTTGTCTTGTTTTATGTGTTATCAATATTTATTTTGTATTTGTTTTTTTATATTATTATTGAAATATTTCAGTCTTATGGTTGATATCTCCTTGTAAAAAATTTAGACTTGTGTCCTATTTGATTATTTGCTATGTTTTGTCAGTAAATTATTTTTTTTTAAAAGTTTGTGATAAAATAAATGATCTCTAAGTATTCATCAATTAAAGAGCCATATTCAACTAAAAATTCAGCAATAATCTAGAACAAAGGCATGTGAAAAAAGAAGACTTGTATTTATTTTATACATACTCGTAATTAACCTATTCAACTATGTAAAAAAAAAAATATTAAAAGTAATTACTGCCAATAAAAGGTGTAACCCATCAAAAAAAATATCCCCTTTTCATATCATCAATGCACGCAAAAAATTTAGTTATTGAAAATGTTTGCTGTCGTAAAATATGTCAAGAGTTGAAGTTTTCTTGGTAGAAAACTCATTTCATGGGGATACGTTTTGGTTCTCCTGACGGTGCAAGCCTTATTTGCATCAAGTAGGTTCTCCCTAAATAACAGTGCAGTATTGTGACTAAACTTACACGCGTGTCATTTATGCTAATAAGCGTCGTGACATAAAGCTGTCATTTTATGACATTTAACTTTAACGTTATTATTATAAAACGATGAAAGATTGTCTAATTAACTGCAATAAAAAGTAATGATAAATCGTTATACTGAGCGTTTAAATATAAATGCAGTTTTGTAATTTAAGTAATAATAAATAAATTACTTGTCAATTACTTTTTAGAAGAAGTGAATTATTAAACTCAATCTATAATAAATAAAGCATTTTTTTATTAAAAAAAAACCACAAAAAAACAGCTAAAATATTTTTAAACGGCTTAAGTTTGACCCTGTTCTAAAAAGTAACAAGTTTATGCAAAAAAAAATTTTTTTCATTGATTTATTTATGATAGATCATTGATGTTTCTCTTCAAACACTCTTTCATAAATTGCCGTAAATTAACGCATTATACTAAATATGCATTTAATTAACAGTTATTAAACATTGCAGGGGGTACATTTCATCATTTCTGCAATGAAGAGACGTAATAAACATTTTCAATTCACAAATTAAAGCCTCGAGACTTCATTAACGTGCTAATACGCCGTTTCCCCGCGCGAGCTCCCGGCAGTCAGGACTTCACATCTGATTATGAAGCGATACAATGGAGGCTGTGACGTCATCAAACATGGCATGTCTTCCGCCATCTTGTCTGGCATCTTAATAAACTCATTTGACGGTTCTTTACGTCGGGGCCCGTCAAACTCGACGCACGCCGGCAAGCGCTGACGGGCCTCCCACCCCTCGTACCCCCACACACGCTGGAACATTTTACACGACTGCTCCACGAGTAAAACTATCTTAACCAACGAGAAAATATTAATACTTTCTTTGTTCTTATGTGCCTTGCAGAGAGTTGATTGACAACTTAAATATATACATCGACAACAAAGAAGTGGAGTGAGTTAAAAGATTTAGGTATTTGGGCAGCTGTTAAAATTTTGACAGAAATAAAAGTGAGGATTGATATAGCACGATTTTTCTGTCCAGTAATTTATATTATACATTGAACAAAACAGTGAGTTTTGTTCTGCATCTGATGATGGCTAAGTCTATTGGTTGAAACTAGTCATGTTAAAATAAACTCAACGTAAAGAAATTATAAAAAGTTACCCATATCATTAATAGAAAATATTTTTATATTATTGATTTTGGTGAAGACCGTCTCACAGGAAGTACGATTTTACCTATACAGGTTTGATTGATTGATAATGATTAAGTACATTTTTTCAAATATTGAAAAATGATTAAAGAAACTCAGAAAAAAATCATCGTTATTTGTGTGGGATTCGAACCCACATCCCCAAGCTTACATGGCCGGTGTATTACCAATTATACCAACGAATCACTAAGTATTTGGCAAGAATTTTTAACAATCATATCCTATAAGTGAAACAACGTGTTATGCCAATTAAATATTGTGTGACTTGCAATACTAGACTTTTAACCCAAAGTACTGAGTGAAGCATTTAAATCCGATCTGTATATTATTATTTTTAAAGTCTATTTAATTAAGCCAATACACGCACTTGTTAAATATATTATTGATTTTTGTGAAGACCGTTGGTAAAAGAGAGTTTCTTTAATCATTTTTCAATATTTGAAAAAATGTACTTAATCATTATCAATCAATAAAAAACCTGTATAGGCAAAATCGTACTTCCTGTGAGACGGTCTTCACAAAAATCAATAATATATATTATACATTTTTAAATTAATAAAATTTTATTTACGACATTTGGTTAGACACCTTTACGAAAGTAGTAGTTTTGCCGCGTAACCCTGGCTTCAGAAGCATAAGGATTCTTCACACTTGGAAGATATTACATACTTCGTGACTGGTTACTTGTACCTAATAGGTTCCCCTTAGATGAGTGGCTGATGGCTTTGAGGGTGTTTACCGGCTGTCTCATTTGAACAACGAAATTTGTTAATTTTAATTTGGCCTCACGTCAGATACATCTTCTTCCGCACTTTTGATTTTGCATCTTAATACTTTGATAATGACTGTGTGTTCTATTAGTTAATACAAAGACGTGTGTTAAATATTTTAAAGACTTGTCACTTTACATAAATTATTTATAACCTTTGTTTTGATTATGTTTGACAATTATCAAGTAAAATAATTAGAGAGAGAGTTACTTTAATTTATGTACAACAGTAAACAAATTTCAATAATCAAATCCACTGAAATCGAGTTAGTCATTATTTATCATACGCAAAACATGTCAGTTATTCATTTTAAAAAATCAACAATTAGAATATACTTCAAGCTAGCCCAGATATTTATTTATAATTAAAATTAAAATAAGCAACTCTTCCGGGTGAAACTCCCAACACAATTTCACAATCATTTGGATAGTAATGGCGACAATTAAAATTTAATTCCCTGTTAACTTAATTGTTCCATGGGAGAAGTTATGGAATCTGGAACAACACAGCGGACCTAACTGAGCTATCCGTCACACAGCATCACCCTGCATACTACAGCATAATTTATATCTTATGTATCAGTGTAGTTTCATCCTTAAGATTATCAAATTAATTTAAAAACAGATTATGAAAAAAAAAAAAAAAAAAAAAAAACTGTTATTTAATGCAGTTTTCCACAAACCAAACAATTTTTTTTCGCAGCATTTTAATCTGAATTTAATATGTATGTTAATTGATTGCCTACATTTTAGCATTATTAAAAGATGTGTGAAAATGGAAACCAACAAGAATTGGAGCACATAACACGCGCTGGGCTTGCAATCCTCTTACGCCTGCGATGCTTCCATCGCCATGGCCGAGCGATCCCTCCGAGGAATCCTTTCAGATGATTGAGGCGATATGCGGGGCTCATTCTACAAAGTGCAGACACGCGGTGCACCGGAGGGAGGTCTTGTTCCTACGAACTGCATTCAAACGGACGCAAACTACAATTGCACTTGAATTTATGACATGAACATTTAAAATAATAATTCTGCTAACTTCAATTTTTGAAATTACAAATAGGACAAGTATGTTACAAAGAAATGTTAAATAATACTTTTTTTTTCTGAATATTCATATGTTACCGTCATCTCAATCAGCTCAAATACGTTTTTTAAATTTTAAATAATTAACAGTAAAAAATGTTCATTCACGCCGTATATAGTAATTATAAGTTTCGTTACACTAAGAGCCAACATTATTTTTTATTTCAGGCGATGAAAATATAATGCACTGTATCAACAAATAATTTTAAACAATCCTCCGTCATTGAACATTTAAATAATTACACGACGAGAAAATCCGTGGGACCTCGACGACTATCGCCAGTACCAGTCAAAAAATTGATATGGGTGAAAAATTAAGTTCTGTTAAAATCATTAAATTTGAATTATTGCTAGTAGTGGTTATTAACAACTTATGGATCTGCTAACTGCAATTTCAGTTGCTAAGGTGAAGCAAAGGTAGCCTCGCATTCCCTGATAGTTTCTGTCAAAACTGGGGGAGAAGGGTAGAAGTTTCACTGAAAGCAACACGGAGACTGCAGCTTCAGGATGCGGCTCGGCGGCTGCGTGCCTCTGAGGGGAGGCCGGCTTCTTAAGCGAACTATTCGTCTGTCAGAAGTTACTTGCCTCACAAGTGTATACGCGCCTTCTAATGTATGAATTACCATGAGTGGGAAGGAGATGACTACTGTGTGACTGCCGCATAGGTACGAGTAAGTTTGAATATTGTAAATTATCAAACTTAAACCATATTCTGCAGTCACATGCTATGTCAGATTTGCTTGAACAAAACTAATTGACGTCACAAATTTGTTAATTTTTAAATGCGTTCAGCTTAAAAAAAACAAAGCTTATCAGTCCTTCATTACTTGAATATGTTTAGTTTTTTCTTTCTTCTGTGGATTTGAAATTATTGTTTAGTACAAATATTCACATGAAACACCTACATAGATACTTGTTAGTGTCTCATCTGATCCCTTAATTATGAAATATTCTCAAAAGATGTAGATTGGAACTTTTTAATAAGTAATTATACTTTAAATAAATAAAACATCTAATTCTTGTAAATTTTTAATATTTATTAAAAATATTATAAATCACAAAACAAATATTTTTGCAAAGCAATGTACGTGTAATTTCTACGTTCAAAGAAGCAATGTATATTTTAATAACACGGTACATAAGATGATGTCTTTACAAAAGAATATCAAAAACTATTTTTATACATTACTTCAACTCTAAAAGGTCTTAAAATTGCTTATAAGTATTTAAGCACACTGTAACCTTTTGTACCTTTTCAATAATTTATAAGTACGATCAATGCTTTATTATTTTGGAGTGTTTTTTTAAGTCCCGAATCTAATCGAAGATTACCACAAAATCGATTTCATCGCCTTTTAAATTCTCCAACCTAAGAAGCCCCCAGTAGCGAGTTGCCAAGCGATCCAACCGTGTGACATGCAACATAATCAGCTGCACAGCGCAACAGCTGTTATGCCGCGGCATCAGCACCTGGTCGCGAGGAGCAGCAGGCGTGACGTCACGGTGGCGTGCGCGATAATCGCTTGCGATGTTGAGGAATTCAACTGAGGCTCTCGGTGTAAGAAACAAGTATAAAATCAATTTAATTATTAAAACGGACCCCCTCTCATAGTTAAAACTTGCCCTTGGACCTCCTTTCATAGTCAAAACTTGCCTACGGACCCTGGGTGAAAAACTACGTAAATTCATACTATTCATAATAATTCAAATAATATTTATTTATTAAGTAAGTTACATTTGTAGCAGCAAGAAAAATTGTCGTCTTTTATTAAAAAGGACATGCTGAATTGCAAGATGTGGATTTAAATTTTACCGGATCATCTTCCAAAATAATAAGGGTTTTTGTCATTCGGGTATAAATCATAAACCCTACAAATATATATTGAGTAGAAAAAATATAATAAATGCATTCTAATTAAAAATTTAATATTCGTTATCTGTGAAAATATCAAATAGTTTTATGAACGATGCTTACTACTTTTAAAATAGCGCGAGAACGAAAACCAGCATCGTTTTTCAGTCTAATAGTCTCAAACTTTTTGGCCCACGGACCCCTTTTCATAGTCAAAATTTGCCCACGGACCCCCTTTCATAGTCAAATCTTGCCTACGGACCCCCTCTCATAGTCAAAACTTGCCCGTGGACCCCCTTTCATAGTCAAAACTTGCACACGGACCCCCTTTCATAGTCAAAACTTGCCCATGGACCCCCTTTCATAGTCAAAACTTGCCTACGGACCCTGGGTGAAAAACTACATAAATTCATACTATAGACTAGTTGTTGCAAGTATCGACTCTTTTGCGTTCCTGTATTAACCTACCTGACTCACCGCGATGCCTGTTATTACTTGTATTTTATGCACCTTATATTTTACTTAGGACGTAAAAATCGCTAATAATGTATTCATTGTTATTTATTGCAACTTCCATATCAATAAAAATGTGTCACAATTTTTTTATTTTATATTAAATCTTGCACGGACCCCCTGATGTTGTTGAGGGACCCCCAAATCGATTTTAATTTTCTGCACTGTTTTAATAGAATGTTATGAATTTTAATTTTTTTTTTTATTAATATTTCTCTTTAACAAAATTGCCGTACTGTCAATGAATTTAGAAACAAAATACAATACAATTGTTTTTGCTATCAGAGACTAAAAAGTTATTGTTGCACCAAAATATTGCATATGACGTTGGCGTCTAAAGTAGATCGAGCCTTTTTTTATTTTGCCGCATAGCACCACCACCCAAGGGTGTTTTCTTGTATCATTGATGCTACTTTATTTTCGAGCTTATGTTTTCAAACACATTAAAATGTTTGAAAGGGGAGCTTCATTGTTTCGAAGGCACACCGGGCGAGTGCAGAAGGCTCGCCTGTGCCGGGCGTCAACTCGGCACACGATCAGCGCTCCACAGCAGTTCAAACCATATTTTAATAATTAAAATAAATATATTTACAAAATTCAAAAAAAAATTATTTAAAAATTCTAATAATTCAGTAATGGTCGTTTTTAAGAATTCATGAAGATAGTATCAATGAAATTTTCAAACGCAGTAAAATAGCCAAGAACAGAACAATACCTGTAAATTTAGGATTAAGATCAAAATATTCAGCATAAATGTATGCTCAGTGAGATGGTCGCCAGTCTCCTCTGAGAAGAGTCACCCGATGAAGAAATAGAATCATAAAAAATAAGGATATTGTTAAGAATAAACAGAAGAAATTGGGGCTTGTGAAGGAATGAAAGATGAATTTTTACTGTCTATGTAATCATTAGTCAATATTTATACATTCAATTACTATATGTTCGTAGCTGATAAGACTGGTGTTTTCATTAATATTTTAGGGGGGACCGGATACCAAAAGTTGTAGAACCACTGTGTTTCGTAAGAAGGCGGGGTTTGCACGGCACGCGCCGCTCCAGCGGAGTGCGGCGAGGCGGGGCGGAGATGCGGTCAGCGACGGGGCCGGCGGCGCAGACAGAGGGGCCCCTCGAGGAACCAACCATGACTTCATGATGCAATATTCTTTATACATATGAAATCACAAAATAGATAAATATATTAAAAAATATTTTGGATATTTATACTGAAAATCCTCCACGCTCTCCCCATTCTGTTGCTTGTGCGTGGCTACCATTCTATACCCTGAGCGTGTGCAAAGGATCGGTAATGAAGTTGTGGACTTGGAATAATTGTGGAAGGATGTGCACTGAAAATACCTCCTGATATTGTTTCTGTAGCTAGCTACAGAATGAGTATCAGATCTAAACGCCAGAGCTTTGTAAGTAAATGATTTATAATAATGCTATTGGGCAGCAACAATACGCCGATTTTTGCAGTATAGAAGGACCCGAGGACCTATTACACTATTTTTCCCTTAGAAAACCATGAACACTGGTTCAGCATGAGAGTGTGCTCAGTGAAATGGTCGCTAACCTCATCTGAGTAGAGGCACATGACAAAGAATGATGATACTGAAAAATATTGAAAACATTCGATTGGTAATCTTATTTAGTTGTGGTTGTGTCCATTTTTTTAATATGACGATGAACATACATTTTGCATACAATACTTATTACAACTATTAAACGTAAAACATACAGTACTTTAAAATAATTTAAATTATAAATATATTTTCTACTTAGCTAAAAAATGGAACCATACTAAAAGAAACCGGTCGAGAAGCATTCAGTTTATCGACTCTGGTATAAATATGTTAAGCAGCCATTAGTTTTGCTGGGATTCGTATCCTCTATCAAAAATATGAAAAATAAAAATCTAAAAATTAAAGCAGCGCTCAAATAAACTTCTCATGAGCGCTTCGGCACTCGAGGCCGGGGAGAAGCTGCAGCCTCCCTCCCGAGGACTCGAACCCAATACCCTACTAATTGGGCCCTTGCCTCTCAAGATACGAATAAATACATACTAATACAAGAATGGGCTCAGACTACGGCCATGAATAAGAATAGCCCGCAATGTTACTGCCAAATGAGATTCAAAGGTAAGCAAAACGATTATTATATTTATAGTTTAAAAAATCTCTATCTAACAACCTCATAGTTATTTTATTTAATAAATCAGTATAATATTGTATGTTTTTATTGTGAAATAAAACAGCTAGAGCTATTTACAAGTAATCTAAAGCACTACAGTCCTTCTTGGTTCTTAACTGAAAAAAATTCTTGGTATCTGTTTTCTACTAAGAGCTTCTTCGTGAACCCGTTGCTTTCGGCTGAACTGTCTTATGCTAATTAGCAGGCAACCGCATGTTTAAACCTTATATTTTATCACAATTACCAATTAAAAACAAGCTCTTAGTGATATCAGTATTCTATTAATACAAATTTAATCTAAACCCGAAGCGGCATTTTCGATAAAGAATTACTTTATTTGACTTTTGCAAGTGGATTGGTAATATATAAAACAGTATTTAAATTGATATAAATCACTCATGAAGTTTATTATTGTCATAAGACTTACTTTTTATTTGCCTAACAAATATATTGTAGTTAGGCATATAGCTAGAATATGATGATCATTTTTATTTAAGAACGTTTTTGTTTTACAGGGGAGTCTTAGGACACGAAAACCGAGAGAAAGCTGCAGAAAGGTGGAATTCCGACTTGAGATGCTAAGTATCATAACCTGGGTAATTTTATTCAACATGTCCTTAAATGTTACCACTACTTGCACGTCTAAAAAATACTCGCAAACTTATATTTATTAAATTTTAATGTCCTAAGTCTTCAACAAACGTAGCAATAAATCGTGCCACCAACTTGCAGCTTGCCAACAGCGTCCCTTTGTTTAGGGTGTTTCTTATGGTTTTGCCTAAAATGTAGGACGCTATTGGCTAGCTGCAAGTTGGTGTCGCGATTTGTTACTACGTGTTTAGAGGGCTTAACAATGTAGTTTTGATCTCCGCATATGTACCATAAAACTTCTAAAAGTTTTTTTTGTGTTTAAATTTATTAACTGTACACTTTTTAAATATTTAACTCAGTAAGTTTGCAAAAAATGTATCCATGCAAACCCTTTGAAGTTTTTTTAAATTTATCGGTTGTTTTTAATTTGCTCTAGTAAATTGTCCCTCTGGTCATATTTTTATTGCAAACTTCGCGTCGTTTAAAAATAATTTGAATATAAATCCACAGGTTTATTTTTTTCTAAGATTGAACGCCGCCGCTAGACGCATAATTACATTTGCAATAAACCCTTTCGATTATTATATACTACAAAACAGTAATTTGCAAGTAAAGTACTTGATTTCCTTTTGTGCATCGCAAACACATTGTAGAATGAATAATTTATTGTTCAGACTACGTTATTGTATTGGGAAAATATTTAAGATAAACATCTTCTAAATAGATTTTAAAAAGTTGATATATACCATAACTTACCGTACTATACACCATACCGTACCATTAGGGTGTCCCTTAAATTTCAAGTTCGATATTTTTTTACGCGTACCTTCTTAAAAGTTTAGTAATAACCCTATATTGTCTAGAAAAAAATATTAGTTCGATTTATAAACGATAACCCGTGCCGACTTGCGATTTAAACTTGTCCATACAAGTTGCGTAAGTACTGCGCTGTGACTTTTACAAATAAAACATGTAGTTACCTACATGTTTTATTTGTCATTTCATACGTGATTTTTAAGATTAGTAGTGCTTCATTGTTTAGTGCGTTGACATGTCGGTGGAATTACGGAGTGATAAACAAAATAATTTCCTTATCGGTTTGCCTAGATATCAAATAAATGGTGCAAATTACCATCTAATCGACAATTTCTCTCGGTCCTATTTTACAATATTCTTGAGGTTAAACTGACTGTTAGTGAAAGTGCAAATCTTGTGATTAGGGAGTGCATCATATATTGGGAAAAAGCAAGAATTCCAACAGGGGCATTTCCTAACTGCGTGAAGAAAATTGTTGATTTATATCATGTTTGGAGAGAGTTGCAAAAAAATTGTAAGAAAACTCAGGTTACGTTCAAGAGCCGTGAGAACAATTTCAAAATTGATCTTGATAATTTGTTTGATATTGCACATGCTGATGCTTTTGAGAGAATGAAAATAGAGGAAGATAAATTATTTTTAATGAAACAGAGAGAGCCAGGTCTACCGGGATGCTTAGGTGGTGTTGATAAAAAATTGGCGGAAAAAGAAGATAGATCTAAACAACGACGAATGGAAGAAGAGGAAAGGGTTGTAAGACAAAGAGAATCACTAGCTGCTGAAACTATAAAATCAAGGGCAGAAGCATTAAAATCTGACTTCCAAAACAATGTACCCGACGTAGTCACAGTCCATTGGGATGGAAAACTATTACCCAGGTTGGATGTACGAAGTTCTAAAGAAGAACGCTTGCCAGTTATTGCTTCGTTTGACGATAAAGAACAGCTTCTTGCAGTGCCGAAACTAGAACATTCTTCTGGAAAACATCAAGGTAAGGCTGTCTCAACAGCTCTTTTTGACTGGAACCTTCACGATAAAGTACAAATAATGTGCTGCGACACAACAGCTTCCAATACTGGCCATTTCAATGGAGCTTGTGCTATTTTGGAGCAAACTTTAGGAAGAGAATTGCTGCTTTTCGCCTGTCGTCATCATGTTTATGAATTGGTCCTAAAAGCTGTCTTTGAAAGCAAAATTAAACAAATTACTAGTAGCCCAGATATTCCAATGTTTAAAAAGTTCAGAGAAAATTGGAAAAACATCGACGCTAGTAACATTGAACCATCTCTTAATTTCGTAAAACAACGTGTTGCCGAGACAGACATTCAAGCTTTGTTAATATTTTATAAGGCAGAATTAGACAAAGGTTATGTAAGAGATGACTTCCGCGAATTGGTCGAACTGTGCGTAATATTTTTGGGAGGAGACACAGAGGAAAAATTAAAACTAAGGCCCCCCGGAGCAATGCATCGGGCTCGCTGGATGGCGAGAGCGATCTATTCTTTAAAAATATGTTTACTTCAGTCACAATGCAGAATAACTGCGAAGGACAAAAAGGCTCTACAAGATGTTTGCTTATTTGTCGTGGTGTTGTATGTTAAACCTTGGCTCGAATGTACAGTGGCGATCAAAGCACCTAACCAAGATTTGCGCTTCTTGAAGATGTTAAAAGAGTACGAAAAAGTTGACGCAACAATTTCTAATGCTTCTATAAGCAAGTTTAGCCATCACTTGTGGTATTTATGTGAAGAGACAGTTATTCTATCACTGTTTGATGATGAAGTTGATAACCAAACTAAAAAGAAAATGATTGCCAACTTCAACCGGGACAAAACCTCAGATTTTAGCAAACGCTATGACCCGTCAAAGGAAGAACTGCCCCAAAGGTTGTTTGGTAAGTTTAATTGACTTTTTGTGATATATTTAAATTGTTGTAGATTTATTTGTTATTTATCTTATTTTCCTTTTTTTTCCAGGCAAAACACTGGATAATTTCGTATCGGAAAAGAGCAAACAATTTTTATCACGACTGCAGATCGACGACAGTTTTCTAAAGGAAGATGTATCTTCCTGGAATAATAATGCTGCTTTTCTGGAAGCTAAAAGAAAAATAAGTTATTTGAGAGTTGTGAATGATACTGCTGAAAGGGCTGTTAAAATGATGCAAGATTTTAACGGACTTATCACGGCTGAAGAAGAACAAAAACAGTTCTTGCTGCGCTGTGTCCAGGAACATAGAAAATTGTATCCGGACTGTAAAAAAACAACTCTAAAAAAAAGTTACCCTGGCTGATTGTTATTACTTTATGTTTTTGATTAAAGATTAATGTTCATCTAATTGAATTTTTACTATTATTTACTTAATTTATTGCATTTATAATGATTTTATACCAGACCGAAATATCAAGACAAAACACGTTTTTTACTAAACTTTGAAGCTCGGTCGGCACTGGTTGCAATTATGCTAGAAAGATGAAATTTTATATTTAAGACTCTTATAGCATTACTAAAAAAAGTAGAGGGTACCCATTTCGAAATTTGAAAAAAAAAATTTTTTGGTCATATAAGGGACACCCTACGTACCATACACCGTACCGCATACCATAACTTGTACGCAAGAGTAGTATAAAGGGCAACTTTTTAAATTAAAGAATCGTTGAAATAATTTTTTTGTTGTTAATCTTTGCAACTAATATACTATTTTTATATTAGTAGTGTGCATTAATTTTAAGGATTTTCTAAGAGATGACGTTACTAGCCAAGGTAATGCTGTGAAGTTGGTGGGATCAGAAGGGTGTCATCCACTTTGAGCTGCTGAAGCCAGGCCAAACTATCACGGGCGAGCTCTACAGACAACAATTGATGCGTTTGAAGCGAGCATTGGCAGAAAAACGGCCAGAATATGCGACCAGGCACGAGTCTGTAATTTTCCATCACGACAATGCTCGACCACATGTTGCTAAGCCGGTTAAAACATATTTGGAAAACAGTGGATGGGAAGTTCTGCCTCACCAGCCTTAAAGCCCATACCTTGCCTTTTCCGACTACCACTTGTTTCAATCGATGCAGAATGCTCTTTCTGGAATACGCTTCACTTCTGAACAGGGTATCAAAAATTGGCTTGATTCTTTCTTGGCTTCAAAAGACGAACAGTTCTTTTGTGACGGAATCCATAATTTGCCCGAAAGATGGGAAATAGTAATAGACAATACTTTGAATAGAATATATTGTACCAATTTTTTATAATAAAGCTCCAATTCACTAAAAAAATCCTTAAAATCAATGCACACTACCAATATATGAAATTCATTCATGATATCACACCACACCATCCCAAAATGCCACAACCCATGTGAGCTCCTATGGCGCAGTGCCGACTCCTCTCTCCTCGCCGGTAGAGTTCATACGCAGCCATGTAAGACTCCATGCAAATTCATAACGGCCGAACGCAGTCCGGTGGAACCAGCCGGAACTCACTTATTATTTACAGAGCGCTGCCAGGAGAACTCAAGGGGGACTGAAAAGCGACTAGAACTACTGCTCAATGGCAATATTATAAATTACTGACGACTAATAAATATGACGGGTAGAGAAACAATAAAAATGATTCAAAGGCGACGAAGTAGCTGGTACATCTGCGATTTTTGGCATTCAAATCACAAAAAAACCAGAATCAAAGCAAGCTCTCTGTCAAATCAATATAAAGAAGTTATTAATAAGTAGAGCTGTAGAGTGTTTTGTTTTCAAATGTTATATCCAAAAACGTAGTACTTATCAAGTCAATGTGTTTAAGGCAGTTGCTTCCAGCCTTTTAATTGCCTCTGGTGTCCGGTTGGACACCAGAGGCAGTCCATTACCTGGCGAAATCGTGTCATTTAATAAATTTAATTGTCACTTTATTTTTCTATGTCGAAAGTTGATTTTTTTACAGAGTATTGAAAAAACTATAAACAATATTTATTTATTTTTTATTATTAATTTAACGTCCATTTTTAGGTGAAAATAAAATCTTGAAGATCTTGAAAAATTGGATAAAATGACGACTTTTCAAAACCAAAGTTTGTTAAAGATTTTTTTTTTTTTAATTTTTAAAATAATACATCGCACAGGGTTTATATTAAATCTTTTAATTCCAATTGAAAAAAAAGACTTTTAAATGTTTAGGACTCTTGGAAAAGGGACATGACGAATAGCCAAATTCCTACACTTTAATCGGAAAAACACATATTTATCATATTAATAATAAATTTATAAGAAATAAAAATATATTTTGTTCGGAAGAAGAGATGTATCAAGCTTTTTGCATATAATTTTTTTTGATTGGTGCAGACGATTTTTCGCAAAACGGACTAGAAAATTATCAAAAAAACTCGATAATAGGACCTAGACCCTTAAGCTTCTTGTACTGCTTGTATAGTTGATGCATACGTTAACAGTTCATACTTCGACTACTTGTATAGTTAATTATTTTATAAAAATAAATCATTTAATATTCTTTTAAAATAACACGCATAGTCTAGACATAAATTTATTTGTCTCCTCGTCAGCCAAGTGTGAAATTTCAAGTATTTTTATTGTATTGAGTACAATAAATCGATGCCCTTGGAATCGCTCCTTAAATAAATATATGCTTTGAGTATTTACTTAAAATAGACTTTTAAATTCAAAATGGCAATGATAATAAAGAAAAATCTATCTACTTTACTATTTACACAAATGAAGTCGCGTTTAAATATATGTATTTGATATTAATTGTACCTAAGTGTGTTTTTTTAGTTCCAAATTAAGTTATTCTCGATTCATTTCAGACTCTCCGCCCAGGTTCAAATGGAGGCAAACTGAAGAACGTCTTCGTATCCTTGCCTGTTATAATTCTGAAATAATAATGTCTTTCTTTAGATTTATAAAAGACTCAAGTAAGTCAATTTAATTTCCATTAAAAGTTAAATTAACCTAATTTTCTATTCTCAGTCATACTTTTAAGAAAAAAATATTTTACCTGAAATGTATTTTTTGTACATTTGTAACTTCGATTCACTTTTATATTATTTGCGAATTTAATTAGCTTTTAAAGCAGTTGTATAAAAATATTTGCTTTTTTCTAAAGAAAATAATCGGTAAAATTTTATTACAATAAAAATACTAAGGCAAATGTAACAGAGTTATTTATTTTTTTAATTCAAAAGTTAAAATATTCTTTAAACAAAATTTCTAAAAACAGATGTTATTTTTTTGCTTTTGAGTGCTGCTATTTCCCAAATGATGATCAATACATCAATTGTATTCTATAATTTAATCAAACCATTCCTCCTAGATCATCTCATCTTTTGAATACATCTTAAAAGTACACATGTATCTTATATCATGTATCCGTAGGATGTTGATAAGCCTATATATTAATTTATTAAAACGTTAAATGTTAATCGAGAGACTTCATTATTACAAGTAAATTACCAAACAATTTCAGTTAAAAGTAAACTCGGCTAATTTTTAACATTGAATATGGCGGGCAGCTAAAAATAATTATTTAATATGCATCCAAATCGTAAATTTAAAAACAGTTTGAATAAGTTACCAAATTTTATTTTGAATTAACAAAAAATAAATAAACAAGAAGATTTAATTATTTTTTTAGAAACAAAATATTTTTTTTTGGGGACTTTGTTTATTGTCAGTTGCCAACTTATCTTCATAAACCTGCGATACATTATCTGCTTTTCTTTATCTTCCTGGTCGTCTGTCCTGTCGCATATGACAGGTCGCCCTGTATTTATTTCTTCGTACACTTTAGGTAGACAGCCAAGAACAGGGTCGCTCTTTTATGAGGTAAAATCGGAGGACGATCTATATACAAATATACTTAAACGGAGGACAAAAAATAACTCGAACAGTTAGTAGACTTAAATTCACTTCTGTTCTACAATAATTCGTTAATAAATGTAAGTCGTGGAGCCTATAAAAATGGTATTGAACAATATGTATTCAGTTACCAAACATTGTTAATTTGTGTCAGATTAGATCACAGAACAGATCGAGAATGAGTTTTAACAATATTCTCAAAATATAGAAATACACACATCAATGGAAATAGAATGCAAAAGAACTAACTTACAAAAATGTTCATAATTTCTTAGCCAATCGGCTATTCGTGCTTGTATTTTTTTATATTAAGTATTAAAAATTAAACCAATTGGGCATGCAAAGTATAAATAGTGCTTGCTTGTGTTTTACGGTAACTGTGGAGGACATATCCTCCAACTGTATCTCAAGTGTGTACCCTAGCTCTAATGTCCAAGGCTTGAAAAATTCAGGGCTCTGCGAATACATATGGCGAGCACTTAATCTCGTTCTTATGTGGTACTTTTATAAGAAAATGAAGATTAATACGTCTGGTAATGCCTTCATAAATGTTATTACTAACAAGAGATATGGCCGCCCGCACAACTGCAAAAAATACTTAACTCCTGGCTCGGCGCTGCAGCGCATGAGGGATATTTATTGCAATTTATGACGTGTGCTCCGGACGGCAGTCATATTTTACACTTGCAAAAATTTTTCAGCCTGAATAAATATAGATTGGAGATATTTTTATATTTATTATAACTGTAATCCGCTGGTTATGTGAATTCGTCGATACTGCTTTGGCCCCGTGACAAATTACATTTTTTATAAGTGCGATATTTTTAATATGGTTGAACTCACTAACAAAATAAATTCTACAAAAAAAGTTATTTGATTGATGAAATAAATACGAGTATTATACTTTATATATAAAATAAAAAAATCGTGTCGTGTTTTGCATTTTTGTCTGTTAAATTATCAGTTTTGACCAAAGATTACTGGAGCATAATAAATAATCATTTTTAAATTATTATTATGCTCAAAGAATTAAAATCGTCAAAAATACCTGTAGTTTACATATCAAACAATCAATAAGTGCACGTTGTAGATCTTACAGTGAATATGTACAAAAAAGTTTATTAAAAAAGCCACGAATTTTGACCCCAAGATATCAGTTTTTGTTCTTATACGTGTAATTTTTATTCAGTAAAAATACAAGTTTAAGTTTAAAATAATATTTACAAATATTAATTTATGTAATTATTTTATTATAATTGCTTAACATTATTAAAATGGACAATTTGTTCATCAATTGCCCTTTTCATTCAAAATTCATGATATAAATTTGGTCCAGCGCCGTTTCTCTGATTTAGCTACAAAGTACGCCTAGATAGAAGATTTCATAAAATTGGAAATAATTCGTTTTACATTAGTGCCGCAGCGGCCGGGTTGGCGACCCCTTTCTGCCCCGGCGAGGCTGCCTTAAGTTAATTTTTATTATAATAACTTCATTAGGCGCAGGTGCTCTGGAGCCAGGGGCGGCCAACCCGGTCCGCTGCCGTCAACTTAACGTTGTTTGTGAGCTAATTACTCGGCTTACAGATCCCAGCGAACGGCCTATTGAAAATTTTATAGTTTTTGGGTAAGTTATTTATAGAGACATAAATATGATCATAAATTTATACTGTTTGAAAAAATTTTGATGCTACATGTAGTAATAACTCAATCACGTTCAACATCTATAAAATATTTTTTTAGATTTAATCTACGTTGATATTCAATTTACATTGATCAGCGTATTGATGAAATCAATGAAAGAAAAAATATTTCATTCGAGTAAGTTTAAAAGACATTGTCAAATACTAAAGCCAGCGTATTTTTTTTAAGAATTTTAAATAACCATCTTTTTTTTAAATCGATGAAAAAATGTTTTTCTGTGTCACATGTTGTAATTTTTAATTTATCATCAATCCGAAAGTGTTACAAAAATGTATTGTATTCTTTGTTTTTTTTATATTATTATGCAATGTTCATACAGTGCAGAGTTTTTGTCTATAAAAGAGCGCATAATCATTTGCGTAGGATATTAAATATTATAAATAATAAAATGAATGTTACCTCAAAAGCGTAACTCCGTCAAAATAAACATGCATTAAATTTCAAATTAACTTACTTTTTCTAACATATTTGTATTATTATTAAGCGTAAAAAAGTTTTTTTGAGATCTATGAACAGCTTGAATTATTGTGAGTATTCAGTAATGCTCTACCGTCAATATTTTGTACATTTAATTGGTTTATGATAATCAGAACGAGGAGTAAATAATAGCAGTACTCGATTAAACTAAAAGGCTGTGAACAAATGAGACATATATGCAAACGACTTGAAGCGATCAGAAAATAAATCGATATTTTCGTTATAACCAGATTTTTCACAAGTAAATCGCTGAAAACAAAGCAAAGACAATTTTACGAGTATTTAAATTTAAAATAAATATTGTTTTAATATTTAAAGCCAGGACTCCTCGGCCAACAAACATGAAGCAACAGAAAATATGAAACATAACATTTATCAGGTAAAATCATCCGGTAATGAAATCTAAAAATATATTCAGGTAGTAGCTTTAAATTTGCATTATACATGGCAGAGGTCAGCGCAAGTGTATGAAGTCCGCTAATGTGGCGGTTGAAAACGAGGGAGCCGCCTTATTTATTATTTAGAGCGGGAAAAACCCTCCAAATTCATTTAAGGGAATTTCGCTCATTTCAGAACCACGGAGGTTAAAGGCTGTTATTGTTTGTTAGAGCGATGGATTTTAACTACACGCCCAACCTTTAACTACCTGTTGAAATGTAAAAGATTCAAAATAATTGACAATAGTTAATATCGTTCAAACTCAAAAAATTTAAAATTAATTGACTATTTAAATCTAGTATTAAAAAATATTTTAATATTTATTTACTTCAGTGTACAACACAGCCGGGTTTTCAATGTCAACAATTTTGGAGTAAAATTCTAAACATGAAGACAGCTTGCACGTTTCTTACTAAAAACTACTTTGTTGTAATCATTTTTACTGTTTTATATTTTAAAAATCATGAGAATTCCATCAAAACATTTTGAATAGTAACTAAAATGTTTTAAATTTTTATGTTAAAAAAACTGAAAAAAATTATTTGTCATATTTTAAGTATTCATAGAAAAGGGCCAATTTGAGCAATGCAATAAATCTGTATTCCAAACATTTTTCAATATTGAATTATACCAAAATGTTCAATATTTCATAGCAAACAAATATGCAATTTTGAATAAAGGAGAACCACGTTATGCCACAAATATGTATGGATGAGTTGCTGAATATATTATAAACAGTTCGAAGCGGCATTTGGGAACAGATATCTTACGTCGTGCGGGACAATAACTTAATATTCATATCGAAATATAGCATACTCTGATTACCCGTAGATAGCGTATCGAAGACCTCGCACGGCGTAATGTGCAGAACGAATCATTTGCGGAATTGCGGAAATGTCGAAATTATTTGTTCGTAAATCAATACTGCGAACCAACCAATATAACGGAGACGCTCAATCAATGCCTCCGTAATAAGGAAGTACGACTCGCGAACAAAGCAGAATGAAAGTAATTTATAATTACCCACACATGAAATATTCAAAAACTTCCTGAAAACCTATTCAGATTCAGATACTAAAACTTTACTCAGAACCGATATAATTATTTTGAACGCCTTTACGGTACTAAAAAACTGGTTCAATTTGTAATGCTCTACATTTTAACAATTAATGCAAATAGCCAACGCTATTTTTCTCAAAGAGTCTGAAAAAACTTTTCAAGTCAAGGTTTGTTTGTTTTATACCCATCGAATGAATTTTCCACCAAGTAAACATCAATTCATGACATATTTTACGACATCAAACATTTGCAAAAACTTAATTTTTTGCTTGCATTGTTATGAAATTGGGATTTTTTTTTTCGATTAAAAAATTCGTTTTTGGTGGGTTGCACCTTTTATTGGCAATAATTACTTTCATTATTTTTTTAATAGGTAAATTGGTTAATTATGTATAAATAGTTTAAACAACTGATTCATTCAAACAAAAATAACGGTTAAATCTTAGCCATTTGGCAATTCATATTTATGACTAGTTTTTTAAGCAAAAAAGCATTTTGTAAATTCTGTTTTTTCATAAACAATAATAAAATAAATATATAGTGTCATCTTTTAATTCAGCCAAGGATTTTGCAAGATTTAACCTATATTATAAAAAAAAAAATTCTTATTTTAATAACAGAAGTCATATTGTTAGTTTGATTTATTTGTATTTACAATACAAAAAAAAACATTTGTTACAATACAAAAATATATTTTATGTTCTCTGTATATGTTATGTGCATGTACTAACTTGAAAAATCCAGTTTTGTAACACGTACACTTTTTTTTATAAATAAACAACCAATTTATTTAAAGACGCAAATACTCAACACCACATCGGCCAGGCAGGCACCTTCGACTGTTGGCCAAACCGGAGTCTCGAGTAACGGATTTCAGTTCACGTCTTCAGGCGTCATGGCGCCATTAGTCCTAATGACAGACACTTGCTTCCAGGCGACGGGACCTCCGACCCGCGGGGCGCCAATCTGATCCCACCCGACCGAGTTCTTCTTTGCTTAAGGTTGTTTGTACGTCTGAAAGATAAATCGGTTTCAAAAAACCTCTTTGCATTAACAAAATCATTTATTGGAATCTTCTTTACTAATATGATTGAGCACATTTGTTCACACATAGAAGATGATTTAAAAAAAATTCTCAGAAAAATATCATCGTGATTTGTGTGGGATTTGAAGCCACATCCCTGAATTAATAATATCCAGATTGGATTAAAAACGCTTCACTTGTTACTTTGATTAAAAATTCCAGTGCTTGCAAATCACTAAATATTGGTTGGCCTAGGCACATTGGTTCACATGTAGAGTATGATTGTTAGAAATTCTCGATTAATGGATGTGGTTCGTTAGTACAATGGATAGTTCACCGGCCAGTTTACCCTGGGGGTGTGAATTCAAATCCCACACAAATCACGATGATATTTTTCTGATAATTTCTTAAAATCATCTTCTATGTGTGAACTAATGTGCCTAATCACATTAGTAATAATATAAACCTGTAATAGGTAATAAATACGCACATGATTGACGTTCAATCCAAAGATATTATCAAAAAAAAAAAAAGTTAAATCAATTATACATAAAAATACAAATTAAGCAAAAATTTTGGATTCATGTAACATAAGTCGTTTTGTTTGTCTGAAGTGTAAAAATATGATAGTAAAAAGTAGGTTAATTTAAATAACAATTTTTTATTTATTTTTGTGCTAGTTTTGAAACACACTATGTGAAGAAAATTTCTACCGATCGTTTTATGGCGAATTTATGATTTTTTTTATTATTCGGTCTCTTTTATGTAATATAAAATATATATGACCGATCTACATATTCACACTATGCGCATATATTTTATTTTATTATATTATAATATATTTTTAAAGGTTTTCAATATTGAGCTTATTTTTTTATTTAAAAAATATGTATTTGCAAAATTGCAATTCGAATTGTCATTCGCAATTGAGATATGTGCAAAAAAATTCAAAACAAATTATTTCACCGTTTATTTTCATTGAATATATTGATTTTTTAACAGTACAGATTTTTTTACTAATCCATCAAAATTATTCCTCGCTTGCGTATAACGACTTAAATTTTCGCTTAGTTAAAAGTGTTTTAGTATTTACAGAAAAAAATTCCCGTGTTTTCGTATGTAAATCAATAAATTAAAAAAATATATATATTATATGTATGTTGGTGTTTTCACTTTCAGAGGTTGTGATATAAAAGTTTGGTCTATGTTTAATATTAAATTACAAATTAATTTTATGTTTGAATTTTACCTCTTAACGTTTTATGCATATTACTTTCCTGAATTAATGCATAATTATGAATCGGTTATTATAAAAGATAATCCCGTAATTAGATCTCGGTTACTCTGAGGTTTATGGGCCTTTAATTTTAATTTCAAGTGTTTCGCGTTTATATTTATATGCAAGTAATAACATTTTATAATTAATTTCAACCCTTGCCATAATTTAATCCCTGAAATAATCACACATATTACGTGGAAAGATTACCACCGAGCTCGGAGGAACGATCAAATTAAATACATTTGCTGAAAACTGACTCCGTTATTGCGCTCATTACACGGAGAGATGCCAGCCGCACGACACGGGGTCGTCTACATTTCACAATTTCAGGATCGTTTGACATTCGAAATTTTACAGATTATGTATACACAAGATTTAATTTGCAAGAAATTATCAGTTATGAGCGATTAAGATCCGAGCTGCAATGGCCCTGGTTGTGTTTTCGAAGATTTTTCTAGTCTTGTCATGTGTGCCCTATAAATGATATTTAACTGTTTTTTATTTATTTGCATTTAAAACCACAAAAATTTATTATATTTGGCAATTGATTAACCCGTGAAACGTCAGGAATCATTTTTTCGTATTAACTAGTGAGGTTCGAAACAGAACTAATTAAGTTAATTAACTCCAATTAAGCTACAGTGCAACTTTAACCGAGCGAAAATTTCACTCGTTATATGAATGTATGAAACGGGTATTCTTCGTGGAGTGTAGATTAAAATTTCAATAATTTCGTAATACAAATGCTTCTTTTTAAATGAATAAATTATATAGTTTATATATAATTGATCATTTCTCGGTGTTTTTCATAGCATTTAATTTTGAACAGTTTCTTTCTACCGAGCTTGTGATCCGGAATGAAAATGCTAGAATAAAGCAGTCTGTTCTACTACTACGTCTGATTCGTTTTATTCTGACTGCATAGTCGCTGTAATCGCCTTGCAGGAATTTTCAGAGAGAAAAGGATGAATAAGGAACTTGATGTCACCAGATCTGATCAGATAATTGAGGATGTTCAACCGCCTGAGTACTTTGTTGAGCTTTGATCATTGGAATCTCAAGACTTGTATAATGCCATTTAAGAGAATGCAGGACCTTTATAAATACCCCCATTCGTTTACACACATAATAAATGTTCAATAAACGGTAAAATATATCATTCAGTATTTATTTTATTGTTATTAAGATGTCTTAAATCATAAAAGTATAATATTTTATTTAGTGCCATGGAAAAAAATTGAAAAACCATTGACAATCAGATTCTCGATGAGCTTCCAATAGAAAAAGCTATTTATATTAAATACACTAATATTTCAGTTTTTTTATCGTAATATAACGATAATAATTTATGCTCTGAAAAACATCGTTTTTTTTTTCTCATCGTTTTGTGCAACGTACAAACACGCTGCTATCAAAATGAACTGTTAATATATAATAATGTGAGATTGTTCAATGCCACCTCTATGTGTAACCATCCCCACGCGGCCCTGCACGTGCATAATGACGCTCGGGGGATTTGCAGCTGCCGTTGTCAAGGGCTGGGCGGCGGAGATAGCGGAGGGCTTTGGTTCCAGTCCCCGCGCTGACATATTTGCGCCGCGGACTGCGGGCACTCGTCACGTGTCAGGCGTCGCTCAATGGCAGTCAGTGTTCATTAGTGCGCACCAGAGGTTTGGGAACCACTCTATCTATACGTCTACAAGTTTTTTTTAAGCTGATGAATAGATAGATGCCTTATAAATATTTTTAAAATCAACCGTAATCAAAAATTTTCAATTCAATATTGAGACATTCAACAATCAAAATATAGTTTACTTCAATATTTCAATGACAAAGATTAATTAAAAATAAATTTAAATACAAGTAAAAATGAATTATTTATTTTAAAAAACTATAAAACAATAAGATAAGTGAAATACTTTTACTTTTGAGTTTTAGCAATTTGTATGGTTAATACTAACAATATCATATATTATTTAATACTGTGATTTACACAACGTTATTTTTTTAAATAAATTAATAAAAATTAATGTTCGTTAAAACAGACATATTTTTTACACATCGCATATAATATATTAAGCGTTCTGCTGCATTTCGTGTTACTGTAAATTTTAATACAAATTTGAGACTAAGCCACTTGGATACACAGTTCTTGCTTCCGGTGAATAAATAAAGTTTATAGGGGTCAATTGTGATAATTTCAATATAACACTTTCAAGAAGTGGAGTTTGGCTTCACTGAGGTGCAGCGAGGTCTACTCGGCTATCCCATTTGAAGTTTGTAAAACTGACACCTCCGCTAACAACACATTAACGGTCTACAAACTGACTCCGCGCGCTCGGTGTAATGCCAACTATAACGGAGTCTAAATTATTATTTTATGCAAAATTATACGCAGATAAGTCCAGACAATAAACCAACAGATATTACTTAAATATTAGTATAATTATATGTGCAAGAGACGCCTCATAGTGTAAACGTTTGAGCACAGAACTTTTAAGCGAGAATAATATTTTTACACTATCATGAGTCAAGTCATTGTGATGCTTGTTTGCATAATTTATCGTTGTTACAGTTCACATGTGAATATTTTTAATGAACACAAAAACTTTGTACATATGAACAAAGCAAATGAACACATGTTGATTAGAGCAGCTTCACCCGAGCAGCCTCACTCACCGTGCCTCGCTGGCCGGATCTCGCGCCTATTACGTTTTATTTGCACGGGAATTATATTAATCGCCGCCATTAGCGGGCACTGCGCGGCGGCCATCTTGCCGCTTACAGAGGGTGGGGGGAGGGGAGAGGAGGGGAGGGGGAGACACTGCTGCACTCGCCTGCGGGTGAAAGTTTAAATTAAATTTGGTCGAAAGGTAATCCGTTAATGTCGCGCCACGCTCGCCTTAAGAAATGAGACGCCCTGACCAGTTGCCAAATTCATCTTACAATCTACTTGTACAAACAAATATACATACTATATATAGTATACAACAATCTCTAGTGTTGCAACGAACTAAGTGAGGTTCACACATCTCGCATAGAACCTGGTACCACGTTATTAATAGCACTAGTATCTCTCGTCGACGATCTTCAATAATAAAAGGACTCGGAGGGTCGTGAAGAGCATTCGGAGATACCGGAGATGCGATGATGAACTTCCTGTATTGATCCCGGGAGATGAAACACACCGGTGTGATTTCATGTTATACTTTTCCCAAGAAGAAATAAAAGAACAACACAATGAAAGAGCACGGCTGGCGGTGGCGCATGAGGGATGGCCGCCTCTGGCTGCGGAGCCCCGCGGGGACTCTGCCCCTTAATGGTTATATCCGTTATTCAAGATAATTGCTTTAACTCACATTAACATAAATCTTCATCGTTTATAACGTGGTTAACCATATTTCTTCAATAATATAATATTTTATAAAAATTAAAAGTATTTTTGGATTCAATGAATGTGAGATTAAAACGAAAATTCGTAGCGACGTAAATACGCCACCCTACGCAATCAATTAAAATTTAAAATATTTTAATAAGAGTGTTTAAACAGTGTTTGAAAGTTGTTTGCTCTTTTGTAATGAAACGCAATTACACAATGAACCGTCTTTTTTAAAAGACTAAAAAAACGCTCCCTGTTAGAAATATCTTTGACACAAATTTACAAAATATTACAATATAAATTTCCATGAGCACATTTTTTTCTAAGAAATATTTATAAATTCACAGTGTAGGGGAGATCTCCGGTAATACACTTACAAAGATACTAAAGTGGCCGTAAATACACATAATGCGCGGAGCGACAAAAACAATAACCTTACATTATCCTATCCTTAAAGTTATGAAAAAAAACGCCATAAAGTGGGACTCCGCCGCGCCTCGGGGCTCTGAGTGAATCTAGAGCTCCGCCCCGAAGCCTCAAATTGCTTACTTTCTTTTTATTATATCAAAACAGCGATAAATACATTATCAATGTAATTCAGACACCAGGAAAACACTTAACATTAAGCCGCAAGACACTGATTCGTATTTTATTTTTTTCATTTCCAAATTTCAATGTTCTTATCATATTTCAAACTTGTCAAAATATATTAGAAGTCAACATGTATTTTACGTGTTTCTATATTTATATTTAATAAAATGTTTCTACTTTACATGAAAAATACCCGTACATCTTCGGTAAATTCGTATCATCAAATAAGAAATGTTTCAGAAAAAGACGCCATGGAGTCCACGAGCCCGTGTAGCGAGTTATTATAAGTGACATGATGCTTAGTGGGAGGCTCTATTGACTCAGGGGTGATACCATCAGAGGAATGAAGGCACTGAGGGGAGAGGGCTGGAAAAACAACCCCAATATCTTATTGAGCGGACAAGTAGGGAGGCGAATGTTTTTGTATGATTAACTTGGGCTTGATTGATTCGATGTCCAATAAACTCGAATGTTTATTTATGATGACTACTTATTTGCGAGAATAAGGATCATCAAGACAATATTGATATTAAAAATATATTTGTTTAAACCTTTGTTATAATACTAATCTCTGCTTGATTTTTATGAAAGCGTTCTAAAAATATATTTTATTGTGAAAAATCACTGTACGCAAAAATTTAAACTTAACATATTATTAAATATAAAATGCTATTATTTAATGACTCTAAATTAAACAACTCTGATAGCGGTCTGTGATCATTATCCCCACAATTGAAGTTGAAAATTCCAGGTACTGCACTATTAGCCCTTCAGACCAAAAATTTATTAATTATTGTTTCTCCGAAGTTATTCTTGGAATACAATTATTCAGTTCGAATACACTCGGCATGTAAACAGAATTTTCATCAATTTTGAAGGTCGTCTCTCTCTTTTAATTATAATACCAAATAAACTTTAATACCAATTAATCCTATTTTAATTAAAATATTTTAATCTTTCACTTTAAATTACAAATTAACAATAAATTGAATAAAGTTGTACAGATCATAAAGACAACTTTTCCCATGGTTGTACTAATTTAAATTTATAGACTAAAAAAATCACTCACCCGTGACGGCGCTACTAAGTTTCATAAGATATCAAATTATCTATTTTCTATAAGTTTAAAAATCGCAGCCAATCCAGTGTCCTTTTTTTTTGGCCAAATTTATGTCAAAGACTGCATAATTAAGCATGAAACCTATTATGATTTTGATAATACTTCACATATATAAGTACTTTTTTTAATCACTAAGCATTCGCATTTTTCAATAAAATATTTTTATGAATAACTATGACTAGGATAGTACAAAATGAGAGTATTCACCTTTCACAGGCTTCTTCAGACGGAAGTTTTACACACAAAGATGCACAAAATCTTCGAGAAATTTGTGTATTTTTTGTTTTATATAACTATTCATTTTAAGTGAAAAGTTTTGATTTTTTTAATCAATTAATTTTTATAAAAATTCAATTTAATCTGAGTATTTAATTCAATTCAATAAATGTCCATTCACAAACGTATTTTTAGCATTTCTTGGCCAGTTTACAAACCCCATGTTGCTGCCCGAGACTGGACTTGTTATTTCGGGCAACTTGGCGGATCAGCGTCGCCCTTCATGAAGAGAATACCGTTTGACATGTTTGCACAGCGCACAGGTAAATAATGACTGTGCAACTCTCTGCCCGTCCGTTCCACTGAGAAGTCCCGTCAAGAGAAATGTGGTCGGTATTTTATTCGTCTCCTGGTCAAAACAGATTTAACGGCTACTCCGTAGTAAACATGCGACGCCAAACTACGAAAACATCTCGCTACCATCACAGAAATGAATCACGCCTCACCTAACCTAATCTAATCTACCCTTAGCATAGATTTCGAAAATATTAAAATAGTAATATTTTTCACCGTAATAATAATACTTTGCGACATATATCTAACCTTATCTAATTTTGGATCTAAAAATTTTAAAATAGTAATATTTTTCCACAGATAATCAAAACTTACAAATTTGACTATATATATATATATATTGAATTGAATATGTGTAGCGATAAAAACAAGAAATTCAAATAAACGTCAGAAGCATAAAAACAATAAAATGTTATTAGAAAATGATAGATACTTTTTGATAGCATCCTAAAATATTGATTTTTCTTTATTTGTAACAGAAATAAATTAATATGAATTTCTAAAATAAATTGTATTTAATTCCAAAAATAAATTGTTCTGCAATTTTAACAACCCAGTAGATAAAAATTTTACGAAATCTAGCCTAACCTAACCCAACAAACCATTGCTTCGGCATGTGTGAAGGTATGCGAGAACACTCGGTTGCTGATTTTTCAAAACAAAGAGATTTAAAATATTTTGGGAAATTGAAGTCATTTTGTGTTCACCAATCTAATTGGATGACTCTGGGATACATTTAAAAGTAAAATATTAAGTATAACTGACAAAAGTTTTTTTTTCATTTGAAAATTATTGATAAATTTGAAATATGATATATTCTTTTAGTTAATTTGTATATTGAATCATTTAATAAAACATGCTAATACGTGGTCAAAAATGTTAAAAATTAAAAATTGTGGCGCATAAATTGGGAGTCTGGTGGTTGCTTTTTCATTACTCGAGTGCAAAGAGCATCACGTGGAGTTATGAGTGACGTCACGGGCGCGGACGGCCGCCATATTTATTGTGCCGGGGGTTGCGGGGAGGGGGGAGGGGAGGGGGGGAGGGTCACCAGAAGTTATTAGAGTTTGCGAAGGCTGTTGCTCCCGGCGGAGGTCAACGCTGACGGCCGAGAAGAATATAGCACCTGTCATAAACTTACATACCTGCTCCTCTAACTAACCCATACCGTCATTACAGAAGCCTTATAAATTCTTCGTTATAAAACTTGTATATCTCGATTAAATGAAACCCTTTGACCGGTAAAGATATTTATTTTTTTATTTAACCCTAGCATACAAATACCCCCGAAGCAGATTTTTATTCGATTTCTATACGTACGACCAACTTTGTTTTTGTTGTGGATTTAAAAAAACTATTATATAATACTTATTTGTTCAATTACCAATTTGCATTTCATGCTACAATTGAAGATCTAAATCATGTAGTATAATCCTAGATTATGTTTTTAGTTACGATAAACATTTTAATGAATCTAGACGAGCTAGTGCCGTCCATGCTCAAGGACCAGCGAGCTTGGGACGGAGTCGTCTCCTTTGCTGAGAAGACCATGACCCGAAGGGAGGAGCTCGAGAGGCAACGCCAGATAGACTCCAGAGCTTTGACCTGAGGAGAAGCCCACGGACAAGACAAGAACGGCGCTTAAGAGGATCGAGAGCTGAAGAGCACGAGACACCATTTTCGTGATTTTCAGCTTTCATGTTTTTCAGCGCATCAACCAACGGAGACGCTGTCTCCATAGATAGTAAGGGACGAATGTCAGAGACGAATAGAAGGGAGGGGAGGCATACTAGGGAAGAGCGAAAAGTACGCTCCGTGGGAAACCCACCCTTAATGAACAATGAATTGTGTATGATTATTGTATATTATAAATAAAAAGACCAGCTGTCGGCACCCGGAAATAGTACCACAGCGCTGCCCGGGGCCGAAAGTAATTTTCAAAAAAAAAAAAATCGTTATCTAAAATATTTTTAGTTTAAAAGAAAATCAATCAATGCTTATGTTGAGTGCTAGGCAAGTTTTTGAATTATATCAATTTAAAATATTTGAAACAGAAAGAAAAGTTGGAAAAGCGTTTAGGATCGATATAAATCTCTCATTAAGGGCGACAAAAAGTACAAGCAATACGTTTAAACAGCTGACTGTCGGGAAAACTTTGCTCATATGTCGTGCGGGCTGAGCGCAGGGGCGCATTTGCCTCCCCTCCCGAGGAAACACACAACCCCAGCCAAGCACGCCACTGGTGGTCCACCGCGGTGCGGAGGTAACGCGTTCAATTCAATATCAAAATACGGTTGATTTATTTCATATATTCAAGAAAAAAACTGAAATTTAATTTTAGATATTTTTATGATCAAACTATGATTTAACTTCGTCAGCTGTGAAGAGATTAATTGAAAAATTCAGGGAGACTGGATTCGTTGGAGACGCTTAGCACACTGGTCATCCAAAAACAAGCCGTTCAAATGTCAATATCGAAGCAGTGCGTAAGAGTGTCGGTGACAATCCAGGAACCTCAATTCGGCGTCGTGAACAAGAATTACAAATTTCAAGAAGCTCTCTACAGCGTATACTAACTTAAGATCTGTGTCTCCATGCTTACAAAATTCAATTAACACAATAACTGAAGCTTAATGACCATGCACAGCGAAGAGAGACGAAGTTAAAACACTATTCCGGCCATATTTTGTATGAAATTTTCGAACTGCGGCTGCCAAGCTTTCGTTATTTTTGAAATATTATTTAATAATGAAGACACGTTGTTTTATCGTGTAACGCTCCATTTTTACTAACCTTAAACTGTCAGTTGTCAAATTGTTTTTTTTTTTTAAGTGTTCCCAAAACTTTACTGCAAAAATGACGACAAATTCAAATCTTGCGTTAATTTTGGGACACCTATATATCAATAGTTTGAAATTTTAAAAACTAAAAATGAACTGACTTTTTAATTAGAAACATTGCTTTTTTCTTCACGATTGAGTTTCTCTTCTCAGTGGAAGTTGGCAAACATTTCACTGAGCATATACTCATGCTTTTCTAAGGGAAAAATAGTGTAGTGGGTTCCCAGGTTCTTCTACACCATAGTTTTATATTGGAAGGGAAAGTCTGCGTATTACTGCTGCCCAATAGCATTATCATATAATCCTTTACTTACAAAGCTCTGGTGTTTAGATCTGATACTCCTTCAGCAGCAAACTACAGAAACAATACCAGGAGCCCCCCCTCCCTCCCTTGACAAGGTACTTCTATAACACATCCCTCTAGAATCATTCCAAGTCTACTACTCCATTACCGATCCTTTGCAAGCGCTCATGGTAGAGAATGGCAGCCATTCACAAGCAACAGAATGGGAAGAGCGAGGAGGCTTTTTTAAGTCATATTTATAGTAAATTGATGTATACGATTTCAGTAATATCAAATTCATAAAAAGTTTTATTTTTCCCGTCGTATTATTAAGAACTAGCGGATACCCGACGCGTGCTACTACGCTAAATAAAGAAATAAAATACTTTTTTTATTTGATCAAAAAAAAAAATAAAGGAAATTTGGTTTATTTATTTACTTTTTTATCTTAGTGCTAGCGGATAAACAGTATAGTGAGATATGTTGGTAGATGTGTAAGTATAAAGATTTTTCGGCGTTCTGACCCATCTGAAATTGAGTGATTTCATCGTTTCGACTTGAAAGCTCGAACACTGCCATGTCACTGCCTTTGTTAACATATTTGCATATGTACTTAATGGACTTCACGGAGTTGCAGTATTCCACATTGATATATGTTTGAAATGTTTTTGACAAGGAAGGATTGTACGTAAATGTGATGAAAAGATCTGACAAATCTGAGTTGTTTTTTTTTTGTTGTTGTTATTATGGCAGCCTGCATTATACAACGGCAACGTCATACTAATCTTAATAGCCTGCATATTCGCGAAAATGTTGCTGTTCCTCTTTAAAAATTGACTGAATTAATAAACCGAATTTGATTATTAATTGTTTAATTTTAGTGGCCTAAAACCACCTCAGTATTTTTGGCTTTCAAATGAAAGCTGTTTGGGGCACATCGGTTTGATGGTTTTAAAGCTTAGCACAGCCAAATAACCGCCGGTTTTTGAGTTTGTGTTTTATATATATATATATATATATAATTATTTTTTTAAAAAACAGTGAGATATTCATATTTACTGTGCACAATTAAATTTATTTACAATTAACAATTTTCCTTGCAGAATTTATCCAATGCGGAGTTGCCAGTCTCAGACGCGAGTACACCGCACCCCACTCAGCCCCCCCCTCCTGCGCGGATGGTATAAAAGTAAATATATTGTTCGGTGTCGTATGCAATATTTCGTGGGCGCCATGCTTTATGCCCCGCCGCGTACTTCTGTGACTGCCCCGGCGAGGACGAGGGGACATTGTTTATTGAAAAGGAGAGGGGGACCAGTACGCAAGCGAAGCCGAGAAAACGCAACGTTTTTCTTTGACAAATCCATTGACTTGAAAGCAAAACAGAGATAAATTTCACTTTTCACAAGACGTGATGTATCCGCGGAAGGTCCATTTTTCAAAACGCTTTTTGTTTATCGATTTTGCGAGCGACTCGACTATGCACAAACAAAAGAAAAAATTAAGTAATTTGTCTTCAGTCCCCTCCGAGATATTTCTCAAATGAACGGATACGTGCAACATCTGTTATGTTTTTATATTTTTGAAAACTAATATCTAATATCTAATGTTTTTAAATCAAAAAATATACTACAAATAAAAATATATACTACAAATAATATAATATATACCAAATAATATAATTCATGTTTGCAAAATCACTTGTCACCCAGCATCAAATCACATAATGGATATTGATAAAAGCATATTCATTCAAACAGACCTAAAATTGATAGGCCACTCTACTTTACAAAAGTAAAATGCAATTATAAATACAATTCGTCAATAATAACGCATTCATCAAACGCTTTGACGTTATCATGTATAGAAGTATATACCTATTTAAAAATAATCTACAAATCGATATTACAGCAGTATATATTCTAACAGTCCTTGATATGTTTAGTTAGGCCACTTCTACTCTATTAACACAGAAGCAAAACAATATCTTCCTTCCAATCTGGCATATTCACATCAAGGTACTTACAAATACTTGACGTTCTCTCACTTGAGGTGCCTGTGAGAAAACAGCTATTGAATCACGAAATGTATATCCTGAGTACAGCATTGAATAGCTTTTACTTTTGAGCAGTACTGTGACCGAATTACACAACACATAACAAATAAGAATAATTTAACCCATGGTGGTAAACACATCTAGCGTATTTACCACAAAGTCATTAACAATAGCGTTACTCTGTCTTTAAGCAAGCTATTTTAAACTAACCGCGTATTCAGCTGTGGCTTGGTTAGTCGGCCTGTGGAGAATGAAAACTCTGTTCCTTTCTCAATTTGCATAAATTTTTATTAATTATTACCGCAGATTGTCTTGCAAACTTGGCAGTAGCTGATTAATGAGGATTCCTTCCTCGGTAGAATCCATTACCAGGATCGGCCGCGCCTCCCGAGAATACTTAGAACTTAATTACAGGAATGAACTGACGTCACCGAGCGACGCCCGAGTCGGCGGCCAGGGTAATGGTTGGGAAATGATTAGTGCATGTACCTCACATACATTTTCTACGGAGCATGAAAAACTACGACTAAGGTAACCGAATTCATATATATATATATCTTGTCGTTTTGATTAAAAAATCGTAGATTATCTGATTGATTCGACCTATCAAAGTATTATTATAAAAATCGTATCACTCATATTTTATAAGAGAATATTCTAAATTTTTTTATCACATAGTGAAGAATGGCTATGTGATCACATAGTGGTTAACGAAATTAAAAAAATAAAATAAAAAATGAATGCCCTCAGTTTCGTGCATTTCCAAACCTACGTGATCTTTGAGTCTCCCTAAGACAGAAAGGGTTCATTTGCTATATAAAGCTTGACGACCCCTATCATGAGTGAAATGATTATTCTGCATCAATAAAAGCTACAGTAGTCTTGTTAAGCATTCGGTTTTATGAATATGTATTTTATCTCCAGATAAAGTATTTAAAGTCGATCCAACCGTGTGCCGACCTCTCTGTCGAGTGCTCTCAGCGGGGCGCCCCGGGGAGGGGTTGGCTTGTCGGCTGTGAGCTTGCGCGACTGACTGCATGTTTGTTCTTTAATCTTATTATTAAACTATTATATCTTTTCCGATAGCGTGAACCCGCCTCGTAACTAAGCCGGGTATCTCCCTCGCCATCTCACGTCCCACACACAAGCGACTCCTGCTTGTGAATACATGGAGCGGTTCACCTAATTTATTCCAGATTGTAAACTTTAAAATTGTTTATTGCTTCTTTTGATATATTAAACTCACATAGCTTGATTTTCATAGTTTTCGTAATTATATATTTAAAACAAATAAAAAAAAAAAACAATTTGTTTTGGATGTGATTATAATTATACAACAGCTCTTTTTCTCGATGAAGGCATGATCAAACGCTGTAAAATGGAATAGCTCTTACTATCTTAGTAATAATGATCAACCATCATGCTAGCTGTAAGCTTTGAATTTAATATTATGAAAATAAATATATCTAGCAAAAGCATGTTATTGAACCTCAACTTCAACCTCAACATTCAACAAACAACTTCAACAAAATTCAACCTCATTCATTAAAATACAATTTTTAATTAATTTATCAGACTAAAAAAACAATTGTATCTATTCGTTTGTTTGTGATTACGCTTTCAAGTCATTCAAAGAAAACGATTTCGTTAATACGAGTGATTTATTCACAAAACGCATTTTATGTATTTTTAAGTCTTCGCAGTTTCTTCAACCCTTTTTAATTTCACTTTGTGTATTATTCGGTAAAAATTTACAAAGCGCCTCATAATAATAAATTTGAATATTTGTATGTCTTCGTAGTTATTTTAACTCTTCGTTTAATTCTTTCGTGTACCGCTCAGTCTCTGAGGCAGCCCACGCGGAGCCGCCAGGTGCGGCCAAATTAAAGGGAATCCCCAAGACGACTATATCACTTTATTAATGTCTGGGAAAGAATGAAGAAAGACTACGGGAAAGATCCCAGCCCCGAGTGCACTAACTCGAGCGCGAAGCGTCCCGCAGTCGGAGCTGCCATTCCGCATCTCACGCTGAAGGATCCCGCACGCCGTAAGAGCCTTTCTGGCAATTAAAACTTTTGCACACAAAGTAAACTATCGTAAAATTATACTCACGATACCCTACAATGCCTTAAAATACAACTATTATTATTAATTTCAAATAACAAACGTATACTACCAACAATTTCAAAAAAAAAAATTTGGCTGTTTATTATGTATCTAATCAACATTCATACGAGACAATTAATATATATATATTTACTAATATAATTAGGCACATTAGAAAAATTCATACATATTCATACAGATTCATACAGATTCATTCATAGAAGATGATTTAAAGAAACTCTCAGAAAAATATAATCGTGATTTGTGTGGGATTTGAACCCACACCTCCTGGCTTACATGACCGGTGTACTAATTGTGATATTTTTTGAGAGTTTCATTAAATCATCTTCTATATATAAACTAATGTGCCTAATCATATTAGTATTAATATAATAAACCCGTAATGGGTAGTAAATACGCATCTGATTGACGTCTAATCCAAAAAGTAGACATACGTATATGATGGTGCGCGTTTTGGCTAAATTAATAGATTTTTAAAATAATATCCAGGTGGGACTAAAATCGCTTCACTTGTTACATTGTAAATATATATTTTCTTAACTTTATTCTTTATAACATTTTTTAAACTTATAACTAGTTATCTTGCCTTAATCAATACTCTTAACTTTTATTCGCGTGTTTTATATTGAGTAACTCAGTAATTTTGTTTATTTTTTTGTGAAATAAAATAAGAGGTTGTTATAATAGCCAATAACATAAAATTCAACACATCAAATTAAAAAAGTGTTTATTTGAAAAATATATTATTGTCAATTAATTTGACACTTACCTGTGTATTTACACGAAAAGGTAGAACATAATTATAATTGCATTTACAAACGCGCCATTAAGGGGGTAGAACGACCTCCACATTACGGGTATTGTTTATTTTAATTATTTTCAGTACTTAACTATTATTTGTCCTGAAAATCGTTTCCTGGTTAGGCGACCATCCCCTATTAGGGACCAAATGAAGATTCCGCCCATTTTCTTTAATAGCACGTGATTTCCCAGGAGGTGGAGAAACTAACACGCCAAAGTTACATAGCTTTGATTAATCTTTATATAAAAGAATGGCTTCAATGTGTTTGTTCAACCGAACAAATTCAATGTGTTTTTGATTCACTTAGAAATGAATAAACCGATTTACATTTAGAAATACAACATGTTTTAACTTACGTTCATTTGAAATAACGTTGACATAAAACCATTTAAAATCTTGTGACTACCGTGGCTTTTAGTTTCATGTAGATAAATATAATTTAATTAAAATGTGAATACTAAAACTAAATACAGAAATTCGTCTCGACCTTTTTTTATAAATTCATTTCGACTAATATTCAATAAAAATTCCTTCTATTGTCCATTCCCTGGCATTTGCATTCCACTTCTGACCGCATCCCCACCCTAATAAATAATACTCAAATATCATCTCTGCCATGTAAGGGATGGCACTTTGATGTGGATAAATTGCCGTATTGTATTTGATTAATCATGAAATATTTACCATTAAACTTAGGTTCGCCAAATATAATATACCATCTTAACTGATACATAAAGAAGTGTGAATTTAAAATTCCATAATAATATTGAAAACTTATTACATTTCGAGACTTTATCAGTGTTTGTGTTAACTTTATTTAAATAAGACTTGATAAATGCTGAAAATAACCATGAATAACCATTATATTATTAATAAATGTGTGTTTCTATTTTTTTTGTTTCATTTTGATTCAATTTGGTGAAGGCATTTAATTTTATAAACATAAACCATTCAACTCTTCAAAAGTAGGAAGGTACAAGGGAAAAGCCAAATACTCAAGCAATGAAAAGCTGACACGTCTCCAACATTTACTATGTTGCATACAAGTAAATCACAAACTTCACTCCAAGGTAATCCTTTTTTTCAGACAGATATATATTGAACTATATTGATATAGCAAAAAAAAATTTCTTAAAGAAACAAGAAAATGATTGCAATTTTTTTGGCTTTTTTTAGATTTTCATACTCCAGTTGACGTTTAATAAACTAACATACTAGTCAGAATTTGAATATTAATATATTAATTTAAACAACAGGGTGGTTAATAATAATAAGCCACTGGGTTGTCTATTCTCGCACCCTAAGCCTGCCTTGTCCTTATTGTACGCACGTTGTGGTCATAACACAGGAAGACTTCTGATGTTGGCGGATAAAATACCTTTCAGGTAAAATGAAAATGCCATTTTCTTCCGGAACCTAATATAAGTCTTTGCTCAAAACATATCTAAACCTTATGTAATAAATCAAAGATCTTCTATGTTGGTATTTTAAGGGTTTTATGTATCTACTTGTTTGTTCGTGCTTTGGGTTTTGACTTTTATCAAGTTTTTGTTCAGTTACATGAATTGACTTCTAATAGCAAATAAACAATATGTTTATTTAAAAAAAGCGTTTAAAGATAGCAATTATTATTAAACGGTGAGAATATTTTAAAGAAAATGTTGTATAGTCCTAGAAATAATCCATAATTAAGATTTTTAAACTTAAATCCAGTACATTTGTTAGTTCACAGTTTTACTATAAGCTTGCTTTATATCTTATTTAAATGATACTTCAATGTTTTCACACGCGATTTTTTTTCAAAACAATAAGAATTAGATGCATAAAAAAATTGTATATCATTATTTTTGATATAAAATAAATATAGCTTTCATATACTAATTGAATTTTGTAAAAATACTCCATCGCTATTGATAATTAACAAACACACATAAATACAATAAAAAACTTTATATCCATAAAAAAACTTGAACTTTTCCGACAAAGATGATCTTTACTACTAATATTTTACTGGAATATTCGAGCACGGAGCAGAAAATCTTTTTCATTTTGTATGATCGTGCTTGTCAGTTATTCGAACTGAAATCTAAGTAGGAATCTCGCTCCATCGAGCGCCTGAAACTACCCTCTCCCTATCCCTACCCCCAGCTGCAGCCTTAGTACACTGCAGCTGGGGAGGAGGGGTGGTAGTCCACCCCAGCCTCTCCACCCGCAGCCTAAAGGTCCTGTGACATTGGAAGTTGCTTATTGAGCAGAACAAAGTGAAATCAGTACCATTTTGCTAACAGTGCTCTTGTCATAAAATCTATTGAAATGACGTACTATCTTACACGTAATTAAAAATTATTATTCAACTTTTTTAAATGTTCGTACAATAAATAATTTAATATTTAATTTGAATACAATCTAGTTAACATTTTTTCCCGGAAATGGTTAATATAAACACTTTGAGAGAAACAGAAAACAGCACAAACAGTACAGCTTTGCTGATGCGATGCGACACGCGCGACTTTTACGATATGGAGCCGCCGTACAGTTTCCAGAAGTGCATATTATTCCAATATAAAACTGACTGCCACCTGTGAACTCATTGATATTAATAATATCAAGTGACAACGTGCAAAAAAATTCATGCATCGACTTTTATATTTATGCTTCACTAAAATATATGGATATATAAAATAACGCAGAGCAAATAGATAAACATTTTTACCAATAAAACTTTCCATTAAATAAATGATTTATTTAAAATAATAACAAGTTATTTTTGATTTCAACAATTTACATTTTGTTAAACTTACTCTCTGACTATCGGATGTTTAAAATATCTCCGATTGAAATGCCAGCTGTAGAATTCTCTACAGATTTACAGTATAAATTTTATTGGAATTTATCTCTGCAAGTTTTCGTAGCATTGTAACGATGTATTCACGTCGAATATTCCCGCAAATGTACTCGCAAATACTCAGAACCAATATTTTTCACCAAAGCAGAACCCATTATTAAATAATAGAATTTTCAATAAGTATTTGGTTTATAAATTAAATGTAGTTAATACAAGTTTAAAATTTTATATTAATTATATTAAATGTATTGTTGAGGGACAAGGCATTTGATTGGTGAAGATCCATTATTATAATGATAAAAGTAGCTTTGTATTTTGTCTTCACTTTGAGTTTATTATATTTTTCGCATGACTAGTTTCGACCAAATAGACAAGGTCATTATCAAATGCATAACTAAACTGATATATATATATTAAATGTTAATTGGTACTGAAAAACCAATACTGTTTTTTTTATACCAATAATGGGTTATTACAAATTATTTGAATATTCATCATATATTACAAGTTAACGATCCGTTTGAAGTAGTTTACTTTTTTAGAGATCCTATTCGCACCCTTTCGCGATATGTTGAATGCGTAAACAATCCACCCCGTGGCCACAATTCATCCCCATCACACCACATTAGACACCCTTCTGGTATCTTTATACGCACATCTCTCTCGCGAATATCGTTAGTCCAGAAACATCTTCACACTTAACATGCGATCATTTAAAATATCGGATCTTAAAATCAGCACCCACAGCTCGTTGACTTTTAATATCTCAAAAAATCTCCAAGGGAAAAAAACAAAACATTTATAGAAACGCTCTTAATTTACACTTTTCGTGAAATTTTTTTCAATAATTTTCATGCATAAAAATATTTTTTCTCTTTACAAAATATCCTATAGTTTTTATTATTAATTTCATATTCAAACATGGATAAGACTTTCGCTTAATTTTAATATGAATTGCTTGATTGTTTTTATAGTTTATGTATTCAACTTTATGTAGTTTAATCAAAATATAATAGGTAAAGTAATTTTAATGTTTGCAAAATAAAATGTAATGAGATATTAAATAAATGTTAACTAACGTCTCTAATATGATCATGCTATATGTACTTAGACACGATATACTGGTTTAATAGCAAAAAAGCAAATATGAATAGCTTAATGACTATAAAATTATTTTATAGTTTATTTGTCTGGTTCTGTATTTGTCTAATAGCAAAAGCGCTTATTTATCAAATATAGTAATTTCCTAGCCTTTCAGTTATACGAAGTTACTGTTTAATATCTAAGATCTCAAAATGTTGGAGATAAAGGTCTACCCTCTAAACTGCAAAAAAACAAAACGATCGAATGTATTCCGAAGTGTGTCTGCTTGCACTCGTGAAGAAGCTGGGCACATCCATTTGCGGTTCTGCGGTCACTTCTCACCTGTCCGGCCATCGCCCTGGCTCCCTGTTCCTAAAGTCTTTTCTTATCGCAAGCTATCCGAACAGCAAAATCTTTTCGAGTATATAAACACACATTCAACGTTGTCTGTTACTGTCTCCATTTCTCCTTACTTTAAATTTAATAACATATCCTTATACTGATAAAATTAACTTTGTATTGTGTCTTCACTTGGAGTTTATTATATTTTTTGCATGACTAGTTTCGACCAAATAGACTAGGTCATCATCAGATGCATCACTAAACTAGCAAAATATACAAATAACATATGCTTAAATACAACAGGATACTGGTAACAATAATTTTTTTTACAAAATTAGATAAGGGTTATGCAATTAGTTAAGTTTATGGACAAATTTTTTTTTGTGTTTATCGTTTAAATAAAAATAATAATAAAGATTTAAATTCTTTATTATCATTTTTATTAAAACGATAAACACAAAAAAAATTAGTCTATAAACTTAACTAATTGTATAACCCTCATCTAATTTTGTCAAATTTTTATTGTCACCAGTACCCTGTTAGTTGTGTTTAAGCATATGTTATTTGTATATTTTGCTAGTTTAGTTATGCATCTGATGATGACCTAGTCTATTTGGTCGAAACTAGTCATGCAAAAATATAATAAACTCCATGTGAAGACAGAATACAAAGCTACTTTTATCAATAAAATAATGGATCTTGGCCTATCAAATGCCTTGTTCCTCAACAAGAACAATTTGATAATTTGCAATAAAATCATGTATAGTAATCGAAGGTGTTCATATCATTCTATCATCAGTGTTCTAAGATTTTTGTCCAAGTGTAATTTTAAATGTTAAAGAAAAGAAGTATTTATATTCTAGGGAATTTGTTATTCGTATGCAATATGCCATGAACATGGAGTGATTATTCGTAACCCCGGACCGTATCCAAGGACCAAACATTTAGTTAGCAGAAGCCTTACCGCAGGCCCCGAGGGTGGCAGCTCGCGCCCCCAACCAGTTGAATTATTCCAATCGATTTCTCAGTCGTCACCGCTGCAACTTATAGGAGGGGAGCTCCCGACCGAATTCAATATAAACTAACTTGTGGCTACATGCATTGTTGGGGCTTTGTATTCCGTCGGTTGTGCGACATTGATTAAAACTTGTTTGTTTCAGTTCAAACATGCATTAAACTGCAACTACCTTCATTTATACGCGAGTCACTGCACGCTAATATTTAAAAATATTAAAAATTATACAAATCATATCATTTTCTCTCCGCTCTCCCCATTCTATTGCTTGTCCATGGCTGCTATTCTGTACCTTGAGCGTGTGATGAGTGGGCTCCTGCTATTGTTTCTGGATATCAGATCTAAACGCCAGAGCTTTGTAAGGAAATGATTTATAATAATGCTATTGAGCAGCAGCAATACGCAGACTTTTCCTTCCAATATAAAACTGTGGTGTAGAAGGACCCGGGGCTCATACATACAATATTCAGAACTATTGCGTTAAATGAAAATAAGTACAATAAATCAATTTTTTTATTTACAAAGTCAGAAAGAACTCTTTCGTCTATTTAAAGACATCATCGAAATTCATGGGAATCTAGTAGTAACGCATTATCTCGTAGGTGGAATGGGTTTATTTTTATTATGGATTTCATTTATATTTTATTAAATGGAGAGCAATTTTACAATTAAAAATTGAAATGAAACTCACCGTGATGTATGGATTATAAATTATAATATTAATATGAAAACACCCCAAACTGAATTATTCATCACAATTGACCCGTATATAAGTTGGGCCAAATTGGAGAAAGCAGAACAGATACACAAAATCAATACAAAAGTTTAGAACAATGGAGCTACATGCACAACTTCTCAACCCACAATTAACTCACCTGAACCTCTGCAATGCTCGCCACTCATCAAAGTGAAGTATATTTTATGTTTTTGAATATTAAAAAGCATTTTAATCGTAATCATTATGTTTATATACTTAATCGAATCTATCTTCAAAGTTGTCCTTATTGGTATGTTGATTGTTCAATTATTTGAAATCATGTCCTTTAACGATTTTTTATTTCTGCATGTTCGTAAGTTTTGGCAGCCGTTATGCATTGCTATGGTTTTTAATGTGTTAAGCTGATTGATATTTTCACTCCTCTAATCTTTAGGTTCTAATGCTGGGACCATCGTGAACTCCTTGATGATGGTCCCAGCACGGGGACCGAAAATTCAAGCAGCTCAACGCCCAAGAAATCAAATCAACGAATGAATATTTTAAGGACAGGTGATCCTGGACATCGTTAACTCAAAACATATTCTGCAAAATGCGAATCTATTAAATATTCAACTATCACAAGCCATAACTAAAATATATACGTGTACAAAATACATTGAATTTTTGAATAATTTATTTGATATCAACTTTTATTTGGCCTCAAATGAAGATAATAAAACAAATTGAAAACATTATTATTAAGAGAAACTACTTTTTCAGATTCAATTTGAGTTATGTTTTCATTAAACACAAAGAATTTGGGCAGTTAATGTTGTGAAAATTCAACCATATGTTATTATGAAAAGCACGTTTATTTAAATTTAATAGAGAGCCTCTCTCGGCGACTTTTGCGCATATATTTAATGAAAAGTAATAAAGATTTTTACGCCCTACGCTCCAAGCGTGATGTGTCGCAATCCAAAATATCAAGCCTTCAAAATATTATGGGGCTAAATTGGAACAAAAAATATAGCCAGATTACACGAATAAAGATATAAATAAAATCTTACCATGCTCTAAGTAAATCGAGAGACCTAGTTTCGCATGAAAAAATATATGAAATTTTATTTATTCAACTTGCATAGTAGCTTTTTAGAGAAAATTGCGTCATAAAAAGTTTTTTATAGAAAAAATCAATTTTAAAAGTTTACGAGCGTTTGATTTTTTGTAATGCAGACCTCTGATTTTAGAAACTGTAAAATTTCTCTAGTTCTTCATAATTACTAAACATCTGTTATCAATACTTGACAAATATCACACATTACTCGTTTATGACTTAATTAAAAAACATTTTTCAAGGTGAAACCGATATGGGCGATACTTTATAAAGATGTGGATAATATATTTTATATTAATAATGTATATTTATTACGCCTGGATATAAACTTATCAATACAATAGAAAAAATAGTAAACAATGCTGAAACTTAGAAATAGCCCAGTATCAGGTAGCCAGGTAATGAAAACCTTTAAAAACATGAGACAGCAAAATATGTTACATTACATATAACGCTGATTCAATAAGAATAAGTTTTTATTACATAGTTAATATATTAATACGAAATCATAATCGAGGAAAAAAGATTTATTTACACCAAGAATTTTAAATATGAAAGATTTTTCTTCTTCGTATTTTTGTGGTAATTATTTTTTTCAGAAACAAAGTATCAGTATAAGAAACATGTTTGCACTATATTTATTTGTTTAAAAATATATAGTCTGGATTTCATCCCATGCCAGGTGATATGAATAATCGATCCCTTTGCTTTCAGAACTTGGAATCGATGACCCGAATATTTAGTACTCCGCAGCATTCAGGCCGGGGGTGTCGCGTGTACACAAAAAGCTTCTCTCTTAAAAGGGATACAAAAAAGCTCTCCGCTACACAAACCCACGCATCGCCACGTGACCTTCAGAAGACGCCCGTTCTTTCTGTAGAAGCCAAAGACTTCATAGCGAAACTCCAGTACCGGAGCTGGGCATTTATTTCGGAATTATCCACGGTATCTACATGAAAAATTCTTCGTCTAAGTAAAAATATATCTACAGGAATAATGCATAAAAATATGCAATACACACAAATAGCCGAATGACCATGAAGTTGCCATTATTTTTTTGTAATTATCAAAAATTATTGTAATGGAAAAAATGACCGGAGAAAATTAACAGTGAAACTTCTCAATCGCACAAAATGTTGGGGGGCCTAGTTAATATATTTTTCTATGATGAAACTAAATAATAAATCTTTCAATTTTTAAGAAAGAACGATAAATTGAAAAAAATATTATTTAATGATCATTATAAAAAAAACCAGCTAGATCCACACCTGCTTTTCACCTCACGCCCTCGGGTCCTGAATCACAGATCTGGCAGAACCCTCAGTAAAAATAGACCTCTCCCCGGTCTTTGCTGACCTCCTGGGCCGGCGCGGATCACCCCCTAGCAAAGGAGATAATTGGAGGAGGTCCATGCAATGCCCTGTAAGATTCTCTTCAGTCCCTCACATGTTTTTTTTTCTATAAACCTTTTTACATGCAAAATTTTCTATAGTATATATATTGTGTTGGTACTGCGCAACATTTATTGATTGTGATTTTAGAAAATTCCTTTTTAGTTTATTGTAAACTCAGCGTTATTCATGTGTGTATTTCAAACAATATTTGTGTTATAAAAAAAACTTAGCCTTAAAGGCAGTTTAAAAAATACTAAGAAAGAAACACGTAATGGGGTAAATATTAAAAGAAAACAAAACCTGTGGAAGCTGCTTAAATGGCTTTCCTGCAAAATGGTTAGTGCGCAATTTTATATAATGATTACTTTGCCTCGACGTAAATATATATATATATATATATATATATATATATATATATATATATATATATATATATATATATAGATTGAGCTTAACTATTATTTTAAAATAAGACGCGGCGGTCTATTTTAAAGGAAAGATTACCAGCTTTTGAAATAAATAAATACGGAGCTCTACCAAATGCAGTGACGGGGGGGGACATTTATTCTTGTATCTCCTCCGCCTCCGAGACAGCGGCTTAGGACCACGACCACGCGCTGCCACTGGTAAAGCACCTGCCCAAAGACTTGGTACTATCTTACTATGAGCGAAAAATAAAATACCTAGTCTTTGAAAGGCCTTGCAGTATCGTGAGAAATGAGAAACTCCTACAAATAGTTCTGTGTTTTTTATAAAATAATATTGATTCAATTATACGAGTAGATACTTAAAGTTTCCCGATTCGATTCCCGTCTTTACAAGTGAATCCCATAGTAGTGTAATAATTTGTTTTCATTGTGTGAATAATTTTTATTTTTTTTATTTTAAGGAGAAACTAGGCTTTAATGTAATTTTTTTTTACAAAAAGCATCATTTTCTAATTGTTTTTAAATGTACTAATTGTTTTTACAATAAAAAACTGTTTTTATTCTGTTTTTATATAATATAAAAATATATGAATAATTTCCAAACATATGATACTTTAGTTGAAACGCCATTGTTTGTAATTTCTTTACACTTTTTCATTAATAAATAATAATAATAACCCGTAACTAGTTAAACAGTTTTGGGTTAGTTTTTTGTTTAGTTCGCTTAAGTCCACGCATTGTCGAAGAAATTTCTAATGTCATAGAACAACTTCTGCAAATTCTAGATTAGACCCAAAGACTTTTCTTATTATATTTAACTTATTCTGCTTATCTTCTTTCAAAGAATATATAATAGTACAGTAAAAAAGGTAGCAAAAAGTTTGTTTTTTTTTTTTAATTTAATGAAACAACGTAATACAACTACAAATATGCCGTACTGAGTCATATTAATTGACGTATAATTTAAACTTCGATTTCATTAGAATAATTACAACTGATTTTATGAATTCATGACGTTACTCGTAAAAACTTAACTACATATGTTAATCGGGCAACTTTACATAACGAGAAACATATTAGTATAGTATAAGATAAGTTTACTTTATTGAGTATACTCAAGATAAGTTTGAGCTCATGCCAATTTCAGACTGGTCAAATATGGTGCTGTTGGCATTGCATGTATGTATAGATTTTAGTTTAAATTTATTTTTAAGTATTGCATGAAAAAACATTTTCTTTCAAATCAAAAAATTGATAGTATGATTAAATACATATTTTTCATTAATTTAAAAAACTTAGGATGTATTACTTTTAAGCTAAAATAAATTTTTGATCAAGAATATGCAAACTCTATACAGCATCATATCTACATATATCCTCCCCGCTCTCCCCATTCTGCTGCTTATGCATGGCTGACATGCTGTACGCTGAGCTTGTGCAAAAGATCGGTAATGGTAAGGAAGCACCTTGTCGAGATGAAGACTCTCCTGCTATTGTTTTTGTAGCTTGCTGCAGAAGGAGTATCAGATCTAAACGCCAGAGCTTCGTAAGAAAAGGTTATATAATCATACTATTGAGCAGCAGAAATACGCAGACTTTTTTTTCTAATATGGTATAAAACTGCGGTGTAGAAGAACCCGGGGAGTCAGTGCTAAAAATAATTTAAACACTGGCTCAGCATGAGTATACGCTCAGTAAAATAGTTTCCAACCTCCTCTGAGGTTCCGGTTTGTAGCAAGGCAAACGCGCGTAAAATTATTTCAGTTTGTTTTAATAATATGGCGCCGTATTGTACCCCTAAGTCCCGAAGTCTCCCACAGATGTCCCTACAAAAATATTTAGCCGGGAAATCCCCCCAGATTAAACCGGAGTTAGAAATTCTTTGTAGCCCCGCCGTCTCCGGGGAGCCCTGCCAGGCGACTCTGCCCCTTGCGGCCCGGGCGGCCTCCGCCTCGGCCTCGGCCCTAACTCGATACGGCAAGACCCACTTTCCTTTGAGCCTAACATCCCTGAATAAGCAATAGTTTTTATGTGTTTTGTATTGCTTGCTTTATTAATTTAACATTGACTTGCGCTGAACTCGCGAAAGTGCGGGGGACGTTCAATATGAAGGAGGGATTCTTCGACAAAATAAGAATTCATTATCCGATGGGACTCCCCTGGTAATATCTGTCCCTCGAGAGTACCGAACCCTTTTTAGAGTTACAAAAGTGTTATTAAACTTAGATTTAAACATTTTTAAAATCAAAAACATTATCAAACAACAAATATTAATTTTAATATAAACAATATTTTCGTAATTGTGAATACTCGTGCCTGAAGAATCTCTGTGAATATTAAGCCTGGTGAATTTCTTAAAAAACGATGCTTACAATGAAAAATTTTATGTATTTTTTTACTAACATTTTTAAAAACCAAAAAAAAAGTAAAAACACAAAATAAATATAGTTCCTAAATAGTCTGAAGAATTCATTAAAAAGCAACAGCGCGTACAAATAAATAAGCTCCTAGCCAGTTTTTATTGATAGCTATTGTTAACATATGAGTTATTATAAATTAAACCGTTATGATTGAGAGGCTGGTCTAATAATACGGAGAATTGCAAATAATTTTATAAATGAACTATTCACCAATAATTTTGCCAGTCATTTCACGTAGATTGATTCAGGCTCTATAATAAAAGACACAAAAGTTATTTTAAAATTAGTTACAAATATATATTGTCGTATACATATCTAATTGTATTCAACATTAAGAATTTTCAGGCATCGTATAAAGCATTCAAAGATCTTTCAGCGTTTGTGCTATTTCAGAATCCATAGGTCACTCTTATTGCAAATAATGTTGAAAAGAGCTACTAAACTCGTCTAGTACTATTCTTTAAGGCACTCGAGTACATAAACTTAAAATAAACCAGCGCGTTGAACAGCCTTCGCAAAAAACGGCAAATCCGGAAAATATCCCTAGGTCTTGGATTTTTTATGACAATATTATGTAAATATATTTTAATGAACCGGGATTATCTTGATTATCAGTTTTTATGCCGCGCAAATGAAGCATCTGAAGACCCGTGGAGTCCTCGGCCGAGCTCGCTCCCGGATTTATTGTCAATTAAATATTTTTGCAAACCCTATGAAATGACGAAGCCGGAAGCCAAATATACATTTGGCGGCTTTGTTTCTTGTTTTTGCTTAATTAAAATTCAAATGAACTTTACAATTTTTCAGACCACCCTTTGCTTAATGACCTTTATATTTTGTAATTATTAACACTTGCATAAATAAATATTCGTTTATTATAATTTAATATTTGAATTTAAGCTGTAGAGTACGATAAGATATTTAAACTTTTCATAAATAAAAGAATATCCAGTGTTATTTTTGTCGAAACAAGTATTGTTTAACGTCTTTTTTTTTCAGAACATACCATTTTAATCCTTGAAAAGGAGAAGTTGTACCTATTTGAAATAGTAAGAAAAATTGTCATCAGCACAGAAATCTGTCAATAAAAGTAGATTTACTGATAAAAAAGAAAATAATGGAAGTTTTTTTCTTAAATTACATGTTTGGAACCACGTTATTCATTTCTTTGCTTTCATAGAAGGCTTTTTCCTGGAGTAACATTCCAGCTCACCGTTGAATGTTCCTGAATCAGGTCATTTTTCTGTAGACAATATCTCGGTTTCCGCAAATTTTTTTGCGATGACAAGAGGCATGATGTAATATATTTTTTCTTAGAAGAAAGTACTGTATTCACCTTCATTTTACAGTTGTATTTTGTCTTCATCTTGTATTTTATCTTCAATTCGGGTGTTCATTTTTTTATTTCTTTTCGTATTATTCATATGACTTTTTTTCATAAAAGAAGACATTTTATATGTATCTCAAATCTCAGGTATTACATGTTAGTTTGAAAAAAAATTACACACTATTTTTTTAAATTATAACATATTTATTTTAAGTACAAAAATATTTTTAAATTTAAACAAGATCGAAGAATAATTACAAAGGTAAGTTTCCATCACTTTTTGCTAAGTGATGAAAATACATTGCAGAATTATGTTGCCTCTTTAAATTTCAATCAAAATAAAAAACATTTTATACGATGTATACAAAAATCCGCCTAATTTAAAGTTAAATTTATAACGGTAATCAAGATATCAATTACAAAAAAAATCAAAAAATATTTGTTTTAGGTTATTTAAGACTTGGAGTTATTTCATTCACCTTTATTATTATTTTGAATTCAATTTTCAAATGTACGTTTCTTTGTTCATCATCTTGCCTAAAGTTTCTAACCAGAACAACGTAAAACCTCTTCTGTCTTCGGCCCTTTGTAACCCCCTACCCTAACTAGATACAATTGTCCTTTCCTTATCGCAGCTAACCGCTATAGACTCCAGGTCAGATGTTTCTCGGTAAGAGCACGGCTTTTAAAGGATTTCGCATATCTTGAGTCTAAATTGCCTCTTAAAGTTAAAATAAATATTTCTTGTTTTTCCTTCAAAACAAAAAATTCAAAAAATATCTGAATACTTTAGTAAATTGGTTCACAGTAAAAAGCTTAGTTAATATTAAATGAAGTAAAATCTAAAAAAGTATTTTTTTTCACAAAAATCATAAACCGTTGAACGACGACATATAACAGAGGCTTTTTTTAACTTCTTCGAGGTGGTTGAGGTTGGGGTTCATGGACATCCTGACAAGTTGATGAAATGAGTAATCGCTGGTTACCTCATTCTCTAAATTACGAAAATAATCGACTCGTCATTCAGAGGCTTTCACGATAGCTAAACTTAAACTTTATTCATACTTTTTCTGATCATTTTACTTTAAACTTATATTACATAGTTTTGATTATGCGTGAAATGTTATTACATTGAATTAACAATTAAAATTACAAAATTGATACCTATTACAATAACGCGATAAATTGTATCAATTAACATAATTATTTGTGAAATTATGACAGTAAAATGAATGTGTCTTAATTGTAATATGATCTATGATTTATTCCAATTATATCTTGCAAGCTATAAATGATTTATTGCATTCAGTACAGCACGGAGATTTCATATATTCTAGTTTATTCGCCATTACACTGAGAGGAGTAATCCCATTCTTCTGAAGCACATCGTTTGGAGCAAATCTCTGCCTTTGGTATTGCCTAGATTTAACTATGGGCTTAAAACAATACTGGCTGAATAGTAACTTGCAAGTATGCAGATAACGAGCCGGTCTGGCAAATACATTCAAATATTATAAATTACTTCAAAATATTGGCTACGCATTTAGCAAAGCCTTGTGAGCGTGCGCTTTATCTTTATTTGATAATAAAATTATTGAAGAAGAATTTTATTTAACTTATTACTAGCGTTGATCGCATATACAGTACATTTTAGGTAATCAAATCACAAATAAAATAACAAACAAAATCTTCGATTTTTTTCTCAGGTGAGAGTAAATGTCTCACATTTCGACTTACAAGACCAAATGTAGAACTTGATTAAACCATAGAAGGTTTATTTATTAGTGAGAGTTTAAAGAAATTCACGTTATACCAGGTTTTCCAGATTTCCAATTATTAATTTAATTGTTACATATGTCAAATAATTAACTGATAGTATACAATATAACGATAGTATGCAATAAACCTGTTTGAATTAAAGTGTGGTTTAATTAAATATTCAATGATAATTAATTGCACTTTTGATTATATCAAAGCACTTTCTACCAGTGGCCTCTTGTCAAGAATATTTGTTCAGGTTATGAATGTTTGAGTTTGATATAAATTTATTAAAAATTAAATTACCTGTTATTTTCGATTGCTGAAGCCACTTGGCAAATGAATTAACTTGGGTTTATTTTTAGAGTTGCTTTAGGACACAGACTTCACTATCACGGCCGTCCGTTCTTCTTCGCGGAAATTAAAAGTTAAATTCAATTAGCCGATGTCGGGAGCTTTCGGGGCGAGCTTAAAGTTCTGCACGCTAAAAGTCACTTGTCAGAACTTTTGAATAATCATGAAAGTTATAAATCATAATTGTTTATTTCAGCGCAGGTTTTATTGCCGAGGCAGTAAGTCGTTTAGTCAATTTACTCCAAACTGTTGTCGAAAGAAGCTTTAAGTCTGCGATTTTGAAAGCTTTTAAATTGATTTGTATCTTTAACGATTCCATCAATTTTGTTAACTTATATTAACTAAAGCTTTTTTAATAGGTATTGTTTATCATAAATATTTTTAGAGGTTTTGTATTTATTATTTTAAATAATAATTAAATTTTATAATGCGGTTTCTACTACTATCACCATGTCACTCGGATTCAATTTTTAAAATGAATTACATTTATAGTTAATTATAATTTATAGTAAAATAGACTCGTTAATAAAACTAATCTAGCGCCTTTTTGTTTAAAATTACTACTTACCATACAATACTATCGCTATAATTCACAATTATTAAAATAATTACTAAATTATAGAATCACATTTTTAATTCACATTACTTTCTACAAAATATTGAAATTTATGTATCAGCTGTTAAAAATAAACAATTATCATATAAACATGTCATCTGTCCGCTGAAAGTTTCTGTCAAAATTAATTATTTATGAGTTTTAGAAGCACGAAGACTTGACAAACTTGCCACATTTTATAATTTATGTTACCTCAAAATGAACTTAATGGCTAATGGAAGCATCCCCTAAATAGTTAATAACCCCAAACTTAGACCATCACCAGCAATTAAAAATGTTCATTATTGCTTCAACAAAGCAGAAACCGATTTCGAATAAGCGTTTAGTTTGTATAAAATATCAAAATCTAATAATTATTTATAATCTATATAGCTTTATATTAGATTTATAAAAAAAAATAAAGAGAACATGGCCGTAATAGCCGTGGATTGAGCGTACAAATCTCACAAGAGTTGTAAAAAAAATCAAGAATTTTCCAAGTATGATAGTTTCCAAGTGAATTGATATTTTTTTTTATATTCTTGAGTAAAATACTTACTAGCATTATCAAACAGAGAATATCTCAGATCTCTGTTTGATAATAACAACGTGAAAGGTTGGCGAAACCGGTCACAAATAAAAACGAACATGTGGAAAATCACTCAATCAATCAATATTTTACTCAAAAATATTAAATTATTATTCTACCATGTTCTCTCTGTCAAAAATATTGAATTTCTGAATTGATTGCCATAATATTGTGTATACTAAGATATATCTTGTTTCGTGAAAACTATTAGTATGTTTCAATTATACGCGAAATCTAGAATAAAAATAACCTATTCTGAACATTGGCCTACAAATATATTTCCATTTGATTAAAAAAATTAAATAATATATTTACATAAATTAGCTTTGACGTTGACTTAGAAATTCAAGTAGAAGTACACAGGCATTGGTATTGGTGTTTTCATTACAAACGTTTGCGTGTAAGCTATTTTTAGAAACAGTTCGAACAGCAAAGCCTCGGATCCCTATTAATTAACTTAATTTCGGCCTGCCCCATCCAGCGGTGGCCAAAGCGTTACCGTCGACCCGGCCATAAAATGTAGTGCAGGGGTCGCCAACTGTCTCCGACCAGAACCCCAAATGTTTACCAAACAACAGGGCTGCCAAAACCTTTCTTTTCAGAAAAAAAAAATACTTTTATCAAAATATTTCTTAATTAAAAACGTCATCCGCTGAATCTGCTGATTGTCAAAAATTATATTAAATCATTTTTTGATCGTTATTTTAAATTTAATAAGTATCGGTGAAAAAGTTCAATTAATTACACTACAGTAGTTTGAGTGAAAAATAATAATATTAATATGTATACCTACTAAAGCTGGCTACATACGCGTCGACTCAACCGATACCCAAAATATAATTAGACAATAAATTATTCTTGAAATCTGTTCCAAAAATTTTACTGTCGATACTAAGGTATTAAAATATTTTAATAAAATGTTTTCATTTAAAAAAAATTGGCAACCCTGGCTGGGGAGGTGATCTTAATCCAATCAATCGGGTTTCCACGCTGCCAAGGTCAGAGAGGAGGACACGCTTGTGGACCGCGCCGTCCTGTGATCAGGGCGGAGATAAACTGGGATAAGTGAGTTCTTTACTAGAGCTCCGCGGTTGTCTTTTTCAATGTAAATACCGCAGTACAGCTAGCTACCAATTTTATTACACCCCGATAAACCACTTATAATATTTAATGGCTGAAAAAATAATAATAAGTCACATAGACATATCATTCCATATTTTTATTTTATAGAAATTTATTTTAAATGTTAACAATCATTTGTGAGCGCTTTCGTCTTTCAAAATTTTCTGCAGACTATAAATCTGAAGTCTGAAAAACAATATGAAGAAGCACTTGAGAGGCAAAAGCTTTCTCTAAAATATATTGTAAACTCTTAGCCATTTGGTGATTTATGTTCTTCAAATGTGCAGTATTATAAATCAAATAACTTTGTTTTGGATGTGTTTAAATAAAATTATATTATATTAATATTATATTTACACTGGCACAATCTTCGGCATCAATAGGCATAATCTCTTTAAAGGCAGACAATCTATTTCACATAGAAAATCATTACCGTCACTAAATCTCATATGTGTAAAAATAGACTTCATTGTTATACTACATTTTGTAGAAATAAAAATTAAATGTATCAAGCTTTATCAATAAGTAATAAATACTCTCAATAGACAAAGTGAGCCTTCAAACAGTCGCAACAGGTACAGTTGGTGTTAAAACAATCCAAGCCGAGTATTTAAATAGACATTGTGGCTGTTAATATAGTCCAAGCAGACTTAAGTAGTAAGAGAACAATCTAAACAGACCAAGTAAGATTTAAAACAATTCAAACAGACATAGTAGGCGTTGATATAATATCAATACAGACTTTGTGGGTGTTTTCAGACTATGAACATGGTATTAAATTAATATTTCTACGTATAAAGCACACGTTTCATAAAGGTTAATCTTATTTTCATGCTTGCCTGGAAAATGTTTAAAGATATCAAAAAACAATCAGTCTTTGCCTATATAAATATAGAATCTGTTTGTGTTTTCTATTTTTAGAACTTTCTTGAGGAAAAAATATTGGATCTTCAATTCATTGTTTGAAAAGTAATGAGTTCTTTGAAATCAAAATAAAATTTCATTGTGTTTAAACAACTTCGTAAAATATCATTGGAAATTCTTCGTTTATTTCATCATTTGAAAAATGTTTCAAACTATTTAAATTGCGTTCATTGCAAACATGATGGCTTTCTGATGATTGAATTTTAATTGCACCTTTTTTTCTTTTGTTTAAAAAAAACAAGTTATAATTATAGTAACAAATTTTGTCAGGAAAAAATATCTGCACAACTTTCAAGTATAAACATTTGTACTGAAACCTATTACTTACTCCACAGGCGACATTTAAACCTACCCCCCATGGCTAGAGCTGCTCGGAGTGCTTTGCCAACTGAGCTGCTCTACGAGTATTGATTTTTTTAATGATAAAACATTTTAGTTTATTATTTTGAGTGAATTAAATATTTTATATTTTAATATAAAACAGTTTGAACTCTTACGTTTTTATCCATAAAGTATCTATAAGTAATATCAATGAAATAATTATATAAAAAATATAATAGATAATTAGTTTCTTTATTTAATCATAAGGCTTTAGTATAAGAATGCTTTAATAGGGCGAGTACTAACTAATATATCTTACATCTTCAGATGTCATCGTGCGTCAAATTTCCGTGATTTTTGAAGCTAAGCTTTTTATCGCCAAGTCTTCAGGTTTTAATATAAAGTAAATGTAACTCAGAGAAGATCTCCCGAGACAGCCTACAGCCTCGCGGAGGGGAGAACAGTCTGCTCCAGTTACAATCCACCCAAGGAAATAATTACGTCGATAGCGAGAGGAGATACGTCTAATTATTTCGGATCTTTTCAGTCTCGAGATACCAGATCGAGTAGAAGTTTCATGAAGCTAAAAATATCTCATTTTGGTTTAAAGTAATTTATTTTTTTTAGAATGTGAAATAATAAACTTGTTGTATCAATTAGCCATTAAATTTATAGACAACGTGACACTAGAATTACTTTTATACAAACGTTGGATTTTCTGTCAATAATATTTTCAAATTTGAGAGTAATGTTAAAAAAAGGGAAGTAAAATTTTGTTGATTAAAAAAATTATGGTGAAAGCTATGTTAAAGGATATATGGTTTATAAAAGCGAGGTAAAAGCTATGTGAAAGTCTATGTAATATTTTTTTTGAGATGATAGAAGTAAGACGGAAGCTTCTTTAAAGTCTATTTGATTGTTATTATATAAATTAGGCGAAAATCTTAAAACATGGTGATATTATTATTTGAGTATAATAAAGTGAACGCTTCGTGAAAATTTATCCTATATTTTTTTAGTGAAGTGAAAGCTATATGAAAATCCAGCTGATATTGTTGAATAGAAATAGTGCGGTGAAAGCTAAATGAAAGCCTATCTGATATTTTTGTGTTGGCGAAAGTAAAATAAAAGCTTTGTGAGAGTCTATTTGATTTTATTTTCGGTTGATATAGTGGTGTGAAACCCATATAAAAGTGTATCCAATATTTATTGATTGCCATAAGTGAAGTGAACACTTTATAAATTTGTGGGTTGATAAAAGTAAATAAAAAGATCCAAAATATAATTACATTATTAAATTTCACATACAACAAGAAAATCTTTATATGGCATAAATGCATGTGTATCATACACGTGCAATAAATTATAACTTTATATTTCTTAATGTTAAGGAAGGTTTAAAAGCTTTATAAATTGTTATAAATGATTTAAGCTAAATTATTTTCGAACATCTAATCAATTGGTGCTGGAAAATACAATTGTTAATAACGAAGATGTTTTTTTACTTTACGATCTAAATTTTGTACACCATTTTCAGGAGTTATACACGGCATCAAATCCGTTGATATAATAATCTTGAAAAGGTACTGATGCCACAGGGTTATACGAACTTAGTATTGACTGACCGACTATGTTTTTAATTAAAGACATTATAATAAAAATTAATACAAATTTTATCAAGTCAACATGAATTCACGTGTTTTAATCTTGAAATTATAATAAAACAAGAAAATTAATGACTATGGTTGATGAAAAAAAAAATTGTGACATAAAAAGCTTTTCTGTTTTATTTGTAGTATCTTCTGTTAAATAAATCCATAAATAAATAATACTAAAAAGAAATATATCTCTTAAGCGCAACTCACGAATTTTCCCCGCGTAAGCAGTTTCTATTGACCTACAATCTAAAGCAGCCCCCGAAATAAGGCACGACTGACTAAATATTTATCCTCCCTTGCTTGTAGGCAGTTCCTTCCGGTACAGTGGGTCCCAAGGCGCCCCAGGATCAGCGAGAGCCCCCGGCTGATGTCGCCTGGCGCTGGCTCGGGCGCCGCCTAGTAGCCGCCCCCGCGCACGAGCCCCCCGTGTGGCGCGCGGGGCTTACGGCCGGCCTGCCCGGCGACACTTCAAGCTAAACCACCCTTGGCTAATCAGTATTGAAGGATCAGACTGAACCAAGCCTGAGATGTTAATTAAAGTAAGTTTAAATATTTTTGAATGTGTCTTAAATAATGCTTGCATATTATGAAACCGGATGCTTTATATATTCTATACTCTCTTATGGGTATATATTACATATTTTTAAATTTATAAACGAGGAATTTATAAGAGTAAAAACTTCAATATTTTTAACAGAGAGTACTTGGTGGATTTCCATTTTAATATTTTTGAATAAAATACTTGAGTGATTTTCCCCATGTTCGTTTTTATTTGTGACCAGTTTTGCCAAACTTTCACGTTGGCATTATCAAACAGAGTGAGATTTTATATAATAATCAAGGCCTGACAATCACTCTCTCTCTTTCCAACAACCTCTCTCTCTAACAATTGTTTACCTAAATGCTTATTAGTATATAAAATCTCACTGTTTGATAATGCCAACGTGAGAGGTTGGCAAAACCGGTCACAAATAAAAACGAACATGTGGAAAATTACTCAAGTATTTTATTCAAAAATATTAAGAGTAAAAACCTTCAGAGAAGTGACAAGTATTCAAAAGTCAGGGTTATTCAATTGCGATTGTGCTAGTCGTAATACGCCTTTGACATTTCCTTTGTTATAAGGAATGATTCCAAATTTATTAGATATCGTATAACTAATCATTGGTGTTAAAATATCTAATAATACACGCTAGTAGTCATGCTAATTCTATAGACATAACGTCTGCGCTATTCACCATTATGTCTCAATATTTCAACACTCTCCATTATTTAGTTAGTATTTTACACTTGTTTTACTGTTGGTAGAAAAACAACAAATATTACTTATTTGGGGAATGCACCAATGTATATCATATATCTTAATATGAATACCAGCTTTAAAATTCAGTTAAACGTTTGAAACTACCCTGGTTAAGGTGAAATAACACAAATCTTGCGTCAAAAACGGTATTAAAAATATTAAATTAACATAACTAGAAAAACTCATTGTTTTACTAAAATTTGAGACTGGTGGCTTGTTAACAGTTAGTTATTGTTTTAGCTTCTAGACTACGAGACGATTTTAATTAAATTAATTAATTTGTGATATCTCGATAATTGATATTTTAGGTAAAAAAAAAGTATAGCCAGAAAGCTAAAAGTGCTTACACATAAGTGCGCCGATGGTATCTCGAGCGCTTCTGGGGCGGATTACAAAGTTAGAGGCGGATCTCTGCTCTGGCGGTTGATATGAACGGACCCTTTCCACATTCGGGTTATCAAAAGTGATTAGGTTACAGCTGCGGTAACCACACATCTCGCATGGTGCGGACATTTACAACCTAAAGGCATGCTTTATAAGAAAACGCTTCATTCTTGGGTGTCATGCTGTGTTTTTTCTTGAAACTTCTGACCTATACTTCTAGCGTCCTGGCACTGGGCCCATCTTCATGGATTTGTGGTTTATATAAAACTTTTCTAATGATGACTCCAGTACCGAGACAGAAATGTTGAAAATCTCAAGAAAAAATTATGCATAATACCTAAGATATACAATGGCCATCAAAACTAACGAACACCTAAATATATTATATGTTTTGAGATAGCGCATTCAATGAGAAGATAAACACTCAATTTTTTTGTCGTTACAAATGAAACTTTATTTGGTTTAAAAGCACAGCAGAATTTTTTGAATATTTAATAATAATCATTGGCAAGTTTAATTTTAAATAAATTTCCATTCATCTCAGACCTGGAATCACTTTACAATCTATGGTAAATAAATTATGTGGCATTTCAATCTAAGGGAGCATAAATATTAATGGTTTGATATTTTAAAAAGAACACTCCTTTGAGATATCGAGTTTTTCATTTGATTAAAACCTTTTAATAAATAAATCTACTTATAAAGTAATGACAGATTACACGTTTGTAACGTCTACTAATAAAAAGTTAATTATGCACCGTTTTACAAACAATCTACAAAAAACTATCTTAAGCTCTTCGTAAATAACAAAGTGAAAAAAAGATTCGCAAACTCTATTTAGATAAAATTTCACCAAAGAAAACTTTACTTGAAACTTTGTTATCTAAATTAAAAAACGCCATGAAACCGTTATAAAAAAAATAATTAATGAATTCACATTTATAGGCATTGTCTTAAGAACTGAAATCCGACAAATCTTCTTCCTGAATAAATTATAGAATAATTTATATTATAAGTAATAATAAATTTCGTTTTTTTTTAATTTACTTCAGCTAATTTTTTGATATTTTGATGATCTTTGTTTTCGGGTTTCAATAATTTCAAATATTTTTATTTGAAAGGATTTCTTAATACAATTTTGTGAATCTAATATTGATTTCACTGTCTTTGCTACAAATACTAGTTTGAATTATCTGAGCTTCGACAACCTTTTTTATAATCAAAAATAAAAACAATTAGTTGTATTGTTAACAACACCAATTTTATTCATAAACATTTTAAAGTATTATTAAATATAAAAAGTACGTATCTATCTCTCAACATCTTGTTTAAGACTTGTGAACGAGGGTGTTGATCATATCTTTTCACTGGCTGTACCTCGTGTCTGAAAGCTGTAACTTCTTTAATATCACACTATCCTAAAGTTAACCAGGTTTCTTTGATTGCAGAGAGCCCGTGCTGTTTTTAGTACTTAGCGTATTAAAAATTTAGTCCTATCTCACCAGATTCATCTCTTTTAAAAACGTATTTTTTTCTCATCCCCAAATCTCTAGTAAAAGTACTTTAAAAAATGTAACGTTTTTTGGTATATTATGTTTAAAAATTAAATACAATACAACCAACGCTTAATCAAAATATTTAAGAAAAAAAACATACATTTTTTTTCGATAAATAATATGTGAAAAACGAATAGTTATCTGCAATCCCACATTTCAAAAACATACATTTGGGAAAGCAACACAACGAATTAGAATTTTTAATTATTATTTTTTATATATTACAAACGAAAAAATATATATTTTAATTGTTTTTTAGAAAATAATATCACGTTAATGAATGATATTTTGTTCGTTTAATCTTCATATTCAGGTTGTGAAAACTCACTTTAGGATAATTTCAGAACCGGAACCTAAACGTCCAACAAAGAACCATATATCGATAAAGTTAATCTAACCGAGAAAAACATTGACAATTACCGAAAAACATTAAAAACAAGACAGCAACAAAGTTATCGGAGCAATTGTCAATGACGATGTTTAACAAAAATATTTTCAATGCTCAATAATATTTAAAATCCATATTTATTATTTTCCGTGTGCTTTTCCAGTTTACTGTATCAATAGATATTTTTTCCCTTCAAGAATGGTATCCTGTTTTCAGTTCAAATATTATGTTCACTCTAGTTTTACCCCTTCCGGGTATATAACCTCATTTAAGCTTGCCTTGCATCTGCAAAGGACACAGAACCTCGACCCTTACTTTCACATTTCGAGGGTTACTTGTGACGCGTCTTAATTTGGATTTTAATCCCCCACAAGTACCGTCTCAGCCACCCTTGGAACCGCAATAAGAATTTTATTGTTCAGAAGAACAAATAGGGGTTTTAATATACCCGTAAATGATAGCTTTTAATATCTCTATTATAAAGTGCCGTCACACGTATAATTACTTTAAGGTACATAATACAAATATTTATCCATTATTCATAGGTTAAGATATTTTCGTAATTAAGATAGTCCGCGTATTTTATAATTTTAATTTTAATATCTTTATTTCTCTTTTTATTTTTAGATTTTTCAATTGTGAAATAAAAGCAAGGCTCAATATAAAAAATATAAAAAACGAGATTAAGGTGGCGAAATATTGTTTTACAAACTTGTCAGTAGGTACAAGGAAAAAATTATCTAGAGAAAAAAACTTATATAATGATTGAAAGTATTAGAACTCTTCATTATTTAACGTATTATAAATATTTTTTAAGAACAACGAATCTGTGTCATATAGTCACATATAATATAAAAAATTTATTATTTAACTTCTAACGAGAAAAATTTCTTTGATTTAGAAAAAACGTCGTTCATTACGCAATTTCAAACACTTGCGTTTTTGGAAGTTTTTTTAATTAAATAACAAAATCTACTATATATCTACTAATATATCTACTATAAATAAAATATTTAAAAGGTTATAATTCTAAGTGGAATTATTTATAAAAAGTTAAGTTTAGTTTTTTATAAAAATGTTTTTGTCTAACGTTTTATCCTCGGAAATGAATAATTTTTAAAGAATCGAGAATTTAAATTCTTGAAGAAAGTAAGTCTTAAAGTAAGGATTTGCATGCACCACTCCGAGATCTTGTTTTCATGACGCCTTCCAGGGTTGTCAGTCAAGTAGTCTTTAATTTCAGCTATTGGATATTTTTAATTGGTTTGGTGTTATAATAATACAATTACCAGTGCATATTTTATTAATAAAACACATGGAAATTTAAAAAAAAAAAAAAAAATTATTCATACAGTAACTTAACTCTGCACTAGTTATATAGTTATTCATATTTGTTGCTTAAATAGTCTTACTTACCAGTCTGTCGTAGATCAACTTTGCGTTAGCGGAATATTTACCCAAAACGACAGAAATGTACATTTTTTACACATCAAAAGAAAATCTCATTTACATCGTTGATTTTTTTAAGCCTAATTAATTTTTAAACAAATTATAATATAAAGAGAGTTTTTTCAATATAAAGACAATCCCTGACAGATTTTCAAATATTTTTTTAAAAAAATCAATTAAAACGTACTTTTTATGTTTTCAATAAATATTCAGTATTCACATAAATATAATCGTTCAAATTCAATGACTATTTTTGAGCTTATCGGTGTAACATTTTTTTGAATAATTGTATATATTAACCTAACCATATTTCTCAAGTAAGATAAACTAATTCTAAAAGGTCGTTCCATTCACAAAATTATAATTACTCGTACAATATAAATATAATTAAATGTTTAGTAAAACTTGTTTTCTCGCTAATAACATAGTCAGGCGGAGAAAGATTCCCTGCATCGTAAATTTGTAGATAATTGAAAAGGGTTCATTTAAAAGTTGTAGTAATTAATTAAATCAGGCATGATGAAAGCGGGTTGTACTTACATTACAAACTCGGCTCCGTACGCAGAATCACATCCTTTAGCAAATGGCAGCCTCCCGACCCCTAATAGGGTTGTTTCCTCAAGGGACGGGATAGTGCTAACTTCATATTTCATCGTCAGTTTACTATCAAAGCACTGAGCCAAATATTTAAATATATTTGTAATAAATTAAAAAACTAATAAAAAATACAAAATTGATCACTAATTTTACATGGAGTCAACGTGTCTTTAGTTTTGATACTCAATTATACCAAGAATTCGATCATACAATTATCTCTAGTATAAAAACAGTTTCTTTTAATCATCGTTATAACGTTTTTAGTATTCTAACCATATTACCATATATATAGAGAACAATACATTTTATTCATTTGTGGTGGATTATTTGTTCAGATTTGTTAAAAGAAACCATATTTGTATTTAAACAAAAATAAACTCGAGCAGTAATAAAAATAAAACTCGCAGAGGTTTTCGATCCGTTACTTTAGCATCATTTTAAAATTAGTTCATAATGTCAACACAGCGGCTCAATAACATGTATAGCTTTTTTAACATAACGAAATAGTATGTCTATTTTTTGGATTGATCGTTAATCAGATGCGTATTTATTACCCATTACGGGTTTATTATATTATTACTAATATAATTAGGCACATTAGTTCACACATAGAAGATGATTAAAAAAATACTTAGAAAAATATCATCGTGATTTGTGTGGGATTTGAGCCCACATCCCCAAGCTTACGTGGCCGGTGCATTGCCAATTATACCAACGAATTGAGCAAACTAAGCAAGAATTTTTAAGTAAACCTGGGGATGTGGGTTCAAATCCCACACAAATCACGATGATATTTTTCTGAGTATTTCTTCAATCATCTTCTATGTGTGAACTAATGTGCCTAATCATATTAGTAATAATAACGAAATAGCCCACATTGAATTCATGAGTCTTAGGCGTTGAAAACAGCTGAAAACACAGAAAAATATGATGAGTTCTAACTTCCGGTTGTAATCGAAGAATTGTGCGCGGTATATTTCTGACTATGGAAACAATATCAAAGGGCTGATTCCTCGTAGGGTGTAATTGTGGCCGGCGCCGGAAGTGGGTGACGGCTAACAGCACTTAGGCAACTATCGGCAGCCCGTCGGGCGGGGGTCGAGGACAACTTTACAGATTGAATTAAATATGTAGCGCGGCGGCACAGCCTTATAATAGGCCCACATCCTACATCCTCCCGGAAGAACCACTCACTATCTTGAATAAATATTTTAGCAGCAGAAACTAGAATCACACCGCTAGGATTTTCGTTAATTTATACTATACATAATGAATTTATTTTCTACGTTCTTATTAGCACGCAATAAGAAGCTTTCGGAAATCTGTGAATGTTAAAGTAACATTTTACCTATTTAATATTTCATGCGTTCAAGTGAACTACAAAGTTCTCACATTCTTAGATAATACAGATTTGATGGCAAAAATTATTAGTATTTATTCTTCGTAATAGAAATAGTTACACAAACTAAAAATTAGTCTTGACTGTAAAAATGTACAGAAAGTAGCCTTTATAAAGACTTAAAAGAAGCAAACAGAGACTATGTTTTCTACAAACATATTTGCCATCATATTTCAGAAGCTATAAAATTAAAAAGCTATAGTTTTATCAGTAATATAAACGAATTCCGTGCTATCATTTAAGAAAACGTAATTTGAATCAACGATATAAAATAAGCATTATTATAATTTTATCAATTCCAAGTAAGTCATAAAAAGGCCATTAAACCCCTGGAGTGGCCCGTGTTATAGTGCTCGTTCGTGGCCGCGGAGATAATCTTTAAGTTCGCGGGAATATCTGGATTTGGAGAGTAAGCTATAAAATTAATTTTGTTCCAGTAATTAAACAATGTCACAAAGTTGCCAAACTTCGGATCACCCTTCGCCGGGCCACGTGATTATAGTCCGAGCCATCTAGCTTGGGCGCCGAGTGAACCTCAACAGACCGCCTCGGATAGCAGATTATAAATTTTAACATTAATATTCTAAACAAGTAAAACAGCACGTTTTGCCGCTTAAATACATCGGACCTAAAGCTTAGCTAAGCACTAAAGCAACTTAATCTTTTGCTAGATTATTTGAAAGAGCAATAGTTGTTAATACGTTTTGTTATATAATAAGTTTGAATAAGTTTTAATTATGTACTAATATAAATTATATTGTGTACTTGATTGTGTAAATATAATTGTACTTTGTGGGTGTGGAACAACTAAACTGAATACATGTGGGTTTGATTTCTTCCCGAGCCCGTCTTTCTGTAAACACAGTATACAACAAAATAAATTAATCATTTTAGCAGTTAGTTTTACAATGAAGCCTACTTTTAAAAAAAGTAAAAGCTTTATCGTGGATATCTTCAAATTATACAATTAGACCAAATAAAAATAAATTCAACACAGTTTACTTTTCACTTTCAGTTATATTGGAAAATAAGGTGTCTAAGTTGTATCATTTCAAAATATTCTATTCTATTTTTGGTCTATTCTTTAAAAACCGGATTTTTTGAGGAAAGTTGAGCGTTTTTTATATATACGTATTGTCAATCGAGAGTAACAGCATTTCCCCATCTTTCTGGCAATTTATGGATGCCATCCAAAAAAACCGGTCATGTTTTGAACCAATAAACGAATCAAGCCAATTTTGATGCCTTGGACTGAAGTGAAGCATATTCCGGAAAGTGCATTCTGCATCGACCGAAACAAAAAGTAGTCAGGCACCAATTCTGGACTATATGGCGGGTGGGGCAGAACTTCCCATCCGCTATTTTCCAAATAGTTTTTAACGGGTTGAGCAACATGTGGCCAATCATTGGCATGTTGGAAAATCAATGTCTCGTGTCTGGTCTCCCATTCTGGCCGTTTTCCCTTCAATACTCTATTTTAACGAATCAGATGTTGTTGGTACACCTCTCCAGTAATGGTTTCACCCAGTTTTAAAAGCTCATAATACACAACTACCTTCTGGTCTCACCAAATACAGAGCATTATCTTGGCAGCGTGAATATTCTTCTTCGGTGTCGATTTGGCTGGTTGGACGGGCTTCAAATACGTTGTTTTGCTCTTCAGGTTGTCTTAATGAATCCATTCTTTGTCCGCCAGTAACAATTCGATCAAAAACGACTTCTTTTTATAACGCTCGAGCAGCATTTCAGACATCAAAAATCGCCTTTCCACGTCTCTCGGGTTCAACTCGTATGGCACCCAATTTCCTTGCATCTGGATGAATTCTAATGCTTTTAGGCGCTTGAAAATGGCTGTTTGAGTCAAGTTCAATGATTTTGCAAGCTCTTCTTGTGTTTAACATCGCTTCCAATTCTTCATCTTCAAACTTTTACGACCGTCCACGCCGTTTTTGTCTTTTTGAAAGCGTTGAAACCTCTCAAAACACCGTGTATTCCCAATAACATGTTTACCATACAATCCCATGAGCAAATAATGACTTTCGGTTGCAGTTTTCTTAGCAAAAAAGTGACTCACCAAAACTTCCAACAAATGCTGTTTTTTTCGCCATATTTGAAAATTTTTCATGAATGAAAAAAATATGATGCGCACAAGCAAATCAAACATTGTTGACGGATTTTGAAAGCTTATGAATAGAGCTCCAAAATAATATATATATAATAATATTTTTATATATATATATATATATATATATATATATATATATATATATATATATATAATGATTTGCTACAGCGCATATACAAGTGTTGGCATCTAGTGTCAAATTCCGATTTTTAAGTTATAAACCTAGTATAATGCGAAAGCAAGGTAATCCAGAACCCTCCCCACAACACACGCAAGCTACTCACTCCGCTAGACCGTTCGTTAACGCTTGGAGAAATCATATTTTTTGTCTTCTTGCAAGATTGTAAATCTAGAACCTTGAGTTTAGGATTGAAATGGCCGACAACCTTATATTTATAGACCACTCGAATCGCTTTGTGATGTTTTTGCTTTTTATTCGAAAATAAATAGGCGCTGCAGGCTAGGAAACTTTTTAGTGTTTTCTTCCATGTTGGAATTCGACTCCATTTATTATGTGCTCTCAATTTAAAGCGAATTGAAACTTTACGTTCTTTTTGATTATTTTTTCATTGACTCTGGGTGAATCGACCAAAAAAAATTGTTTTAAGATTATATTCAGGAGCTCCGATTATGGGTGACTGCGTTTGCTGTGTTTCTGTTTTAAAAATCAATTAAATTTCCTTCTCTTATATTTTTACTTACTTTATAAAAATGCATCTTGTTGATTTTTAAAAGGTTTACCGTATCAATATTGATGAGCTTATTTCGACTGGTGGCATATTAATACACTTACTTATATATTTTTAGTCTCAATTAATAGGTAGGGTGCACTGACTCTTAATTGGGCACAAGATTTTTGTATTATTTCTTGAAAGTAACCTCTTAAAGGAAATAAAAATTAAGAAATTAGAGTATAAATTCCATTGACGCTGTTAAGCATGACACCGTTGATTCTCTTATAAAAATCATAAATTTAAAATTTATTTAAAAAATTTATTAATATACGAGTAAAACACAGTATTTTTTACGCTTCAGGGGAAGTCAGCCGCTATATTTTACCATGTTGTTTTATAGGGCAGCGAATAAAATCGGTTAGTATGATATAAAACCGCCTTATAAGCCACCTCGGCCTTACCGAAATAGATCAATTGACCCTCGCAGCCAGTTGACCTTTTCCCACGTTTATCGCCGGGCTTCCCAGATCGGTTTACAATATCGCCAATATTTAATTATAATCACTGTGTATAGTCATAAATACTGTGAAGCGACCCCAAACTAGCGGGGTGTCCGTCAATACACTCTCTAGTCACGGGCACTCTCCTCATCTTTGTTACTAACACTTTCAAGTCTTTGGAAACTAACTGTCTATATAACTAAGAATATATTGAGATTTTTTATCAATTTCTAAACTTATTTATAAGCACTAAAATACAACAAGAAGCATGAGTGATATTCGTCTATATCTTCACGTCTCGTCTCTCAGCTTCTTTTCGTGTTTGCGACAACCTTGATTAATTCTTATAGCACAACATGCCAAATTGATGTATTTTTTTAAAAGGAATATTATGTTTTTAACTCTTTAAACACAAAACTGTATAAATACATTGTTATATCATAAAAATTATAAAAGACGTTAAACTAACGGAATTTATGTCAATACTCTCACTGCTAGCCTCTTTAGCATCTAATTATCTTCATGATAGCATTTTCAAGGCAATATGATAGATCTCAGCACTGACTGCCGTTCCTCAGATTTTCTTTGTTTTTAACATTAATAAGTTTTTATTCTATTATATTTAATATATTTATTCAATAATACTGAAAACAATTCATAACTTTTTTATTACCACCACAATTAGTTTTTTATATGCTTCTAATCTTGGCAAAGTTTTGGGCTTTTACTATCTTTATACAATGTTACACTTGGGTATTAAGCTGCTCGGGGTATATATTCCTCCGTCATTTCGGTTTTTCGTCATCTACAGGGATTTTAAAACTTAAAATACCTAAAGATGGTCCAAAACGCCAGCACAACGCCTAAGAAAGCAAACCAACTATTTTCGACTACTGCCAAATCCTACAAACATACAAATGGATCACTTGTCAAAAAATAATTTCTTAACTCGCGACCGCGCATGTTTGTAACCGCAGCCTAAGATCTTAGTATGATCCCCCTCCCCCAATTAGCTTCACCTCTACGCCAGAAGTATTACTTACAATCAAAACAACTTAAAGCTCGGTTTAAGTACGACGGAGTTAGGGGACTAAGACAGGGCGGATAAGCCCAGGGCCGCAGAAACTACTTGCCTTCATAGTCGTGACTTACACCCGGTTTAAAATTATTCATGAATAACGAATTCTCTATTATTATTTTAATCACTATTGTTGTTATATATTGTTGTTACATTGACATGTATTAATTTACAAACTTAATAGATAGACAATCAATAAGAGGAGATCAAAATAAATTAAATAACCTCCGAGCTCAAATATAAACAAAACAAGTTAATCAAAGCCAGATTAAGGTTTTCTTTAATTTTCTTCTCTACAACTCAGCAAATGATAAAAACGTATCAAGTCAGGTTCAGTAATTACTACCTTTGTAGTCAGCAGAGCTTAATATTTTTTCCTTAATAATCTAACGCTTTTTGTTTTAACTTCTGTAAAAATTACGTTTATTATTCTTTATAAGCGTGATTATTTTATCTGACTTTATTAAAAGTAAAATACGAAAAGCAAAAGAAATTTCTCTTAATTATTTTTATTTGTTGCTTTAAAATTGAGTACTAAAATCAAACCAGTCTATTGTAGGCGTAATGTTAGATTTCAATCATTCAATTTTGAAGTATCGTGCAAGCAAATAAATCTTTAAACTACTTGCATCTTCCTCTTACGCCTGATAAAATCAATATCTCGTATACCAAAAAAACAACGAGGGGAGAAAAATAACGCAACCAGTCACCCTCCATAGCATAATTGCAAAAATGATGATGACGACGGCATTTATTTTACATCGATTTTAAAAGATTTGCAACTATTCTTGCTAATATAATAAAGATATTTTTTCAAAACCTTTTTTTAGGTTTTCAGTTACACGTGAAAGGACGATGAAATCCTTTAAAAAATTTCTCTTGACACCGCACCTCTACCATATTCCTCATAAGCTTTCTAATTAAGATCTCAATATCTTATTTAATTAAAATCATATTTTTTAATAATCTCTAGAAAACAAATGTAATTATAATTCTATAAAAATTACTGTTACATATATACTCATCCGCACTTACCTTTTTTTTGCTTCGAATTATTTTCTCATTAGTTGCTGTCTTTTACTTGACAAAATTGTGTTTTTATATTTTAATTATTAAAATAATTTAGGCTTAGTTGTCTCTTGCCTGTATACCTTAGTTGTATTTATTTTATAAAATATACACAAACACAAATGTTACGTATGAAATTATATAATCAAAATGATACTGAGAGTCCTGTCATTTTCTGAAGAATATTCTCTCTGCCGAAAGATTAATTTCACAATAGAAACAAGATTTAATGATCATTGTGTACCAGAATTCATACAAATCGTCCTAACGTAAGAAATAAACTTACCCCTCGATTACGTGTAGGAAAATAACCCAAAAGAATTTTATACGCGCCTTGAACATAATTACATTGTATAATAAAGCAGGGGAGGCCTCGGGATGGGGGAATATAAAGGGATATCTTAAATACATAAGGGTGCAGAGAAAACTTTTTGAAAATCTATATATCAAAGCCATTTCATAAAAGTTGGTCAAATTAAATGCTAATTTTTTACACAAATATTTCAACATAGTTTTGAGTATTCTAAATATTAAATTAAAAAAAAATTATTTCGAAACTTTGAAAATTGCATTCGTTAAAATATAATTCCAATGTCTGAACGTATGAAAATGTATGTTTACTAGGCGTAAAATACACATATGAAAAGAAAAGAAAAGGATAGGGAATTAGGAAAGGCGCCTACCACGAGAAATAGGTTTCAATTTAACGAGAAATTTTTCGTCTCGTATTTTTATAATGGTAATTCACAAAATAACCCAGTTTGAGCTTGTAATTATACAAGTGATTAAAATTCTTTAAAAAATTGATTGCTTACGGCATCTAACACAATTCAGAATGTGAGTTATTTAAAATAACAAATACTTTAATTTTTTTAAAAATGAACTCATTTTTAAAAACAGATTACGAAAATTGTAACTTGTAATTAGTTAAAATTAAAAAAATATCGGAAAAAGGATTAAAAACTTTTAAAAATATTTTAAATATTGTACTTCTTACTGTAGAGGTATTTTCATTCATAACTTTTACAGTGGCTTGTTGAATATTGTCCAAAAGTTAAATTAAAAAAACTTTAGTTGCCTCCTAGTAAAGACAAAATAATTTACATTTATTTTTTACGACGTAGGAATTAAATGGTGTTCTTATAATGGAAAGTTTTATTTTACATAAACCTTAAATTTTATGAAATATCTTAAAATTTTAAAACGCACAGTCAATATACATATATAATTATTAATTATTGTTTACATTAAAAACCAATTTCAAATACATGTCATGCTTTAAAATCCGTAATATTGACAAAATAAAATAATTTGTTTTTATTGGAAAGTTATAATTATTGCAAACTCATTAAGGGGAATGGAGTGAAAAATTAATTTATTATTGAAAAATAATAAAACTATTTTTAACAGTTTAATCAGCGCATATCTTTTAACAAACAATCATATCAAAATAAAACCTTCATAAATAAATTAAATGATACGTATTGAAAGTACTTTTTATCGAATCCACTTGTCTTAGTACATATATTGTGAATTTTCCGTGTTATAACTGTATCATTATTTTTAAGTCGATAATCGATGTTAATAAAAATGCTTTTTCTAACTAAAAATTCCTATGCTACTTTGTATTGATTATTATTTTGGAGCAGTTATATTTCTATAAAATAAATTAATTATTTTACTTAAAATAAATAATCGAGCTGTAATCGTTTTGTTTATTCTAATATATTCTCTCTGAAAATATGACAAAGGTACAGGAAATGGATGCTACTAAAATTCCTTTTATCGAATGATTTTTGCGCTTTGATAGGTTTAAAAATCATAAATATATAAAGTGATAGATGGAGACGTACTTTTGTGCTTAAAGCCTTCTTATTCCTACGCGGAGTGCTCGCGGAGTGTAGCTCGGCGATGTATTTACGAGTGTTGGAAAGCGTTTGCGACTTTTATGGAGCGTTTAAAACTTTTACTTGGAGTGTTGACGGCTTATTTGAATTGTCAGTATTTATAAAACATCTCGAGAAGATTCTTGGGAAACATTTAATGTTCCAAAATTCTTGTTGAAATTAAATTAAAGCTCAAAAATTATCGGAGGAAATCTCTCTTAATATATTATTCCTCGTCAAGGGAAATCAACATTGTAAATGGATCCTTTGAAATTTTTATTGGTAATTTATTAAACACTTATTTAAATTATTATGATTTTCAAATTATTTTTAATAAAGAAGAGTATTTCCGTCTTTCGATACTTTAAAAAAGTACGCGTGTATTGATTTATATAAGAAAAAAAATACCTGCGAGCGATGCAGATTTTTGCCTTCAATACCTACATTTAAAAAGGATAAGTATACATAAATGAGTTAAGATAATTTTCACGACAGCAATTTAAATTACTCATACATATTTAAAGTCTTTCATGCGTATAAATGAGTAAATAATTGATAAGTTATGGAAATTTTGTACGGTTTATTTAATGGGTTCTAGCTAAATTATTTATTTTGTTATAATTATTAACTCTGTTATCACTTGAGCAGCCCATATTTTATACGTTCACTTTACAAGCAGAAAACATTCAAATATATACAATTTTAACGAAGAGTCTATTATCTTCACATCACGACAACTACCTTACAAAAGAAAGACAAATCAAAGCTGTGTCTTGCTTATCCCCTCACTGATATTTTTACTGTTAAAAAATTACAAAATAACTTTGTCTATTTTTTGGATTGAACGTCAATCAAATGCGTATTTATTACCCATTGCGGGTTTATTATATTATTACTAATATGATTAGGCACATTAGTTCACACATAGAAGATAATTAAAGAAATTCTGATTAAAGAAAGATGAAAAAGAAATATTGGTTGGCCTGGGCACATTGGTTCATATGTAGAGTATGATTGTTAAAAATTCTCGATTAATGGATGTAATTCTTTAGTACAAGGGTCAGTACACCGGCCATGTAAGCCAGGGGATGTAGGTTCAAATCCACACAAATCACGATGATATTTTTCTGGATTTCTTTTATCATTTTTTATGTGTGAACTAATGTGCCTAATCATATTAGTAATAAAATAACTTTACAAGAAGGAGTTACTTAAAAAAATATTTCTGACCTCATACAAGTTCAAGTCAAGGATATTAAAAACAGCAAGCATATTTGCCGGTCACTGATGTTCGAGGTGGTAAATTTACACCCACAAATGGGGTAATGCTTCTGCGGTTAAGATCTGAGTCCCGTGTTATTCACACCCACCCATCCTCTTCCACCGCACTTCTTGCCATGTAGCTGGTGCCAACCTTGTAAGCCGCTTCCCCCTTCCCACCGGACCCTCAAAGTTTTCAAGCGGTCATCTCTACTCCAGTCCACGTGAGGCAGGCTTTAGGCCTGTCCTTACATAAGAGTCTCATATAAGTTTGTATTATTAAATAGTGAGAGATAAATTATTAAATTTTAATGTATTTTTGAATAAAGCACTTCAGTGATTTTCCGCATGTTCGTTTCGCCAACCTTTCGAAACCGGTCACAAACAAAAACGAACATGTTGAAAATCACTCAAGTATTTTATTCAAAAATATTAAAATGGAATTCCACCAGTACTCTCTGTCAAAATACACGTTGAATTTCTAAATTTTAATGTATTTTATATCATTGTTTTTGAATACTTTTATATGAAACAAAGTACGTTTTTAACATTTTATTGAAAGAATACTTGCGTGAATATACTTTTTTTCCACTCACACATAATTAAGTATTCAATATTTTTGACAGAGTACGTAGTAAAAATTGAAAGGTTGATGAAACCGGTCATGAATAAAATTAAACATGTGAAAAAATGTATGTATCTTTAGAATAATTTATTGTTTGTGTTTCTTGGAATCAGTACACAGTAAAATTCCAAATAATACGATAAAAGGCAAAAAAGCCAAAAAGGTTTATCCTTGCTTCTAATGAATATTAAGCAGTAAACAAGTACACGGCCAGTATGTAGAATGTGGAGCACATTCCTTCAACTAACTCAGTCCCACCTACAGCAAGCCTACCCCGAGCATCCCCTTTGATAAATAAATAAAGTACACTCAAACTTGACAGTGGCCCTTAAGGAACTGAATTAAATTGGTTATTTATGAGTGGAAGGGTCGGTGTAAAGCTCGCATCTTACGACCCCGTCTCCTGCGAGGCCTCCACAGGCTGTATCTCGTGAACTTTAGTGAATCCTGAAATCAACCACCCCTCTGCGTCTTGGGGCTTTGAATATTGATTGACGCTACATGAATTGGATGACTAGAGGTCAACTCCTTTCAAAAAACGACAAATGTAATGCTAATGAGACACTAACCTATCTCAACCCATGTATTATTGTCGTTTACCTTTTTTTACTATCAAGAAAACATTGAATTCTATTAGTTTTATTTTATTGATAATTCCAATGTCCTGTTACTTGAAAATTGATGACATTAAAATATTTTTGATGCAATGAATTAAATATAAAAAAATTAGGCTTGTTAAGACAAATCTTAAATAAATGTTAATAATCTACGGCTAGTTTTTTGGTGATAAAAATAAAAAAACTGGAATCCCAGATAGCATTCTACCAGTTTTTATTATAGAACCCAAAATAAATGCTTATTTTTTTCAAGTGCCACTTTGATTTTGAAGTCATCGTTTGTTCATTACATTCGTGGATTTATCTTGCAGAGTAAAGTTTCACTTGTTAAAAAATCATTAAATTTTTGCCATAGTTTATATGAACTTTTATCTAAAATAAAATAACTTGCACAATTAACATATATAAGGAAAAAATGCGGATCTAATAAAATATATTTTTTTATTATGAGAATGAAAAAATTCACAAGGGTTTTAATATTGTCTTCCTCGTTAAACAACGAAGCGGTGAGGTTAGGTTGCAATCTTTGACGTCATAGGTTCATATTCCTTCCTCGCGTGATGTTTACCTTGACATAGTAAATATTATATTTACAAACTGGCAGGGAAGGAAAATGTGTTTGTCAAACAAAACCATTAGCGTTATGATAGATGGACGTTTCTACTATTGACAAAAGACATCCGCCGGCGTGATGAATTAAGTATGAACTTAGCATTGGGAACATTTATTTAATAGATCGATTCTGTTCTTCCCCACTAAAGCGAACCACTGAACGCCGGTCGTTTTACTCCATTTTTTACCATTTAGTTCCCAGTGTATTTGTAAAGAAACACTTCAGATTTTCATATGTCACATACAAGCCTTTTGCAGCCTTTTGTTAAAAAAAACTTATTTGTTGATATTATAAATAATTAACCATCGCATATTTTGTCACGATTTAATATGACCTTGATTTATGTCATATAAAAAAATCATACTTATACATTCAAATTCTATAATAACATACGGGAAACACATTAAAGTGATAAAAACACAATATTTATGTATATTTAAACTCTTCACTATCTAGAAAAAGGGTATTTTTTTAGTTTTTCAACCTTTATATCTTAAGCAGGAGGCATCAAAACTCACATAACCTGAAAACGCGAAATCTATAATCACAATATTTGTAAAGCAGAAGGATTCGCCTAAAAAAATAATCAACTGCGTACAGCTTGACAAGTTTCCCATGTTTGTCGCATTTCTTACAGATAGAGTGAATTACAGAACTCAGCAGCAAATAAGTTTTTTTTCCTCGGTGGAGATTTCTTCCATTAAAGCCTGGAAATATTTTTTTAATTTGCAGGATTAAAAAAAAGTAAATTCAATCGTCGGTGAGCAAATACGCCCAACCACGAGACGATAAATATATACTTATATTAAAATTGATAGCTTTAAAATAGTTTTTCAAATCTTTTGAATCATCACATCTGAAACTTTCACCACTCATTAAATTTAAAAATTATATCATTTTGAGGGCTTGAAGAACTTTAGTTTTAATCATGATTCCAGGAAAGCTCATTTATCTGAATGGATTTTTTAAAAAGCTCACGTTTAGATATTTCTGGAAATATATAGGCAGAATCCAACTAGGGGTAGATTATCTAGGGGATAATCGACGTGGAGTATTTCATTAAAGTGGCTACGCAACCCAAATCGTACCATTTAATTTCACTTGGTTAGTTTTCTAATCTGATTGCCTAAAATATCGACTTTCCTAATAAAGGCCATTAGTACTAGAAGGCGGTTTTTTATACTTTTTTTAATTACTTTTTTAAAATTACCATAAAAGTTATAAGCTTTTGAGAAGGTGTTTTATAATAAACATTATTTTATCATTTCAAATTTTAGATTGCCAGCTTTTTTGCATAAAAATATAACACTTTAAAAATTTTAATTCAATTTTTTTGGATTAATTGGATGATGAAAAAACTCTTTTATAGATTTACTAAACTAAAGTGCTAGAGAAGTGTGACATGCCGATAACACATTAAGCCTGTAATTTTCAAAAATGTTATTAATACGCCAAATATTACCAAAATTATAATTTATATTGTAACAAATCTTATAAATGTGTATATATATATATATATATCCTATATCTTTAAAAATGTGTATTTTTATAGAATATCTATATCTTATTCAGACATTTTATATTTACAAATAATAAAAAAAATATTTTTCGATACTAAAACTTTAAAAGTCATTGCAATGCGCAAATATTTTATTCTATTGAATAGAACTGGTTTTATAAACAATCCAAAAATATCTTATATAAAAGACAAAAATTATTTTTCAAGTTAGATGAAATGATTTATGATTTTTAAACCAAAATATTTCTAGGAATACAAAGCAATACCTTTATATAAAAATTTAATTTTGCAGTCAAAATGTTCAAAATATACAGTTTACATAGATCATTATATTTTTTTAAATATCAAAAACATTTTATTGAAAATCTTTCTTTTTAAAAATTAAATGTTATTCCTTTATTTTTTCCATACTTTTTTGCTCTCCTTTTCCGAGTGTTATTTTGCCTTTTCCTAGAATATCGCTTATCCTCAGGCGATATTGTTATAAGTACTTCAGCCATTGTCTTCTAATAGTCCTCAATATCATAACAAGACAGCTGAAAAAAGTTATAACACTTCCCTGTCTTGAAGAGACAATGGCGCTAATGAAAACAGAAAAAAATACCAAGAAAATCTCAAGTCTTCCAGACAATGCTTAAGGAGCGCTGGTTTTGACTTTGTTTTTCTCGGTTCTAATCTTTTTCAAGCATAAAATTTCTTGGCTTACAAAATAATATTAAAAAAATATTCTACGAAAAACAAATCAATGAAAGCATTAATTTACGTTATCACATTTTTAATAAGAATGTTATAACAGACAATTTATCTAAATACGTTTGAAAAAATGCACATTTCAACGTTGTGAACCATCATCAAGCTATAGACATCATTTTTAAATTTTAATGTTGAATAACAACGTTCAAAAGATATAAAAATGATTCCGCCATTATTGATGTTGATAATGATATTTTTTTTTTTCAAAATTATAACAAAAATACTAACATTTATTAGTAGTTTAATCTGTAATCTCATTTAATTGGAAAACATTTTTTTTTTCTTCATTTATTTGTTATTATTTACTTGCTAAATTCACAATAACCTAAAATCAAACATAAAAAACCATTTTGATAAGTAAAATATTAATTAAATAGTTATATAGATTTCTGTGCAATTAGTGACCTAAAAACCCAAATCTGTTTGTTTTGTTATACTCCAAATTTCTTTTAAGCTTGGATGTACCCATATCGGTAATCTTCTATCCATTTGGCTGTTCATATTTATTTTGAAACTAATAATCTATTCTGTGTATTTTGCGGTAATGCCAACAGAATATTAATAGTGAGATTCAGCTTTACGCGATACGATTGCAAATTCAATACGAACTTTTTTTTAAACATTGCAATTAGTTTTATTATCAACATCCATTTTTCTGGAATGAAATTTTCAATCAAAGCCAGAATAAATTTTCCCCGCAAAATCGCGACCGCAAACTAAATGTCTAATTCAAACTGAAACAAATTACTTCTCGAGTCGGGGAATTATTCAAAATGAACTTATTTATGAAAATTTATTTCATGCCGAATGAATTTGAGGCCAGAAGTTATGTTTCCCGAAGTGGGCGAGTGTAATGAATTTATTTTGCTTAAGTAGTCAAAAGGGCTCAATTCCTAGTCGAGATATTAAAGCAGATTATTTGAAATGTTTTGTATTATTCAATTAAAAAGGCGAATCTGTGTTGAAATGTATAAAATATAATTAAAATTTAATGTCATAATATTAATGAATTAAAGGTAACTATTTATATACTTCACATGAGTACTCATCTAAAGTATATAAAAAGTTACATTTAATTCATTAATAATATGGATCTTCACCAAATGAATACCTTGTCCCTCAACATAATGCCAGAATTTTGAAGACGTATTTTTCGGCTTTTTAATACTCATTTAAATTAAGACAAAGTATTTATGAATTAGACAATATCCTATACACACGTTTGAGTTCACACGGTATTCACGTTTTTTTTTAAATATTATTACAAACAAATAGATTTATAGAAACCAATTTTATTTTATAAACTTTAATAAAAATATTTTCTTACATGACTAAAAATTATAAAGTATAATTGATAACTAAGGATCGATGTATAAATTTAAAGTAATAATGCATGCATTCAAATAAAAAAAGATTTTTTTTAGAAAAAAGACATTTTGCATTGCAACAACAAGTAGGATGATATTGTTACCAATGTCAATTGCAAAATTAGTTTATTTATTTTCGAGTAAAATTTTTTTTTGTAGTAAACTTGAAAAACAATTTTCAAAGTGTTTTCATTCAAAATACAACTACTGGGGCTTTTTGACATTTTATTCTCAAAATTAAATCAATATTAAATACAGCGAAAACCAAGTGAAAAGAATCATCCCTCGAGAATCTCTCGGTAGTAAAGCGCAGCTAATTTTAAAGCACTCATCTGTGCCTCGCTCCAGTGCGGGCTTGCCGGGGGTTGGTTCAAAAGATAACCCTTCCGAGCTCCCACCCAGCGTACCCCTCGCACCCCGCCCAGCCGCTCTGAGCGCTTAGCGGAACATATCTCACGGGCGTGAAGCATATAGGCTACCACATTTTATGCCTAATGAATACTTTGAACTCAGATTTAAAGAAGAGTATGTAAAAAAATATTTTATTTAACATGCACTGAAAATCAGAGGTATTTTATTTTTACTGAAAAATAAACGCATAATCTAGTAATAACCATAATTTGAACTTATAAGAAAAGCACTGCGCTTGATTGCTTGAATTATTAAGGGAATGATCCAACACTAACATATATATTTTAATTTAATATATTTTTCACGTATAGCGTGTAATATTAGTACGAGAGTCACAGATCACCTATATCGTGCATGTGACAAATACTTTTTATACTGCTTATATGATAGTTCTATAATTCTTTCCCTGAAATAAGGCTTAAAAGTACGTATTATCAAACTTTTTCAGAATATATTATTTTATTACCTAGAGAATTTTTCCTTTCCAAACTAATTCATTAACAGTTTTATCTAACACTAAGAAAAAATCTTACAATTTTTTTATTCAAATATAAATTGGCGTCTTCTTTGTGTGTAAATATTCATCTCGGTTATATTAATTAAACTTAAAATATAATTTACAATAATTTTATTAAAATTACAAATCCATATATTTCAACTAAAATAATACAGCGATTCTGGTTGAAGGCAGCTGAACTGCCTTCTGCAGCAATATTCGCTTCCTTCCTGCGTTGCATGATATGAACTGACGCCGCCTCCAGAGGCGTGCCTAGTGTTTATGGAAATATTAAACGTAATACAAACTAATATACACGTGATTACTACAAAAATGAGGCGATATATTCACATTATTAAGAAATAAAAACATTGGAAAAACAGAGAATATTTTTTTTCAAATAGGTATAAATTATAAAGTTGAGACTAAAAAGGCAGCTATGAAGATCTTACGTATAATGAATCAATATTGGATATAATAAATTATATTTCATGACTCAATCACATTGGCTTTTTTGCAAGCAAGGCTGTCTAGAAAACTTATTTTTAAACGTGGTAACTATTTGTGTGAAATGTGCTTTGCAGGTGCAGGCGTTTTGGGTTAAGGGTGAAACTGTAATGTCAGGGGGACAAGTTACCGAGCGGCGGGTTCGAGTTGTTGGGGAACCACGCAGCCCCCAGACACGAGTTTGACACGGATTCAGAGAAGCACGAAAGTAATTACCAATCTCAATTCATAAAAGAAAATATACTAAGTCTTTTTCCAAAGTAATCTATATCCAAAAACTATAAATTCAATGTAAAAAATCCCTGAGAGACCAAAACGCCCGAGCTCATCATTCAAAGACCTAAATCAACACAATACCTAAGAACATGCCAATCTTTGTCGATTTAAGAAATTTCATAACTTTTATTACATCTTAGGCTTTGTTCTGTATAGTTTTACATACTTTTTTGTGAAATAAGTACAAAACGTCTTCATCTAAACTTAAATTGGCGTGATTATGATTATACCAGTTCGAAATTCACCTTCAGAAACGGAGATCGTACGTCCAATGAATAACCAAGTTAATGAAAAGATTGGAAGAAAAAGCAACACCGTTACAGAGTTAGTATTTAAGAGAAGAAAAATATAATATTTAAGGATATTAAAAAGTAAAATCGATTTTACTGATTTAAAAAGTATTTTGTTATTTTTTTAGCATTATTGTGATTCCCCTCTATTTTCAAATGTTTTTTTTGTGTTTCTCTCGTTAATTTTATAGTTCATTTAAAAAAAACATCAGAAATCACTTATCGGGAGGTATTTTTTTTTATAAAATCCATAATTTTTGGAATAGAAAAAAAGAAAAAGTTAGCTATTTGAAAATGTCATGAATTGTGGTCAATTTATTGAGGACAGTTAATTTTCTTCAATCGATGGGGTACGTCGCTTGCTCAGGTAAGCGACTGGTTACTAAAAATGATTTTGTTCCGGAAAACGGTTTTGCCTAACTTTTTCAATCTCTAGTGCTCGAAAGCCTGGCAACATTGTTGTGTTTAAGTTTATATTTAGACGTAAGTCAATTTTTTAAAGAAAACTTCCTGTATGATGCATATTTAAAATAACGTGTAAACTCAAGTCATTTAAAATTAAAGAAAAACTATGCTTAGTCGTGTTCAAAGTGAATTAAGCGATTAAAAAGCCACATTCATACAAAAATATTTTAACTCTTACATTAACTGTTTTTTAATAACAAATATTTGCTGTGAAAATATAGTTTTCAATTATTTTTATTTTTGATTTACAAAAAAGTACATACATAAAAAAATAGAATGCTGAGAATTCATTGTCTAATTTATATTTACTACAGTAAGTTTTATGTACTCAAATTCTTGTCAACAATATAAATGTATATTGTCGAATATAAACGACTACCCAAGAAGCTAATTAACCTCTAAAGTAAGTGTTATTCTCAGTTACTCGTGTCTAACAAATAACACTTAATTTTAATAACACACACAATCATCACATAACAGAGGGACTTATATTAAGTTTCAACATATTTCCATAAATTAGGGTTGTGGTTTACAGAGGGTGAAAAAATAAACACTTTATTTAAATGTTATCCCTTGTCTTTTTTTTCGATTATGCATCACAACGCATTTAACATGGATCACTTAATCGTTCAGGCTCTGATCATGTCGACTGTGAAACTGTGACAAAGTAACTACTTACAACTTTTTTTATTAAAAAATATCTTAAAATCATTTGTAAATAAAATATTTAAAACATTCTTCAATATCGTAGTGGTGCGAGTACTGGAGTATCTTAATGCTTACAGTATTACTACTTACTGATTTAATTTATAATACTTCAAACTTAAAAAAGGAAATATTAATAGCAAAGTGGCCAGATAATGATGAACAGTTTTATTCTACTTCAGACATTTGAAGTTACGTAATCTTCTAGCCATTTGGCTATTCATGTTTTTTAATGATCAGTCCGTTTGCAGATTTTTAAATACGCTCGGCAGCCCTTCCTGTAAACATGGGGAAATCTGACCGCTGCGGACGCACACACTTCATATTAAAATAATAACGTGGAATTAAACGGGGTCTATAAAATAAATAACATCATAATCTTGAAATAACAATTTGGGCGGATAAGCCGGCGCGGGCGCGGGGATATCCCCTTTAATTCCCCATCAGATAATAAACCTTTTAAGTTTATTTGGACACGAGTAGGTCCTGTAATGCGTATTTGCATTAGAGATGCCCTCACGAGGGAACGCCGACTTAAAATATTTTCGTGCGAATTTTTATAATTTTATAATTATCTTATACCTCAATTTATTATTCGTGAAATAATCGTATCTTTTTAGTATTGTTCGTACTTTTCATTTTTTGTTGAAATCTTCAAACACTGTGAAGTTTCGTAAACTATTTGTAAATAAGCGAATGACAAAGTGTTAGAGAAAGAAGCAATTATGAGGTTTCTGTCTTCGTTTATACTAGCAACCCGTTGACATAGGAATAAACCAACATATTTAATGAACACAAAAATGTATGACAACACCGACCTAAAAATATATCATATAAAATATATTTATCAATTAAGATACCAAATGTTTTTTTTCCATGGGAATTTTTGTGTGTAGTGATCTCTACCTCAACAGAAAGTCACAAGAGTTTTTTCCTTTCCATTTGTACAAAATAAAATGTCCCGCTGTCACGCACGCGGCCCTAAAGCTCTCTCTAGAATGTTCGTCATAAGTATGGCGGTATTTTTATTTAACAATTTCTTACTAAACTGCCTGACTGAGTGAGAATTCGACCTTTGGATAAAGAATAAATGGTTCTTTTATTCCTGCTGAAATATCGCAATACCACTGAATTAAAACTAATGTGATTTGCAACCGGAAATCACTTTTGGGTTGTGTAAGCTTTTACATAATTATTACGTCGCACTTTTTACCATCCGGATGTGCGCCATTTTCTACTTTTAAGGAAACTCCGATCAGACCAGCATAGCAAAATATACCATAGAAATATAAAAACTGACTGCAAAAATTCTTATTTTTTTAATAACGCTATCTTTATGTTGCAAAATAAATCGTAAGTCACAATGTTTCATGTGACAACTGAATCCGAGACTAAAGGATACTTTATAAAAAGCCTAAATGATTGACATTCTACTATATTTCGTTTCTATTCACTGGATGACTGGATGAACTTTACAACTCTTCTTATTTATACATGTCCCTTCATAAAGTCTTAATAGATGAGACGTTCACTGTATTGGGCGAAAGCTACTTAATATTGTATATGTAAATTGTTTGTGTACATAAATTGTACATTTAGCCTTTGGATTGTATTGTCCATAGCAATAAAAGTCACTTCCTATCAGTGGGCAGGGAGCAAAAAACCAAAGTGTACGCGTTTCATTCTCCCGAGCCCGCCTTCCTGTAAAAAAGTACTAAAATAAGCCTCGGTATGGCCAATGATCAGCCAGTAGTAAAAAAAACCTACACATGCATTGTAATACAAAACAAATACACATTTTAACACACTACACTTAAAAACTCCAAGCATACAACTGATAAATTTTACTGAATTAATAAATAGCCGTTAATTTTGATTCCCAATGAAACTAAAATATAAAAGCGGTTTTATTTTAAATTCATGAAATCCTATCAGCTCAAATGCCTGCGATTGAGCGGATCTAGCGCCTACAATAAATTTAAAGCTTTATTTTCATGAAATATTTCACATATCCTGTAAATACGAGTACAAAAATTTACGTGGCTTAAAAAGTATGCCTCAAAATTCATTTCCGCTTCAAAAGTAAACGCGATAATCACGGCCTCACACACGGCACGGCCTCACACGCGGCACACGCGTAATGTGGCGAGGGAACGGGTAATCCTCGCCTAATACAAATTCTGTTATATTATAATATAATAAAAAAAAAATAGCAGCCGAGCCCAGGCCTGGGAGGTGTAACGCGATTCAGTGTGTGCCTGGCATGACGCGAGGGACGACTCCTCGCGAGACAATGTATGCATGCCTCCATATCTAGTTTGAATTTCATAAGTCCTTTACACACGATGCGACACAACTGACAACCGAATAGCCAATAGCGTCCTCTTTTGCATTATTTCCTTTCACTAGGACACTCTCAATTGCATATCGGTTGCATGTTGTGTCGCTGTAACAGTAGTCGGATTTTTTCTTGAGATTGCTAAACTACGAGTATATTACGAGTATCATGGAAAAGTTCTAAAAATGAAATAAAAAACTAGATGTTCATGTTGCTTATAAGAAATGTTCATTTAATAACCCTGTCTGATTTGATCTAAGTTTCAATACTTTAGAACGTGATAATGATACTTCTAAATTTTATCGCCAAGGGAACTAAGCGTTTATGGTCTCAGTAAAAATTAGTCCATTCAATATTTTTGACAGAGAGTACTTGGTTGAATTCCATTTTAATATTTTTGAGTAAAATACTTGAGTGTTTTTCCCCATGTTCGTTTTTATTTGTGACGGTTTTCGCCAACCTTTCACGTTGGCATTATCAAACAGAGATAATGCCAACGTGAAAGGTTGGCGAAACCGGTCACAAATAAAAACGAACATGTGGAAAATCAATCAAGTATTTTTACTCAAAAATATTGAAAATTAATCCTTTAAACCGTTTTGTTTTTAATTTTGTATATTTGATAGTCATATTTTTAACTGTGTGATTTATAATTTCCATCTTTTTTGTCATAAAATTTTCATAGTTTCATCTCATAATTTGATCAATCACTTGGGCATGGCTTAATCACACTTAATTTGTTTTCAAATTAATCAAATTCACATCAGTCTTTTATACGATGTTTCGGAAAGTGTCCTTTTTTTATTTTATATAATTTACTCTAAAATAAAAACGTCTAGTACATTGTCCGCCCGTTTAATAAATAACATTAGATTCTAGAAATAAATTTTTAACTCTTGTAATATTTACACAAGTTTTACAGTATTTGTACAAATAATTTTGAATGTTTATTTTATTATTGTTGAATCAAAATTTCGATAATCAAATTTTTCAAATTTTTTTTATGGGAGCGTAGGGTTAGGTCAGGGAAGAGCCTTCTAGTGGGATAGCTTGTATGATATTAAATTCTTATTAAAAAACAGGATGTAAAAATTTGTCGTGGCAAATCATCCCCGCCCAATCGGCCTTCCGGCTAATCAAGCAGAAGCGCGCCGAATCTTGGCCTTCTCTTTGCCCTGCTGCCTCCCCGCGGCTCTGGACGTTTCTGCTGAGTAAGTCAACGAATGATTGATCGTGTCACGAACATATTTTAAATGGCTCTTTTGGCAAATATGAAAATGTGTCTCGAAAGGTAGAGGCCCGGGGAAAAATAAAAGGGTTTATTCCAGCCTTTAATGCGGCCGTGATATTTTTAATGCTTAATTGAATTTTTTATGTGGCTTAGAGACCGAGTTTCGCGGAAGGGTTGTTAACATCAAATGCATGAGTCAAACAAACATAGTTCCTTAATTGACTCCGGAAATATTGTTTTCATCATAAAATCAAAACTGTTAAAATCAAAGGTTGTTTTTAGATATTCAATTCACTCATGAAACTCCGATAAAAATATACGAAATATAGTTTTTGAGATAAAGGTAGAATTCTAGAATTTTCTAACTACGGTAGTTAAATTGTATTGAGAGCCAAGCTGCAATGGCCTGCAAGTGAGAATTAGAATCTTTCTATTTTACATACAACACAAATATGCGCTTTGGGTATATTTATTTTATAAACACCTTTGGTTCAAATAATATTTTTGGTAATAATATATTTAGTTATACAAATAGAATTTTAATTAGTTTGTGGTGAATATTATATATCTGTGTGATAATATACTTGGTTCTACAAACAGTAAAAAAGATCGTGGTGCTTTACACTTTAATTTTTTTGGAATTAATATTTAAGAATTACTTATATACAAAAAGATGTTGACATTACACATAACACGGCTAGATATGCAATCGGTATGCTTTTGCATGATTATTTTCCCTTGCCAAGCCGTTACACTTTCAAATAAGCCACAGTTACATTTTATTATCATTCTTCGCCACTATCAACTTTTTTAATCTCTGTTTTTCAACACTAAATCTTTCACAATCCGGCGGTTCGTTTCGTACCAATGCTAAGCCGCTGGAGTATCCCCAATGCTCAAAAACACTATTATTTTTACAATCTGGGACGTTGGGGCTTAAAAATATGACAAAAGCTCGTTTCATGATATACGAGAATTATTTTACAGGTCGGCCATAAAGCTTTCGTTTACAAAAGCGCAAATGACTGTGAAAAGTGTTGTTTTCAACTCTGAGAGATAAACTGACAACGGCTTGCATAGGAGCTTTCGATGCTGCCTTCAAAGCTCTGTAAATAAATTCAAGTAAGCTCGAAGTTTTGTCATCATCGTAATGTTTCTCGCTTAATATATGCGCATGCCAAGCGGAGCGATGTCACTTCCGAATATTCCCAACTCCGAGTTCTGGGTTCCATCGCACTTCCACTCTTCCGTTTTCGTCTTTTTTGTGTCTCGCATCGGTTTGAATAAATTGAATCAAGCCATCGTGTATTTTATTCTCTTCGCGACATTCTATTTATTATTCACTGATATTTTTGGACGGAAACGTCTTCCATTAAAAATGAAATCGTGTTATATATAAAAATCGTAATGATTATTTGTTTTAAAAATATTCCATCTGCTAGAAAAATTTTCTTACTAAAAAGTTTATGATTAATTTTCTATAATTTCGATCTATAATATGGCTAAAATAAAATACAAACATTTGTTTGTCAACTTTCCACGAAAAACGAAATTAAATGATAATAAAACTACAATTATTTTTTAATTATTTTATCTTCTCTAATAAAATAGATTATCATTCAGTAGAATAAATTTATTTTTTTAATTATCTAAGATTTGTTCGATTACTATGAAGCAAATAAAACGTTCTCTTGCAACTACTCACCAACATCCGTCTGTCAAATTTACTGAAAAATATTCTACACCTTCAAATATAATAAGACCTTGTCCTAAAATAAACATGAAGAGACTGATTATTTTACTATATATATTTACTGTAGTTTTTATTTTTTTTACTCAATATTTGAGCAAATAAATATAAGTATCCAGAAGGTTACAGTCATTTATATACTAACATAGATTTTAAAAATTGTTGGAGTGCTCAAAATATTAAGCTTTAAATATTTGTTTTAATGAATACATTTGATATTTCTCGTTTTATTTCATGAATGTGAAAATATTTTCCAAAATAATAAAATAATTACTATATTCAACACATAACTGGTCAGTAATTTTTGTTTAGGCTTTATTTGTATTTTTATCATATACAAAATAAGTTGAACAATTAGTTTAAAAGTAGTGAAGACCTAATATAATTACCAAGTGCATTTATATTGCACCATTAATGAAATACAGCGTACAAATACTCTAGCCATAAAATATTTTGTGAAATTTTGTTTCTCAATTTTTATTCTAAAAATATACATCGCATCACCAAAGCTAGTGCCTCAAGCTGTCATTAATAGATCAAAAAAACTGAATGGTTTTATTGTCTCATATCTCACAGGGTTATAAAAGCATTTTCATGTTTTAATTTATATTCCTGAAACATTTATACTCTCTTATTCGTCAAAATGAATAATCAAATTGTATCAATTAGAATACAAATATAGTTCTTTAAAATTACATTCATGGCACATTCAATGCTTTGTTCGTATATAATTGGTTTTTTTTTTTTAATTATATGATATATATCCGTCACAATATTTTTTATGTTGTTTAAAATGTGATACAAGCATTTCAGTGACAATGGCGTTTGAAGTTAAATTTTAATTTTCACATACATGAATCTGTATGTTCTCCGTCAGTCATATATAGCATTTCCTTGTGTAACAGATGTCCGCAGGTAATCATATTCGGAGCACCCCAAGAGGCAGGTAGGCCTACATTCTTCACCCTCTGCCCTGATGTAATCACCGCTTCTGAAATAGGTGGACTTAAATCTAATTTGTTACAACGCTAGTTTTTACAAAAATGACTTAAATTTTCATTTAATTACATAATTGTGAGAGCTCTATGCAGACATGTCATCACCATTTCTATAAACTATTCGATACGTCTCTGGAATAGTTCTCCTTTTATTCTGCGCAGATTTATGTAAACTGTTCTACTTTCACTTTTTTTTTGACAATCGTATTTTATATACACCAATATTTTTTTAAATATTTATTCCACAAGCAGAATAAATATAAAAAAGAGATATAACAGATAACCTACGTAAAATGATAGACACCTCGTGATGATGTTTCGTGTTAGTAATAAAATAAATAACGCATATAAAGTAATAAAATAAAGTACGCATTTGAACTTGATACTTCATTTATTACTTTAAACCACGAGATGTTTAAATACATAACTTTTTGAGCCAAAAATTATCACACATTGAATCGAAAGCATCCAAAGCATAGCAAAGCCATAGCGCAGTAGCTTATAAAAGTTAAAATGAACCTTTCTCTCAGGAGCAATACTCGCACTTCTGTATCCAAACTCAACTAGCGCGAGGAGCTACTGAAGGCGCTACCTCCATCAATGAAGGATAATTTAATTGCGTCTATCATCACGTAGCCGCCGTCACCGTATTAATGCGATATAAACTCACTTGGCAGTGTCCGTCTTTCACCTGGAGGGCCCCTCGGCAATCCAATTTGTCTCAGTCGGGCCGGCGCAGCGCCCGGACGTGAGCCCCTCGGCGCGGCTTCCCGGCTCGGGACGCTCAACAAGATGTCTCGGTAGACATTTCAGATACTGCCATGGGTATTGAATACTACAAATATGTATATAATTTTATTTAACTTTAAAATGCATGGCATCCATGACAAATTTCTAATATTCCATATTCTAACAGCATACAAAGATACGCTGCTTATATACGGTGTCCAAAAAGTGTATCGGGTGAATGTGGATAGTGACCGTTATTGCGTATATGCTGCGAAAAATTTTGGGCCCAGAGTTGCAGGAGTTTTTAGGTTTCACGTGGTTGCAACAAGACGGGGCCACTTGCCATACAATCAATCAATTGAAGCTGTTAACGAATTATTCCCTAAAAAAAGTCATTTCACATAGAGTTAACATCAACTGGCCTCTCAGCAGCCCCAACCTTAGCCCTACTATTTTGTATGGGGACACCTGAAAAGTGGGGTTTATGAGAATAATCCGACGAACCTAACGGAATTGACACAAAACATCAGATCAGAAATGGCAGCAATCAGCGTGTTATCAGCAATCTTCGTTCCAGATTAGAAGAGTGCCAGCAGCGTAACGGTCACCATATGGATAACATCATCTTTTTGAAATAATTTTCTATTTCGTATTTTTAATACGAAATAATTTCGATAATAAAAAAATAATACTTGATTACTAGTAGTTTTTATTATACTTCTGTTATACACACTGTACATTCACTTTTACGTCATTATTATATCAATAGTAGAATTTTACGTCTGCAGTTTTTACTTTAAAACTATATAGAAGTCGGTATCAAATCATGTCTTTCCAGTTGTTCTCTCGTCGTTTTAGATTCAACAATATTTGGGCGCCACCGCAGGCCCTCTTCTCCACAATTCGTTTAATACAATCCGCCGTGCACGGGGCACAGGGGTCGAGGGGTGCAGAGTGGGGTGTAGGGGTGGAAGGGTGGAGGGGTAGGAAGGCACCCGCCGGGGGCAGCTGTCGCCCCCGCCACCCAGCCGCCTGCAATCGTCCCGGATGCAACTTCTGCACTGCGCCCAGGGTGCTTCATGCAGCTACCTGATGGAACCTGCTGAGCACAAGCGGAACGAAAGTAACCTACAAACTTGCAATCAATCATATTTATAAAAAAAATTACAGCAGACTTTGATTAATCAAAAAAAAATCAGTTGATAAAATAACGCTGCGAAAAAAATTTCGAGACCGTCAGTCATTTCATATCTATAATAATAATATCCATTGTGTGTGTGTGTATGTTTCATTTTTTGGTTCTCTATAGAATATTTTAAAGGATACTACGCTGATTTTTTGCATGTAAGTTCAGTAAGTTTTTCCGCAGCTATGTGCCAAATTTCAAGACGATAAACTAATTGAATAAAACTATAAAATATGCTTTAGCGAGTTTCAATATGTACGAATTATAGGATTCTGTTGTTCACCGCGAGAATTTCAAATTTAGAACTTTTTAAATAAAGAACAGTCAGTGAAAGTGATGCGTTGTTTGTGACACGAAATGTGACACAAATGTCAAGCAATGAATTGGAAGGAAAACGTGAGCAGCGTCTTACAGCTATTCGAGTATTCAGCCAAACATATGTTCAAACACTATTGCATCGTTCATCGAATACGTCATTCTGCGACGGGCTACATTTCTAGTGTTAAGAATAAATGTCAATCGAATAAAAACTAGATTACGTTATAGAAAAAACCCAGAGAGCCCATCAATGTCACAGAACATACAAAATTCATATCTGCCAATATCGAAAACATACTAATCCGGCTGTCAAAAAACTTCAAACATGCTTTTGAACGACAATTCTCTAGTGAACCGTAACTTGTCACGCCCGCTATCAATTCTAAGGGATAGTCACTACATCGACTTGTTATGAGAAAAAAATGGTTTATTCGGATTTAAATATAAATAGATTTATTAAAATACTTCTCCGTGTCCTAAAAACAGGCGCAACGTGACATCAACCTCAAGGCTTTAGAACGGCCATTATTGATTGAATGGGAATCTGTCATACTCAGGATGAATTCAGAAATATAACTGAATAAAATTGCTATACAAAAACATTTATTATTTTATCTCTTTCATATTTTTACTTCAAATTAGGACTGATGACTTTTAAACGACCATTCTCAAGTGAACGGTAACTTATCGTATCCAAAACGTCTTCTGAAGGGTGTAACCTAGGATTGGATTAATTTTTATATTCGTGTAGTTTAATTTTGTTGAAGAACTTTTGCGTGTCCTGTAGACAGGTGCGCTGTGACGTCAGCAACAGGGCCGATGCAAATTCACGAATAACAGCGCACTCATAATATCGTTAATACTGAACGTGGATCGAGAGCCGAGCAAGCGCGAGGTTCCCGACAATGCTACGTGCGGCACATGCTGATTCCCTTAATTAAAAACAGCTTCTGCACCGGAGAGAGATGAACATGAAGTTGTAATACTAATAAAAGCAATCGCTTGTATTTTCAGTGCATTCGCTACTCTACTAAGTATAAAACTTTTCGGGTGCTTGTTATCTGTAAAAATGCATTTCGAACTATTGAATCTACACACTGATTTACTCATCTAGCAGTGTTATCATCACGGGATGCTTGAATTGAAACTTTGAACACACTAAAGGCGGGGCTGGTACTAGTACCCGTTTTGCGGACTACTGTCAGAACGCGGGGCGCGTATTAATACGTTTTTGAATGTGTTTACTCTAAAAGCGGCAGAAGGTTATGTTATTCTTTAGGTTTATAGCTCGAAATGTTTGTTTAGACTCGTCAACTTTACTTCTACCTATACTGTCCAGTGATTCTGAACAATGTGACAATGAAGAAGTGGAGTGGTCAGAGAATGATAATCCTCCAATTATTGAACAATTTTTAGGGCAAAGTGGTGTTGTTGTGATGCCAAGTAATCCGCTAAGCGTGTATGAAGTGTTTCAACTTTTTATAGGAAACTATTTATTTGACTACGTGCAAATTAAAGAGTGTATAGACTTGATTTCACACGTGCAATTTTTCGCGAATTTCGTCCCCTTTGCAAATCAGTTTAGTCAATTTGGTACCCGCTTAAAGTATGTTGATTTTATGAATAAAATCAGATTCTACAGCAAGTGATTTTTTAAAATACAACTATGAAAATGCTGGAGACAAATCATGCCCAACAGAGCCTTTAACTGCTTCTTAAAGCCTTCTACACCTGCTGCAATACAACTGCCAACCAAATGGTAACATAACCTAACATAACTTAAAGCGTTCTCTTTTGCGTTATATACTTAGGCTAAACCATAAAAACCACCAAAAACGATATTGGCCCATTGCAAATTGTGTCGCTGCATGTAAAGTCGGCTTTATGCTTCTTTTGCTTGCACTGTTTCAGTGACTTCAATCACGTGTACCTTTTTTTGTGAATTGTTTTCAGCGTTTCATATAAAAATCGATCATTTTATTTACAACTGATATCAAAAAACTAAAATTTTATGAAAATTTATTTTAAGGAAATATCAAAATGCATGATATTTATAAACCGTGTACCATTTTGTCTGCATATTTAAACAATGTCATTAAAAATACTCGATAGGCTTTTATTAAATTCTAATTAGTTATTCAAGGACGATTTCCATTTATTCATATGACAGACTTATCTTTTAAGAGGATGGGGTGGTATTACCTTTATAGAAGGCTGTACCGGAAGATAAGGGAAGTTGCAACGAATTTCACTTCCACTTTATTTTTATTAATCACATGAATATCTATGGCATACACGGATTATGCATAATGTGTATTTTATACATAATGGCAAAATTTTACGTGACGATATACACGCAGACCCTCCCGCCTTCAAATTTGTTTATTTTATGATTATTAGTCAAAAATGATTAAATTTGCACGATTAAAATTGTAAAAAAACTATATTATTATAAGTTATTAAGTAAGAGTTTTTTCACTCTATAAAGACTTAATTAATTTTTCACAATACTAATAATATGTTCGGCGATTCATTTTTTGGCGAACGGTTTTCACTATAATTTTTAATACAAATTTTAAAACTGATACGTGTATCATCAATAACTTTTTTTCTAAGCAGTTTTTCTAAAGTATTTATGGAACATGGTTTTTAAGATAGAGATAGATACGAATCGGTCATCCTTATCACTTTATGTGAATAAAATATGTTTCACTCCTTAAAAAAAGTCAAAATAGTTTTCGTTCTGGTGTTGCAAATTTAATATTTCTCAACTCAAGATATCGAGTAAAAACATACTAAAATTATTTTATTAACATTTTTCAAAATAAATATACATATCCAAGGTGTTTTTAGGAGACTGACTTCAGTATGAAACGCTGATAAAAATCAAGGCTAATATTTTTCCTATATAGCCATAACAGAACTGTTACTTAGCGACAATAATATAAACCTGAGGGAGAATCGGTTTCGCACTTTTATATAACGATTGAAATTCTCGCTCAGTGCCATAATACCTCAATTAGCAAAAGCACCGGAACGTGATAGTCACGGAAATGTTCACCAGTGTCGTCGTTTCTTGTTTGAATCGGTTACCTAAAAATATATTGTGAATACAATACACTTGTATGGGTTAAAAAAAATATTTGATTATAATTATTAGTTTTGCAATCAAATACAATGTCTATCTGCAATGAAAAGTTTTCCCATAATGCAATCTGCTATGAATTCCCATCTATTCAAGTGTAATAAAATGTAATAAAACCTCCACGTGTACCGCTGCCCTCATCGATTAGGGGTAGTAAAATATGAATAAGTCGGTTTCCGGGTCCTCCCCTACAAACACAAGGGGTTGTCTCAGAAATAGACAACGATGACCTCTGACCCACCGCAACCAGAGAAGGATAATCTTTTATTTTTATGTTGTATTACGGAATGTGCGAAATAAAAAAATATTTTATTATTTGGATTTGTTATAAGATATAACTTTTATGAGTTATGACAGCTGCGCAATCGCATCAAAAATAAATATTGATTTCAAGCTAGCAAATAGACATCGATTAATATTAATTTCTAATTGAATCCGCATTATTCACTAATACAGGGCAAATGCGAGTATTCTATACGTGGAAAATATCAAACCTTTGATCAGTACAGGTATAAAAACTTCATAACTCCAAAATATCTAAAGCCTTTAAATAGAGTGTGATAATTAAGACTGGATCCGACTTGTACGTCTCAAGATTTTTTTAAATTTATTTACAAAAAAGGGAACTTTAAAAAAGATTTTTTAGAGGATTTACCTGTTAGGACCTGGAAAAAAATCTTTACTCCAATTCAATCCCGAGGTCGCAGTTCATAAAAATCTTTATATAGAGTTTCATATCTACAAGTTGCCATTTATTTTCCCACCCTTGGAGGGCTACCGCGAGGGTGGCGAGGTTAAGGGTGGCAGGGTGCATGTGGCGTGCATTCTCCTTAAACTCCTGGCAACACCTGCGCCGAGCCAACTTGTCCCCGGTGGGATATCGAATAACGTATTTTAATTCTGCTTCGAGTAATTCAGAATACTGTATGGGAGAACCTATTCAGGCGTTCTATGAATTAAACAGAGGGAAACATTATACTACTCATTAAAATGTTTTATGTAGCAATATTAATCTTAACATCATGTGCTGATTTTAGTGATTTTAAAGTATTGATATTTTGCTTTTCGGTAAAATATAACAATAGAGAATTGATGTGAAATTAGCTCGAACCCGTGTTGTCCCGTGTCACAAAATATCACTCTTTTTAAGCCAAATAAGCTCAATCACAAGATCTAGTTATAACGTGGTAGAGTTGAGTGCTTTTTGCTCGGAAGGTATTTTGAATGTTTCTACGTGATATTTAATTTTTGTATAGTATAATATCAATTTTGTCTCAAAAATGATAAAAAAAATCAATATGCAAGCCACAATGTACCGTCTCACGCAATTCCATCGCCAATATAAACCAATAAACGGAGCAGTTCCCATCGCGCGCCCGTCACGCTCGGCCAGCGCCGGAGAGGAGCGCTTCCCACGCGCCCGGCCGTGACGCGGGCTCCAACGCGGCCAACTATGTGCCCACCGACTTGCGGGCTTCCTACCTACTTCCTATTGGTAGATATTTTTTGCATATTTTAAAGATCTCCATTCATACGCATACTGAATGACAAGGAGCGTTATAGTTTTTTTTTTTTTTTTGGAACAGTTAAGATTTTTAGTCTCTTACAAGGCTCGACGGCTTTATTTACAATCATACTTAACATTACTAGATACTCATTATTTTTGACAGAGAGTACTTGGTGGAATACCATTTTAAGATTTTTGAATAAAATACTTGAGTGATTTTCCACATGTTCGTTTTTAAGGTTGGCGAAACCGGTCACAAATAAAAACGTTTGAAAATAATTTTCACTAAATAAATTAGGACTTTTGGCATCGTGTTCTTTTAATATTTAACTGTGTATTTTATTCAAAAACTGTTTTTTTATTAGAGATTTGAATAAAGATCAATCAAGAGTAGTTATTAATGAAAAATGATCAATTGAGCGGTTTGAGTTGATAATGTAAGAGTGAAGTAGGTAAATAAATCAATGATTTCCTAGACTTTGAAACATATATTTCACAAATGTAATAACAGCTCGTATTTTAATTAATTAACAATACAAAATCACTATGTATATCAAAACTGCAATGCCTAAAAGATGAATAACAGTTTCAAGTGAATTTCTCCATAATTGTCTGAATTTAAAAAAATTTTTTTTTAAACCTGAAATTTTTTATAACAAATCTCTTTTACCCAAGCATTATTCAAATTATCAACATTATATATATAACTATTGTTTCAATGTGTTGTCTTTATTAGGAATCGCTTCGGCGGTGAATGTGACAAGGAGTAAGGTTTCATCTCATTTTTTTATTTACAAAAAATACTCTCTCGTATACTCGTATACAAAAAATACTCTCTCTAGCCATTTCTATATTTTCACTTCTCGATAAGAGGGCGCATTTTTACAAGTTTGAATTAGCACGACAATTTTTCTGTATATCCCGAGTAGCTCGGCTAAGTCGAAGTAGTCCGCCATTACGGCAACTCGGCTTCTAGGGGTAAATCGAAAATATGATCTGAGAATCTGCTCCATTCAGCGGGGTAGTTCAGGAGAGCTTTAGCCCCGAGCCGGCTTTTTCACCTGAAAGGATTGAAAGCTCGGCAGACACACAAAGGGAGGCAAAACAACCAAAAAGAAAAGTGACTCCGTGTAATATTCAGAAAGAGATTTAAAACTGCTTCCGCGAAAACTTTACCCAATTGATTAAAAAACAATTTATTGACAACTTGTGGGGGCAAACGTATTTTTGAAATACATGCAATACTTAGAAAATCTTCTGAACTAATCCTTTAGGATGGTCTCAGTACCGAAGCCGAAGCACTAAAAATTTCAATAAAATACGCGGCATAACATTTCTAATAATAACGGGTTGTCAAAGTAAACACATTGAAATAATCTCTTGCACTTGCTGAGCAATTAAATAAAACAACCGATTACTTTTTATTAAAATTTAAAAAGCATTTTATGATAACTGTTTTAATTTTCAAGTCACAAATTCAAAAAGATCATAATATAATTACTTTTATATATATTATTATATCTCAATGTTAAGTATTCAATGTATTTCAAATATTATATGTCAAATATATGTTACACTTTTCAATCCTTTGATATTTTTTTGAAACCGTTGGTGTTTGAAAAAAATACACAAATTGAGCGAGTAATAAAATTTAAAGGATTTAGTAAGTTATTTGAATGCTCCATATCTACACCTATAAAATATTAAATTCTTAGAAGCATTGTAATACACGCTGAGGCCAACTCGGCGACTTATACAAATATGAAAAACACTAAGTACCTCGTCGAAATATTGAATTTCAGCTCTTTGATATTCTTTAAAATACTTTGTGATTTATGAAAGCTGTATTTAAACTTTTCACTTATATTGTTTGACTCGAGCATGACATGATTGGGTGAGATGGGGTTTGGCAGATATTTCTGCTTGAATATTTATATCACGTTTTAAGCTCAAGCCCTGACTTTTTCTATACCCAATTTGATTTTTGCTTAAACTTTGTTCAATTTATTTTCTCCTTTTCAAAAAAAACGAAATAGTTTTATGCGATGTTTTTCAAATAATTAATTTTCAATTTGGTATGTTATCAGTAATTTTAATTTTGTTGTCGATGTAATCCTAGAAAAAAAATGTTTAATAACACATAAATATTTTTTTTATATTTTGTGTGGTGTTGTACTTATCAGGATTATTTGTATTGGGGTGAGTTTTGTAATGTTAATTTCTTCAAAAAGATGTCTATTTAATCATCTTTGCGAAAATATTTACGGACTTCAATAATATCAAAGAATAACTTCAAGTCATCTCAAAGAAGAAACAGCGGTAAGATTTCAAATATTTACAAAATACAGATTATCAAAAGCGAATAAAGTAAATATTTATTTCGCAGTTGAAATTGATATTCAACATGCTTGGTGCGGCATCAGTCAAACAACCAATAAAATAACAAATGTGAATATCAAATTGATTAGGAGATTACAAAGAGCTTTGTTGTAAATAAATGATACACTTAACATCATGAAAACTAAGTGATTTACATCTAAGACAGAACTTTCAAAAGTATATATAGGACTTAATTTATCATCATACATATTTCATTTAAAAATCAAACTAGTAAAATATCTGCTGAAAACCAAGAAATGTGCTTTGGAACCTCGCAAAATTTAAAGAGGTTTCATTTCGGGAGCTTTTTAGATCTCAGCCTGCTCCTCTCCGTGTAATCCTCGAAGAAAATAAGAAACTTTTCCCACCCTCGGCAAGGCACTGAGTTGCTCGCAGATATATTATTCTTTGGGGTATGAATTTACATTTGTCGGGGGAACTTTGACGGGAATCATTTTAACAAGCTTCCGACATGATATTCCGTCAAGCGGCTTTCCTTGCCGCCCCCGGGGGTTGGGTGAGCCTCCGTGTTATATTTTTAGATTTTAAGCTTCTCAGTAGCTTATGCTTACCGCGAAAGGGTGATAAACGCCACCCTTATGTATTAATACATTATAAAGTATGAGTTCAAATACATTGAAGCCTTTGTAGTAATATTTCTTTGAGTAAAATTCATGTCTAATAGATTTTTTACTGGCTTTTTCATACAAATGGTATAATAGATTTAAACTTTAAAAAGTAATAAGTCAATCAATTAAGTTTTATTTTTGGTTAGAGCTCTGATCATTTTAATTAATTTCATACCTTAAAGATCAAGTTATTTGATTAAAAGAAATGCTGCGTTCCTGGGCAATATGGTGCTTTTTTTAATTTTCACATTTTAGCCCTTGTACTGGGGGCATTCTCAATTCTGGAACTGGATTGTTAAAAATTAATAAAAATCGGATAAATTACAGTCAAAAATGCAGCTCTTCTAATATTTTTTTTAATTCATAATTATATTCAATCGTTATTCTTAAATTTAAGAATTTCCAGTATTTTTTTAATGAATTGTCGTTATTTGTAATATCTCGCTTAATAAAGATAAATGTTAAGAGAGTTCGGTTTGTAACAATACCAATGTTATCATGAAATATAATTACATACAAATTTTTTTATTCAATTTGCTTATGGTCGTTTTATTAAGCTCATCATTTTTCTGACATATTATAGAATCCAATAGAAAAGCAACATTTATTTTAAAAATAGTTGAAATGAAGCATTCATTCATTTTTCATTTTCATGTTAGTTTCCGTAGTTATTTCATGTAAAATAAATATAAGTTATAAATAAGTGAGATGACATTCGAGAAATGGAAACTGGATTGTCTTTGAATATAGACGTGATTTGACTACAAATGCCAAAGTTAATTTGGGTAGAGACGTATAGATGAATAAGCCAGGGTATGTATCGCCCCATCGTCCGTGGAATACTTGGTACAATTTATCTCACGTTGTGGGTAGATTGGACACGCACCCCAATTATGAGAACACGCAAGACAACCCTTAGCGAAGGCTTCCATAACGATTCACTTTTTTGTCTTTGGCATAAACGAAGCCCCGTGTAATTACAGAAATGCGAAGGCTGGCTTTTTATGCTTTGTCTTGTTTGATTTATTTTTGAAAGTCATTGTACGTTATTTTTTACTGAAGATATATGACTGAAATATACAGCTTTATATCGAGGTATATTTTACTATCAAAATTTATTTTTGTGTAAAATATCGATTTGATAACATTTTTTTAACAATTAAGCAATGCTATTATAAATCATCTTTGACCAAACTGAAACAGGAGCGAGCCCATTAACATGGGATTGACTTGTCGTAGTGAGGATCAAACAGAAGACCCTCAAGACCCACTGAGACTAGAATAACATCACAATCACAATATAAAAATTGCATTTCATACATTCATATAATAATATTTTCCATGTAACACTTAGGAAATGGTTGCATATAAAATGTGAGTTATTGAAAAATTTAGCCTCATTATTTTCATCCCTATCTTCTCACGCATCAGACTGCAACTACTGGAGTCATCCTGTGGAATTCTTAATACTCAAGGGTTTCTAAAAACTTATAGTCAAAAATACCACAGCATTACATTCCAATATATTCTTCTTGCAATGACAAAGTGTTTCACTTATATAGAGTTATTAAAAGTCTTGTAGTTTAAAAAAAGTTTTTTTGATGGTCATAACGAAGACGATATTCTTATCATATATGATGATGACTTTTTCGTTACGTTGATTACACTTTTAAAAAACATGGAGTTGATTATTATAACGCTGTCAATGATGAAATATTGAACACCCCTAAATACACGTGAAAAGCGTTACAAAGTTGAAGGCACATTGCGCTAACACAAGGGTGAAGTTAAAATTTCAATTCCAAGAAAAATTATTGGCCAAGTCAATAGAGCACACTCTGCAAAGAGCACGCAAATTTTCTAGCGATAAATATTAACCCCAGTCGCCCAACAGCCGAGGGCAAAGTTAAACACGTACGGCGTGTAAGTTGCTTGCACAACAGGCGTGATGGAGCACTTCTGTTGGCTTTCTTTCCACCGAGAGCGGCACGTGAACACCGAGCACTACTCAAACATGAAGAAATCAATCACTCACGGGGAGAAAGATTACTTAAGGGTAGTTTAAATTTAATTTGTAACGCTGTTGTACAAGTTTAGCCCCCGTTTGTCTTTGAAATGTTAGAGTTTGTGTAATTTAATTAGCTATTTAATTGACGGTTTTATAACAAATCGAGCTTTCTCCGAGTAATTTTGAACCGCTACCTCAAATTATTATATTCCCTGTTTCCCAATTTTGAGACACTTCTTCTCATTTTGTTGGTCGCGGAAACGAACTGATTCAAATTTCTCTAAATTAATAGCTTCAAATAAATTTTATAGCGTGAATGAAAGAGAACAATTAAAAAGTTTTAACAAAAATGTATGAGATTAGGTTAGGGGATGCAAATAACGCGAGTTACCTTCCTCATCAGCATACAAGAGGAGGCGAGTTGACTCCAGCTGCGATCCAAAATATCTAGGTTTTTTTTTAACAATTTACAGAACTCTTATTTTCTAGATAAACAATAAATAAGTGTATTGTGCTATTGCTGCTTTAATTTATTTTTCATTTAACAAAGAAAATCCAAGCCAGTTGTAGACAAAGACATGATATTTTTCTGATGAAAACATTATACTCGCAACTATAAATGTAGAAAAGTCTTTGCTTTTAGATTTAAATCGATTTTTTTAGTGCCAAGTGTTAATCAGGTATTGAGCTGCTTAAAATTTTCAGTCCTCTATCGTTTAATTTTCATGTTATTAAATCCCTGAAAATGCTTCCAACACGGCGACTAAAACGTCGTAGGACAATGTTCTATTCTTGCTGCCTCTTACTTCTGAAAGGTGTGGTTTTTGACTCGTCGATCTCAAAGTATCTGATCATATTATCATATTTCAAATTTAAATTTGAAGACATTTTTTTGTATATATTCATATTTTTACGGATTATGTGGTCTCGTGTTTGTTCGAGTTCGGCTTGGCCGGCTGTCAGAAACCAGAGTTGCTAATGGAGCGTAGCCTCGGCATTGGAATTACAATCATAAATGAACATACATAAGATGAACATAAGTGAGTTTATTTAATAAATCAAAAAATAAATACATGTAAAACATTGTCTGTTATTTGGTAAATATGGTTTCTACCAACAATACAATACTCATAAACAAGTAATATTAGCATAGTAATCGCTTCTTGATAGGCTTTTAAATATAAATACATTGTCTGTTACTTGTTAACCAAGGTATAAAGGTGATAATTCTTTTAAAAAAACAGATTATGTAAGCAGTCATTTTTAACACCCCAGTCACTGCCACTTCCTACTCGTCATGCCCGTAAGCCTCAACACCACGGCGAGCATTAAATAAAAGAATATTCGTGTAAAAAAACCGTTCTCCTGACCTTCGTCTTGCTACATAACTCACGTTTCTCGCATTGCCACATTTTACGAGGGTCACCTGATGAAGGGCAGGTCCCCGCGGGTCCCCGGGAGCCCCTCTGCACCCCCGGGGTGGGCATCCCCAGGCCGGGACATCCCCAGGCCGGGACATCCCCAGGCCGGAGCACCCCCAGAATACCCGTCGTGCGGAATTACTCGGTGATAATGAAATAGGCGACGTGACAGCCATCTTTAGGCTCTTAATATGCTTAGCGGAGAGCCTCGTATTTTTTGACGTTGTTTATATTTTTAATAAGGTTTAATTTGCATGAAAATTGTATAAACCACAATTAAGGAAACAAACAATCAGAAAGTTTTACGATTCTAATTAAACTGCTGAAGTATACAAATGTAAAAGTGTTTTTGAATCTAATGTGTGTGGCCTCCATTACATGTCATCTTCTTTTCTCCAACACCCAAAAAACTTATTTTAATAAGTGGAAGACTCGTAAATTTAAACTTTGGATTGGTCAACTAAGACTAATATTTTATTATTAGGATTCCATTTTAAAAATTATCACAAATATTATAAATAAAAATTCAAACCTTCATAAATTTTTTAATACATTGTAACCCAAGTATCTTTCTCGTACATACTCGTAAAGTATTAAAATTAATTAACATAATTTCTTTTGAAAAAAAATACAGATCAGTGTCATTTTTCCAAACATTTCATATTTCTAAATTTCGACTGTACTAGTTAGTGACAATTTTCATAATTTTCACTATCATTGTAGTCCGAAGTACATACTTGTATATTATATATCAAAATATGTCATGTTTATTATAAGCGAAATGGTAGCATGCTTTGGTTCAATTACATTATAATAAAATATGCATAGTAATTTTGTAATAAAATATCTCGTACTTTTACAAACAATGGATGTTAATAATGCATATTATTTGCTTCATTGCATATGATCATTGAATAATTAAATTTTACGCGGCACACAAAATGAGCAGTGGATTGCATGCATGGAAATTAACGTTTAATTACGAGTCATTCATTTTAAAGTTAGAAACTGTTCACTAAAATAATGTTTCAGTTCTTTGTGTAACCGTGAATTTAAAATACTTAAAGTTCATCTTTGCGACCGGTCCAATATCTGAGAGTTTCATATTATTCAATAGTCTATAGACCAGAGCAGCGTTTTCAAACCCCTAGTGTCTTTAAATATTTTTAATAACATATGCAAGATTATTTATATCTTTTCCTTTGTTTTTTACTAGTTTTCATATTAGAAAGTTTAACTAAAGTATTTATTATCCTTTTAACTTTTTTTTTCACAACTCAATAATGAAAAGACATCACTGACTAAGAAAAAAGGGAATGGTAATGAAATCTTCCTCTCATTGTTCTAAAAATGATAAATATAGTTCAATAAATATTATTTGGATATTAATATAAATATTTATAAATCAGAGTCACATCTGCGAGTAAATGGTATTCATCGAAGCTATTAAAAACGACTACTATTTTTTTGTATGTACTTCTTGTATATTTGTACATTTACTTAAAGTATACGGTTAAGCGGTTAAAAATTAATTACTGGTAGAAGCAAATAGTTTTATAAAATATTATAAATTATTAATAAATAAAGGTTATAAAACGATTTTTATTTTGATACAACTCTTGGACTTGAGCTCATCGCGGTTTGAAATGTTTATTATTTCAGCCTTTATCGTGTTTTAACCTAATCCCGTATTTAATATTTATTGCTAACATAATCAGCATTGTCGGTTTTCATATGTTTCCTTGGATTTATTTGCTTTTTATCTATATTACGGGTTTATATCAATACTGGTTCTGCAGTAAGCTAGTATCACGCCAACCGTTTCTTATAATAAGCGCTTTTTTACACCGACAAATATGGAGGGATTGAATGGGTTTTGTTTGCCCAAGGGAAACCCAAGAGGCTCCATGGTGTTAAAGTCAACCCATGAAACTAGGATTTCAAAAAGAACTACAGTCTCTATCGCTGGTTTTGTCACTGGCAAAGGGGGCGTGAGAGTCTCGACTGGAGTGTTTGAAACCAATGGAGAGCACTGCATCTACCGTGCACCTGAGGAGCAGTTCTGTTAACTTTGTTCTTTATAAGCCTGTTTACAAAGGGACCGGAGTAACTTACCTGAAGAAGATTATCTGGCGCGTCAGACGGCTTACCGAGCACATCTGCTCGGAGGCTTTTGCCTGAACTGAAGCAAAAAAATATAAATAAATCCCATTCTAGCTATTGTGAATTATTTCAAAACTTTACAAAAATGATATTTTAAGCTGCCAGAAATTTTCTTTTGTATTTTTGCCCAAAGTTTTTTAGCTCTTTATGAAGTACAATAACGTATTGTAAATATTGAAATATGCTTAAAAGGGTTTTGAAAAATATCTCAATTTAAAAACCTGCATGATATTTTATCTTCTGATCATACAGATATTAATAACAATTACACTTTAAGAGCATTGTAATGAGCGTTGTAAAAAAATTCTAAATGAAAAACAATCATTGTAGCTGGACTACAACATTCTCATAATCTAAACAAAGATATTAAAAAGGTTTGATGATTTGCTAATGAACGAGTCATGAGCTCCAAACGGTTTCGCCAAAAATATTTTCGCAATAGAAATAAAATAAAAAATTGTGACAACTGCAGTAAAAAAAATTTACGTTTTAATTCAAAGAAAATAAATGTTTAAAAAAATGCTAATGACATTGCAACGAGCGCAATCGTTTACCAGAATCGCGTCTGTCGATAAAAAAACTGCATTACATTCCATGGCCTACATTACGTCCAGAAGTCGACAGCCACCGACATCATGAAGGCTGGGAAAAAACTGAAAAAATCCTCTTTTTCCTCCAAACAGATCTGTTGATGGGTTTTCCCCGCGATAAAAAACGAATAACCATTGTGGAGGACTGGGGGGTCGAGTTTTTTCCGTATCTGCTGCCCCGGGGCCTCACTTCTTGTTTTACTTTTCCAGAGATAGCCAATAAGGCATTTGATAATAACGGAATGCTCGGTCGTCCTTGTTATACCCTCAAAACAAAATCGGGCGATTCTTGAAATCGAAATTCTGAATGTCTTATTATTGATAAGATTGGAGTTTTGGATTTTACATCCCAATTTTGGAGGACTGTTTATATTGAACACCTAACTGACCAATTTGCTGATATTGCATATAAAGTTATTGTGCTAAAAATATAAATACTTATAAATTATCCAGTTTTAATAAGTTTATTAAAATGCTAATTACTTATCTTAAACTAGTTATAATCAACAATTGTTTGATTGTTAAAAACTGGTACTGTTTTGAGTAAGTATCTTACAAGGTGGCTTTATTTTACTTACACTCCTAAAAATATACTTTTACTTTACTCAATTTATTATTTATGGTTCTATTTACTTGTTTATTTATAAAGACTTTTATTTTAAATCAAAACTGACAATAAACGAAATAAAAATATTAAATCTCTGTTTTTCAAATTCTTTGTGAATCACAAACATTATTCAGTCTGTTAATAATAAAGATGTTTTCTTTGGAAAACAGTCTAGACAAAATATTAAGACGTTTCAAGTTCGGGACATCTTAAATAATCATAAAACACAGATTTCTTTCAAACGCGACTCTTCTTCGTATATTTTTATTTATTAAAATTGTCGCTTTGGTATTCTCTCTCTTGTAGATTTATTTGGTATTGCGGATCGTAAAAACGTCTGGTGGCAGATGGAACTCACTTTAGAGTCATTACTAGAGATGGGAATAAGCAAATGGTTGCAATAACTGAATTCATTCAAATTGCATTGCATTCTTAATAAATGTATTTACAATATTATGAAGAGTTAAACATGGTAGGATAGTTTTTCTATTGACTTTTGATTACATAGCACGGTCTTATTTAACTTCTTGAGAGCAAAGCTTTCTCAAATTCATGGAAAACTTATTGACGAGTACTTTTAAAGAAACCACGTTTTCTTGTAGTTACTTTTAAAGTTTATTTAATCTTCAATACATCTTACAATCAATTTCGGAAAACAGAGTAAAGATATTTGGAATATGACGTCGTGCCAGTCATGTTGTGAAATATCAAAAGAAACTTTAAAAATTTATTGCAGTCATAAGTTCTCCCAAGTCATTTGTGGTACGTCATGGATTAATTCAATTATTTTAACCCAATTTATTTCACTTCTAATTATTATTCCCAGTGACAGTAGACGCCAGTCTTCCAACAACTTAACAAAAAATAAAATAAAGAGTGACAGAGAAGAGAGGCGAGCAAAAGCTTCATGAAGGACTTTAAATAGCACCGTTAAGGTCCTTCTCTATTTTGATTGGAAACTCGATCTTCAGTCTCAAATATTTTGGTTTTATTTTTACCCGTTGTTCAATTGGTTTGAAATCTCCACAAAAATTTATTATAACAAATATCGGATAAAACATGATAAATATATATTTCTGGTAGGGGTTAATAGGACGTATATTAAAGGCACACAACACTGAATAGACTCTTGAAAAGACACTTGTAGTATTGAGGTGTCTAAATGTTGTAAAAGTGCACCCATACTACTAAGTACAAAAAATATTATAAAGGGTGTCCAAAGAGAGTATCGGGTATTTGATAGTTCAGTATAACAAAAATTATTAGTAATCAAGTTTTTTTTTTTATTGTTGATTATAAGAATACAAAATTTAAAATTATTTCAAAAAGATGATGTTATTCAAATGGCGTCCGTTACGCTGCTGGCACTCTTCTAATCTGGAACGAAGATTGCTGATAACACGCTGACAAAAAGCCATCGATATTGCTGCCATTTATGACCTGATGTTTTATTTCAATTCCGTAAGGTTCGTCGGATTATTATCGTAAACCCTACTTTTAAGGTATCCCCATACAAATTAATAAAGAGGGCTAATTTCGGGGCTTCTGGGAGGCCAGTTGATGTTACCTCTACGTGAAATGACCTTATTAAGGAATAATTCGTTAACAGCTTCAATTGATTGATTGTATGTATGGCAAGTGGTCTTGTTGGAACCACGTGAAACTTTGAAACTCCTGCAACTCTGGGCCCAAAAATTTTTTTTTACAATTGGTCGTGATGGATGGTGGCGTGACTTTTACCGCTTCGTACTTTGACATGTTTAAGTACACGTTAGGGGATGACAGATATATATATATATATCGGGTGTAGTCGATGCGCCCTTGCAGCACACCCCACAGGCAAAATATCGATGCGCTTCCTTGCACGAGCCTCACAATCCTGAACGGTGCTATTCTTGCCACGTGTGATTTAAAAACTGATTCGTTTTCCTGTGAAAACGGGATACGCGGAGAAAAATTTCTACCTCGAGATAAAATTTAGCTTAAAAAATAAGTTTTCGTACAAATAACAATATTTTACTGTATCATATTCAACAACTCAGTTTTTTATAAGTTTACTTTGAGAAATACACGAAATCGTAATTCGTATATGAAGTATCTTTAAATCAAGAAATCTTAACGCTAAAATGAAACAGCTTAATGCCTCAATATAAAATTATATTAATATAAATATATATTCATGTACAAAAATTTTATCTTTTTAAATGTCAAAATTGCATATTTTCGCTTGTAAGGTAGAGTTTGTCCAACTCTACGAATAGAATGGTAAACAAACATTTAATTCACAGGAGATGATTTTGTATGATTGTGGTTTTTAAAGTTTGCTTAAAAAACTTTAAAATACGTTTTGAGTTTCCACGTTTATTAAGTTGCCAGAAGAATGTAAATATTCCTTGAAATGAATGACTTTCGCGATGTCACGTCAGTCCCGCAGATAAGCGACGTATTCAGAGCTCGTCATATTATGCGAAATCGATTGAAAATATTCTTTCGGAAATGTAAATATCCTCAAAACTTATTACTATTGAAAATGAAAAAAACTGTTTGCTTTCATACCTGCCGGCTGGAAAATAAAATCCGCCCAAACAAAATATCACAGGGAATTCGGGAGCGGACTCGCGGCTGGAATACTCTCAGCAGGCTGTGGAGAAGGACATGCTGGGTAAAACCAGAATATTTATTTATTATTTTTAAAAAAACTCTCATTAACATGGTGTATATTAAATATCATTTTTTGCAACGTACTAAACCTTTGCCTTTCATTGAATCACTGCAATTACAATTAAAATTATTTATCGTTTATACCATGAACATAGATCTTAAATTATCGCTGCTATATAAATAGCCAGATATATATATATTTGGGTACGGAGATATTTATGTAGAATAATGCACGAATCCCTATAATTTTTCTCTCACAGAATATTTTGAACACCAATGATTTCAGCTATTTCAGTCTACATTTTCTTCGATTATTAATCCAGAAATAAATCATTAATTACCAGAAATGCTTTTTTAAATATAATTGTCGATTATTTTCAATAATCTGCTGGCTGAATTCATTGGTAAAAGTTAACATTAGCTCATGTTGGATCAATCTCAATAAAATAAGTAATGTGATAATATTTTATAATTTATTTTTCACAACAAAACTTACACTCTCAAAACAGATGTGACTTTCATTGGTTTTTAAGATTTTTTGATTAAAACAAATAAACCTTATCAAAAATTGAATATTAAAAATAATAATTAAACCCAAAAGTAGTTTTCGCAGGTTTTAATTTTGAATTGAATAATGTCGAGTGATAAGTCTGATGCTGAGTGTCCAGTCCGGGCCTGGCGAGGTCCCATGAATATTGAAGGCTTCAGCGGCCGCGACTCGGGGCCGCCAGGAGTGTTCCATTACGGCTCCCTTATTTACAAATATCTTACGAATTTATTCCTCTCTCCGTGCGCGTATAATAAATACTTGAACCTCTGCGGGCACATTCCTCCGATGAATGCCGCGGCTCGCTGGTGCGTCTGCGCGACTTGACCTTCCGGGCGCACAATGGAGGCTCTGCAGGCCTCTCGGGGTAATCACTACACTAGACTACGAAATGCTGCCAGAAATATCTTTCATATAAACAATTTAATCACATATACGTTAAATACTCAATATTTTTGACATGGAGTTTAATATTTTTAATTAAATACTTGAGCGATATTTCCTTAACCCAACTTTTCACGTTGGCGTTATCAAACTGAGTTTTTTTCAGTATTTTATAGAAAAATCACTCGAGTATTTTATTTAAAGTAGTAGACATATATGACGTTTATTAACCAACAAATTTTTATATATACAGATTTTTGGTGTTAAAAATAATATTGCTTTAGACATTTATGAAAATTCAACTGTAAGTAATATTGTAGCTTTTGTCATAAAATTGTATTTTTCTTCATCAAGTGCCTCTCCTCAGAGGAGGTGGGTGACCATTTCACTGTGCATATACTCATGATGGGTTTGTGTTCATGGTTTTCTTTGGTGAAAATAGTGTAGTGCAGTTTTATATTGGAAGGAAAAGTCTGCGTATTGCTGCTGCCCAATAGCATTATTACATAATCCTTTCCTTACAAAGCTCTGACGTATAGATCTGATACTCATTCTGCTGCAAGCTACAAAAAACAATAACAGGAGGCCCTTATCTCGACAAGGTACTTCCAGAGCACATTCTTCCACAGTCAGTTCAAGTCCACTACTCCATTACCGATCCTTTACACACGCTCAGGATACTGAATTCCAGCCATGCACAAACAACAGAAGAGGGAGAGCGGGGAGGATTACAAAAATTAGATAATTTAAGTACAAACCCTCTCTTTGAAACAATATTGTCTCAATATGGGAATGAATGTACAGATAGCGTGATATTTAAATATATTAAATTAGTTATATTTTTAAATTAAACTCACTTCATGTTTTGGAATAAATAAAAATATTTACAGTGCCCGATAGCTTAATAAATTACTTGCGGTATTTCTTTTCAAAAATATAAGCTGTGGAGGTCACATTTGGTTAGACTAACGGTTCTTTTTAAATGTACTTATTTGTTTCGTAATTAAACGTATTACTTTTTATTTTAAAATAAAATTTATTTCTTACTGTCAACAAAAAGACAGCATTCCATTAAATATTAATAATTATCGCTAGGCACTATATCACTTTTATAGGCATATAATAAATTTTACGATGATATAAATTTTTATTTTCACATCGAAACCTAGCAAATAAATATTTAGCGTAAAGTTCATTATATTTCAGTTTTATACATGCAATAAAATTTATTACACTTTCAAAATTATTACATCTATAAAAATAAGCATTTATTTGATATTTATAGCCTTGGATACATAATTGCTTTTTTTATAATTGTTATTATTATTACATGTATGATTATTATTGAAATCGACGAACAAAGCACAATATAGTTTTAAACTTTATAAAGAAACTATAATTATTTGTAAAATAATTGTAGTTTATATATTAAGTTTTTTTACTGATTTTAAAATGTATGAATCAATATCCTTAAATATTTAATAATATACAATGTTACTATTAGCAGTGCAATATCTGAAATACGTTTTGGATAAAAATATTATGAAATGCTAAAAGATATTAGTTTATGGTAAATAAATATAAAGTAAAATTGCATCAACATGATATTTTTTAAGCTCTGAGAATGTTGGAGTCTCAATTTTGTCCTAAACGAAATTTTTTTTCTAATTTTTGTCATTTCATGTAAATCATAACATAAATAAAAATATTATTTTTAAATAAACCATTAATTTATCATAATTAGTGAAATATTATTATCGAGTACATATTATTATGTTTTAAATTGAGTGTTATTTAAATTATTTTATTTTATTCATTATTTATAATACTGACATCTACAAAACAAATACCATTACAATTAATGATTAAATAATTATATATTTTTGTATAAATATTGTGAGCATTTGTATTGCCAAGCAAATAAGTTCTTATAAATAACTAAATTAATACACTAAGGCTGTAATAAAACTAATTTAGTACCGATCACCCCCTCCTTGGGTGGAGGTTTTCAGGCACGAAAATAAATAAATTAACCGCCATTTTGGTTCAGAAGAAAAGGGGGTGGGGAGGGGTGGAAGAGGGGGGGGGCGTTATCGCCCACTTTATTATAATACGATAAATCTCACCTGGCGGCGTAAATCATAGCCAACCTGTAATCACACAGACACCAGCGCCTCGTCTCCATCGCCGCCGCCGACTAATCTGATATTCCGAATCGAGCGAAGAACCTCCGAAACAAGGGTCAGGAAATTCATCCGACCTCGCCACGTCGTTGCAAGCCAATTTTTGAGCACGACGAATTCGAAAAAAAAATGACGCGGCTCAACACCCAAGAAATAAGCATCTGCCATTTGTTAATATATCGCATAGGTTCCCAAACTATTTTGTCCCGTCGACCCCTTGTCGAGTTTTCCTGTTTTTCGTATACCCCTGCCTTGTTAATATTTAATTTTTATAAAATTCCTCAACTTCAAACATATTTTTGATATACATTTGATATACAGGGTGCGCCATATTTTATGTCGGTATGTAAACATTGAATATTTTTTACATTTATAAACCGATTGTCTTAAGTAAACATGCTTAAATACATTAATTCAACACAATTTTAATCATGCTTCACACTGAAAACATCACGCCGGAATAGTGACGCTGTACATTGAAAATAGTCGTTCAGTTGTATCGTCGATAATATCATGGCCAACATGGCCAATGGGATCCACTCTTATAGACCCCCATTTACAGTTCATGGATCCTCAATTTAATTTTTCGCTGTCATCGACCCCTTGCAGGGCAGAATCGACCCCAGGGGGTCGATATTGGCCACTTTGGGAACCTATGATCTATCGCATTTTAAACGATACCACGACGTGACTTTCTTGAAAATTAAAATTTACTTATTTACTTATAAAACGATAATATGAGTTGAAAACATTTTTTTTCCGTTTGACGATCACACCGTAGGGTACAAGTGAGATGCAGTTATATGCGAGAGGGAAACAAATATATTCACCCATAAAATTGCGTGGAAACATTCTGGCCCTGGTCGTGAACTTGGTCTCCGTGACGTCACGGCGCGCTATTGTATGTGATAATGAGTTATCGATAGTGAGCGAGCGAGACAGGAAGTGCGATCCCCGGCGGATCTGCGTCCCTTCCGGCTCGGGGAGAAGTTCCGCAATACTATGGAAATATCCCCGCACTACGATTCCACCATCTTGGCGGTGACCACCCGACTGGATTTCGAAGAAAATAAAACACAGTTTTTTTGGGGTAAAAAAAATATTTGATGTTTATATTTTTGGCATTTTATTTTCTCTTAAAAATATTTTTTTAGCAACGTGCATTTTTTTTTTTCATGAAACGAGTGTCACCATAACTAAAGAGCGGGTCACCTCCCATTTTGTATACCATTCTAGTATTGGTATATTGAGCTCCGTGAAAAGAACAAAAAATATAACGAACATGAATAGACGGCAATGAATTAGTATTCTTATGGCTGCTTGTGGTTGTTTATCTGTGAAAATGATTCTCAATGTATTTCCAATAATAATCCATTGAATACGAAAGGTCAGTAAGGGAATAAATTTTATTAACATTTGATGAATAAAAAAGGTCAAGTTGAATTCACCGGAACTAAAATACGCAAATAAATATTTTGAATAGTTTGCCTTTTTTTAAATGTGTTTCTGAAGCAAGGCTAGACCCGAGTGGGTCTACTGAGCCAATTTGTGGGGAATTGCTTTAAGATTGTAAGCAATTTCCAAACAATAAATTTAAAAATTATGCTTTTACGACATTTCCAAAAAAACGGATAGTAAATATATTTTATGTGGTTAAAACATTTTTAAGGAATTATTTATTTCTTTTGTGCTATTTACAATAGTTGTTAGGCCTATGCTTATAGTACGATGTGTGGCTATCCCCTGATCCTACGCACAGGTTGTGAGGCTTACAAGGTGTGGCTTAGGCGGCAGCGCTTATGGATTTCTCTAGTTTCGTGTAGGGAAAAATTTATGCTAAAACCAATTATTTTCGTGAGTTGAAGAATAAGTTAAATAAATAAGAAAGGTCTAAATAACAAGGATAAATAGCTACGAGATAGAACAATACAATACAAGAGCGTGTTAAAATATTAGATCTAACTTGAAAACACGCATTTCGTACAAAAAATATTATTACTCTAACGCCATCTATGAAACGATAGCAAAATAATCGAGCTGCAAAATATACATTCATTAGTATTTTTAAAGTATTTAACGCACAATGTAATTTACATATTAAATAATCTACATTCATGAACTATCGGATGAATTTTAATTGCGTAGTAAATGTACATTTTACTCAATTAAGTTCGTGTACGGTTGATCTGAAGTAATTTATTTTTGGGAAATATATTTTTGCACTTAAGCTTGTTAAGTTCGCTAAGCGGGGCGAGCTTAAATTAAAGAGGTGCCGAGATTCTCCTGCTAAGATTATAATGGGAAACTTATTCTAAGTTAGTCGAAGTCGGTTTGAATGTTCATGAAATAACATTGTACGCCAATTTTAAATAAGTAGTAGTTTTAAGACGCTCTCATTAACATTTTTATTATTGGTTTTTAAAGTTGAGCTTACGTATTTTTTGTTATTATTTATCGCATGGCAATAAGAGATTTTACATAAACCTATATATAAAGCTGCTACTTACTTAAGAGTTTTTTCTATTGTTTATTAATTATATTAAAACAAACAAGACTCGAATACTCAAATAAACGGTGAAATATTCTACGTTTTGCTTTTACTTAAAATTCGAGTACTCTGAAAAAGTAAAATGTGGCATGCAAATCACATTGAAGTAATTCTGTAATCATATTAATTACTCACGAAAATAATATTAGCACCCGTGGTCCTTTTACTTTGTACATGGGAAATTTCAAATTAACTTCCGGACAATTAACATTATTTGCCTACATGATAAATACATTTAGCACGTATCAAACAAATCGTTTGAGATATGATCTACGTTTAAACAATAATTTCAGGAAGCCTGAAAAATATCAAAAAAATAATTAGAAATTGAATAGAATTAAATTTTTTTTTTTTTAGAAAATCCTTGTTTAGAGTTAAATCCACTCAATAATATGAACGTTTGAACGATCTCGACCGTATTAATAACTTCAATCAGGCATCTCTCTTGTCGTACAATCCTTGGGACACTTCACAAACTTTAGATGATCTCCCATTTGCTCGAGAGCATTTATCCGGAAGACCCAATCAAAAATTCTCCTCGAAATAAGATAAAAAAAAAATCCATCCAGAGAGATAAAAAAATACACCGGGAAAGATAATGCAAAAAACATTTCTCGCTGCGGACTTCGTTTGAGAAATCGTCTAATCCATGATAATTTAAAACTCCACAATCCGGACTCGCGACTCGATCTTACGAGAAACAAAACCGAATCTTCTGACATGTTGAGATTAACATAAATAATGATTTCGTTTGACTGCATTAATGTTTTTTTTAATTTTATTTTATACTTTTTAAAGCATCCCATTTTTATATTCCCATTAATTTTAATAGAATGGTTATTTTAATACACCAGACAAATAGGCGTCGTATATTTTAAACACGAATGAATTGTATGTTTATTGAGCAATTTATTTTATGAAGAAAAAATAATATTTTTACTGTATAAAAATAAAAATTATGTTTCTAGATATTCTATTTATCTTTTTAAAAAAAATTAGTTAGTAAAGATGACCATGTTTTTGAATTTACAAAAATGCACTGTACCACCATTTTTATTACTTAGAATATGAACTTTTATTACGTAATCGGTTCACACGGCAAAAAATATATTTGTTTTTTTTTTTTCAGAGAACAAATGATTCTATCAATTATAATTATTATAACAAGTATGTATACATGAGTACTTTTACTTTAATCATCGCTAATTACGCACTCGATAAAATAGCGACAATTATCGATTGTTGCGACGCACGTGAGATTAATGATAATCGGTTAAATGTAATAATCCGTGAAATTTGATGGCGGACGGCCGCTGTCACGACTAATTGAAGTTTAATATGGCGCCCTATATTGTAAAATGCGTTAGCTGTTTTAAATTCTGATTTAAAATCATACTTTGATGATACAAATCGATATATAACTGTTTGAAAGGGCCGCAGTCTATTCGCAAGAACTAGTTTGAGCACAGAAAGCTACAAAACCAAATGCTACGGTCTGGACAGGTGAATAGTAAAAAGTCAATATTTAATACTTTGTGCTTTGTTTCTTTTATATATATATTTATTAAGTAAATTAATTATTAAAATAACCTCCTATAATTTGGGTGAGTCGTATATTAAAAGGATAAAAATTGGTTTCGGTTGATTCGGCAATCGGCGTACCCACTAGACACCTGTTTTCATACATAATATATTACTACAAGCTGACGTGCCACTAATATTTGAAGAACAAAATTAAAGAATAAATCAGGCCGCAGAGCTGTTTGCCTTATCACAAAATATTTTTTGCTTACTTTCAGGTTAATAGTATAAATATGTACTCATAAATTTATTACAAACAACCGAAATAAAAAAAAAGCTTATTTTTCAGGCGGGTCATTAAAAAGCTTCGGTTAGTTTTTGAGCTCCGAGCGAAAGGGTTTCTCCATCAAGATTGAATTACGGACGGAATCACGAATCCAACTTAAAAAAGCTCTTACTTAAAAGTGAGTAACTTAAATGGACTCATGACTCAATTCGACTGGGACCGTCATATCGGAATCAGATTTGAAACTCACGCACCGCCGCGCCGGGCCTGCGGGCCTGGCCGCCGACCCATGGAAGCATGGGGAATACTGGGATCTATGTGTTTTTGTATTACTTGCTACTATATTCAGATTAACGCATTAAAAGTCAATATTTCATATTTAAAACATTAACTGTTGATAAGCATTATTCTAATTTCGTTCTTTCAAAGGTTCGTTAGTACAATGGTCAGTACACCGGCCATATAAAGCTGGGGGTGTGGGTTCAAATCCCACACAAATCACGATGATATTTTGCTGAGAATTTCTTTAATCATCTTCTATGTGTGAACTAATGTGCCTAATCATATTAGTATGACATTATTATAATGTTTCAATAAAATATATTTGTTTTATCTAGGATTGGGACAAAGGGGTTATAATTACTTTAATTTCCTAGAATTTTTTTTTATTTTTAACTTTTTAGCTCCCATGCCTGTTCATCTCACCGTCAAATCTTTCATACTAATGACGCGCTAGTTAAGCAATTACTGAAATTGATGGAACAACACCCTTATCGGTGGCGAGGCCCGCGGAGTTGTGCCCTGTGCCAGGGGCCGCAAGGGCCATTATCCCTCGCCACGACAGGCCGCAACTTTAAAATTAAAACATCAAAGTCGTGGCGTGTTTCAGCGCCGATACGCTCAGATTTTACTTTCGTGACCATTTTTTTTTATAAATATGACTTCTTTTTAGTTTTCTTGCCCGAGAAAGTACACACATACAGGGTGGTTCTACAAGGGTTAATTCGAAGGTAAATACTCGGTTCTTTAATCTCTTTTTACGATCGCATTTTCCTCCCCTTTTGAGATCGGAATGGTGCTTTCAATACATAAAAGGATTTATAAATTTATTTCTAACCTAAATTTAGTTTATTTGTGTACACCCGATTGTAGTACTAAACATATCTTCTGTTTTCTTGAATTTACACCAGCAATATTTTCTTAGAGTTTTAAAATCAAGTCATATTATTTTTCTGATTGCATTAAATTAAATTTATCAAGAAACATATTTTTTTTTACATTTCAATGCATTATCTGACGACATTCAAAATAACATACTTCTCAAAACATACTTTGAAAAATATATATTATTAATTTCTTTTGTATGAATTATGTTTAAAAAGTGTAGTGGTTTATTGTTTTTTCATTTATTGTAGAATATCTTGAACTTTATTCTTTTCACTTTTACTGTTCAATTTTTTAACGTTTTCATGCCTTTGTTTGATTTTACATATGTTTGGTTCGTCAACATGCGATAATCACATAATATAAATAAATAAAATATTTTTAAAAATACTTTATTTTATAATTTATATAACAATTTTAAGCAGACCTAAATTAATAAATTATACAAGTTATCTCAACACCTAATACATCATATAATAACATAAATAATTCATTTCGTGAACAATACCAATACATGTACCATTACCATTAATAATTTTAGTAAAACTTGTGGTAAAAATACTAAAATTACACGTATATTAATTTCATTGTGACAGGATAATAACACACACACCAGCAGTAAATTAACATTAATATAAATAAAAGTAATATAAAATATCACAAGTTGCGGGGGTTTCTATTCACTGGTTGCAGCCCCTTGGTTAATTTAGATGAAGTAGTCTTTAATTTATGTCGTTCTGCCCACTTTTCACACCCCTGGCCGATGTTGACCACCCCTGGCCGGCACGCGAACATCGCGCTCTCCACCCCTACCAGGGCTACCAAGATTGATTTTTTTATGAGATTGCATCTGATTTTTCATAAATATATATTTTCACGTTTGATACATAAATTATTATTTGGCTTTTTACGTAACTGCTATATAAGAAACCTCATTGTATTATAGTCGACTAAATACAATGAGCTTTAAATTTTCAGGCTTCGGTAGCTATGTTTACTGGATTAATTTTATTGAGTTCTATGCCATGTCAAGTATTGATTACTGTTCTAACGTTTTATTATAGCGTGTATATAAAGGCGTGATGACGTGGGGAGCCAGGGGAACTGGATTTCCAATACCATGGAATTCCGAGTAAATCCGAAATTTTGGCTCATTTGTTGATTAGTAGTATATATCTTCAATACTATATATAATAAGTAAATATAAGATAAGGTAACCAAAAAAAATTAAGACAAAATTAAAAACCATTGAGAATTTTAATAATTTTTTGAGTGATATATTTACCTCTTTTATACAAAGATTTTAATACTTTAAATAAATACTGTTATTTTTTTCCCACATGCGGAAAAATCACAAAAAATCACAGAATTTCCTGTAAAAATCTACATTAAATTTGAACAAAATTCAATATTTAAAGTAATGCTAAAAACATCGCGAAATAACATCACCTAACTGGAAAAACGACCAATTTTTTCTCTGAAATCATTATATCACTATACGGTTTTTGGACTACCGGGAACCTTTTAAACTAAAATACAATTTAAATCATTTATTTAAAAATATGTATAAAGTAAGTACATTACAAAAGCAGTTTAACTGTGCAAAAAAATACAACAAACACAACTGTATTGAATGAATAAAGAATAAATAATTTATAAAGGAAAATGTACGTTTAACCAACCATTACGCTGTCGCCACACGATAATATATGAGAGTATCTTTATTTGTAACAACCAAACTCCCGTATAAAAAACATTATCTCAATTCCCTTCGTTCTCCTTCTGTTTTTCCCTCCGTTAAAATGTAGTTATCCATTAAAAGAGGATACTAAAGTCTATCAATGGGCGAGAGATTGAAACTCGCTGCAGAAATAAACTCATCCGCTCGTCACTCTTTTTTCTCAAAAAGACGAGTGTTGCCACTTCGGGAAAATGTATTCCCGTTAAGGAAAACGCAAATCGATCAGCTGAGCGCTCTGCCTGTGTTAGTTTGTGCAAACTAGAAAAACTTCCGAATGGATTTCCGACCCACTCGGCCCGCCCCGCGTCCACCCACCCTATTATTTTTAGACAAACACACAATTTACTTATTTTACGGCTTTGTTGCATTCCGAATAGCTCAGACGCTGGAAACGCGTCTGCAACGGTGGCTTGCCACAACTTTCGGAACACAAAAGTTGTGTTTCAAAAAAGAAACTATCAAACAAAACAATCATTTTGTTAAACATTGTTTTAAATTAAGGCTGTATAACGTTCATAAGTGATGTGGCTAGCTTTAACTCAAGCTTGCATATTATCACAAGTTTCGATAGAACCATTGATAAACAGAATATTAAATTTTCACAAAAAAAAAAACAAAACGCTGAATTTAATTATTTCGAGCATGAATCCTCTTTATTAAAACAAACGTTGTATTTTTTCAGTGATCGGCAAAAAGCAGACTGTGAAACTCATAAGCTCGCACGCCTCAGTCGAGTCGCATTATCTGCGGATGTGTTTATAGCAGCGAGTAAAAAATGTTTATTTACGCGGGGACTCCCGCGCAATATTGCAAAGGTAGATTTATTTGGGCCCGTAAACTCGTGTAGCTGTGACAAATGAATATGCAGGCGGATCATGAATAAACGTGCACTCGCACAATTCATAATTTTTACAGCTCAAAAATTTTTAAATATACGAGCGCGGTCCGATAAGTACTTAGCCTACAAAAAAAAAAACGAAAATTTTGGAAAAGTGGCGATTTATTTCTCAAAATAGTCTCCTTTTAGCTCGAGTCACTTGACCCAGCGATGCTCTAACTTCTTTAAACCATCTGAAAAATACATTTTCTCGAGGTCTGCAAGGTAGGCCTCCGTGGCGGCGATGACCTCCTCATTCGACTTAAATTTCTGCCTACCAAGGAACAGTCCCGGTCTAAACTTTTTCAAGTTTAGACCGGGACTGTTCCTTGGTCTCTGGTGTGTACCAGTGGATCCATGTTTCGTTGACGGTCACGAAACGACGCGGAAACTCCTTCGGATTGCGCTTAAACAGCGTCAAACACTGCTCCGAAGTAGTCTCACGGTTGCGCTTGTTGTCCGGAGTGAGCAAACGCAAAGTACGCGTACACGTCCGCTTCCACACGCGGTTAAAACAAAACTACGAGTCCGATTCGGCTGAAATTTTGACAGTAGCCGTCTATAAGAATGTACTACAAGATTCTTTCTTGCGTACCAGCACCATCGGGCGGTGAGGCTAAGTACTTTTCGGACCGCCCTCGTAAATTCAAGGTTCAGTCAAAACACTCAGGCGAGATTCGTCATGCTGGTTTGCTTTCACATCAAATTGCTAATGACGCTGGTGCCAATAAAAGAAAACAATTCTTCAAAACTGTGGGTCGCGCTGACTGCGAGCCCCAAATGGCGCCAATAAACCGCAACTGCCAAGGACGCCCGTTTGCGTTAATTACGGGCGTCCTACTCCGCTAATGTCTGCTCTAAATGCCACCACGGAGGAGCCTCGCCAAGTAAACTCCGTCACCTGACCTCGAATACTCTGAAACATGCTGAAAAATATAAATATTAATAAACAAACACAGTGTTTTTAATACTTTGCTTTCATACAATAAGTTCCTTACTTGTATAGGCATTATACAAAGCTTACAAGCTTTACGGTGAAGCTTTCTTTCGTAGATTTATTTTTTGAGTACTAAGCTGCTTTTGTACCCGGTGGCGCACCAAAAAAAATATGTCTTTATTGTTGATAAAAATCTGTAATCTGAGCTTATTCTCATCGCATAAGGATCATTTCTATTTGTCGTGTTCAACAAAAAAAACTTTTTATTTTAGATCAGGGGACTAATAAAATATGACTAATCTCGATTAGTGTTTTTCTCGAATATAGTTAAAAGAGAAGGGCAGAACTTTTTACCAGTAAATCTTAGAATTAACTAATTGTATAAAAAATCGATCCAAAGGCTTAATACTATAGAGCAAGCATTATTGCAATCAATAAAAAATATTTTAAGTTCTGGAGTTTTAGTGCCAATGGTAAAACAAAATTGTACAACAAAAAAATACTGCATAATTGAATTAAACCTTAAACCTATACTTCAATATCCGATTCAATGAAATAGGATATTTTGCTTAAATTTAAAGTCTAAATACCTTTAAAATATTATTATATTTTTATTTCAACTTTCAACGTATTAATTTCTAGTACTATCAAATCGTGCCCTGATTATTTCTCTATGTACATTGAATTTGAATAAAGCACTTATAGTTAATTTAATTGTTATTAATCCACCTAATGTAATTTTCAATAAACATTAGTCGAAACACTATAGTGAATATTATCGTGAGGAAATATAATTTTCATGACTGGCAATACTTAAGGATTAGTCGAAATGCTATAATGTGATACTGAGTAGATTATGAACCGATATTCGAGAAACTAAATGACTAGTTTATTGCGCGAATTCAATAAAACTAGGTATTTTTTGCTTCATAATCATGAATATTTTTATAAAGAAATGTCCTTCGAATATTTCATAAATGCGTTAAAAGCAAATCAAAAATCTATATTTCAATAACTGACAAAATTATTTATCAAATATTTTAAAGCTATTTTTTATGAGAAAAAAATCGATCTGCCATTAAAACTTTTAATCAGTGACCTATTTAAATTTATTTGTCAAATATCTTTACATCTAGTAAAGTTAAAATTATATATATTTTTTTCTAATCTAACTTTTTTTTTTTTGTTTTTCAAAAACTTAATCAACTTTCAGTTATACTTATAAAATAAATTCGGCTATTTGGGTTTGATCTTTTTATAATAATTGGTTTTGTAGGCAATTTTTCGTTAAAATATGTGAAATTATATTAAATATTCAAAAGAAGTTAAACATTTATTAATATTAAAATTTATGATGCCTAAAAAACGGTATAATGTTATTTAAAATATAATTTATTGTACAATTAATCAAATGACACTTAAGCAATTTTTCAGCAACTATAAAACATCAGTATCGGACGCGGACAGTTCTCGTGAAATTTACCAAAAAATAATATTTTATTTGTCAACAATATGAATAAAATTTGTTCACAAAATACGGCATATCTAATTATACAATCAAAATTTCATATTCATACTCACGCATAATTTTACCATAATATTCATTACGGCAATATTTATTCAATTTCGTTCATAAAAAAATAAAAACTTCTCAATGATTCGCATAAATTAAGTTTAAAATTTTATATCTCTTCTCCATTTAGCACATTTTTTTGTAGCAAAAGTCCTTTATTAATGATTAATTAAAATGAAAAATATTTGACGATGCATTTAAAAAAACCTGTAAGGCCGTACAAGAATCGAAATAATTTAATTATAAAAAGGTTCGGTAATTTATTTTGACATAATAAATGAATGCAACTAAAAATGTAAAATATTTATTACGTTAAACATTTTTTTTTTTAATATACGATTCTTAACATTTTTAAAACGTTCAAAAAAAATAATATAGTCAGTGTGATTAATATAAAAAATACGTCATCGAACTTTGTTTACATATTTTTGTTATCCATATTTTGTGCACTTTATTTTCTACACACTTATTTTCGTACAGTTTGGATGACTTCTATGGCCCCATTTACATGCGGCACCACCTCCCGAGGGGCTTTATAAGTTGAAGGGGTACGCTTTTTGAAAGTTCTGGTGGCAGTCGATTTCCCAGAGTGTATTCGACAAGCTGCAGAACATCGGTCGTCGATTGAAGTTCCGACGTTACGAGGCAGTTTACCAAGTTGGTGAATGTACAAAAATGTGATTTAATCCCACAGCTACTATCATCGTACTTTTACCATTTTAACTCATACAAATATGAAGACGCTCCGTTATTAAACATATAAGTAATTCGTAGATTTACAGTATTTTTTTAAATCTAAAAACAAATAAATTCATAAAATTTGAAAAAACACTCAGTATTTCTAATGGCTTCGTTCAATTTCATTAGCAATCTTTCGGTATTCAAAGAAATGAAAATAAATAGACGCTTTGTTATGCATTTCTCCAAATATATTTTAAAAATTGTAATAATTTTATTTTAGTATGCATTGAAAATATATAACATTGTTCGGTTTTACATTTTTGGTATCTGGTGTAAGTGCTATTGCAGCTATCCAGGCAGAGGTTAAAAAGTAATTTAATAATCTTAACTGTTCTAATAAAAACATAAAATTTTAGTTAAAAAACGTCAAACAGATTTTTTAGATAAAGCATCTTGTATTTTTTGAATACGCATAAAATATAACAAATAAACTACGGCCAACTTCAAATGTCTGCGCTTTCGCTTTCCAGAGGCTTTGTCAGCTGCTTACATCAGATGTTAGTTTTAAATTAAAGGAAAATTATAATACATCAACCATCGTATGTTTGTTGAATAATAACCGTTGTTCATAGCAAAGTGAAACTGCAAATTAAAGTTTTAGTTGTTTGAAAGTCGGACAAACCGAGTCGAAGCAGCCCCAGAGCAGCCCCAGAGGATGAGGAACTCTACAATACAAGCGCGAGAGTGTTTTTCGTTGGATGCCGTTTGTTGAAATTGGAACGAGAACAAACAAATTCAATCGGCGACCTCTCATTGGCCGGCGCGGCTGGGGTGGCCATGGCGGGCGGCGCGCCTAAACTTTGGGATGATTTGTGTTGATTGCGAGTTTGCCGTCAAATTTATAGCGCGGGAGGCAACATGTCTAATAGGGGGAGTATTTTATTTCTTTTTTTGTTACTTACGTTAAAAAAAAAAATTAAAACAATTTGATTGGGAACAAATATTTTTTAATATATTACATTAAATAATGTCATCATCATCGCTTGTTTACAAACAGAGTTTGATAATCTGACTCTGTGATAATGAATGTGATAATAAATAAATTTGACTCTGTTTGATAATTCCAACGTGAAAGGTTGGCGAAACCGGTCACAAATAAAAACGAACATGTGGAAAATCACTCAAGTATTTTACTCAAAAATATCATACAATAAATATCAAACTATTTACGACATTTTTACAAACCATAACTTTTATTATCCGTGGCTGGTTTTGTATAATTGACTACTTTCAAATACGCTTTTGAGGATTGATATACTATGAAAACTTGAATATTATGTATTATATAATAAAAAATGTATTTTATATATTTTTTAATTAACCTGTTTATCGCTTCGAAAAAAATCAAATTTTTCTGAATATCCTCTTTTCTGTGACGAGTTACAATTTTTTGACGTACCAAGAATTAATACCCGCCCGAACAATATTTACACGACCTTGCGCGGATTTATTATCGCGCGCGCGCAAACGGCAAGTCACGATTTTAAATTCAAACATTTCATTCCGCAATAAAAACACGCAAAAAAGGACCATTAAAAAAAGTGCCCGGTCACCCCAGCCCCGGGGTGATTCATCGGGCCGCGCTGACAGATTAATGCGGCTACAATTATGCATCCATAAACAATTCCCGGTAAATCTCAATAAAAACTGTGCGAAGCCGATAATGAGCCGGCCGAGCTCGTCTGCGCCGCTCAGGAAATTGGACTATATTTCTGCCTTCTGCCGGTCGAACATTGATTGGGCGCAGGTAACGGGCTGTTCACACGTGGCCCCCGAGCTGTGACTCCGCGCTCCTCTGCAAATGTATTTTCATACACTACGGAATGCACACTACCCACCACGAGTAGGGAAAATGCATATCTTCTTCAATATTTTGTACAGAGAGTACTTGGTGGAATTCCATTTTAATATTTTTGAATAAAATACTTTCGCCAACATGTTAACATATTCGCCAGCATATCTATATATATATAAAACACAAACTCAAAAACCGGTTGTTATTTGGCCGCTATAGGCATAAGAACCATCCAACCGATGTGCCCCAAACCGGTTTCATTTGAAAGCCAATAACACTGAAATCATTTTAGATCACTTAAATCAAACAATTAATAGTCAAATTCGTATGTAGCGAATTCGTTCAAAAGTAGCGAATACTTTTCAAAAAAGGAACAGTAACATTTTCGCGTATATGCAGGCTGCCAACAAAAAAACACTGATCTTGATGTTTGTTAGGATTAGTATGACTTTGCCGTCGTATAATGCAGGCTGCCACAACAAAAAAAAAAAACAACTCAGAACTGTCAGATGTTTTCATCACATTTACGTACAACCCTGTTTGGTCGGAAATCAAAGATTTGCTATCGCCTGGTCAGTCATCGCATCACAGACATGATCTGATTGCTTGAACAAAGACTCATGGATATCACGATAAAAAATCATATATATGGCGAAGTGCAATGCTGGATGTATTCGATTGAATGGCAAAAACGGGGTTTACCGCACGATTTTAAATCGATAGTGTTATATCTGCTGAACTACTGAAGATCCGATACTTCTTGGCGTTGTTTGTAAATGAAATCCGCGTACAAATATCCTTAATATTGTTTTATAATTAATTTGGTTTAAAATATAAATCATCAATGTCTTGTTTGGTATGAAAAATCTAGAATCAAAATCGGGGAAAATGAACTTACTTCGATGAAATTCAATATCAAAAGTTATGAAAGCACGCGACCTTTGAGTGTTACATTGAGCGATCAACAGGAAGCTGTTGATTAATGCGTTTTGTTTCTGAAATTACAAACTCGAAAATACTGCCTAATTTCCTTTTCCTAATTTGGAATTACTCCCCGGCCATCGCGTTATTATAAACGAGGAGTTATCGCAAACAGATGTACTCACAATAAAAAGGAATGTTTATTAATTTATCACACCATAAGTACTCCCCTGTTACTAAGTAATTTACCGGTTGCCGTGAAACTGTCTTCGGGAATAATAAATATATTACTCTAGGTATTATATTAGATCTTAATAAAAGATAAAGAAGCTTTTTTTTTTTTTCATATATTACTTATATTAAACGCAGATATGAATCTGTTTTTATGTACGAGTACTCAAATTTTCATTCCTGAAAAGCCTTTAGTCGGTAAGTTTAGTAATTATTCGAGTGAATAATTTTGTGATAAGCGACCGCATAAATCTACACACGTGACTGATCATCTCATCTCTCACACTTATTTTAAGTATTATTTGCTTTTTATCGTTGGTTATATACGTTGGTTAAGAATGTTATCACTTTTAAAGTATTGGGATTCGTTTCTTTTTAGATGAGGCACAACCGAGAAACTGAAGGCGTCTGAATTGGAGAGAGATAACATGTCGTGTTTACCTTCACACTGTCCAATCCGGGAGGCTCCCTTCGCCGTGTGGTAACTCAGTGGTGCTATCGTCCACAGCATCTTAATTGCATCGCCTCGGCGCTGCTCAGACCCGCCCGGGACCTCTAATTGCCCAGGTCCCCCGAGTCGGGCCTAATAGTGTATCCGAGTGCGCCCCTGTACTACCCTCTACTACCCTCTACTACCTCTCCGGGGCTGTTGGGACGCTTCCATCCGCCACCTCCGTCTGCCTGTTAACAGTTTGAATTACAAATTGATATAGTTTTTTTTTGTAATACTCTTTTTGCAAACAACCTATTCAAATACTATGTAATGTTGTGCTTAATAATTCACTGTATTCATATATCAAAGGGCAATCGTGCTAATAACCTGAGACTCTGGTAACTATATGTTTGCGGCGCACACATGAAACGATAATGAACAGACTTAGAAACAAGTATAAAGATATGTAATTGATATTCTGTCTCTAGTATTACACGCACATAATAGTTTTACCAAAAATAATTTTAAATAATTATCTCGCAATGTCACAATTACTTGAAACTATGGGTTTGGATTTCATCCGTAACCAATGATCGAATCGAGAGTTCTTTTCTATCGTTTCATGAATGTGTGTCATACAAAAAACATAATATTTGAACAATACAAGTATAAACATTATAACATTGTATTTATATTTAGTCTGTATGAGTATAGAAACAAATATTAATAAATAGCATCTACTAAAAATGTAATTATTATGTTGCATTTTTAACTATTGTTTCAATAAATTCAATATTTTTGTACTTGGTGGAATTCCATTTTAATATTTTTGAGTAAAATACTTGAGTGATTTTCCACATGTTCGTTTTCATTTGTGATCGGTTTCGCCAACCTTTCACGTGATATATACGTTGACTCTGTTTGATAATGCCAACGTGTAAGGTTGGCGAAACCGGTATTTTACTCAAAAATATTATTGTTTTAATATAATCATTATTATAAATTTTCTTTAAAAGAACAGATAATATTATATCCGGATAAATTAATATATAAGCTGAAACTTAATCGAAAAATATAAAACTTGCACAAAAATACATTTGTGCATGTTTTTTGTGCATACATGTATTATACTCGTATATATCGTATTTGAAAGTTGAGAGTTTGAATGTGAAATTGGTGTATCATTGTCAGTGCAGCAGGCGGCGTGTTAACATGTGCGAAGTTCCTCGCACGTTTTGTTCGGTCAAACTTTTTAAGCCCTCAGCCATTTTCAATCTGCGGCCGTGAGCTCTTAACCCGCCACGTAGCGCCATTGGGGAAGGCCCGACATATTGCGACGCGAAAAGCGCCATCACACGATGCAACTCGCGAGGACAAATCCGAAAATTTACAATTTATACTTTAACTGCATTGACAAAAACTAAAATACCTATCTCTTGAAAATCGCCGGTTTTCTTTTTAATCCAAAAAAAAATTACGTATTACAAAAAAATGAATATCGATTTTAACCTGTTAACCGGGCGGGACGTATAAATACGTCCAACGTAAATAATATCGGCTACGGGTAGGACGTATGAACATGTCCTTGAAATATATGTTGAATAGATATATGGTTTTATTATTATATGAAGTTGTTTATTTTGAGTGAAAGCCAATCTGGATACGTACAAAATAAATTCGGTCGACACGTGCTAGTGAAAGAGCTCCCAGGTTAACAGGTTAAGTACATACTAATATGATTAGGCATATTTTTTCACATATTGAAAATGATTCAAAGAAACTCTCAGAAAAATATCATCGTGACTTGTGTTGGATTCGAACCTACATCTCCAATCTTACATGGCTGTTGCACTGCCGTGAAAAAATATGCCTAATCATATTAGTAAATAATATAAGCCTGTAAAGGTAATTAAAATGCACTTGATTGGCGTTCAATCCACAAAATAGACATAGGTAAAGTACAGTCAATTTTCACATAGAAGTTTTCACTTTTTTGCTATAAAAGCCAATTTTAAATTATTTACTATAGTATATAGTACAGTGAAGTTTTTCAAAATGAACCTTTTTAATTAAATGAATATTGTTGATGGTGTTGCGTCGATGGGTGTTCGTGCCCATGGTGCGGCACGGCCCGGCCCAGAGCACGTCGCCACCAGAAAGAACAAGACTCCGAGCTGCCTCCGTCACGTGTCGGGTTGTTATTTTTCATTTAACCGAGTATTGGATTACAATGCCGATTGTTTTAATCATCTGGACGTTATACCGCTTGGTAACTAGGCTTTTTGCAAAGCTATAAAAAGGCTGAAGGTTCTCTAATCATATACAAACAAAATACTGAAATAAGAGATTGCATTCTCTTTGATAGCTTGAATTCCTATTTATTAGTTATTCCAGTCAAAATCAGCTTAAAGATGGCTTTTGAGGGAATGTATCATATATAATTACAACCTCACTTCATAAAACCTTTCACGTCTGTGAAGATACTTAGATAAATTCTTGTCGCAAGATAAGCAACCAGGTATTTCGAGGTGCCGACCATTCCTTTAATGGCTAAATTATTATAGTCTTAAATCTTTTTTACTAGCTTCCTCTGTTCATCTCTGTTCTCATCTTTCTCATGATAATAGATCTAAAAGAAAACCTTCTCGCTTTCTACTACACGGCAAGTTACGATATGCTTAAGACATAACAAAACCCATCTAAAATAAAAAATCAAAACCGACGACTAAGAAACATAAAGCATTATTTGTTTGTAATTGCATTGCTTTTTTTAATATATAATCTTAAGTACAATCAGTAGTGTGCTTAAGTAGATTTTTTAAATACAATAATTAAGGTCGGCACTGAATGCTAAGCAAACCCTGCTCTGGTGGAAATGTCACCAAAAAAACCGAGTATCTCGCCTCGGTCCGGATAGAGTCCGCTGTCGGCCAGTAGTTCCTCCGAAACAAGGATGCAATAGAATACTTGGACCAGCATAGGTAGCCGGCTTTCTCAGCTTTTAGTTATATGTATGGATAAAATCTAGTATCATATTGAAAAAATAAAACCCAATCACTTAACTATAATTCGTCAAGTATTTTTTGTTCAAAACTACTGTATTACCATGATTTTTATTTTAATCTTTGAATTTATTTCAAATCAAAAATACTCCATTTATTTGCAGTGAGGTGTAAAGAATTTACTGTATATATTATTTTATATATTTCATTCATCAAGCTACTTTAATTCATACCTTATCGTTAATGAAAATGACGTATAAATGAATTGATCGAATTTTACAGTACATTTTTAACAGAAGTTTTTTTTAAATCTGTATCTGAAGTCTTTCAAAAAATAAACTCCTTTCCGTAGTTCAGGCTAGTTACAAAATTGAAAAGAATATTTATAAAAAAAATATTTTTGGTTTTTAAATTACTGGTTAATATGAAATTACTGGTTAATGTATATTCAATCGCCCTTGATTATCTCAGTGTGTTTCGTCTCGACACAGTACCCACGGGGTTCGTCTGTTGTCGAGCGAGGGTGCGGCGAATTGGAAGCTGCGTAAACACCTGGCTTACTTCAAAACAGACTCACGTTTAATATCTACTTTAATGGGCAGGTCCAAATGAGAAATTCAAGAACGCAATTTGGGAAAACACATTAAAATCGTTAAAACCGAAGCCAAGCTGCGTTGGATCAGCTAGGCCGAGCAAAAACTGCGCCGGGGCTGAGCTGAGCTCGGCTGGGCTGGCTTAAGCCGGACTTAGTCGCAGCCGCCTGAGCCGCGCACATTATGTTTTGATAATGTTTTGTTCTTACGGAATGTATCACTCTCCGGGCTGTATGGATATTACACACCACTGTAGGATTACTCCGGACGCGGGTCGGAATGAGACATTTTTTAAGTTACTTCGATCGTTAGTTGTGCTTGTAATTTGTTACATAAGAAAATATTGAAATTCTAGAGAGATCGTGTATAAAAGAATAGCCAAAGCTTTAAAGCAGAGGTTCCCAAAGTTGTCAATATCGATCCCCAGGGGTCGATTTCGCCCTAATATTAGCAAGGCAGGGGTCGACGAAAAACAGGAATACTCGATGGGACAAAATAGTTTGGGAAACTATGCTTTAAACAAACTTATAAAAGATTATTGAATGCTCACACGCTTTCGACTTTATGCAATACATAATTGACTTTATGTATTGTTACAACTAATGAAACGCAATCGAATAATTATTTACAGCATAATGTGATTCATAAAAGACATACATATATATTATATAAATATATTTATAACTGTCACCTTTTCTAAGAAGCTATTTCAATCAATCAATTTAAATTATAAGGATATTATTAAGTGGTAGGGAAGAAACTCCAAGTATTTCCGCTTTATTATTAGATTTCCGGTCGATATTTCTTGGAGAAACACTGCAAAATTAATTCCAAGAAGCGGTCGTGCGGGCTGCGGCCGGCGCGCTGCTTCCCTTGCCGCTTTTCAATAACTTCACCTTTAAATAAATATCAACTTAGATTAAGTCCATCGTTGTATCCCATAACTCAGAGTCATTAAATCATTTGGTGGTGTGTTTTTCCATTTTGGATACTCGGGATGCATAGTTATTATGCCAAAGTTTTTTGAGTTTACAATTTGTAAAATCAAGTCATTTTTTTGGTTAAAATAAATGTTACAATAAAGATCACCAAATGGTGTGGAATTTCCGAGCCTACCCTATTTACGTCCAACTCCACATTCGTGTATCCGGAACAAACATTCTTTCTATTGTGGCTCACCAAGGAATTCACAAGTATTTTAAAACAGTTTAAGCTTTAGCCAAAACCACTGAAATAATGCTGTTTGTGGCCTTTTTAGTCCAGTTTTAATATTGTTTCATTTGGATAAACATACGAAATCAAAAAAATATACATAAATCCCACAAAATTATATTTAATAAATAATCAATATACTAATATCATAATACTGTCCTAATCATAATATGATCATTTTTTATAAAAAGAGAGCCAATCAATTATAAAAAAATACATTAAAATAAATTATATTTTGATGCGATATTACTTTTAATACGTTTTTTTGGTATACAGTTTGAATTCGACCTGTACCATGAAATTTTAGTCGTTATAAGAAAAATGTGTAACCGATGCTCTTGTGCTAAGTAAATAACCAAATAGACATCAGCATATTCATAATAAAAAAAAACTGCATTAGTAACGTGAGTGTATTTAAAATGTGAAATAATCAAAATATTGAATTCTGCCTCTTAAGCATTAATTATCATATCATTAATTAAAAATGGATCTTCCTGATGAAAAATGCCTTGTCCCTCAACAAGATTAAAATGGATATTGATTTTTGTGAAGACTGTCACAGTAAGAACGATTTTGCCTATACAGGTTTTATTTTTGATTGATATGATTAAGTACATTTTTTCAAATATTGAAAAATTATTAAAAAGACACTCTCAGAAAAATATTATCATGACTTGCACACAATATTTAAATCGCATAATAAGTACGTTGGTTCACTTGTAGGATATGATTGTTAAAAATTCTCGATTAATTGCAGTGGCTCGTTAGCACAAGGGTCAGTGCACCAGCCATGTAAGCTTGGGGATGTGGGTTCTCGAATCCCGCACATGTCACGATGATATTTTTCTGAGAGTTTCTTTAATAATTTTTCAATATTTGAAAAAATGTACTTAATCATATCAATTAAAATGGAATTCCACCAAGTACTCCCTGTCAAAAGTATTGAATATTTACAAATTAAGTCGCATTTACATATGTTTTGAGTCACGTTTTTGCGTAGTTTTCAAGGTCACGCAGCTCGTTCGGGCAAGGGTTGTTTCTGTTATTTTTGGCTCGGAGGCATACGTGAGCCCCCCCCTTGCCCCCCCTTGCCGCCCCCTTGCCGCCCCGCAGCCCCCTCCCCCCGCGCCCAGCATAGCCGGCATTGTTGTGTTGTGTTGCCAGTGGCGGGGATTTAATTCCTTTTCATAATTTATAAAGCGGCCTCTCCACCAACTTTCAGGATCAAATAGTGGCGCGATCTGCGTTTCAGATTCGGAATCGCTGGCGGGAAGAATGCCTTTGGGTTTGTTTTGGTGTTTTGTTTAATTGAAAACTTTCGCTGTTTCGGCGCGCCAAGATATTCCCGAAATGTTAATTCGTATTTCAACAATGTTTAATTCGCGGGTTTTGTCAACTTTTGCAGCCGCCCAGGCCTCTTCTTTTATTTACGATTCATTATTTATAATTTAATTATTATTAAGCCTTTACTACCATTCCCTCGAGATTTTATCTATGTTGTAATTAAATAAAAGCGTTGATTTTGGGAGTATTTCTTTTCTAGAGTAAAATTTTAATTTAGATATGTAATTGCTAACCATCAAATTACTGTTACCATTAAAAACTGTTGCGTGCAGCTTTTTCTAATGAATTTCGTCAATTCGTGTGTACATGTATAATGTAAAAAAAAAACTTCAAACAGACTTGCGAATGCGTTTCATCTGCCAAAAATTCTTAAAAAAAAAATACGCGACCAATAATCCGAACAATACCGTGCTCCGGCCTTATCTCGTATACAGGGTGGTCGGCATCGCTCCCCGGACAGGACCTAATTAAAATTCCCTTTGATACTGTAGGGCTGCAGGACCTCACACAATACCCAGCGCGCCCCACAAAGGACGGAATCCGGCGAAGAGGCTTTCAGCGCATTCTTCTACCCCCAATTTGAATGACCGATCCTGCTCCTGAAATACAGAAGGACCACCCTGTATGTACGTGTATATGTATTACCTCTCTATATCAAATGTTGAAGGTCGTTATTTACAGTTCAAAATTTACCTTCAATGGATGTTTTAAATTGAATTCTGGAGCCATTGTTTTAGATCACGAGACACTTTTTTTTCATTTAATGCAGGTGATTAAAAGTTATAGAATCACAAAAGAGCACTGTATTTTATTTAAAACCGTTTTTTTTGCTTTTATTTCTAAAAATAACGCTACATCAAAATAAAAGGAAATTGAAAATTTAAACATTTATTAATTTTTATTTACATTTAGTTTGCATGTGTCTGACTAGTCGTGATAAGCCACCACTTGACTACAAGGTGTTTAAAATAAAAGGTTTGTGTATTTTTAGCCCCCAAAATATTTGTGAATGTGTAATTTATTAAATCACTCTGCGTAGATAATATTATGTACATTACGATTATTTTTATTTTATAATTTTGTTTCACTAACGTGTTAAATTTTAAGTTTACATGGGCAAAGCTATGTTAAATTGTTTGAATAGGGTGGTGAAGTTGTATCGGTATTGTAGCACTACAGAATTAAACAGTGAGTTTAGAATGGTAACGTTGTGTAAACGTCTTTCCACTGCAAAATTAATGCCAATTTGGGTACAAAACAATGTTAAATAATTTATTTGAAAAATAAAGTTGTACGAAAATCTTTACAGTACGAAGTTGGATATTGAGGTTTTATCGATTAATAAACAACGCAATATTGATTTCGTTAATAATAATTTAAGGTGTGAATGTTGGGTTTAGTTTAAATTATATTATGATTTTTGATCGATGAGATTATGCTAATGTTCATATCGTTACACCGGGGCGTTTCATTTTTGAAATTCTGAAAACGAGGCCGTGTTTTGTGTTGGGCACAATGAAATTAATGCCATTACGCTGCGGTGCAAAATGGTGAATTCAGGATGGTGAAGGTTCCCAGCCCGTGACCTTGAGGAGGCACACCACGTCAGGAGTTGTTTTGTTCACAATCGATAGAGCCGCCGAGCTCTCTGCGGAGCTCTATTTGTGTAGGAGTTAGTACTGAATGGAGCAGCTCGTATTTATTCTGGCCCTCTATAAATAGAATTTTAATCGAAAATTCCCCTGTCCACTTGCGAACACGAAGAATTCGCGATTAATTCTGCACGATTGGGCATCGGACCGATCACCCGCCCTGATTAATAAATTACTTAATTCGATAGAATGATTTTGCCGTTCGGCCTGGGAACTCCGGTTTGAGCTTGCCCTTATGAGTTTTGTTTCGGAAAAGTTTGAAAAATAAGACCATTGAGGAGTCTTGCGTCAACATTTTGAAGACATCATATCAGCTAACATAATCAATTTATTTTGTAACGGTAAAATTTTAGACTAAAAAGTATCCTGCATTATAAAATTAAATTTATTCAAATTGCTTTAATATTTTTTAGATCCGTAAATAATACCCAAAGCAACTGGATTTCAGAGGACAATATGAAATAAACGGGTATATAAATTAATAATAAAAGAGACATAAGCTCATAAAACCGCTGGGCCCACAAACTCCAGCTCGCGCCGGGGTGGATTCCAATAAAATTGTCTTGGATGAGAGCGTTAGTCGAGCCAAGAGTCCCAAATGCCGGAATGGAGTTCTCTCGGGGTCTGCGCGATGCCAAATTGGAAGTGGAGGACGATCCGGTCCAAGGAAGTTTCCACTCTGGATGGGGAACTTTAGATTTATTTCAGAATTACACAAACAGTCGCGTGCTTCCACGGCTGCTCTGCGTCAGGGCGGCACTCCTCACATCTCGGAGCTCTCGACGTCATCTCATTTTCAACTGACTCAGTTTGTGAACTTATGATTACTTGAGTTCAATTATACGACACAAAATGATAGCAAAAATCCTTTTTTTTTTTTTTTTTGCTTCCCGAGTTAAAAACACATTGCATACACAATAAACCTGCGGGAGTTTAAAAATAAAAATATATAATCGTTGCTAAAGTTTCGGTTCTCGGTTTAATACAAAAATTCAACATACTTATTAATCGCATCACAACAACAAGTTTATTTGTATGTGAATCTTGAATGTGCTTTTTATGAGTAATTTACTATGTAAATATAAATAAAGCCAAATGTTTTATAAAACTACTAACATTTTCTACTGCGACTGTGTTCGTAGTTGGGCGATGCCTTTATTGGCCAAAAAGGCTTTCACTGACTTGGGATGCATTTTAACTAATTATTGTTTTTTGTTTATATTCGAATATATATATATATATATATATATATATATATATATATATATATGTGTGTGTGTGTGTGTGTGTGTGTGTATGCCCTTGCCTCGCGCCGCGTTGCGTGTCGGCGGCTGAAATAATGCGACAACAGTGCAGCCAGGCCAGCCCCGGCGGGAAATACTTGGAATTTAAGACATGGTGTGAACTCGGCCGGCGGGAATACTGACTCGGAATAAGTTATTTCATCACCGCGCAGGAGCACATGAATAACAATGCACCGTTTCTGTTTCCTCGTGCAGCCCCGGACGACCAACTGTTTCACCTCAGTCGCCATATTTGACATATCTTCGTAAGCAGGGCCATCAAAAGATTTTCGATCAGAAGACTTCGACGTTTGTGGTGACGACTTGCCAATGGTGTTCCTTGATTTTGGAGAGGTTGTTTTGGTTTAGCCTAAGTAAATAACGCATAAAAGGACCCTATTGGCTAGTTACAATTGTGTCGCAGCGTATATGCAAAAAAAAATATTATTATTACCATATTTGATATTTTGAGTGAGCATCGCTCCGAGGACCGGTCCACAAAACAAACACCCCAGCGTCGCTTGAAATTCGTCGATTTCTTCTTCTTGATGATTTATTTTTTAGATGGTGGTCTTCAGGGAGATATCGACGATCCTTGACTATAGTGAATCGACTCGTCGGGGTCCCCGTGACAATAGTTTGGAAGCGCAGTCCTGAATCGCGTGAATGTCGTGCCGCATGCAACCCCGGGGTTGTAGTTCCCGGTAAGTGCAGTTGGCAGTGCAGGGGAGCTGAAAGGCTCGAGCTTAGCCGTGAAAATCAAAAGACGCATATATACATCTAAAATATTTATTTGACAGGAAAATAACACAATACCAAGATTTTTTTTCATGATTTGTATGCTCCCTTTTCTTTTTTTTTTTTTAATAATGTTCAGCCTTTTTATCAAAAAAACACAATATGCCATTTTAATTTTTTGTGACCTCAACATATGGTATATAAAGGTAGCCCAAACCCGCTATCAAATAGAAAAAAATACTCCACGAACAAATGTCTAATTTATGTCTCAATTTTTTTTCCAGTCTCTCAACTAGTACACCCACGTCCTGAAAGATTACTTCTCCCTCAGTTGAATGTTTTCGTTTTACAAGCATTAATAAGCAAGCTTATGACATTTATCTCGAAAGTTTTGGTAAAGTCTCTCCAATGCGAACACTTTTCCTACCCCCTATGTAGTGAATAGTGATGCTTATCATTCTTTTCGATTTTCTTGCAGTTATTCAGCCACACCGTCCCTATTAGCCCACCCTAGGCGGAGCCTTCGCACGTTCGTCGGTTGATTCTAATGGGCGATTGTGTTAGGGGTTTAAAAAGTATTATATTTGCAACCAACTCAACAGAGCGCTAAATGATACGAGGGAATTCAGCTGTCACAACATATACAGTTATAAAATAAGGTTTTTAATGTTTGCCGCTCTCCTTTTCAACAATAAAAAATATTTCAAAACTACTTTCACAGCATTGCAGTATCATTCGATTCCCCTAATTTAATCTGCTCTAAGTTTCATTAACATTGACTTATCAATTAAACTATGGAACCACTTTCATTTTATCATTTGTACGATTATTTTGATCGTGAAATAGGCTGGTGAAATGAGTTTCGGAACTTTTGAAATAAAGCGATAGAGTTGCGCATAGCCTTTTCAAACTGATATTACTGGTGGTGATATGATCTCTATAATCCTTATGCAACAGTCGTACTTACTATAGCCACAGGTACGTACAGTTCTCCATTTCCAATTTTCACCTCTAATTTTCCCGCAACACAACGTATTTAGGTCGATAGTAGGCAGTGATTTTGAAACTTTCACCCCCCGCAATTCACCACACCCAAATCATCAACATTACTAAAAAAATTGAGGATGAAAACCTCGGAAAAATATTAGTTTTAAAAAATCACAGCACCTCCATATTAATGCTTGCCGACCTGAATGAAGCCTTAATGCACTCGGTAGCGCTTAATATAACAATAGTAACAACCAACACTATCCAGGAAACTACGCTGGATATTCGTTTTATTACTTGAGCTAGATTGTGACACTACTCTATAAGAAAATACTTGTTAACATCGATTGTTAATAAATTTAATCAACGAATTTTTTTTTAATCATCAATCTGGTTGTAGGTTCAAAACGAAGCTCTGTAGAGAAGAGCATTCAGTCGATGAATCGATGAATCCCGTGCGACGAAGCCTCCGAGTCCGCTCCATGGACAGAACTGCTCGTAGTGAGAGCGAATACTTGCCGGAACTAGTTTTCTAGAATGGCGTGAAATTAAATTAATGCATTTTGAGCCGGGCGGCGTTACTGTAATACTCCATTATCTAATAACTTACAATTAAATTTCACAAAGCAATTATAGCGATGGTATTATAATGATATAATTGCCGACCAGCAGAGCAGTCCTGTTTGTTTGGGCAAATATTAAATTGTATATGTACGGCGGTTATCCGCCGCGGTCGGCCATTTCCAAAACAATCTCTAATCGGATTGCGGCGGACCCGAGCCCAGAGCTTCCCAACTGTGGCTCGCGGGCCTCGCAAATACTCACACGGTGATACTTTCTTACAATCATTGAGAGCTTGTTAAACTGCCAATTTTGGAGATAATCCAACGTCCGCATGTAAATTTCATAAGTGTTAGAGCGATAAGCGTATTGATGAGCGTATTCGTTTTGGATGCATATGATCAAAGAAAAACAGATAAAAAAATGTTTTCAGCGTGAACTGTTGTACTAACGATTAAATTATATTTAATAATATCGCTAAAAATACTCATAAAGCTTATTTCGAATTGGTCTACTCGAAAATAGCATGTCAAAGGTTTGGTTGTGTGTTACCTGAACTATTTGTCTTCTCCCGACTTGAAAACAATTATATTTTACTAATCATTATTGTATTTTTAATTAAATTATATAGCCAACCAGCAGAAGCCAGCCATGGCATGGCTACTCCAGGATCACCTCCACGCGAGCTTGAAGCTCACTCTGTCATATCTGTCCCTAAATAGGTTTGAATATACCTTAAATTTTAATACGTCTTTTTAAATAGTTGTCATCAATATCTCATAATATTAGACAAAAAACTATCAGATTCTTTTTTTGCACGGCTTTATATATTAAATGCATACAAACCGACCTGAGGTGAGGAGATTTCGAAAATGAAGCAGGCAAGCAATAAACATGATATTTTCTATCCTTCGATTTCACCCGCGAATCTTAGAACCACTCGGCCGGCGAGCCAATTATGAACACCGTTAGAATGTAAAGCAACCGATTCTCTGCCTTATTAAATGTTAATAATGAGGCACTCGGTTAGCTCGCCGAGGAGCCTGGCAGGAGGCCACGCGCCCCCGGGACCAACAAAAACTGTCCGAGCCTCCCCAGGCGCCCCGGACCTGTGCTCGCCTATCCACGGCTCCAAATTAAAGGACCTTTTCACATTTCATCGATGGATATAATGGCGTTATATTTAGTACTATTTTATATATAAATATATTATGCACATTGCTGATTTAAGTTATAGCATATGCACCGCTATCCTTCCCGCTCTCCTGATTCTGTTGCTTGTGCGTGGCTGTCAGTTGACTTGGAATTATGATGTATTATTGTAGTCTCCGATGTCGTGATGTGATGTTGGTGGTTGCAGGATTGACGTATGATTGGAAATCAGAAGGCTGGCGAAATATTTGCGTATTCGTAATTTATTTACACTGGATAGAAATATACGTGGTTACTGCTTCGATGCCGCGAGGTCTCTCTGGCGAGGCGCGGGGAAGCCTCTTATATAGGAAACAGGAAGAATCCCACGTATCGGGGGTGTCTCATTGCGAGGACATTTCGCCTGAAATACGATCGCCTTTTGACTGACCGCTAATTACTATGGGTTTATGTCATATTTTAATGGGCCGTCTAATAAAATATCTAATGGATTATGGGTCGAATGTCACATTCCAACAGGCCGTAAGACACGTGTTCCGATGTAGGTACTAACCCTACAGAATGATTATAGATGGACGTGCTCTCGAAGTATCTTGTCGAAAAGGTATTGTTTCTGTAGCTTTCTGCTGAAGGAGTATCATATCTAAAGGATTTAGAATAATGCTATTGAGTAGCAGCAATACGCCGACGTTTCCTTCCAATACAAAACTGTAGTGTAAAAGGACCCGGGGACCCACCTTGAACAATGCCCCAGCATGAGTATATGCTCAGTGAAATGGTCGCCAACCTCCTCTGATGAAGAAGATTTTCACCGGAAGTCTTTTTGCAAAGCTTATATTTAAAAAATAAATAATACATTGCTTATCCAACGCATGACTACTACGAGAAAATTGGTAGGACGACTTCTTGAAAAATAAAAGGACCTACTACAAAAATATTTTTTGTAATCTCCTAGTCAATATTGTTGAAGTATAAAGAATCAAAAAAATACATAAGTCCATCGTAAATATTATATTATTATATTTTTTATATATATTATATATTTTGAATATGACTAAATATGTTTTAATAAATACGAATATTTACCATCCTTTCATTAGATTATCATAATAGTGTCGCCTTACATTTTTGTAAAATTTCTAAAAATCGTTTTCACTCAACAAAATAACTTTTCGAGTAAATATTTTAACACTACTTTAATATTTTGCTATAAATTATCAATGCGGGCAAACTAAGTTACATCGTGTACGCACACGTTTCATCGAAATAAGTGAAGCAAACATTGTAAGTCGGAAACAAATTTATCGTAAATCAATACATCTGCCCTGTGCCAAGGAAGAGTAATCACCGCAATAATTCAGCATAATTAGGTTTTGTGAGGCTTTAATTTAGTATCAGAAGTGTTTGCGCCGCGAGGCGAGGAGCTCCACCCCTAATCGAGAGAAAAATAAGTGACAAACGATAATTCGTTCTGGGCGAAATGTCGTAAACCCGAATACGAAACGTAATAGAGGTCCCCGGCTGCAGATATAACCTCTTAAAACGGGGTCCTTCGGATATCCACCCAAATTGCTTCCTTTATTACCATTTTTCCGGCGTTTTTGTCCTTTTCTTGGAGATCACAAGACTGTGTTTCGGGACTTGCGCGGCTTAAGCGAGTCCTTCCACAAACCGGCATAATTTTTAAAGAATCATGGGGTCTGTATTTGTGCTTCCGCGTGGGTAATGTTACAAACCGTTCGCAATTAAGTAGCCTTTGTATTTGTATTCGAGTATCTCGAGCGGCAAATGATGAATAATAATGTTCTTCTCGCCCCTACAGGCATTGGGAGTTTTAGCGATCGAGACTCTCGGGCGGGTCAGCAGCTGGATAATTGGATAAGAAAACTTTGGGCAGAAATTACAATTTTATAAGTAAAACTTTATATTAATATGAATCAGTGTATAATCTTTTCATTTAACAATTGGCATATCAAATAAAAATCGCATTGTTTTGTGGAGTAAGTTGCTCTTATTGAATGTATTTATTCCACTGTGTTTATTCAATGCGACTCATAATCGATGATGATAATGTACATTATTTGATTATAAATCAAATAACAACCCTGGCCGGCATCGGGGACCACCCTCGTCTTGCACCCTTCCGAAGAAGTTTCATCTCTTCATTTCATCTTAAGCGTGAAGTTAAAATTACCGTAAATGAATTCGAGAAATGAAACCCACCCCAGCGCTCGCTCTGCTGGATGTGAGGCTGTTTCCATTTATGTATCCAAACACGTGTTATATTGTATTTAAGACTGTAGCAAAGCTCTCTTTGTGGGGGTATATCTAAAATTCTTGTTTCTGATTGGTCAATTTTTCCACGCGAAGGATTTTACCAACAAAATCAAAAGAAATGGGCATTCTCATTTCATCGTTTTTTTCAATTTGATTTTTCGTGGCAAGATTGAATTTAATAGAATAAAATAATAACTGAACATTTTTGATATATCATAAAAAGAACAAATATTTTTTTGATGAACAACCAATCAACAGATTTATTTTATTTAATACGTTTGCGTGCACCCACAACGCTTGGACGACTTCTATGGCGTCATTTCCAAGTGGTGATGTCATTTAGTTTTTTTTTTTAATTTCCACACCAACGCAACTAAATTTTAAAGATCTTTTTTTCCGCCCGGCGGCCTCAAATCGCTGGATATCTTTTTCTTTTTTTTTAATAACCTAACACTGGTTTATTTAACAGAGTTGCATCAAGTTCCTATTGTAAAATATTTTATCAATTTTTTATTGCCTACCATTTTGTAACATACTTAGGGTATATTTAATTATTCGCTTTGTACTAGTCGCGCTTTTTTGTTATCCATGGTTATCCGTCTTTAACTAAAAAAAAAAAACCTGTTTAATGGTGCTTTGTCTTTGTCTGTGTTTCATCTGTGGTAATGATCAGAATTTTTCGTGAACAAAAATCGAATGATTCAGACCAAAAAAAATAGAGATTACTTCTTAATCGTGTTTTTATTTAGTAAATAGTTTGCCTTTCTACTTAATATTACATTTTTTAAATAATTTCTTACAAGAAGTCAGAATTTTACAATGTTTGCTACTTTTAAAATATTTATTGGTAAAGCCATTGCGACTTAACCAATTTTAAAAAATAGCGTTTCAAATATTGTAACAAAGATTTGTACAAACAAAGCTTTGTTACAATATTTCATAAGGAAGTAAACCTAAGATTTTGGTTTCTGATAGGTCACTTTTTCACACGAATCGACATCTTTTGTTCGTCATCTCAGCGGTGTTTTATGAATTTTATTCATAGTGGCGGAATTGATTTTTCGTTAAAAATAAATTGATAAACAATTTTCCGAACCAAAATTATCAGAAAATGATATAAAGGGAAATTTACAATGAAGTCACTATTCTTGAACAACATTGAAGGGATTTCGAGCGCAACTAGCAGCACTGATGGCCGGCGCAGGAGAACTCAAACACAAGCGACTGTCAAGGATGATGAAGCCGCTCGCTTGTCAACGTTGCATTTCATCTGACACGTGAATCGAGCACACGATTAAATATAAATAACAGGTAATTTACAATTTTATATTATAATATTAACAGCAAAATTACGTTACTGTTAGTTTGATATATTATTTTTATAGGTTATGTCAGAATTCATCAAATGTCCTGTACTATAATGAGTATGTATTGAATATCATTTTTCTTCATTTTAGGCTTTCAAATATAATGTGTATTCTTTTTTTAAATATCGTGTTTAACCCTGCTTGATGTGGTTGCAGATTTTGCTAGAATGGACCAAAATAAATCAAACCCGAAGCCTTCGTGGCTGTTGGCCGAAAAGGACCACGGCCAAAGGTTTTTTTATGACAATTCCTATATTTCTACGGCCTTTTTTGATACTGACAAAATCAAACCTTTGCGTAAAACAAAGAAACATTTGGAGAAATCTGCAAGTATTGATTATTTGATAACGGATGATGATCCGACTTCTCTGTTAAGAGCGTTAGAATCTCAACGACTATCTGGCTTATATCCGAATCCAGGAAACTCCACAAGATCTATTTTGGAAGTATTTGCATCATTTTCGCATGGACTAGATCGACTTTTTCCCGGAGGAAAAATGTCCAAAGATTTGTTGACTTCTGTCAAAGCTTGTGATACTATCTATATTATTTTAGGAATGAATGATCTTTTAAATAGGTTGGACTCTTTACTTTCCGATCAAATTACACAATATCTAAAAAATAACAATGTGAGTTCCAAATCCATGCCGAGTGAACCTAATGAACTTCTGGAAAATCTGATGGCTCTTGCTATTACAATTTACGGGAATGCTCAAAAACCCAAACCAAGAAAGTCAAGAATCATTAGAAATACAAAAAACCAAAAAAAAAATAGTAAAAAGACACCTAAATAAAGTGAAATCTTACTTTTAATTTTATAAATGTTATGAAAACGTAGTATAAAATTTTTACTTTTATATTTACTATTAAGACATTATATTATATTTTCATTTGATCATAACTATTTTATATTTTTATAAATTTGGTGTGAGTACTTGTTCTTTCTAATATAATCTATTTGTGTTTATATATATATATATATAAAATTGAGTTACTTGAGTATTCTACTGTCGTAGATAAAAGATTCTTCCAAGAAATATTAAATCTATATTTTAAGCACATTATTGTATCCTATAGTATAAGTATAGGTTTCAAAAGTAAATAATAAAAGAAAACAAAAATATCCAACCTCACTAAAGAAGAATGTACTCCGTACTCAGAAAAGCATTATTTGACTGTTGAATTTGTTTTACAGAAATAACAGCTACCCTCTTCATACAAAGCATTTGTTCTGAAATATTTGATAAGTGAGCATTTTATTTTTTAGCACAGCCAAAGGAATTTGGCCTCAGTAAAATAAATTTAATAATATTAACCAAGTACTGCACATCTGTAAACTTTTTCTATTGTGACACAAGGCACTACTAGAATGAATTTCTTATTTGTAACTATCTCAGTCTAAGAATATGTTGAATAGTCTAATTTTTAATATAATACGTAAGCTGGCTACATGTTTTTGGAATATTAGAATAGATATCAAAATATTTCTAAAATTTAAGAAAATGCTTTTAGGACTTTGTATTATTCATTTCACCGTTCTTCTTAAAGCTGTCAGCTATTTTCTTATATCGATTCAAAATTATTATTTTGGTAAAATTGATGTTTACAATTAAACCCAAACATATTCTTCTTCTATAAAGCATAGATAAAATAAGTCTATGCATATTTAGTTTATGTACTTAATTCTTTATCAAATTCCATCTTACAAAAAAGTATTCAATACTTTGCAAATATTCAACATGATAAAATTATCTGATTAATTATAATTTTTCAATATTATAATGCTAATATACTTTTTTTTCATCTGTATAGTGTGATCGTATTATCCTTATGTTTTCGATTAATATTTGTTAAATTTGATATGATAATAATATATTGAATGTTCAAGATTATACCACATGTTTTTATTGTTTTTTAGTAGATTACATCACCATTAGCAGATTACATCACATCACCACTGTAAAAGTGCAAAGGACACCAAGAAAATAAAACAATACCTCTTGCAAATACAGATGATGCTGTTGGACTTTTTCTATGTTACTAAAATCAAATTTAAATATTTAAAATTTATCAAGCAATAGCTTTCAAAGTTACAGTAATTGCATCAGAGTGAATATTTTTATAAAAACATTTAATTGTTTACCGAGAGTCTCAATACAACTACTTAAAAATATTTATTCTTAACTAATATTTTGAATAAAAATACTTGAGTGATTTTCCACATTTTTGTTTTTATTAGTGACCGGTTTCGCCAACCTTTCACGTTGGCATTATCACTCTGTTTGATAATGCCAACGTGAAAGGTTGGCGAAACCGGTCACTAATAAAAACAAAAATGTGGAAAATCACTCAAGTATTTTTATTCAAAATATTAAAATGGAATTCCACCAAGTACTCTCTGTCAAAAATATTGAATTTCTTATTCTTAACTATTTAATATTTTAGTCTTAACTTTTTTAATAAATTCCTTTTTTTATTCAGTTTGAACATTTATAATGAAGCTTTACATATGAAAGTACTTCTGAAACTCTGGTTACCAAATGGTCAAAAACTTAAAATCGAATCGACAATTTGATATTTGATAGCGAATACTTGATCTAACATCAATTTAAAAAGATAAATAATATATTTAACCCGTCTCACCAAAAAAATAACATTAACACTGTCTCAAATTCTGTAAACAAGTATTTTCTAGATATCTCTGCTTTTTTATTGAATCTCATATTTTTTATTCTAAAAACACAATGAGATGATTAACATTTTCTATCAACTGTTTTAGCGGTGTTTTAACAATTTGATATCAGTAAATGAGAATATTTGTCGAATTCATAATAAATAAAGCACGTAAAAATAGGAATTGATTCCTTATAGATATGAATATATAATAAATATATGAAATGTACTGACACCAAAAAATCTTGATCAACTTTTGGAACTGAAATTTATATAAATAATAATTGTATTGTATTTGTACTACATTTTTAGTTTCATTTTGTGTTCAACTGAACATTGCTGAAAAAGTTTTTTCATTCTCATTCAAACAATTCTAAACTTTCGTTTAGAATTCTCGATATAAAATAGAATCGACAACACCATTTGATACTCACTACCATAGACGTAGCGTTACGTTACATTACATTATTTTAAATAATATTGTAAGATAAATTATTGGCAGTACACCATTTTATATAAAATATTTAGTTGCAAACGCTGCTTTGACTGTGGAAGTAATCTAAGAAAAGATTCATGAATCAGTTATAATTTTTGTCCGAAAATCTATGTCTGGCTTGTATAATTTTTATAAGCTAATTAAATCGGCGATAATTAATTCTAATTTTTCGTTACATTTATGGTCGTGATTCCTGCTTTTTGTCTATGATTTTATTCAGCTGTCATATTCCTCCAACGCTGGGTCCCAATTTGATCGAATAATCTTCTCGCTCTTTATTGCAAAAAGGTAACTGCGATACATGAAACGGTTAATATTATCTAATATTTTTATGTACGCGTTTTGTAGTTTCATTACAGACATTCGTGTATGTGGATTTTGTTATTGGTCATTATGTAACTTGTCATGTATAACGTATTATTTTTTTGTTTCAGATAATCTAAAATGGGTGTCAAATTTGGAGAGCTGTACAAAATTCGTGGAATCATTTATTTCAAGCTTTCGCCTCATGAGCAGAAAGCTTTCACAGGAGCTATAACCCACTCCGTTGGCAATGTCATGAGACGCATCCGATCTAACCTCCTGACTGTTGTACCGCGTACGTAACCTTGTGTTAAATACATTTAACAAATACCAAATGAATTATTTTATAACAAACTCCAATGTTGAAATCTTCATTATTCGTATGTTTACCTGTATACTGTAATCCTATTTTTATACTCTAAAAATGCATAGAAAATTCCCTAGTCGAAAATAATAATCAGATATACAAATTAAAAATATATTGGCTACTACTAAATTTACAATTTATAAAAATAATTGTTTGGATTTTTTCAGCATTCGCTACATCTTATGTTATCTACCAGTGGGCAATGGCAGATTTTCACAAATCACAGCGCAAGAACCCCAAAGACTTTGAAAATGATGTTTAAATGGAATTTAAATTTGGTTATTTATTATTTATAAGTAGGAATTCTCTAATGTGTTACTCCAAATAAATTTGATCAAAAAGTAAACTGCTATCGTTTTCATGTGCATTGTATATTCTTAACCAAGATGTTAACACTTTACCATATACAAATGTTAAGAAGGAACAGTTTACATTACCTTGTCTTGTCCATTTTTCCCCAGAATGATAATTAAATGTGTTTGTACTAAAATAATTAAATTTTATTGGTTTGCCAAATATCTCGCATTTTCTCAAAAATGCGATTAAATTAAGTATACATTCAGATATTATTATACTTACTGCCTTTCCTAAGGTTTCTCGTTCATATCTAAAGACATCTTTAAAAATCAGACTATTCGGTCTCACCAAACCCTCGATATTAAAATTTAGCAAACGGGTGCTCTGTCAGGCAGTCTGTTTCATCTTCAACCGGAATGTAATATATAGTAAAAGTAAAACAGATGCCCAGGAAGTCAAACAACTCATCCTCAACATCTGAAGTTTGTGTTTGAACATTCTTAGTTACTTGTCTATCTGAGATCTTTCCAACACTCAGAATAACAAGTTTACCAAAAATTTGATAGATTTTGTATCATTCGATTATATTGAAGATGAAATAAAACAACCAAATTGTAATGTATATGTTTATTGGACATATAATTTGAATCATTTAAATAAATGCTCATTAATTTAATTTATTGACTAATTACAATTTTACATCTACTTTCTGTCTGTGCTGCTGTCGAACGCCTTTCTCATAAGCTTTTTTTACTATGTACATGGCATTTTTATAAGTGTCATTTTAATTCTGCAAATCCAGACTACAGATCTTGATGAACCTTTCAACCACTCGGCAACACACAACCCAATACCTGCTCTCTTCGATCAGTTTTGCATTATTTTTTCATTCGTCACTCATTCATAACTTATATCAAAAATGAAATCATGTAGTTTGTTTCATTTAAAATTGCACAGGACAGTGGTTATTATTTGAATGTTTAAATGCACATAACACATTCAAAATTATTATGTAGCATTTTTATGGATTTCATGAATATTTCATAATCGCTAGTAGTCATTCATCAATAATAAGTCATTTGCCTATACAAAATACAAATACTTCCTTTCTGACAATAATCAGAATGTGAGTGACGAAAATGCCCAGAGAAGTAAACTGAGTCGGCTTATCCCAAACATCATATTCTAAAACAACTATGCAGCACTATTCCAAAACTGTTTCTGATGCAATAAATTATTTAATGAAATATTTAAACCAATTTGATGCATTGAGAGCAAATAAAAATTAACTAAGAGGTCACCTTAAAATTAGATTATCACATGAATCCAACATTGAATTGACAGACATATGTCCAAGGAAATAAATGGCATTTTAATATTTTCAGTGAATACATTGAGGCATAATGTAATAGATGATGATTTATAAATACCGTATAAAGTGCAATTCAAGCACACTGAATAACTCAATTATTATTCAATTCGTTTTATAATGATAAATTTACTGTTCTTCAAAATCAAGCAAAGGTTATACTCGCTGGCAAGTAACTGAGCCAATAAAAAGGTCCAATCTTCACTCTAGCCTAAATGGTGTGAATACAATTTAGACGGTGAGATTAAAAAAGTAAATGCTATAAATGTAACATATGTGTAACAATTATGTTTTCATATTCAAGTATGCCTACATTTATTAATATTTAAAAAAATAACGACGGTTACCATTCGAGTCATTCAAGAATGCATTACTAGCAGTAGGTTATTGTTAAAAACGTGAGGTAAAGCCACAAAGCAAACCAACTACCCTAGAGTTATCAAAAAATATAAAAAATGGACAGATATAATATTTAGATAAACTGAATCCAACAAGTAGTAGACAAAAAAATATATTATGCATCCCCCCCCATGAGTAATGTTATACAGTACTATTTTATTTGTGTATCAAATGTATCAAAATGGGTCTGAATTTGCGAAATAAACATACAAATGATAATCTTTTCCACGCTGTTGTCTTATCTTCAGAAGCTCAGTGTTCATAAAATCAAATTGCTATTGAAGAATAAAAGAATTTAATATTTATTACACATTTTCAGTCTTATAAGATATCAATCGGCCTTATACAAAGCAAGATGAATTTGTCAGAATTCACTGAACACTGAAAACTAACAAGCCAGTCGGAGACAGATGGGTGCCAACTGATAACATTACAAAGATGATTTAGAAATTATGCTCAAGAAATGTGTATGAATTCCCTGTCAAACAAATATTGAACTACTGTTACTACTGTTTGAAAATGCCAACGTGAAAAGTTGGCGAAACCGGTCACCAATAAAAATCTACTCATTCAACAAAACAACATAAGCAAAACCATTTACTCGTAAATGAGAAAAATAATAAATAATTTAATGAAAGTAATATATGAATATCATATCACACTAATCACAGAGAGGGACTCTCGAATGTGAGTGAAATAATTAATAAAACAATAACTTATGCCGGGTCTGAAAGAAAGCCATTCGAGTGAGAAGTTAAGTTGGAGCTATCAGGATTAGTTCAACCTATGCTGCGGTTATTCTACATCCATGTGATCTGCCGCAGGGGCTGGAGGAGAGGTCTCAGCTGGAGGGGGAGTCTTCTCCTTGGGCCGGGGCTTGTTCACAATCGGGTTCACAGCACTGTCAAAGCTCTAAAACAACACAACAGCCATTACAGGGTGTCACTTGTAACTCTACAAGTATGGGTACATCAACTAGACGACACTCAAGACTGATTTTTAACCCAACTTATTAATAGTGACTAACCTTGCAGATTTGGATTCAAATCTGAGTAAATGGTAGAGAAATCAAAGCTGGAAAATTTCGAGTTCTTCAGCTCTGTTCATAATGCTGATCACTGACATTAGTTAAAAATAAGAAGTCAGCCAAATAATGAGCCATATAAAAAATCAGAACCTACAAATTTATTTTCATACCAACAGAAATCAGTTGAAACAGCAAAAAAATAAATAAAATTATCCACCATTGGTATTCCTGATATAAAACTGTATAGAGTATTTGATGCATAAATGTAATAAGATAAAAAAAATTGTTTGATGGCGATCTTGTAGTAGTAATTTCTAAAAAACGAACCTGCTTTTCTTGTCGGATCTGATGTACAGTGATAGGCGGGGGAAGATCAAGAGTCGCCGAATTTAGGGACTGCCGTGTCTGCTCGAGCCAACGGTGAGCAGTCTCCACTGACTCCGAAAGCTTCTGTACCTCGACTTCTGTTATGTGAGCATATTCAACTTCTGCATTCCTATAATAATATTAAAAGGACATAGTACACATTGAATTTTTTTTATTTAAAATAACTATGTTAGTTATTAAAGTACTAAAATACAACTTCAGGAATACACCTTAATAAATTCAGCTAGTAAAAAAAGGAACTGGACAAGAGATATTAACAAGGTTTTTCTCTTTTTGGATATTCAAGCAATAGTCTTAAGAGCAAGTTATGTCATAAAAGTTGCAATATTATTGTTATCAAAAAGACTGAATAGCAAAGATACTTTTAACTGCATCATTTATTTTCATAATTAAATAAGAAATTCCAAAAGATGTCTCTTCAACAACTAAGGAAGCAAATTTTGAAGCAATAATAAAGAAATAGAATTGAGTCAAATTAGTTTTCCAGCATTCAGGCATTCAACATTGGTAGCTCCATTGATACAACCAAAACAATCAGTTAGCTGTCCAGGTTGGATGCAATGCTGAAAGAAGAAAAAAAGAAATAAGATGTGAGAACTTACTTGCACTTGTCATAAATTTTACGAGCAAGTTGAACAGCGATGGAGAAGTCCTCAAGAGCAGCAGGCCGAAGCTCCCATTCCAGATAGCGAGCCTTGATGGGCTCTGCCAGCCCTCGCAACTCTGTCAGCTTATCTGTGTACACCTGCAAATGTTTTTACCAACAATTAAAAATGCTCTAATAACACAAATAACCACACAGAGTTTAAATTATAACGTTAATGATATCCAAGGTAATTTACTTGCATTTGGCTTAAATACTTTTGTTCGACTTGGAATTTAATAGTTTTGATTTTATATTTATAATTATGGGCTAAAAGACTCATAATAAGTCTCCCTCATTAGTTAGCCAACAAAAGTAATTTAACTTGACACAAAGAAGTGACTCACTAGTCTGATGCAATCTTCTCCTTCCTCGTAGAGCCAGTTCTCAATGTCATCGAGCATGTGAGAGAGCGAGATCCGATCGGGCGCAGCAACGAATGGGTGCAGTGCACCTCCTTCGCTCACTCGACCACGAACCTCGTAAACATACTCCTCCAGCGCATTGCGGGCATCAGCTCTTTCCTTCTCTTGTCTATCTGCCGCTTGCATCGAGCACTACACATCAAGTAATAATTTTCATATTAGGTATGCTTATCATATAAAGTAAATTTTGTAGTCATGGTCACATTAAGGAACCACTGTTTAATGAAAATTAAAGAAAAAATTGTGATTAATAAACGTTGTCACTTAAAAAACACAATATTAAAAATGTCCAGAAATGATCTCAATCGTTCTCTATATCTCAAGATATATTTTATTCTATAAACTTTGACAAATACAATACATTTCAATAAAATTGCATAACTGATATAATGCTAATAATACGCACACCATCAATAAAACAATACTAATTTTGATAAAAAATAAAACATACCTCTTGTTCAGTGTACCCATTCAACTCCTTTTGGTTAAATCCACACGTCTGCTCTTTGATGGGTAGCTCGACAGTCTTCACAAGTTGCTTCTTTCCCTTTCCTTTATCCTTTTTGTCCACATCGGCCATATCCTGAAACATGCCAAAGCCTTGAGGTCCTTCGGAACAGTAGTGCCACTCAGCCCGCTGACATACACACACAGTTTCTGTCTGCTCGAGTTTAATGCAATGAGATGAGGGCTTTACTGATTGTCTCGTGTCTGATGCTAACATCCTGAATCGCTATACATTTTAATTACCACTGCACTAAGAATCAAAACCAAAATACAGACCATTTGGTTTGATTGTAGGATTATAATTTTGAATAACATTGTAGCATTATTGACATTACAAATATCAAGTTTTACAGTGTAATAACATGTACATTGTACAATCTGTTATTCACCGATCTACAGATTTTACAATTGCACACTAAGAGAACCAAAGAAAAGATATTTTAGTTATAATTTTGACTATGTTGTGATTGCAGGTAAACACAAATTTATCAATCAGTCGACAATGAATCTCATCATCTGCAGACCGTTTTGGTTTACGCAAACCTTTTATAAATTATTTAAATTTATAGTGTTATTCAGAAATTACAATTTACAAATTAAATATTCTATGTGTAAAAACTGCACATAACATAAAAGCATCATGCTAAAAATAAAAAAAAAATAAGGATCACATTCTAAAAAAACCAAGAAACTCACAAAAAAAGGACTAACTATAAATAAGGGATGGCAACAACACGGAAAAACGGTGAAGATTAAAATAACATAAAATTAAATTGTAAAGACGAAAAACAAAATTCGGATAGGAGGAAGTAAGGCGGTAACAACGTCTAAGTGTGTGTATGTCTGGCGGGCTAGGCGGTCACTGATGATAAGTATGGGACGTACCGATGAGAACCACTGCCCAACTCTCTGGGTCCATGACTGTTGCTTTTCGGGCGTCGCATCATTGCTCACCTCGTTGGCAGGGTCGATGCCCCCGTTGGTCTCTCCCACCCCTGCCCCCCCCTGGTCCATGGGCTGGTCTGTGCCTGCATCCGGCACAACACTATCTGCAGCCTCCACCGCCTCCTGAGCCTCTTTCTTTTCAACAAGAGTGGCGCTGGCAATGGTGACGATACCGTGTATATTCACGCGAACTTTTACTTTTATTTTTTGGGACTCTCCCTCTGCTGTTGGGGTTATGTCATTGACAATCCACTTTCCTGTTAATAACATTCATCATTTGAATATGCTTAAAATATTCAGTCGTACTGTTTGCAAATGCAAATAATGAGGTCTAGAGGGTATGCAATAGGAGTAATCGGATCATGAGGTGGGTACCCTGGTAGTGTTTAAAAAAAAATAACTACTCACCGATAAGATTTTCTGGGAATGGAATACCGTCAGAATAAAATGCTCTAATACAAAATGGTTCTCTGCGATAGAATGACAGCAGCTTTGAAAATGGTGCAGCATGATAAGCTGGGAAAACCTGAAAGTAATAGGATTAAACAATATTAAACTACTTGAAATTTGGTGTAAGGACTTGCATTATATCTAGAGGTGCAGATTCTGGCCTAACACAAGCTGATCCATCACACTACAGTGCACAATCCAAAACTGCTATTCAAAATGACAGTTTATCAGTTGTTTTCTGTGAAGATCAATAAAAACCAACATATCTAAAGAAACATTAGCATCTTTTGATATTTGTATCTTCTAATTGAATTTATACCTCTCACCAGAACAAAGCACAAACAATAGGAAGCGTAATGAAGTTAAGATCTGGATAGAAAATAAGATGAACTGAAAATATTTGGTTTTTTAAAGTTGAAAAATTGACAGTCTAAAATTATTTTAAAACTCAGCTCAGTTCCCAAGAAAATAATGAAAGGTGAGAGCACAGACCTCCATCTCGCCATCCTCTCCTGCGTCAGCATCCCAGCACAGGCGCACTGCATACGGCTGCACATCTGTCACGGAGAAGTCTCGGACACGCACAGCCGGAGACAGCATGGCGCACTGCAGAGCCGCACCTCGAGCTACAGCCTCATCCTAGAGGCACGTCAAGACATATTAACCATCGAAACACATATTTTTAATTACCATTTTATCCACCATAACCCTTTGATAATATAAATAATGGTTGATTGGCTTGCTGACATTTTTGAACTTAGTATGCAATGCAAAATAACTGGCATACAATTCAAGTTTTTTTCTAGTAATTCATAAAATGTATTCAATTTTGTGTAAAATCGATAAGCCTGAATGAATGTTTAAAGTTTAATCTTTTTAATATGAATATTCTGAGAGTTGCAAAAATCAATCAGAATTGATAAGTTATCAGTAAAAAAAAATTATGAATCCAAATGATCATCAAAACGTTGATAAGTTCAATTTACATATGTTTAAATTATCAGTAGTAACCAAGTCATCTACTATAATAATAGCCATTGTGTGTTTGTATGTTTGTATGTGTGTATGTTTCATTTTTCCGTTCTGTATAGAATATCTTAAAAGATACAACGCTGATTTTTTGCACATAAGTTAAGTAAATTTTTCCGCAGCTATGTGCCGAATTTCAAGACGATAGGATAATATTTTCATTCATAAACTTTAAAATATGCTTTAGCGAATTTCAATATGTACGAATTATATGATTCAGTTCTTCACCGTGAGAATTTCAAATTTAGAACTTTTACAAAAAAAACAAATTTTAGACGCATCGTTCATCAAATACGTCATTTTATGACGGGCTACATTGCTAGTTATATAATAGTAACCAAAATTACATATACATATTATCACGAGACTTGATTTATAATTTTAATATAATATAAAAACTTCAAAAGTGAAAAACACTTACCTGATTCAATGTTGTTGAAGCAGTTTTTCCAAAAACGGTCTCAATTATGGCCTTGATACCCGGTATGCGGGAGGATCCTCCCACAATTTCAACTGAATAGATATCATCCGCACGAAGCTCTAAAAATAAAATAGAATTTAATGATAACAATCACCTCCATCCGCCCTACACAACTTGCATTGCTATGTGCGCTGTGTACTCACTCGATTGTTGAAGGCAAGTGCGAAGACACCTCTCTACCCTCTGGAATAACTCTTGGCACATGGATTCCATTGTGGTCCTCTGCATTTCCCCGGTGACATCTTTTTCGTCAATGAAGCACTCGATATTGAGAGGCAGTTTTGTACTGTTGGCTGACATTTGTTTCTTGATCCTCTCAACTTCTTGCAAGAGCCTCAGGAAAGCTCTGGAATAAAAGTTAATATTCAACTGTGCACCACAACAATTTATACAAGAAACTGAATCTGAATAAACAAGAGTTGGTGAAAAATATAAAAATAAATGTAAAAATAAAAAAGGAATTCGGCTATAATAGCCAATATAATAATTAAGTGAGCTGATATAATTAGTGATATAATAATGAATATAAAACTTTAAAAAAAACATATTTGAACAGCTATAATATGCATGGAATTTGGGAAACAACTCACCTAGGATTATTTCTAGCATCAATCTTATAACGCGTCTGGAAGTCTTGGCAGAAGTGATGTGCGAGCATCAGGTCAATGTCACGTCCTCCAAGATGAGCATCAGCAGCAGTAGCCAGAACACGCAATTTACCACGGTGGAAGGCACACACGGATACCTGTAGAGCTGCTTGCCCGGCATCTAGAAAGACCACATGGCGCGGCTTGTCCTCAGGTGCCGGTAGGTCCTGCTTGTAGATGCCATACGCCAGCGCCGTGGCTGTTGTCTCATTCATGAGACGCAACACATTCAATCCTACAATTCATCCAATATTAAACACTTTAATCTGAGTCGACAATCAGTAATGTAACCATGAGAATTAAGTAATAATTCGAGAATGATGACTATAAAGATGTCTTGATGGTATAAAAGTGAAAGCCTGGTTTATTTTTTAATTAAGAAAGCTAATCCACATTAATTTTATTGGCATTGCCATTTAAAATTGACAGGAATATGAGAATCAAATTATTTTCAATCTACCTGAAAATATTTTTTACAGTAAAAACTCAATGGGCTACCAAAAAACTTATCTACAACAAAGTACTTATACCAGAAAATCTTAAGCACAGCTTCAAGGTTTGTAAAACAAAAATTAAATCATTGAAGAAGTTTTGATAATTTCTGAATGTCCATTATTCAAGCATAATAAACTGACCTGCAATAGCAGCAGCATCTAGCAGAGCCTTTCTTTCTGTGTTTGTGAAGTAACTAGGCACAGAAATGACACAATCATTGACCTGTGTCTGCAATGCATTAGCAGAGGTCTCTTTAAGTTTAGTGAAGAGCATGGCTGTGAGCTGTTCCGGAGTGAACACATGCTCCTCATTTAGGTACTGCACTTTAACACCTACGCCGCCATCTGGGCGCTCCTCCACGCGGAAGGGCAGATGTCGCAGCTCTTGCTGAACATGCGGATCAGAAAACTTGCGGCCCAGCAGACGTTTGAAGCAAGTGACGGTGTTTTTCATGTTGGTGACCATCTGGTTTTTTGCGGCCACACCGAGGATGCGGTTCTTTTGGGAGAAAGCCACACATGATCTAAAAATTACATTTATTTAGTCCTGTCATTGATATAAAAAAACAATTGGTTTTTATAGAATATATATATATATATATATATATATATATATATATATATATATATATATATATATATATATATATATTTTGTAACATTCCATGCTATTGATTAATTTATAAAGCTACTAACATTTACTGACAAGTTGTTTGGAATATTTTAGAGAATCATTGTTTAGAATATTCTAGTTTTTCTAATATTGTTATAGGTACTTCTGCAATTTCAACACTTTTTTTGCCTTGACATTAGTTAGAAATTGAAAATTGTAAATATAATTAATCATCAATCAATTAAGTTAATGGTTATATCAGAAAATAATTGTGTAGAGTGTATGTAAGTTGTGTGCATGCAATTAATTTATAGATTTATGATTAATTCATTCAGACTTTATGAATTACAGCACATAGATCACGGATGAATAAGCAAAAGGGCATAAAAATCGCGATAACAAAAGATTTCACAAAAATTGTGGTTAGAATTTAATAATAATTTTAAAATGTACAATTAATACTGGCACTCGCTGAGGCTGAAAATACATTCTTTGTGTACATTAAAAGATGAAAAGTAATCTGCACGTTTTGGGTGATAATTTGACAAGTACATATGTCATCCGCATTATTTTACAGTAATTAAAACTAATAAAGTTTAAAACTTGTCCCGAATACAATAAAAACGCATTATTGACTAATTTAAATAGGATTTTTAGCACATGTGATATACACTTACGGTGTTCCTCGCAAACTATAGTCATTCGCTATAGTTTCGATGCCTCCGGCCTTAGCGACTGCAACATAACACGATTCGTTACCAAAATCAATCCCGATGACAGACATAGCGGCCATTCTGCTAATAAATTTAAGTGTTTGTATCTTATTTAACACTTGGGAGGTAGCTTAGTTCACAGCTCTATGTAAAAAATTATGTTCAGGGACACTTCTCGGCAATTCCGCAAGTCTACCGGCGAATGAACGTCCTTTTATGGAAGTTTCTAGAAACCCGTGTGGCACACAGTCGAAATTTCCAGTACCCATGTGCCAGCACCAGAGATAGCTCTGAATGATGACAACACTGGCCTATTCATACGATATTCATTTTTTATAAATTAATTATCAAGAAGAAATATGTACATATTTAATAATTTTTTTAATGCAGATGCCTAAAATAAATTGTTGGAAATTTTTTATGCTCTTGTGAGATAGGTCAGAATTCACAGTTTTGTCAAATTAGCGATCAAATTTAAATATGTTGACCTTTGTTATGAAGTAGGAATATTCAATATTTTTTGACGGAGAGTACGTAGGTACTTGGTGGATTTCCATTTTAATAATCTTTGTTTTAAAGTTTTATTGTTAATGTTGGTATTTTATATTAAAATGCACATTTTGCAAATGTCACAATTACTTTTAGATTTTCTTTTTCCGTAGCCTTGGTAGAATTTTATTACATATTTTTTTTGCTGAATACATACACTATAAAGTGTTTTGTTTTGTACTTGTTTATTCAAAATAAGATTTACCAAAATGAATACTATGTGAACATAGATATTGAACTTAACCTTTTATTACCTATGATATTTTATGGTACTGGTTAGGAAGAAAAATACTACTCAAATTGACATAACCTCATGCCAAGTGCTGAAACATAAATTAAAAGCCTTTCCGTTAAATAAAAATGTTAGGATTAAAGCAATTTTCAAAACTTTTATATCCGATAGAATCATTGTGTAAAGCCCTTTCAGTTAATATTCATACAAGTTCTCCTGTATCAGCCTGGAGTAAACATAACGATCCCAGAAAATTCCTAAGCTATAATAATGTCATATATCCTCCCCAAGAAGAGCACGAAGAACGAAGGCCTGCAGTTAGAATTTTTTTCATTTCTTTCACCTTTTATTGTATGACTTTATTGTAATCAATTATATTTATATGAGTAAATATTACTTTTAGTTCGTATGTCACCAATCACCACACATAAAATACAGCTACAAGAAAATGTGGTATATTTGTAGTTTAATACGAGGAATGAGCATTGACGAAGCGTTGAAGCAAATAAGTTTTGTTTTAAAGAAAGGAGCAGCAGATGTAAAAAGGACTTTACTTGAAGCACAAGAGTTAGCCGTCACTAAACACAATGTTGAGTTCAAAAGTAATTTGTGGGTTTGTAAGTTCAACAACTGGAACAATTAATGTAATGAGTTTATTTAAAATCATGATAATTATCTAAATTTCAATAGAAATCTAAAACAATATATTTTTAATCTATAATGAATGCAATGTAATATAGGTTATGCAAAATTTTATTGACCCTTTTAATTTTATAATTATTATTTTTTTTATAGCTGAGTCATTCATATCCAAAGGTAACTGCATTAAAGGCATAAGACGTCATGCTAGAAAGAGAATGGGAGAAGTAAGATATGGTTATGTACATTATTATGTGAAGCTTGAAGAAGGGACCCCCCCTGAAGACTTTTACCTTCACAATCCGCTTACTCCTCAACAGCAATTAGACAAGTGGGTAGAAGGAATGAGGAAACGAAAAGTCATCAATTCAATATAAATTATTATTAGTTGTTATAAAAAAATAATACCAATTAAAGCATGTACTGTAGCATAAATGTGTTTTGTTTATTCCTGTGTTGATTCAAAGCTTTGCTACAATTTAAGACTTTGATTACTGTTGTGTTATTTTTAAATAAAAATTATTAATGTGAATTTTTCCACGAAAAGTTCTTCATTTGAAAACACCAACAAGATAAATTGGCGAAACTAGTCGTAATAAAAATGGAAAAAATCACAAATCACAAAATCGATATAGAATCCCACCAAGTACTTTCTGTCAAAAATAATATTTGATGTATTGCTTTATTCTCAACAATAAGTCATGGCTGTTGGAAGATGTTGAAGAACAAGTTCTGCTTCTCCACTGTAAAAGTCAACACAATAGTGTTGAAATTGCCTCTTTGGTCCTTCTGCGGTTATTGTTATAATGCTAAGCAATATCTTTACAGAGATTATTTTAAATAATTAACAGCATTTAGTTTTCTTTGTCAAAAATATATTAGCCAATCAGCAGCAGTAGTTTTATGACAATAAAAAAAAACTTAAATTGATTAGTAATACAGATACTATATATTCAGATTTTAAATGCTTTCTTAATTTTTTGCATTTAAATCAATTTTTCACAAATTCACTTCAACTAAAAATGAAATTTAAAAATGATTTTCATGAATAAGATCATTCAATTTGCGTGCAAAATTATTTTTAATCATTTTTTAGTATACTTTCACAGGCAAAACATAATTGAAGTTTTCTGCAACATTATAAATGTTTTTGACAAGAAGAGAAAGAATCACTAAGCTCCCTATTAAATATGAATAACTAAACCAATTATTACGCTAATTTAGCAATACAGATATAAAATATAAAAAAAAATAAAATTTCTAGATTCTTTATTTAATAAACAGATATAAACTAAAAATCTATTTTTATAAGAGCCATGTGTGTAGGAGGTTCTAACTATATCAGCATCGTAGAAAAAGAAGAAGGTAAATAAATGTTCACTGCGGAGCTTTATGGTTTGCTTTTCTACTTCAATGAAGAGGTTATGTCAGGTGGGATAGATTTGTAGAAGTGTCAAAAGTTATTTCTTTTTGGTAATATAAAAATTGTAAATTTGTTTTATGGAATTCTAAATTTAAAAAACTCCGAACACTCGTTTTCACGATGCTGGGTCTGAATTTCACCAGAATTTGTTGGAATAAACTCAATGCTCAACTGTTGAGAAATAACAGGACGTATTTGTCTGATGCATATAAATGCACAGAAGTTTGGAAAAGCCGATTTAATTCCCCCGTGTTTCAAAAAGTGCGTCTCGAAGATTTATATATGGCGATAGATAAAAACCTTCAACAAGAAGAACCCGTCAGTGCTATTGATATAGATATCTTCGCCAACTCCATAAAGGATGAAGGCTACCTGTCAGAACTTAGAGATATACTACACAAGTATCGATTGACCAAAGAAACGTGTACCACGCTTGATTCTACCCACTATGCTGTTATCCGAAATTTTATTGAAACAAAGAATTATAGTGAACTTTATGAAATTCTCGACGACAGGTTGAACTATGGTATATTTTTGGACGAGTTCTCTGCCAATATCCTGCTTAATGATTTAATCAAAGCAGGAGATTTTGAACTTGGGGCTAAATACGCAAGTCTCCTGATGCTTCAAGAGAACTTTGAAAATAAAATATCGGCTAACTTAGCACTTTATGCTTGCATTCGATATCTGCTTACACTCCAACCGGAACCCGTTCTCGAAAAAGTAGAAGAAAAACCAGCACCTAAGAAGAAAAAAGTAGAGGAAATCAAAGTACGGGTCAGATTTTTACGTAATGAATTTTTTGATGACCATTTCGATATACACGACATTATGCTGCTAACGGGAAAAACACTTACAATGATTTCTAATAAAAATAATGCTTTAGATCTTAATTGTCAACTATTAGGATGGCTTTTTTACAAAAAGTTTGACAAACTGAAAGAAGTTGCAGCATTGATATGTAAGGGAAAGAATCTGTTCAAAGATACTCTTCAGATTGTGAAAACTGCTTTGGAAACAATGCACATAAGAGGAGATCCGTTGGCTCTAGAAGCTGGTCAAAGTCTCTTGGCTGAACTGGAGGCATTACCTGTGCAAGATGTCAGCCTGCAAAAAAGTGTTGAGGAAAATATTAATCAGGCTCTTATTCAATCCCAAGAAGAAGATATTCATCGTCATAGTCAGGTAAACTACCAAATACTTATTATGTTGATTATTTCTAATATCATTTCCTGTACTTCTAGTGTATCCAAATACAAGTGTTTATAGATATGGATTTAATGTGACATGTGTTTTGTTATTGAATTTATTGTGAAATTAATTATACAATGTGTTTTCGTATGTTTAAAAATCAATTTAATATTGCAGTTGTTCAACATGTGGGAAACTCAACGAGAGACATTACTTAAAGTTCAATTGACACGTCTACAAGAAGCAAAGGTATTAAAAGAAAGAGAAGAAAAGCGAGAGACTCTTAGGAAACTGGATGAAAAAATCGCTTTACTTGAGAACGAAGATAAGGTTGATTTAATAATTGAAAATAAAAAAGTGTTCTACAGAAAGCGATGGTTTGATAAGAAGAAGAAGGCTCATGTTGTTGATGAAGGATACATCCCACCGGAAGTGAAAGCCAGGAAATCATCACCATCCTCATTTTAGATATTTTCAGTATTGCTATTTGAGTTATGTAATAAATAATAATTAATTAGAAAAATGTGTTTTTTTTTATTATCAGTTGATTCACACTTTGAAATATTTATGGTTTAGAAATGTAGTGCAAGGTGAGAACAAAATGATAAATTGAAATTGCATCTACTCAAAGTGATCGGTTAGCACATAAAATTACTTTTTATGATCTAAAAACATCAACTTCAGAAATATTAAACAAACCATATAATACTATACTTTTTATTGACTTTTACAAATGTATATATGAAAATATAAATGCAATAATATTATTCCATAAAGTAAATAGTAGGAAAAACTAATACATAACATGAAATGTTATCAATAATTAAGGAGAGGCAGATTCTTTCTTCTTTAACTGTTCGTATTTCAGATCTGAATATACTCGCTCCAAATTTTCAGTTATTTTTTTCTTTTTTTGAGCTTCAACATTTCTTTCAAGGTCTCTTATTTCTCGTAAGTAAGTTCCTGTCTCATTGATTTTCGTAATAATTGCACTGCACTCTGTATGAATATAAGCAACTAATTTGTATGTTTTTCTGGCATTGTCATCTTTTTTAGCATCCTGAAATGTTTTCATTAAAATATAAAACAGTGGATGTGCTCTCAATAAAAAAGTATTCGAAAATTCATATACAATACATCCATTACCTTAAACACTAATTCATCGACCACAGAAAATGATCTGTCTAATCTCCCATTCATGCTGTTTATTTCTTTTTGCACAACTTTAGAATCTGATAAAATTTTGTTAATTTCAACTTTTTGTTTAGATATATTTCCAATAATTTCCATAATCCTTTTTGTATATGCAGATCTAAAAACATGGTTTAATTAAATTAAATTATAAGTAATAATTTATGTTCACAAAATAGTACTTTAATTATATTGAAAATCTTAAACTAATAATCCATTAGTGTTTAGTATTGCATTACCTTTTCTTGATGTACTTCTTCTGACTACTTCGCCTTTCATATTCTTTTTCTAATCGCAATCTCAAATTTTTTTTATGGTTATATTCTTCAGATAACTTTGATAAACTTTCTTTCATGGCTCTAATTTTTTTATATTTTTCTGATTGTGAACTCTAAAATGCAAGTCAAGTATTTAGTACTTCAATCTTGTTTATAACATTAGTATTTACTCTATTTATATTTTGATAAAACACCAAACATGGTAGAGAGATTTCGTTCAGCATGGTATTTACTCTATAAATTTTATAAATGCTCAATTGCATTAAAATAATAACATAAATCCCATACCCTTGTCGGTTTTTTAATTAAAATATGATCTGCATAGAATTTTCCAGTTCTTCGTACATGAATTTATAGTACAGATGATGAGGAAAATTGTTCAAGAATCGAAAAAACTTTAAGCAATAATTACAAAATAGTGGGAGGAAATACTTTAAATTTAAAATTTCATCACAATGATAGTCAGATATCAACATTCAATTTATGAAGGTTTTGGAAATAGCACTTTATTAAAAAACAGTAAATATTACCATAAGTTGACGTTTAATTTTCAGTTGCTCCTCCTGGTGCTTCGCATGAGCACTTTTAGCTTCAATTTCATTTTTTATTTTTGCAATTTTCCCTGTTTCTTTGAAGTGAATCAATTTTAACTTTTCAATATTATTTTCAAAGTCTGGCAAGAGATTTATAACCAGGGAATTCGTGTCATTTTTATCTTCTGCTTCTTTGTATTCTTGGTTTACTACTATTTTTTGAGCTAATACCTTTAATATAAAAAAAAGAAAAGTAAGTGTGACAACCTCAATCTTGTATGATTACTAAATTAACAGATAATTAAAATCAAAGTAACCTTGTCTTTTTGATTAATCAGTTCATTAATTTCAGTATTGCAAGACATTGCCTCCTCTTCGATAAGAGTAATTGCACTTTTAACATCATCCAAAGACAGCAATTCAGTTTCAGAATCATCCTGGAATAAGTGACTGTGAGTTGTGTTCGATGAAAACTTGGTGTGAATGCTAGATGCCATTTTCATAGGATGCTTGTATTTTGATTGCTTTAGTTTTTCTATAATGATATCTGCTTCTTCTTTGGAATTGTGTAAACCAGAATCAATACTACGTTCTTCTAGACTTTCGGGCACTGCAGTATTCCAATATTTAATAAATTCTGAAATTGTAAATGATCATTTAATTGATTAACTTTTAATTCTTTAAAACAATATTTAAATAGCCATGTTATGTAGTCATTTGATGAACTATGCCTTTGTCAACCAAGGTTTATTGAGATTGCAGCCTTGTTGTGTTCAATTCTTATAATTTTATAAACTTTTAGACATAAGGATAAAAAAGTAGACCATGACGTCATTAACTTATGGATTGAATTCATCTGATTTCACTCACTGCAAACAACAGGTTAGAATACGAAAAATATCAGATAGGGTTCGGACTATATTTAAGAATATAATGCATTACAGAGACGGAGACAAACCAAACTACACCCATAAGATGCTATTTCAACAGGCAAGCAGAGACACTTTCACATCGCTTTCACCTCGCCAGACCTATCGCAAAAATATCAGATAGACATTCACATTGCTTTCACCTCACCAGTCCTATCGCAAAAATATCAGAGACACTTACTCATAGATTTCACCTCATTTGTTTTATATTTATTCAGCAACTTTTCCATCAAGTATCTGAACAATATCGTGAACGCTTTACTAGAGGACGTTATTACAGAGACAGAGACAAACCAAACTACACCCATAAGATGCTATTTCAACCGGCTTATATACAATTTTTTGGAAAGAATTATTCTTTTGAAAATTATAACGATATAATTATGTTTGCTTATATTTATCTATTTAATTACTTAATATAAATTTTTTTCATGGCATTTTATTATAAACTTAAATAATTTTTTATCGTGGTCGCACAGCGGCGGGCACACGTAAAACATTCGGCGGGCGCCATGGTGCCTGCGGGCATAGGGTTGGGGACCACTGCCCTACTGGATTAACACCTTTTAAATTACACCTATTTTTCTTGTCGATATCCCAAAAAAATTTTAAAAAAGACAATAATCAAAAAAAAATTCTAGTGCAAATACAATAAAAGCACTACTAAAGGCATGTTTTTTTAATGAAATTCAAAAATATATTTGCGGGCATGTTTGGATTAAATATATTTTTTTTTTTTCAAGATATTTTTACCTTCACTGATGCTACCTTCTTCTTTTTGACTTGGCTCAAATGGTATTTTGTTTAAAGGATATGTGTAAGCACAACCTCTATTTTCCCAGACTCCGGAAGGTGAAATGTTATAGCTTTTCAACTTGTAATAAGGTGGAACCCATATATCATTCAGTTCTTCGGATATTTTATTTCCAATATTTTGCATCAAGAGGGATAGTTTATCTCGAGCAGTGGACATGTAATTTTTTTCAGACTCTTTAGGCAGTTTCTCAGTGAGAAATGTAAATATTTTACGTAAATCATTTTCATTTGGATATATAAATAATTGATACCCTAAATCTCCTTTATACCCCAAATTCTGAAATCGATAAGAGAGTAAATTATTTTGATACAGCAAATATTCCCGTCTTCAATACTAAGGACACTTTAAAAGAAAATAATTTCACTTAATTTCAGTTGTTTAATATCCCTAGGAATGGTTCCAGAACCGGAGAAGGAATTTAAATGGTTCCAAACAAATAATTTTACCGCTACGCTGCTTTATGCCCAAGAAAACAAATTCATCAACAAGTCACCAAAACCTACAATGGTGTAATATACTTTCCATGAGATGAAATATCAAGAGGACCATTAAAGGTTTATCAAAGTTTATGCTGATACAAAGTGAATCATATACAGTCAAGCTTTTATTTAGCTAATACACAGACTAATAGTCAGATTGATTTTTTTGAGCAACATATCACAAACGTTAAAAAAATAACTTACTTTACAAGTGGTAGCAATTTTTGCAGCAATTATTACTTTCTTTGAAGTTTCTTGTGGAATGTGTAACTCTTCATCCTCTCCTAAAATAGCATTCAAGCATTTTTTGACACAAGGGAGAATCAAATCTTCTGGAAATTCATCCAAAGTTGTGACGTCTTCAGGAATCAACCTAAATGGAGAAAGAAACATTAACTATCTAAACAGAGTTTATAATTTCCCTGCACGCAACACGGCAATGCTGGGTTTTAAATATTAAAACGTGTATGTGATATTTCATTCAGTTTATCAAAGTGCTTTACAAAATAAATTATTCTAAAATTTCCATTTCTTTATTTTTTAATTTAAACGTTGTTTCATCCACAATTTTGCACAAATCAATTACAGGCTAGTTAAAACCTGCTTATACTTGGATAGAAGGAATTCAATATTTTTGACAGAGAGTACTTGGTGGAATTCCATTTTAATATTTTTGAGTAAAATACTTGAGTGATTTTCCACATGTTCGTTTTTATTTGTGACTGGTTTCGCCAACCTTTCACGTTGGCATTATTAAACAGAATTCTGTTTGATAATGCCAACGTGAAAGGTTGGCGAAATCGGTCACAAATAAAAACGAACATGTGGAAAATCACTCAAGTATTATACTCAAAAATATTAACTTGGATAGAACTTAAAAAAAATCAAAAGACATCTGGCTATTGGTATGATACAAAAAAAACTGTACTTACTGTAAAACTTAATGTATAAATAGCATCTAAAATTAGTGTTTGAAGTACATGAAAATTTAAGATATTTCAAAACTTTATCAAAACCCAAAAGAAGTATAAAAATCCTTAAAACTATTGAAATAGATTTTTTTTAAACAGATTGCTAAGCAAACTAAACAATATTATAATTTCTAACAATACACGTATTGCATATCTCCTCCAATATTCTCAAGAAATAATACCATTGCACATATTGTTGGTTCACCACTAACAGCGGTTTCAGGTATCCAAAGCGGGCTTTTGAACAAAATGCCCACAGATGCAGCAGGCCTACTTTATGTAGAGTGCTCACATTACACATAAAACCTTAAGCTATAAATTACTTATAGATATTATAGGATATTAACAGCTATAAATTTAAGTACTTAGTATTAAAATTATTGCTGTTAATATCATTTTAATGGGTTTCACAGCACTCAATAGAAGCATTTTTCCACATAAATTTGTAATGTAGTATAATCTATGATTCATGTATTTCTGTTGAATTTGTTATGTATAAGCTCGCTTTTTTCTGTATAGACTCAGTTTTGAAGATGCCGTGTTCGGCGAAAGAGCTCTCGCTACAAGTGAAATTAACGTAGTCTCCAAAACCATTTGGTTTTATTTTATTATACTATTCAAAAGTAATTACCAAATTGAAACATAAGTAGTGAATATTTAATAAGCGCTCTCTGCTTTATGTTTAAATATGGAATTGTATATCTATAGACTGATAAAATAAAATTTGAGTATCAATGTTTATTGATGCCAACTACGACAGTTAGTGAATGCAATAACTACAAAAAATATATGTTTATACCAAATTTTATTATTCGAAATGAAATATTTTAAACTAATTTTCTGGTCATTACTCAACAGAGTTAAAAGGTAACAGTCTAGGGGTGTTTTATATTTGTTTTTATAATTTCATAAAAAAGATGGTGTATCATACAAGAATATTGAGTCTTTGTTAAGGGCCGGCCCACAAATAAGTAAACAGCACGGATATGTACAATTAAATACATTGTAAAAATAAATTCAAATGCGTGCTTGCATAAAAAAATATTTACATTTAAATTATATGAAAATAAAATATTCCGCGAAATTATGTAAAATATTGAATTATAAGGATGATAGCTTACATTCCCAACTGGTTAAGTGCTTGGACTATTATCAAATCAGCGTCCTCCATATTTGGTTAAATTAAGTAAAAAAGTCTCAAAGGTTCAATAGTTATAAGTAATTGTATACGTGTTCAGTATTACAAAAAGATATGTAGTAAAGATTATAAACATTTGCTGTGTTTTGACTTTTATTCACTGACACTGACAGAAGTACCGACAAGTGACGAGAACAAGCCGAGAACCGCGGCTAATATTGCCAGATACTCGTCTAGCCAAAAAATATTTGAAAGGTGGCAAGCATAAAGTGCTGTTATTTGATAGGCCAGTTTTTCGTGTGCAAGAATCTGTCTTATGAAATAAAACGACTTACAGTAGAAAAATACACTTGTGTTACAGCCGTTATTATTAAATGGTCTTGATTTTCAAGATTTTCAAAGCGTTTTTTTCAAAGCGGTTTTTCAGTCTTTCGACGGTTTGGTCCCATTATTTATTTTATTTAAAAATATTTTATTGTTTTTTGAATACTCTTCATCTAACAAAAAAAAAATATATATATATATATAAACCCAGAAATGTTTTGTTCTGATAGGTCAGAATTTTATTTTTAATTTTGAACCTAGAGACAATTTATAATTTTAACAGAATCGGAAAAAAACTTATTGGTTTTTTATATTCAAACTCGGATCATTATGATCAGTCAGCAAGTAAATGTAATTAAAAAAATCACTTGAATAATCTAATGGACAGCTCCTAATTATTGATATTTCAAATTATATTTATCTGCGTATTTATAATCAAAGTTATGTTGCTTTGGTTTCCATCTTTCAATTAGAAATCAAAATATAACATTAAATCATAGTATATCATACGTCCTGAAGAAGTATAAATTAATATAAATTAGAAGTGTAACTGACAGGAAAAATCATCATCATACCCAGACCACCCTTAGTAAAAAAAATAACATATTCACAATAAAGTTTTTATTCATTCCATAATCTCTCAATATACACATGAAAAACATGAGGCAGAATTTATTTTAGTACAATTATTATTTAAGCTAAAAAGATTTTTTTAAACATCTACTAACTTTTATCGTTGTGACCAAATTTGACCTTACAATAAATTCTTTTTTGATTTCCCCGCGTTTGCGTTTTCGTTTATATTTGTTACCGATTTCGCCTACCTCTCTCGTTGGCTTTTCAAACGAAGTTAAGTTTTAAAGTAAGTGACAAAAATATAATGTGATGATACGAAACTATGCTAATTTAAGTACCAATAAAAATAAAAACCAGGTACATCAAATTAAAAAACTCCAAAAAACTAACTTATCGAATGTGTAAGTTTATGTGAGTTTAGAATACTTTTCTGATTACATCTAAATGCACATATGTCACAAGCAAAGCGGCGCTCTGAAGCATGTTTATATTTATGTTTGATTAAATTACTTCTGTCATTACACCTGTATGAACATTGGTCACAAGCGAAAGGCTTCTCTCCGGTATGAATAAGCTTGTGTCTATTTAAGCCTCCATCATTATTAGATCTGTACGGACATTGATCACACACATATGGCTTTTCTCCAGTATGTGTTAATTTATGCTGCTTCAAACTTTTTTGATCATTACATCTGTATCCACACTGATTACAACCGAGAGCCTTCTCTCCAGAATGTATATATTTGTGAATAATTAAACTTCTTTTATCATTACATCTATATTCACATTGGTCACAAGGAAAAGGTTTCTCTCCAGTATGTGTGCGTTTGTGTCTCATCAAACTTCTCTTCTCATTACATCTGTATGCACATAAATCACAAACAAATAACTTTTCTCCGGTATGTGTACGCTTATGCAAAATCAAACTGCCCTTTTGAACACATGCATATGAACACTGATCACAAGTGTACGATTTGTTTCCAGTATGCGTATATTTATGTTTAATTAGACTACTTTTCTGAGTGCATGTGTATGCACATTGATCACAAGCATAAGGTTTCTCTCCTGTGTGTATACGTTTATGTAAAGTCAAACTGCTTTTTTGAGTGCATCTATATGCACATTGATCGCAAACAAATGACTTCTCTCCAGTGTGTATTAGTTTATGCGTATTTAGATGGATTTTCTGAGTACATTTGTAAGCGCACTGATCACAAGAAAAGGGTTTTTCTCCTGTGTGTGTGCGAATGTGCCTGATTAAACTTATTTTAATCTTACATTTGTATTCACATTGGTCGCAAACAAATCGATTTTCATCAGTACTTGAATGTTTGTATTTAATTAAATTGCTTTTAAGAGTAGATAAGTTTTTAGATAAATGTGTATTTTTATGTGTAATTAAGATCTTTTTATCATGACACCTAAATGTACATTGATCACACAAATAAATACTTTCTCTATTATGTGTAAACTTATGTGTGATTAAATCATGTTTAGCAGTACATGTATAGTCACATAGATCACAACTTAAAAACATATTTTTAATATCTTTACCTCTAATATTAGATATTTTTACTAACGTTTTACTTTTATATGAGTACTGATTGCAAACAAAAGGTGACTTTTGCTTAGTTACACTTTCTTCGTTATATGTATTTCCACAATGATCAGAACCAACTGAATCTTCACCAGCATGCATAAATTTGTGTGATATCAAATCATTTTCCTTTTCACACCTGAATGCACATTGATCACAAGTAAATAAATTTTCTTCAGTGTGTGTAATTTTATGTTCAATTAATATTTTTTCATCACAACATTCAAAAATACATAGATTACACATGTATACCTTTTTTTCTAGGTGGATAAGTTTATGTTCAATTAAATTATTTTCAATGTCACATCCATATGAACATTCGTCACAAACAAAATCTTTCTTTAGTGCATGAGTGAGTTTGTGAGAAGTCAGAATGTTTTTTTGATTACATTTAAATGTGCACTGGTCACAAGAAAATGAACTTCCTAAAGTATCTATTTGTTTAGGCCCAATGAAAGAATTTTTATCATTACTAATATATAAAATTTGTTCAGAAGAAATAGATTTCTGTACATTATGTACAAGTGTATGTCTAATTAAACTTCTTCTAGTATAAGATTTGTAAGCGCATTTGTCACATGTATAGCGCTTTTCTCCGTGTATATATTTGTGCCTAACCAAACTCCCTTTGTCATTACATCTGTGTTCACATTGGTCACAAGAGAATGGTTTCTCTCCAGTATGTGTACGCTTGTGCCTCAACAAACTTCTTTTCTCATTACATCTATATGCACATTGATCACAAACAAACAACTTTTCTCCAGTATGAGTGCGTTTATGCAAAATTAAACTGCCCTTTTGAATACATGTGTATGAACACTGGTCACAAGCAAATGTCTTATTTCCAGTATGCATATATTTATGTTTAATTAAACTGCCATTTTGAGTACATGTATAGGCACATTGATCACAAGCAAAGGGCTTCTCTCCTGTATGTCTACGCTTGTGCAGTGTTAAACTACTCTTTTGGGTACACCTATATGCACACTGATCACAAACAAATGACTTTTCTCCAGTATGCGTTAATTTGTGTGTACTTAGATGGATTTTTTGAGTGCATTTGTAATCACATTCATCGCACGAGAATGGTTTCTCTCCAGAATGTGTACGCTTGTGTCTGATCAAGCTAATTTTTTGATTACATTTGTATTTACATTGATCACAAGCAAAAGGATTCTCCCCGGTATGGATACGTTTGTGAGTAATAAGAGTACTTTTTACAGTACACCTGTAAGCGCACTGATCACACACAAATGGCTTTTCTCCAGTATGAATTTGTTGGTGTGTAATTAAGCCTATTTTTTGTTTACATTTAAAAGCACATTGGTCGCAAGCAAATGGCTTCTCTCCAGTATGAATGCGTTTGTGGACATTTAAACTGCCTTTTTGAATGCATTTATATAAGCATTGATCACATTCATAACGTTTTTCATCATAATGAGTATGTTTATGTACTTTTAATGTGAACTTATTTTTACATGAATAGTTACAAAGATTACAAGTAAATGATTTATTTTCTAAATCTATTTTCTTATTTACTGATTTTGACTCCAATAATGAACAAGTCTGAAAATATGCTTTCTTTTTATAAGTAAAAGATATAGCTGCATTTATCTGAAACAAGAATTATATTTTTGTAAATTTAATACATTTAAACTACTTTTACAGAGAAATGTTTAGTATACAATAGCAATTGTACCTTACCAAAACTACTATATTTACATTCAAACAATATTTTTTGGTGTAAATTCTTTTGAATTTTTAAATTATCTATTTATTAGGCAGATTATTTGAAAAAAAAAAGTATTAACACATGCAATATCAGACATCATATTCAACCAAACTTAATCAAATTAAATATATCTAATAAGTTCACATTCAAACTCTTATGATTGGGCTCATGCCTGTTTCTGTTCAGTAAAAACTGATTTTTACTATTACAAATTTATTGTAGTAATGTCAGGATAGAAATAATAATAATAATTCTCCTAGAACTGAGTTCAAGACTATTGCTTGCTTTATCTCTCATTTCAATACTAGTTTCAATAAAAAAAATTGGAAATTAATAAATCTATACTAGAAAAATGGAACAAAATGCATTTATGTATTTACTTGCCTTGGATTCTGAAGAGATTGCTTCTTGAGTAAATGTTTTATGAGCATCAGTGTCTGTTTTTAATTCATCGTATTTATAAATTTTATGGCACGATTTTTCGCAAATCGCATCATTTTTGACATTATCAGTTGGAAAATTTTCAACGAATTCACAGGTCGATTTCAGACATTTTTCCTTGGTTTCTAGGATCTCTTCTTTTACAAATAAATCCATACTAACATAATGTATCACCTTCTAAAACATTAAACTGGTTAATACACATATAATTTTGTTTGACGTTACTCATTTACAAAAGAATTGGTTTATAAAAAAAACTAAATACTTCACGAAGAAGATATGATTTTATTTTTAAAATAAGTGAGCAGTTTATCAAAAAGACTTTTATTGAGTGACACTTACTTATGTTTATGTTACGTTTAATTTTTAATCTAATAAAGGTCGTGAGCTCTAAATTAGTAATTAATTCTGTCAGTATTGTTTGATAAGTAACAAGAAATCAAAATCAATATCCAGAAATATTTACCCGACAGTTTGACACTTGTTTGTTGCCAGCCCTTCTCCTGTATTAAAATATCATGATAGAATAGCTATTTCAAGGGGGGGGGAAATTAAATTTCTACTTTATTTATTTTGTTATTTTTTTTAAAGTCTCTAAAATTTTAATATTAATAATTTCGTTATTATTAGTGGTACATGAATTAAATAAACGCAATTTGTCTATCCTCTAGTTTAGTGGTACCCAACTCTATGTCCGTGGGCACCATGGCGCCTGCCAACCGCTTTACGTGTGCCCGCCGCTGTGCGACCACGATAAAAAAATATTTAAGTTTACAATAAAATGTTATGAAAAAAAATAATATTTAGTAACCAAACAAAGAAGCAAAGCAAAAATAATTATATCGTTATAATAATATTTTTATATCAATAATAATTATATTTTTGGAATTAAATATTTTATAAATATACTTTGAAAAAATAAATGGTGCCCGCCGCCCGACCGGCATTCTAAAATGTGCTCTTGGGTACAAGAAGGTTGGGGACCCCTGCTTAAGTTGGTAGTTTTGTCCGTCACCCAAACATATTGTTTATGATTCAAACGCGAGGATGTCGTTATTGTCATTTTCTGCTTGAGTTTTGATGAATATCCCTTTGAGAACGCAACAAATGTGTACTATTTAATGTAACAATATATCCACTAATTAAACACCATCAACAATAACTAGCCAATCAGGTAATTTAATGATTATAATTATCTAATGAAAACCACACTTGCCATACGTACACTAAACATAATTTCGTAGTTTCTGATTTCATCATTAACAAAATCATATTTCAAATTCTTAACCTGAGTAAAATTAAAAAAAAAAGTCAATTTTATACGTCTATAATTAGAATTACAACCGACGATTGAAGACCGACCGAGCGTTAACGCCAGTGGTAGTAGCCAGCATTGATATTACATATGTTTTATCCCATATTTGCATGCCAGTGTAAATAAAAAAACTGACCCTTAACAGTGCTCTGCATCAATCTCACAATACTGAAAAGTTCCTCAATATTTGTTGTCACCCAGTGTGTATGTGATGTACTGTTGATATAATCTGTCAGATCATTTAACGGTTCAGTAATAAAACAATCGTGTGAAATCGATTATATTGCTAAATGAGACTGATTCTCGAGCATTGAAAATTTAAGCCTGGAATGAACCTACTTTATTATCGGTGTGTATAAAAATGTTAAATAATTTCAGAAAAATGTCTACAAGCAGTGGGAAACTTCAATGGGGAAAACCCGCAGACGATCTTGAAATTGCCCGTAAAGTAACAGGATTAAATATCAAATCACCAACAGACAATAAACAACCCGAAGATGCACCAGATGTTCACAATCCTGAAGAATCCTCTCTTATGCAAAAAATTATAAGAAAAGGATTGGTCCATTCTAAACAAGATATAGAAATTCAGCGCAAAGACCCTAATTCGCCCTTATACTCTGTTAAAACATTTGAAGCCTTGCATTTAAAACCTAATTTACTGAATGGTGTGTACGCAATGGGATTCAATACTCCATCTAAAATTCAAGAAACAGCCTTACCAACGCTACTAGCTGATCCTCCACAGAACATGATTGCGCAGTCTCAATCAGGAACAGGAAAAACAGCTGCATTTGTACTGGCTATGTTGAGTCGAGTGGACCCTACTAAACCCTATCCTCAAGTTCTCTGCATGAGCCCGACCTATGAACTAGCAATCCAAACTGGTGAAGTCGCCACAAAGATGGCCAGATTTTGTCCAGAAATCAAAATGAAGTATGCCGTTCGTGGAGAGGAACTACCTAGAGGCACCAAACTTACCGATCATATTATCATAGGCACTCCAGGCAAGATGTTGGATTGGGGCGTAAAGTTTCAAATGTTCGACTTGAGTAAGATTAAAGTATTTGTGTTAGACGAAGCAGATGTAATGATAGCCAGGCAGGGTCATCAGGATCAGTGTATTAGAATTCACAAGCGTCTTCCTAGAACATGTCAAATGATGTTCTTCTCAGCCACTTATGAAAGTAACGTTATGGAATTTGCCGAAGTAATTGTGCCTAATCCCTTGATCATCAGACTACTTCGAGAAGAAGAGTCTTTGGACAATATCAAACAATACTATGTGAAGTGTAGAGGACAAGACGAAAAGTACCGGGCCATTTGCAATATTTATGGAGTCATTACCATCGGCCAAGCAATTTTCTTCTGTCACACAAGAAAAACTGCTGGGTGGTTGTCTGAAAAGATGTCAAAGGATGGTCACTCAGTAGCCGTGTTGTCTGGAGACTTGACGGTTGAACAGCGAATTTCCGTTCTCGACAGATTCAGAGCAGGCTTGGAAAAAATACTTATCACTACAAATGTATTATCAAGAGGTATAGATATTGAACAAGTAACTCTTGTTGTTAATTTTGATATGCCCATGGATACTGAACAAAAGGCAGACTGTGAGACTTACCTTCACAGGATTGGGCGCACTGGCAGATTTGGTAAATCAGGAATTGCCATCAATCTTATTGATTCATCATTGTCCATGACAATTTGTCAAAACATTGAAGAACATTTTGGAAAGAAGATATCTCCACTTGATACTGAAGATGCAGATGCAATAGAAAAAATTGGGGCATAATATTTTTGCCAATGTTGAAATACTTTTTATTAGCAAAATCAATTTTTGTTTTCTTCATTAAGTTTTATAATAATAAATTTTACTACTCTTATTTAGTAAATTATTTTTACCTCATACAAAAACATAGCTTAAAACATAACATAACATAGTCATAACAAGCACAAAAACATAAGAAAATTTTAATGCATTTATTTTTAAGACAATTGAAATTATGCTTGGTTATGAGATGTCAGTTTGTTCAAATCGTTCATATTTTGAGAAGATCTGAATAGGAAGTGATTTGAGAATAATCTTGAATTGGTTTTTAATCTTTACGCTTTTCATGTTATATCTGAGGAATTTGAGTGATTTTCAGGGTCTTCTTGATATGGAAGAACTTTTCATGAAAAACCAAGGATTTCAAAAATTTATTAATATAATAAAATAATGAATACTCTTATGATAATGGGTGAATTTTTATTCCGAGATAAATAATTACACAAGGATTTTCCAGTACTAAAAAGCGGGAGGACTTGTGATTGAGAGTTAACGGGCTGCTGCTTGTTCTGGTCCTGCAGCACTTGTCAACAATACAAATATAGCCAAAGGAACGATGTACATCCACTGAAACCAAATATATTTTATGAGTTTACAACCAAAAAAATACTACAAATGATATGATAGTTGAACTCTCAAAGTGAACTGAATCTTCAGTCATGGGTTGAAAATAATCTGTCATCAAGCTATAAAATATATATAAAAAAGTGATTACATATTTGACAAAGAAGGAACGGTTGTCTTTGAATTCTCCCTTTTCTCGAGCTTCCTTTTCTCTTTCTAGTTTTTGGATAAAGCCAGCTGTATCAGGTCTGTAAGGAAAATAAAATACACATGTTTAAAATAAAAATCAAACAGTACAGTTATCAAATATGCTATTTTTTAAATATAGAGATGGGGAAAAGTAGTGGCTAGCGATGGACAATACTTTGAAAAATGAACTTGTAACAATTTTTTCACAATAAATCGTTAAACTTGAAAAAATCATTGAAAACTTATTTATACAGCTAATATATTTTTGTGATTTGTTCCACATTTTACCTTTGTTTGAAAATGCCTACAGAAAACAGAAAAAATCACAAAATCAATATAGAATTACATCAAGTGCTTTCTGTCAAAAATATTGAATATACCTACTAAAAATACCTAAATAATACACATAAGTTCTAGAAACAATACTTACACGGGAGCTTGATCAATGTGTTTGACAAATACTTCAGTTTTGAATTTATTTGGATTAGATTGCTGAAAGTGTAACGTTTGGGTATTAGAAGGAGTAATTCCAACAGAAATTACAGCTCCGTTATTGAGAACCCAAACAGTAATGCAATCATTTAAATCATTCTCTACGAGAGACTCTGCCTTAACAGAAGAAAGGAAAGTTGTCTCTGTGCCGTCAGAAGTTTGGGCCAACGACCGCAGCAAGTAAAAGTCATCAGTATCAGATAAAACCTGAAATAAACAAGGCAAGTTTGTAGTAACAATAATAACAGGTAATATTATTAAATGTGACCTAATATTGTTGCCGAATTGTTGGCCTGTGACTTCAATTCAGTTTTAATTACTTCTTAAATCACATCGAAGAAACCTGTAACCCATACACATTAGTAGTATTATCCTCAAATATTAATAACAATGAAGCACTTACCACACCTGACTATCACACACTGGTGTGGTATTACATAAGATTTAGGAAACCAAAGTTAATATAGTCAAAAATAAGAAATAAATATTACCTTGAGAGCAGTAAGTTCACTGGGCGACAATGGATTTTGTTCCAGAAGAGAACCACCAGATCTCAGGCTCTGTATGCTTATGTTTCCTCTCTCTGTGAAAACTCCATCAGACCCAAATGAATGTTGAAGTCTAATATTTAACCAGCCATCATACTCAATATTACTCTGAAATAAAATTAGAGTACAAAATAAATAAAAAATGGCTTTGAAGCTTTAATAATAAATATTAATTAAGAACCAATAGCAAAAATAATTTTACTGTCGGTTTTATTACAAACACGAAATTGATTAATTAATTTATTTATAAATAAAATATTGAGAAAAGTCTGACCCCATAATTCGCACATACGAGTGTAAGAAATAGCGCTACAGAAAGTAAATACATTATTCCTTAGAAGTTTCACTCACGCCTAGAATAAAAAAAAACATCAATTGAAATACAACATTTGTAATGTTTAAAAAAATTATGTACCTAACCTAAGGTATGAAAATTTTCTACACGAGTAATCTTTTCAAAATAATCACCTGAATAAAAAAACTTATAAATAATAAGATAATATATAATGAATATATTAAAATAAAATCTTATTTAATACAGAAACCACTACAGCGCTGTGGATGTAATTCATCAGAAATCTAAGGCTACATACATTCACGACCATGATAAGAATATGTCAAAATATAAATTGGCTAATGATGGGCTCACTCGAATCGATTGTTTGTAAAATAGTTCGAATGAATCTAGTGAAATTATTAATCTTTACTATCATTAACATAGTTAATTATGAATAAGGCATATTCAAATAATTTGTTTTTGGAAGGCAAATGAAAAATCGATTTATATTTTTTAAAAAAAATTCGAAAATCATTTAGATATATTCAAAAAAATCAGCACTTTAATTTGGCACTATTCATTTTGAAGCTTTTAAAAAAATAATTTAAACTAAATAAGATAATGAAGTAAATATGTAATATGCTATATTATATCATAAAACTTACCACAGATAATTACTGTACTTACCTACTTATTCTTTTACATTGCTTAGATAACTAATACTTATTGTTGAAGTAACTTTTCATTTTTTTATTATTATTCATATAGTTTTTTTAGTTGCAAATTTAGTGATGACGCTTTAGAAAATTAAGTATATTTAAAATTTATATATTTTTTGTAACGAAATTTTTAGAAACCTTTGTGATTTCTTATTTTTTTAATAATCGGTTTAGTTAGGTTTTTTGGTTTTTTTTTCGTATACGTAAATATTTTCATGTTTTTAGCGAGGGCTGTAAATTCATACAAGGCTGGATTTATTTTTTCTAAGCTGCCAACAGCTTGTTGTCTATGGTTGCACCACTTGTCATTGTCATTGTCAGTTCTCGTGATGAATTTGGGTCTGGCGAAGAATTTTATTTTATTTTCGCTTACACTACCTCTGTTTTAAGTGTTCCTAAGATTTTTTTCAGGGTATTTTTTTTATTTGATTTTTTATATTTTAATTAAATCACATCAGTATAATGATCGAAGGACGCGCTAATGTAAGTAAAAATCAATATTCTTTTCATCAACATGGATATAAATTTTCAGATGAGAAAATTAATTGGATATTACTTTAATTGCAGGAATTACCGGACTATCAAGTTTTTCGAACAGTATTTTATTACTGTATCGTAATCATTGTCCTCCCTGTCGCTACGTTTTTTGGATCGAAAGTTATAATTTTTGATGGATTATTAGGGTTAGATTCGATCCCAAGTAATGTCTATTCAGCTGTAGTAGCCGTGATTGTTTTACACATCGCTTTGGCAATGTTTATTATTCGAGCATACTCAGAAGCCGACAAAGAAAAGCCAGCGAAGCGAGACTAAAGTACATTCTGACAAAAAAGGAGACAATACACAAAAACAAAAAAAACTTTGATAACCACAATAATACAAAATGGACAAAACATATAGAAAAGGGGAATATATGGAGGTAGAAACAATCCACGGTGATGTTTTTCTAGGTTGCTTCTTTAGCCAAAACTCTGAGAAAACGAAATTGTCTCTTTATAATGTTAAAATGTTGCCCAGCGGTGAGGTCTTGGATGGAGTGTCTCATTATTACAAGCCAGAAATTAAACGTGTCCGAAGAGTTGAAAAGCCCTTAGAAAATTTAGCGACTCAGCTAAATGTACTCAAGCTAGCTGAGGAAGAGTTTATCGCTCTGGGATATGTGTCAAAGAAGTTCATTTTTGTGAATCAATTAGATAACACATTCTACGAGGCATTGAGTGATCTCAATGACTATACATATATCGGCATGGGGACAGACGGCGCTGACATGGGCCGCAAGTGTAGACTCCCAATACTGACTCTGTCTACTCCACTGCAAATCTATATTTTTGATATCCAGGTCATGCAAGATAATGCTTTCGATTGTGGACTCAGAAGTTTATTAGAAAGTACTCATGTGAAGAAAATTGTTCACAACTGCAGAAAAATATCCGATTGCTTGTATCATAAGCATAATGTGGAATTAAAAAACGTTTTTGATACACAGGTATAAACTTGGTTTATTTTACTGTAAAACTTATTTCAAAATTTTAAATGTCTGATTAAGTTGAACAGTGATTTTTCAAAGTGTTAAACATGCTAAATTGCACAAAATATTTTTCTTTAATTAACCGGGTATGCTTTAACCAGTTAATACTTCGTAATAATGCAATAATTCTTTAACTCTTACTATTTTTATGTGCCAAAACCGACTGTAACAATAATAGCTTGTAGCATCATGAACATGAATTATATTTTACTTTAGAAAGCAATCAATATGCAGATGGATATAAATTGATAATACGATCCCATTCTAAAATTACGCTTAAATTACCCAGATTTTCAAGGGAATGGGAAACAATGGGAAATTTTCATGGTACTCCATAAACTACTTGCATAATATTAAATTGAGTTGATTAAGAATCTATAAAATTTAAATTGCTCAACTATTTGGTAATTTTCCCGCAACTAGTTATGGTTACACTGAGTTTTACAATTTTTTTTTATCAAAATTGATATCCAACCCAGTTTATTATTGGATTGCGTCACAGACCAGAAGTACACTCATTTAATTAGCACTGTTTATAAATATCTCACAAGACATAAGAAGAAACAACTGCATTGATAAAAAATTGGATTATTTTTATCAAAGTAATGTTGGTTTAACAAAATAATCAATTTATAGTTAAACGGTAAAGGTCATACATTGTTTAAAGTTGGGGTCGAAATCTGCTAAGAATGGTTGTTTTACTTAGCAGAGTTCACGGAGGCAGACAATCGTCTGACGCACAGTGGCACTGGGGTAGTCCCTTAACATGAGCCATACTGAAGGATGTAATTTGAGCGAAGTTAATGTTAAAAATGTATCGTTCACAGGTGGCTGATGCGATCATACATAAAAACACATTTGGCGACCTGCCCACTTCATGGAAATCTCTTCAGCAGTGTCTGAACGAATATTTAGGATTGCCTGACAAAACTGTCACGGAAAAAGTAAGATCACTGAAATAATTCTTTAATATTTTTTCTATGGTGGTAATCTACTATTTGTGGTAGTATTTTGAATGATTTATAAATTCACAAATTGAAATATACATTAATCTGAATATTCAATAGATATTTTTATGAAAATTTCTGAGATGAGTGTTAGTAGCGTGCACTTCATCTAAATTTCTATAAATATCTGATTATTTACTGTCAAAATTTATGCCAGAAAGATGATTTATTTCTGTTATGATTTTTTTACATGTTTTTTTTAATGAACTTACGTGATTTATTGGACATTTTTTTAACAGATTTTTAATGAATATGATTGTACCATACGACAAGTATTACCTGTTCAATATGCCCTTCAGATACTCTCAAAAGGCAAAAATAATTCAACTACTTGACTCGTATAGAATTTGTATATTATGATTTTAACTTATGTGAAATTGTGTCCTTTCAGGTTGATATTGTGGAGTGGTCCAAGCGTCCAGTTTCCCTTCATGTCAAAGAAATAGCATCAATGAATATTCTCTACCTCCATCGTCTCTCTGAAGTGATCTTAGACGAGATGAATGCTCCGTTTGACAGAGGCATCAAGTTTTATCTAGATTACCACCGCAAGTCTAATGATTATGAAGCCTGGCATTTAAGCTCCAAAGACAAACAAGTCCCTAAGGAGTTTGAAGATGCTGTGGGCCACAAAACCAACTAATCTATAATTTTCTTCTCGTTCTTTCTCACAAATATTATATCGTCCAATTGCTGATCTTGGTACAGAGTTTGTTAAGAAAGGTTTTGTTAACTGTTTTAATTACAATGATAAAATTTCATACAGAACCTTAAAGCTTTTAAAAATAAGGTCATACTTGTTTTGCATTTAACCTCATGAAGTATTAAACTGAATCAATATTGTACATAAAAAATTATAATCATTCACTGACAAGAAAAATAATATAACTTCAGGCCACATGGTTAATTATATGGTAGAGCATTTGTAATAATTTTGACTACAAATTCCGGAATAAATAATGAACAATTTTGATGTTAATAAGGTATTATCACTTTCTGTAGATTCATTACAATAAGTACAAAATTCTTCATCAAATCATAAATCCACATGATAATTTTTATCTCAATATTATGATTTATTAAAGTTGAAACATCAATTTAATTATAAAAACAGATAAAAAGAGACATGTTTTATTAAAATCTATGAAGTTTCTTTTTCTCTTAAAGAAACTGTTCTACTGTGAAATGAAACGTGTGGTGACTATTTCATTTCCCCTTTCCAGTGGTGATGTATTCAAGCTCATGGGGTCATTACAACCGACAACTAACTCTCCCTGATAATGTACAACTATCCAACAAGACATTGTAAATTGGAAAATTATAGTTAACAATAATTTTTTTTTAATATCACAATTCCTGCATCTTCTATGCTTTTACTTAATAAAATTTGACAATGCCAATGTGAACAATTTTTATTGAATTTTAAAACTAATGATCATTCTAGGCTTTAAATTATAATCCTTAAATAAGTACAATTTAGTATTATAGATGAAGCAAAGAACAATAAAATCATCCGCCAATGATTTAGTGCAATAAGCAGCTAGATATCATGTTTATAGACATCAGGTTCTGCTTACAAAGTGCTACTTGAAAATAATGAAGTTTATATTACTATAATGCTTTTTTTGGTATTTAAAGAAATGACTGTGTGAAAAAGCTTGATATATTCATGTTTGGATAAAATGTTTATAAAATTTAATATTCTGCTAAACTACACATTTGCATTTAGTTCAGCAAGTGATATATATTTATTTCATTGATCATATAATCTGTGATACCTAAATGAAACAACAGTTATAAATTGCTTTTTAGTAATAGATATTAGTACGGTGGGATTAAATAAATTGTTTCTAACAAATACTTGAAAGTATTATCGGAGCATTTAAAAAGTAAACAATGTTTTTTTTTATTATTGTGTCGATGTGTAGTAATAAATCTTAAATGTGTATAATTTTATGACACACAATATGTAAGGATTATCAGTAATCTTGTCATTTAAATGTTAAGTGGTTTAATCTGAACTTTATATCAAACTAAAATTTTTGACATGAAGTAGTGTATTATTGAAAAACAAGAAAATACATAAAGTATAACTAGTTGGCCTATTATGCAGACTTTACAATTGAGTAATAAACATAATCTAATGTTATAGACAATCACAGCTGCTAGAAATCAAGAAGTCGAAATAGATTGAATCTTTAAAAATTGACCCATCAATGTGGAACTTGTGACACTGTGTTTATAATATTAGAATGTCCATGTTTATTAATAATTGTCTAAACTAACATCAAAGGCATTGACTGCACTAAGCTATCAGAGGCAATGAGATGACCAAGTCAACTGTTGGATGCCTTAAGCGTGCTTTGATCAGATTTCTGATTGGTCCAAAGGTCTGGGTCAATGTGATGATAAGCCTTCTTGTGTATTCAATGCTTCAAGCTATTCTAAGCTATCGATAATAATTTTTAATAATAATGTAACGTATACATTTTGCCTCTTGTGCTTCAAATAATATGCTCGAAAAGAACTTTATATAATAAATATTCTACTTTTTAAAAATAGGTACAAGTAATCAATTTTTTAAGAATAAAAGGTGGAGTGGCAGCTTTTATTTTGATATTGAAGCATCGTAAATTTTAAAATGTATAAATACTATTGCAAATAAATATGCCAAAGCTCTGAACAACGATGTTATATTTTCGAAGTTGGGTTAATAATGAAACGATTAACATATAGTATCTTAATTTATTTTTGGAATGTTACAGTATTACATTGATAGTGAGGAAGGAATGTTTATTCTAATCATGATCTAAATATAACCTAATGTTTAAAGCTTCTTCTATGCTTTAAATGTTTTTTCTTTGCCTTCTGGTTGACTAAATGTTCCACGGGCATATTTTGTGTCCAGTGTTGATTTTTAATATATATAAATGAAATATCTCTACAAATCTATTTTTTTGATCCGGAAGTTTATTTTTTATATTTAAATGTATTTTGATTGCTACTGTACTAATATTAGATGTTTAAGAATAATAATGATTGGTATATTTATACAAACACTTGAAATCAGCTTTTTCATATCAGTAATTTAAGGTTCTAAAGGATTTATATTTTTACCTACATTTCTCAAGAGATTGATAGTTTTGTACCACATAATGATTGCTGCTTTTGATGTTTATCTAGAGTAAGTTTTTTTAAGTCACGGATGTGATTCATTCCAAAATTATCACCTCTCCGATGTGGCAACATTTGAAAGTCAGCTTTTGTACACGTGTATTGTACTCTGAATAAACGGTATTGACGCACACCAGCAGCAGACTGCTCTCCTAGCGTTTGTGCATCAAGTTACTTCTTTATTTTTATTTGAATATTTCCTTTCCCTTATCCTCATACTTTTAAACTTTCTCCCTATAGTCAACATCGATTGGAATCCTCTTAAAACAAATATTTAAATTCACTTACACAACGACTACTGAGAAAATAAGGCAAATGATTTCTTCCGATTAATATTTTCGATGTCTGCATTTCAATTTTGATGTAACATCGAAATGATGATTTAAGTTCACATAAAATAATGATGTCCAGTATATGTAATATTTTGAAATAAGGCACACACTTATATCTTAATCTAACAATAAAGAACTTAACATAATAGTGTAAATATTGTATAAATATATATTATATTGTATATGTTAAATATTAACATATTAACCCCAAAAATCGCCACCTGAAGTGTCAAGTATGAAAAAAACAATATTTAAAATACAGCAAATTTATTTAGCAATAAAATAATAAATAACTCTTTAGGCACTGTTTCATGCATATTGTGTATTTACATAACTTCCTTGGTTAGGAACAAATTAGGATAGAAGCGTAGACCTTCAACTGAATCGTCCCGACACGCCATCCCCGCAGCTTCAGTGGTTGTCAGGCGTTCCTTCGCCAGCAAGACAGAAACGCCTACCTTCTGAGATAATTCCTCTGCTGTAAGAGCACCTTCTGACTCAAGCTGTTGGAAAAATCAAATTAAATTCACTCGTTATATTTGAGAGTTGTTCAGATGTTGGAACCTGAAGATAGTTACTAGGATGCAAATAAATATCAAATATGAATATCCAAATGGCATTTTGTTTGTTTTAACAATCTGTATATATCAGATAATGAGTACACAATAGTGCAAAAATAATATTGTAAAAAATACCAGTTCTGATGTTGCTTTTATGACAGCATCATCATCATGTGAGTTGAGTTGAATGACGCAGGCACCGCTTGGAAACTTTCTGAGAGACATAGGAGCTCCTATTGTTTCCAACAATCTGAAATAAGCATTTTTTTTACTGTTCAAGGTATTTCGGTTAGTGCCTGAAATATTTATCCGTCATTGAAGATACTTGAGATATATCAATATTTCTAAAAAGCAAATTTTTGATTCAATGCAAAGTTAATAAAGATAATCTGATATCGCAGGTCAGAATTTTGCATGATTAAAAAATATATAATGCTTTACTACAGTGATTAAATCAACTGAAATGTTTTTTTATAAGAAGTATTAAGTTAACAAATGTTCAAATATATTTCTAAAGAAATTTTAATAACCTGCATGCATTGAGTAAGTCCTCGGGTGACACGAGCTCCAGGCCTCTCGCACGGTTAATGCGACACCACACGTCTGCCAGAGCCATCATCCCCCCACCTTCCTAAAAGGAAATCATTTACTCAGTATGCTTAACTCGACTCATAGTATTGTAGATTACACGGAAAGATCTACTGCTAACCCTGAGGACAATAGTTGTTAAATCAATAATATCATGTACTGTAAATGATATAATAGATGGTCCTATATTATGTTTAAAATTGACAATCGTGTGAAATAAGAGAATGATTTTATATATTTTTACATAAATGGGTGTAAGATTTAGAGGTTAGCAGTCATAAAAGTTTCTGATTGAAGTCCAGCCAGTCATCAGAGATTGATGTAGAAAACTAAGTGGAATCAGAATGTGTTCAAAGGACCTTTTGTTCTCTCTCTAAGTAACATAGTTGTGACTGTTTTATAAAGTTTAAAGACTTGAACATTAATGACTTTTACCTCATAATACTTATTATAGAATTAGACTTAGAAACTATTGGACTGATGAACATGCAGAAATTGCATTTCGATTTCTTAGATACCGTGATATATATTTTTTAATAGTTTTTCAAATAGTAAATTGCTTACCACTAATGCCTCAACTAAAATGTCCGATATTTGTTGTGCGAGGCCCTTGTAGTATTCAGAGTCAGATCTGAAAGCATCTCTCGTCACAGGATCATCAATTCCTAGACTCATTAAATAAGACTTGAAGCGTACTGTGTCGTCTTCTGTTATATCACCCTGCTTTTCCTAATAAAAAAATTATTTAAAGCATTAAACCTCTGATCGAAAGAAAAAATGTATAATGTGATCCATATTTGAGAGATTATTTTTTTATCAATGTGATTTTTAATATTGAACACTTAAAATATATATATATATGATTCAGATGAAAATGCTATTTTCAAAATGATAGCTTTTACTGAACTTTTACTAACAAAAATACAAATATTAATTTATTTTATATTAATAACAATAGAAAAAATATATGACAGAGCCATCGGAAGGCATACTTTTATGTATTTTTGACTGTATTGTGAACTTTTATACTTCCCGTCTTATCAAAATATATTCAAAACGATGCAAATACAGTAGTAATGCTTTTTGTATGGTACTAACTCTGAAGCGCTGTTGTCTGATAGATCAGAATTTTTAAAGCGCAAAAATTTGACTTATTAGATAAGAGCAAAAATAGCAATGTTTTAGGCAATATTATTTTTAGTAGCAGTGTCTTATACTTAAATTAAATTTAAAAAATATTTTGATAGGTGATAACTTATTATAATAATAAATTGAAGGATTTTACCCTTATTTTATTTGATATAGTTTTAGAGATGTTCACCATATCTTTAGCCTTGATCATCAATTTGCTGAGATCTTGAAAGGCCACAGTGATACTTTCGTCAGTTGCTTTATGTTTTTCTTGTAAACTTCTTTCAATGCCAACAATACCAGTTCTGGTTTTAATAAGAAGTTGCTTGTCAATTTCATTTTCAGAGATGATTTCAGTTACTTCTACTTCCCAGGCTTTGAGTTGCAGCGCTTCATTTAGAGATTTGATAAACACAGAGTCCAATCCATCTTTAAATGACAACTTTATGTAGTGAAAAGAACTATGCATTACAGGTCCGGGGTTTTTATCTACAACACAATAAAAATGCTTAATTTTATAATATATTTTTATACAATAAATTAACATTGCAGCATCACTCTTAATTGATTTCAAAGTTAATTTGATTTAAAGAATTTTCAGAGTAAAAGCAAAGGATGATTCTGAAATTGACAACTATTTGCTGTTTCTGGTTTTGTAATATTCGTGAATTTTGGTGTCGTAAAAGGACTTAACTTTAAATTACCTGGTCTAGGGTGTGAGAGATGAAGAACAATTTTTTTACTTTTTCCCAAGCCGAAAGGACCGCCACTCTCTTCCTCGATGCAAAAAACATAACTCAGATATAAAGAAAGACAAGTCTGGCCTTTAGGTATATCACCAGGATGGCCCCAAAGCACTCTATGACTTGTGAGTACTACCTCTCCGTTTGCGAATTGTGTCTGAAATTATATAATTCACCCCGTTGTAATGATAAATATAAAAAGATTATTATTCGGTTAAAATTGTTTAAGATTTAGAAAAACACCGTACACCCCTTACTTTGTCATCGCCGTCATACAGTCGAACGCCTTTTTCCCGTTTTAAGTAATTTTCATTTTCGACAAGACGAGCTTGTGTATATTCAAACCTATTCATATTACCTAATTTTTATTGATATTTAATAAGCTAAATTCGATGGATTTATTCAACAACCTATACAAACCGACCGGACATCTCAATTCACAGCACTGTTTTGACAGATTTTGTAAAAGTGACAGCATTTGTCGGTATTGCTATAAATCAAAGAATTGTTATTTTTCTGTACGTCACTCAAGTCGTGTTCTTATTTATTAATATCAACAAAAACTCATAAAGAATACTCAAAGAGTATACTTATACATTAAGTTTATTTAGATCAAAACCTAACTTAAATTACAATAGAGATGTAGGCAATTGGAGTCAGTAGACAATGGTGGTCACCCCATTTTAACATAAACCAAACTAGAGAGGGCGATGTTTTTGAACCCAATCGTTACCTGTGCACTGGTAAGGCACTCTGACGACGGCTCACTCAGTTTACGCCACGCGTTAATGAGTTATGGGAGTAAAACGATTTTGCGCTTTTCTGATCTAATTTTTTAAGTGAACAAATCCGAAGGTAAGCCTTTTGAAACGGTCCTATCGATACTGGGTAATCATGCTAGCTATATTGCACTGGCCGTCCACGAACATTGCAATAAAGATCGTGTTCATATGCTGTCTTTTTTTAGACCACTCAAAGCAATGAATGCAACTTTTTCATGAAGAACCGTCTCTCAGGAAGGATAACTCCATATGATGTCGCGTTCTTGGTTCATTCGACATCCGAGAACATGACAAGAAACCGAAATTTCATTCATATGCCTAAAAAAACATGTCCTTAAAACATATACTTTAGAGGTGACGGGTGTTTTGTATGCGGCAAATTTGGGCGAGACAATGAAATGTGGTTCCGGTGCACTTCTTGTGGACTTTGTGCTTATGCATATTGCACTAGGTGGAACTCAGCCCGCAATTATGTGTGCGACAAGTGCTGATACCATTGTCCAAACACTGATCACCATTGCCTACCAATGTGGACAATGGTGATCAATTTGCTTTTTTTTTTAAAATTATTATAGTTCTTAAATTAATTTGCCAAAATGATTAAAAGTTATTTCAATTGTAAGTTAGATAAGTAAAGTTTATAATAGGGCTAAATTAATAAATAATTAATCTATAGATTTCCTTTTATTTCAATTCACACAAAAGTGACCTCAATCACCTACAGATTCCCTACACCCGTACATTTGATCATTCATAAACTTATTTGCGCATTTTAATATATTTGGAATAATAGTTTTGGATGAAAATACTATTTCGTGTCCAAGCTATGGTTTATATAAATTGTACAATGTTGCATCGTTTTTCAAGCCGAGTGTTTTGATGTTTTTATGCTGATGCCGAGTATTGTTATACAAATGCTGCATGCATAACAAAGTAGATATACATACATAATCAGAGATTCGCAGTTTTCAGATGACATAGAAAGAGATGACACTAGCTAGCAACTGTGGCCAGAAATTTTAGCCCATTGTTATGTAGTAATGTATAGCCGTCTCTTTTACCCGTGCTGAGCTCTGATACGTCAAAACGAGATAGAATTAGAAGTCGAAGGCGCTGGGTGTGCATGTATGCGCTAGTGACAATCAGCTGTACAGAGCTCCAACCAAAAAATAAAAAACTTGTATTTGCTTATATTTTGTCAGCCATTTTTCAATCAAAAATCTCTCAAAAAATCTCAGACGGCTCCGCATTACATTTATCTCGTGAGAATTAAAAACTACGGAGCGCTGCGAGACTAATCGTCTTTCTTCTGTTTTCCCATTTAAATATTTACTTTTGATAATAATAGAATATTACTCACACCGTCTTTGTATGTATTCCGTGACACCGTCCGACTTAAATTGCGGAGAGTTTGATAATTTGTTAGTGTTTTATAATTAATAAGAGTGCAATAACTGTTTACACTATGCTTATCTCGTGCAAATGTTTAAATGTGTCAATAAGGGACGAAAACGGTTGTGTTGTTAAATTGGACATCGAGAAGCTCGGACTATCATCCATAGAACAAAGAGACCCCTTCTTCAGAGAAGTAAACAAATTTATTGACCTTGATTTGTAAGGGGTTAGGGTGTATTTTTATTGTTATTCCCCAGATATCAGCTTTATTTTCATTTACAAATTTTTTCAGGTTTTATTTTCCACAATCTATATTTATTTTGGTATTTTTTTATTATGTCCGTACCTAACCTAAATATTTTTATTTTGCATTAGCGATGAAGTAACTTCAAATGCGTTGAAGCTACAAAGAGTATTCATTATTAGAAGGAGTAATATCTAGACATTGTTACCTATTGCTTAAGTAATGATCGTATGAGGTTTGCATGCAAATTATCACGTATGTGTGCAATATTACGAAGTATGAAATGAAGTTGGTGGTCACTGAGCATTACTGCCATACATTTGAGTATTTCTTATTTTTCCGTGCATGAAGTCTAAATGTACATGATAAATTAATGTTGTATAGAGTTATTATCGGTGCAGGAGTCCAAAAAATATTGATATTTCCATGGCTAGTAATGTTATGTATACAGACAGAGTTAGATACCTATACCGACCTGTCTAGGTACTTGTTGTGCAATATTAATAAAATATTCACAATAATATAAAAATTAACAAGTTGTTTCATGATAATAGATAGTTAATTGGTAATGGTTCATAGCTAAATATTGAAACAGATGCTACAAATTTTCTATGAAAATTTTATCAATAAAAAATCAATTTATTTATTTAATATTTTCTTCAGTACATTGATTTTTTTTTGCTAGATTAGATTTTCATCTAGAGAAACCTTGATTAGTTGATATGTATTACTTTATCAAAAATCTTTCCAAATTCACTCAGTGGATAGCACAAAAATATACACCAGCTTTATTTTGATATGGAAGACTTATTTTATAATTTGTGAAATATAAGACATTAAATATTTATTAGTTCCATTTTTTTTTCGTGTTAACAATAATTTGATTATTTTCATTTGCAGAAATAGATTTATATCGCCCGGGGATTTGATAAAAGAGAACACATTGAATAAAGCCGTTCCCAATTTAGCTATCATGTTTTATTATTTTAGAATAATTACCTCAAATGTAAATAAGTTGATCTCATAAATATTGTGTTATCATACGTATTTTATAAATTATTGAAGTAATATTTTTAATAATATTCTTGAGTAATTTTTCCACATGATAAATTTTATTGGTGACCGGTTTCAAACTGAGTGTTGTCTGTGTGTCACTCAGTTTGATCATGCCAATGTGAAAGGTGGCAGGTGACGAAACCGGTCACCAATAAAAAAATATGTGGAAAATCACTTGAATATTTTATTTCAAAATATTATAATGGAATTCCACCAAGTACTCTTTGTCAAAAATATTGATTGCTTAATTATTGAAGTGTTCATTTATGTTTCTTGCAGAATTATTAACATTGAGGTTCCAATATCTTAATAATTGTTACAAATTGTACAGGAGAGTCAATAATTATTAAAGCAATTAAACCTTGTTTTATTTTATTTACACATCGCATATGCAGTCGTTAAATTAAATCAGATTTAAGTAAATCATAGTTTATTGACATCATAGTTTCGTCATATCCTGTTTTACAGGTTTTACTGTTTTTCAGATGTTGAAATAAAAGGCAGGCTCTGGTGTCATTAAATTTGTTTTACATGGACCTGCTTTTCAAAAATTTAAATACACCCTGAGGTTAGCAAGCCCCTGGACTGCACTCGTCCTCAATATCGGTCCCCAACTTTCAGAATGGGGTGACTTTGATTAAGATTATCTTGACAACTGAATTGTGTTTATCTGCATATAGTCATATTTTTATAATATACTTTAAAAATACCAATTTTTAGTGTTTAGCTGAAAAAGCTTTAATTTTTAAAAATTTAAGAAATTTTCACAATTTGCCAATCAATACAGTAATCATAAAGTTAATTGTGCATTCTATACTATGAATATGGCTATTATATTACAAATTTGGAGGTGTATTTAAGATGAACATAACAGAAAAAGTTCAAGTTATATTCAAAAGGTATGCTGAATTATTTTTTACCTGTGTTATGACTACAATGTTGTGTTCGTTATGTGTAAAAAATACCTAAAAATAGCAATAAGTAATATCAATTGTCGTATATCACAGAGGCTAGTGTCAGCGTCAGGCTGGCGAGTATCATGTGCGGAGGTGGGGCTTGTGCAGCGCCATACCGTAGGGCCATGGCTGATCCATCGCTGCCTTGTGTGCTCCTCTTACACGCACGCTTCTCTCGCCTCAGGCACGCCGCCCAGTCAGGACTTGCTGGTCAACGAGAGTCTGCTGGTAAGTTCTGACTGATTGACTTATTTTCACATGATATTCATATTATTGTATTTAACTAGAAAAATATCTGACAAAGTACTGTTTTTACTTAAACTACTGTTTGACAAAGTACATATTTTTAAATTCAAGTATTTTCACATCCCATGGATCATGGTGCAACCTTCACAATCTGTCTTGTATAGCTCCAGCTATCTGCTACCATTACTAAAGAAAGCTAATTAATGCTTGTTCTTTCACCTCCCAGTATTTGCAGAGCAGTCGATAGGTAGCTTAAAGATGAGATGTTATTATACTCGGTTCTTTCATTATATCCTTAATTGACCAGAGGAAATTTAGATTGCCTATTTGTCAATAATACATTTCTGTGATTATACTTTTTTTTTTTAGACTAAGATGTCATAAATAAGGTACTTTTGAAATCATAAAACAATATCATCACCCACATCTTTCTTTTAATTAAAAAAAATGGTTTCAAAAGGATTTTTTTGATTGATAATTTATGAATTGTTTGTCATCAAGTGTTGATAAATTTAAAAAATATTTATTGCTTATATTATACGGCTCTGAAGGTTACAATGTCTTCTATAGCTTTAAAAATCACTGTGACCTTTCTTTTTATCTAAATTAGCACTTTCAAGTACAAAGTATTTTATACTGAAATTTTTTTAATACTCAGTTATAGTATATTTTATATTCAATAATTTGCTTTGATCCTACATATAATCATGATATTATTAATACTTCATTCCTGAAAATATTCTCTAAATGTGCATTGTATTATGCAGTTGTAAAATAATTTCCAGACGACTGAAGAGGCAGTGGAAGCCATGCGCCAGTCAGAGCAATATTCAACAGTGTTTGGAATGCTGGTGCACGAGGGAGCGGTCGAGGCAGAAGGAGATGGACGACGCGGTGCTGGGTCCGGTCTGTTGGGCCAGCGTTTGACGCAAGCCTTGCAAATGCGAATGGAGGCGGTGGAGGAGGCTGTGCGTGTATACTGTGAGCGACAGTATGCTGACTTTGAAGAATTTAGAGACCGGGCTTATAGAGATCAAAAAATATTATCCAGGTAATAATTATTGACTCCTTAATCTTTTGCTAAAAACCTATTCAAAAATGATTGAACACTGTTTTAATTTTAATAAAACATGTTATTACTTAATTTACTTGTGATTTTTTTTCAATAAAGCATTTGTGTTGATCAGTTAAAACAGTTCGTTGAATTTTTTAATTTTTGAAAAATTTTATCCTGTGTCTGTTGTCATTCAAAATTTCTTGTGTGGGTTTTGATGTAAAAAATACAAAAATTATAAATACTATGTTATTGAAGTAATCGCTGTCCATGTTTTCAGTTATCTTTACCAAGCGGATGCTGGAGAATCTATTCTGGGCAACTCTAAGAAAAGCACATTGATACCTTCTCCCAATGAAATGCCTGTGACCCCACAAGTACCGCTCGTCGCCGCCACGAGGAAGCAGCCGGTGCGCACCAACCCTGTGTCGGTCAACAAACCCAAGCACATGGCAGCCAAGGTTCTCGTTCTACCAGATATTTTTGGTTTATCAAGGACACTCGTGATAACAAAGTGTTGATAAAACATTATAATGTGACAGATTGCACCGTGTTAAAGTTATTTTAACAGTTTATATTGATGAAGGTGAAATTTATACTTCCTAGCCTAGCCTAGCAAGAAGTCATTTAGTAACTTTATGAAATTATGATTCTCAAATAATAGATTAGTTATCAAAGTTCTTTTCTTTTCTTTTATTTAAATTGGATTTCTGGCAAGACATTTCTGTTTCTAAATGTACATAAGTAAATACATATTGAGGATCAAGTGACCAGGCAGATGTGGAAGATGTAACACTTCCCCGGCTCTTACGGAATTGGGTGGTTTATGTACTTCTCATTTAGATTGTCTATATTTGGATAACAGATTCAACAAGCAAAGAATATTGACACTCGGCTAATTTTCAGAATACTGTGAACTTAGGCAGTTACAAAGAGGATTCCCTGGATTCTGAAGGGATTTTTGATCTAGAAGGAATGGACTCCTCTATGCCGCCTCACAATGGCCATAACTCCGACACATACGATTCTGATACGGATGGTGAGAATTTCCAGTTTTAATTTATATTCAATCAAATACTTGTTTTGATTACCTATGGTCTAAGTTAGCAGTTGGCTTGCAATTAGTCTAAAATGTACATATTTTATGTGACGCAAACATGATCGAGACATGTTTACATTTTAGTTCATCAATCTATCTAAAAAGCCCTGTTTAAATTTATAGCATACGTCATATCTCTGTGAAATTTCATTATAATGCTTAGTAATAAAATAAAAAAAACAGTTAGCATACAAATGTTTACTTTTTTTACATTTAAAAGATCATATAATTAGTTGTGTTGGGATTTTTCAGATTCGGTGAGCCGAGATGAAGGCATTCACATTGCGCGTGACGCTCCACCCTGGGGCTCTTCCATTGCCAAGAGCCTCCCGGTCAACGTGCCGGCCTTCACTCACTTCCATGACCTGTCCCAGGATGGGCTGGATCAACATGTGAGGATATATTTTATTAATTGATTTGTGAATGGAGTTTTTTTGATGCTCATACATTTTGTTTCACTTGTATATTGATCGAACATGTTATTTGCTTGTGCTTACCAACTTGAATTAAATATAATACTATAACATTGCATCAATGTAGCCAAAGTAATATAATAGCGTTATTAATTTTTTTTTAATTTTAAATTTGACAGTTTTTGTAATGTATCTTTAAATATATAATTTTGATGTTTGGTCTACTTTGTTTATTTGTATATTGTTACAAAACGAAAATATTACATTCATTGATTGTAAAACTCTTGTGTTATCGTTCCAGGGAGAGGAGCCGCAGGACATAGCGGCCAGCATTAAGGCCCTTGCCCGTTCAGTGCACGGGGACGTGTTTGGGGAGTTGCCTCGTCCGCGCTTCAGCACGCAGATCTAGTCTACACGCCACGTCTAGCCCACCCGAGCTCTAGGAAGCTCGCTTAGTGATAAGAGACAATGTACCTCCGGTTACTAGACCAGCTTGTGCCCAATAAAAGGATTGATACTTTGAAATGCTTTATTCAACTACTGAAGATAAGGATATACTTCAGAGGTTTAAATGTTCGAATAATCAGAGATTTAGAATTTCAGAGGTTAAAAGGTTCATAGTAACAGAAATGGCAATCTGCATTAATGCAGTTTTACAAAATGGATATTCTGGCTCAAGACTCATATCTGGAGGTATGACTAAAATAGAGCCTGCATCAATTACCCGCGCAGGTTGAAGAGACTGCTACACTTCCACAGGCTCCAGCTGTCAAGGTTCCCAAGGATTTGTTTATCTGTGAAGAATGTGCCATAACTATGTCACATCAACTGTAGCATACAAAACGAACTTTCATACAGACCTTAAAGGTTGTACTTTTAACATCAATAAATTTGTAAAATTTTTTGATAATTCTGTAATTATTTTTAGTAAAACTTCCATACTATCATAATGATCAGTTTCAAAACTTACTTTTTTGTATTCGGGACCACAATCACTATTATCAATAGTGTTTTTAGTTCTAATCTTATTTTGGTTGTATAATATCTATATTATCAGGTACTTATGCTTCTTTTTTAACTTTAAAACTTATTGAAAGTTTACAAAATGTAAAAGGGGCTATCTGATAAGAGTGTGTGTGGCGAAACTTGAGTTTGTCATTTTTGTTACTGTGGACCTCATATATCCGAATGATTTCGGTTATTTGATAGTTCTGAGATGGTTTTGTTTGTTGTATGACGCTTTATTGTATTCGAGTATATTCGATCGACTGTTAGATTGTGAAAATATATTTATCAGCAGAAAGGCTTTTTTAATATTGAAAAACTTGAATGGATGGATCAGTGTATTAAAGGTAGAAGCTTTTGAAATGAAATGATCATTTTTGACAGAAGGCATTTGCATCCGACAGAAGTCGCATTTTTACTGAGAAAACATCACGGCTACGTAACCTAAAGTAATGATATTAAGTGACTGGGAAAAAACTATTTTCTTTATGTAACAAAAAATAATTGTCAATGTCTAATAACATAAATATGTCGATAGAAGAATTGGTACGTTGGTATAAGAGATATCGAAGAAACATTGATCATGCGATGGCAATGTGGACAGTTTGTGAATTTTAAATGGCTTTTTAACTCAAAGATTCTTACTTATGTTTTCTTTCCACATAGAAACATGATATGATTATGTCAACATGCACTTATAACGAGTGCCATTAGGTTATGTGCAAGAGTAGATTTTATTAGTACAATGATTTTTCAATTTATTATTTTCAGCGATTTTCATTATAACTCATTGTTATTAATAAATTGTATGTTTGTGCGTAGTCAAAAAAGTTTGATCAATTTATTTTGCTTTCGATGTGAGAACGTGGCAGAAGCTTTTGGTTTAGTTTTACTTCACACATTAATTGGGTTTTTATTTCAATTACGTCGAGTATTTCTGCATACATGTACAATTTACTTATGAATATTTATCACATTTTTTATTTTACAAGCTGTGCACACAGTAAATAATTCAATCTAAAATTAACATTTGGTTGAAATATGAATGCATTTTATCTTGTAAGACATGAAAATTGTTCAATTAACTGTTAAATTGGACTAACGTATGATCTTTTAATCGCTGACTCAAAGAATTATAAATATTTTGGAAAATAAATCAAGAGCTCTGATAAATGACACTTGGAATTTACAAATTATGAAAGTTGTTTCTTATATTTTACCTAACGTACCGATGACTGTTTATAATTATTAGAACTAGAACACACCCAATTAGTATTTGTCTAAATTAACATTGGTAATTATCATATATACAAAACAACTAGAATAAATAATCATCAACATCATCAGCATCGTTTGCTTCAAGCCATTATGACTTGTATTGGCAGATAAATGTGATGCTACAATGTCTTAAGTATGTGTAGTTGTAACCATGGATGTGTGTAAACTTCATATATATTTTTTAATTTTCATGTTATTCGTAATAAGATCAACGTAGAAGTATTGTTCTTATTATGCGTGTAGTCTGACGTGTACAGATTGTGTAATTATTATTTGAAATATATATTCAAATATCAAATAAGTTCAAATATGATCACAAAAGTATCTCATTTGTTTGCACGGGAGCTTACGGGCGCAGACACCCTGACGTGTTACGTGTGAGTGGTGAAGTTGTTGGGCTTGTAGATGTTGGCATTTTGAAAGTTAATATTTTTCTATTGAGCGGCTCCAGTTTATTTTGGTCTAATAATCTTCATTTGTTTTTAAAAATAATAAATCTTCACATCTGTCAGAGTGTAAATTGGACGCATTCTTTTGATAAAGTTTTACATGAAAACATTTGTGAATAAAATTATTTTGATATTGTGATAATCGGTAATCTTTAGAATCCTTATTGTTTCAATTTTTGAGTTATAATGGAACATTAACGATTGCTCCGTTACGAGGACGCCAGCAGCTATTATAAGTGAATTAAACATTAGACATATTCGTTGACTTGTCTAATAAGACATATTATATTTTTTATTATTATTAACGCAATCATAATCATAGTTTTGGTGAATATTACATACGTACAAACTTAAATATCATACACTTAAGTTAGAGCACATTCAATTATAAATTGTACTACATCATTCTAAAGACAAACCAGACATTTGATTCATACAAATTTATTGCAATACCAAAGTATGCAGTTTATTATTTTAAAGGCATTGCATAATATGTGGCAATTTTTTTTTATAGAGGTGAGTCAATCATCATGCCATTTTCAATAATGATCACATTTATTGTAAATGTTTACTTTGATGGGTACTTCATTTTTGTTTTTATTATAATATAATAGTGATTATTTAACTTGAGAATTTTCGATAACATAGATTTCTTTTTAATAATCAGCAATCTTCCAATAGTATAAAATATTTTTCAAATGCTTTCAATTGAAACAATTGATTTGAAATCATTTTTCAAATCAGATTAAAAGGACATTTTTATAAACATTGAAAATCTTGCTCTGGAATATACGTTGGCCGGTTTTGGCACTGAGGGTAATTTTGGTAAATGTGCGTGCAGTGATTGTCTGCCATGGCCATCGATGGAGACGCTTTACGCAATGATGAATAAAAATAGATCTATAACGAACCATTTTTGAGATCGCATTATTGACTCTCAAATAGACAATACGGCTTCAACTAAACCGTGACAGTCAGAATATTCCCTATAGTGTTTTTCAGTATCGTGCCGATTGCATATTCCTTTTAGACGGATGAAAGAAAAGATCTACTTTTTCTATTCAGCATATTCATTCATCCAGTGGAGACCTCAGTTGAACCATCACATTATATTTGATAGTTATGTGCTTTGACATTTTTAATATTTGGAGCGTGAGTTGAGTAGTTGACAAGTCGGAAGGAACTTATGTTGAATGGTATTTCCTTGTGCATAGCTATAAGTTGGTTGATAATTGTTATATTTTTGTAAATTGTCTGTGTTGAGACAATACTGTCCAATTGATCGACTCTCGATTAGACTCTCTTGTAAGTTTTACTATTATTTCTTACTTCAATTAAGTTGTTATATTCTGAAATTTTATGTTAATATCAGTCAGTCAATGTTATATCCTATACTTTTGGATATAATTCCAATGAATAAAGGTTGGGAACTGATTTAAAGATGGACGTAGAAGATAAATGTGTATATTCAAGTAATGTACAAGTTTAATGAACGTCTAAGCTCACTGAGAGGAAATTTTGAATTGACACGGCCGGGGGCCACTCGATCGAGACTCTGCCAGCTCTGGTCACGCCGAGCTCTATGAGCAACTCTGGCAACAGAATTCAAACATGAAATACTGCCAGTTTCAAATATATAACACTTTCCCTACTTAAATGGAGGACAAAACTCTCAGTAGGCTTGGACTTACAAACATTTTTTTTAAATTACAAATAAGTACAATTTTTCAATTTTCAACTCTTTTTTTTTCTTTTACCCCTTTCTTCCTGTACACCTTTCTTACAACTACCCAATGACCCGATTGGTCCCAATCGATTTCACCTACATGAAGATTACCAGGTATGCTATCGCTTAGCCGGACTTTGTGAGAAGGTTTCTGACCATACATATTTTCTAAAAATATGACGGCTCAGTAAGACTTATATTTGAAACGATGTCTTAGTATATTCTTGAAAGGAGACGAATTAGTATCTTATTAATGAACCTATTCAATCTTGTTGAGGGACAAGGCATTTGATTCGTGAAGATCCATTATTATAATGATAAAAGTACCTTTGTATTTTGTCTTCACTTTGAGTTTATTAAAATTAATTTAGTTATGTATCTGATGATGACCCAGTGTATTGGGTCGAAACTAGTAATGCAAATAATTTTAATAAACTCAAAGTGAAGACAAAATACAAAGGTACTTTTATCATTATAACCTATTCAATTTATAATAAAAACTAAATTCTTACTTTAAGAAAGTGTCAGCGTAATTTCAACCTTTTTACACGGCAATATTCTCACAGGTGGAATTGCATAAGCCGCAATTTGTCTTTATATGAAATGGTTCATTAAGTGCACACAAGTGGTAAATGTCGAGGGTCTTCTGCAATTGCTGGCAGGTGAGATAAGTAAATAGTCAAAGCATTTTTTCCATCTTTATTTTTTGTACAAAGAAAAACAAAATAGTATGAGTACATAAAATTCATGTGAATAACTTTAAAAAAAAAAACAGAAAATATTTGTTTAAAATACACATTAGTGGAATGAGTGGAATAAAGCAAGCGAACTGTTTTTTTTATTAATATTTTTGATTATATAACACAAGGTTTATCATGTGCCTTTCTTTATAATAATTTTTTTTTCAGTGGCATGTGGCGGTTTTTAAATTTGGACGTACAAATGTGAACCAAACTTATTGATTAGCTACAGTATAAAGAATAAATTAAAGATTTATTGCTTGTGACTTGATCAAATAATTTGAGCACCACTTATATTTATGATTGAAAAATTAAATAGCTTACAAGTAAAAATAAAAACTGTAGGCCTCATTTGAAACATGCTTAGCATGCTGACATCCTGACTAGAGTCCTAACTCTGAAGTACACAGTGTGATTTAGAGAAAATTTAATGTCAACGAGTCTGAAGTGCCAAAAGTTGAAGAAAAGACAACTTTTTTACAATTGCACCTCTATAGGCTACAAAATGCATTCAACTAGTCTAAAAAATCAAAAGTAATCAGTACACGTGTATAAACAGTATGGAATGATATTTGCACAAATTTACATTGGAGAATGAAGGTAAATCTATTTAGTATTTTCTAAGACAGAGTCCTATTAATCCAAGCTTTTGAAGACAGTCGCACACATGTATTCAATAAAAGCATGTGAATTTTTAAGAATTCGTGTGAAACAACCTTTACATTTAAATTTAAATATAAAAATATGTTTCATTAACAGCCTCATTTAAACAGGTACAATAATTTCATATCTTTACATAAATACATTAATACGAGTATGGTAAGTACCAAGTTATTATTTTCAAAATTATTCATATTTAGTGCAAAAAGAAATCTTTGGTTCATTTAAATATTCGAGGCTTCGTAATCATTACGGGTTGTTCCACTTCATGTAAGTCATTTATATCAAGAAATTACTAGATTCTGCTCAGACCATACAGTGATATTTTTTACAAATGTTAAAAATAAACGGCTGTAATATTTTTTTGGAATATATAGAATAAGCCTGTTGATAATTAATAATTAAAGTATTAATTTTTAATTATCTTAATTATTAAAATTAATAATTAAGATAATTAAAAATTAATAATAAGTCAACAGTTCAAAACTGGGATTAAGTCACTTATTAGCACTCTAAAGACTTTGGTTTTATGTATATAAAAAAAATCACAATTCAATAGTAAATAAATTATTTAATGAATAAATTTTAACAAAACATCACAATGTTTTGGTTTGATAGTCTACTTTTTTTAATGGAGATTATTTTACACATACTAAAATAAATATACAACACAAATCCATAACAGAATTAAAATAATAATTATTATTTCCATATAACAGAGGTATCCATAAGTAGTGGCTGTTGTTCCCAAATTATGTTATTATAAATTAATAGGAATACAATCAAATGGTAACTAAAATATTTGACTATGGGAATGGACTTTAACTATTATAACTATATTATATCACAATGAATTTCCTAAAGAAAATATGAATGTAAGAGTTTAAATATAAATTAAATAAGCACCGTAATTCGGTATGCAGATACCTATATAAGATTTAAATTATTTTTCACAATTTTCACTTCGCAGGTTGTAGAGAAAGTCAATTATTAAAAAAATGTAAATATTCAGATATGTATTTATATTATATTTATCTCAAATTCACCGGTAAAAATTAGCTACAGTGGTCGTTGAACGTATCAACAGTTTATAAAATACTCACATATCTTATCTTTGTACAACCTAGATTAATTATTCGCTGTTTTACAGCGCGAAAAATATAGTAGATAGAATGGAAAAGAATAAAATATTTCTAATTTATTAATGCTAGATATTTTGATTACTGAATGAGTATCAACTGGAGTTATTGGCAAATGACAATATCCCATTTTTCCTATGAAAGTATTCTTTGAACCGCACAGCTGCATAGCTAGAAAAAATACAGAATTACTAAATTTTCATATATTGACGTCTAACTTGAATTATTAATATAATGGTGTACTACAAAATTTTTGTCTATAATAAATTAGAGATATAATTTGGATTCACTCGGTAACATATATTTTTTGGCCCAAGGTACAAATCGAAAAGATGAAACTATTTGTTTTATTATACAAAATAGTTACGATGATTTCTGTTGATATTGTTTTTTTTTTTCAATAAAATGTAAATGATAAATTCCTTTTGAAAACTAAAATAAAAAAATTTGCATTTAATATTTTTATCAATGCACTGAGGCCCTGGGCTGCTGCAGAGGTGATCGTGACCAAAGTTTGAAAATCTGAAAATACTTACTCGAGGAAATCAAAGTCTATGTTGGAATATTCAGCCTGAATGAGGGCCCACAGCCCCCAGAAGAAATGAGATGCTAACACAAATTCGTTAACTTGCAAGTAAAGCTCTTCAACTTCCTCGTTGGAAACCTCGCGGTCCAGGTACGTCTCCAGGTACTCTGCCAGCCACGGGATTTGAAACTCTTTTGTAGGATAGCGAGAATAATCGATTTCTGAAATACCTGTAAAAAAATATAATACGTTCATTCTCATTCTGGTATAAAGCAGTTCGAATACTTAATTTTTAATAAAGTATATTTTTACCAACAAATTCTGCAAAATGATTTCCAATGTCAAATGCTTGATAATTATAATCTGCATATTCATAATCTATAAAGGTAACATTCTGTGTGTCATCATTATATATAACATTGGCCAGAAGAAGGTCATTATGGGAAAACACTACGGGACTCCGTAATTTACTGAGGTGGTTTTTGAGATTCTCAAATTCTTTTTTTAACTCTGGAAGTGGCCTTATAATTTCCTCAAACCTGAAATAAATATAAATAGATTTATATCAGCCAGCACGGGCACGGCAGTTATCCTGTATGAATTATTTAAAATGCTTTTTATTTAATTTTGACTAAGCGAGATTCAGTTATCCTGGACTTTCCTAATCAAAATGTATTATGCGATAAATTTTAGTGGTATGATACCTGATTTGTTTGCTGACATTGGTGTATGGATCTGGCGCAAGACTTAAAAACTTTTCACCTTTAGACCACAAGATCGGCTCAAAAGGTATCTGAAATATAAACATTAATTAACACTACCATAAATGTTTTGCCAATCCTGAATGTTCATTACTATAAATCAGCGACATTCAACCTTTTCTCATGCCGTAGAAATATATATTTGCTATGTTTCTCAATATTGTACACCTACTTCATAATCATGTAAAAAATAAAACTCAAAATCCATATTAATCCGCGCTTTAGGTGATTTTTATATCAGCATTATAATGACTGCATGCTTCTCTAAATATTTCATTAAAATAAAAAATTAGTGCACAGGTTTTTTTTTCTACATTCATTGCGAACTGATTTAATTAGAAAGATAAATTAATAAAAATAGCGTGTGAACAGCAAGTGATCATCAATTTCTACATCTCAATTTACTACTTTCTCTCTCTGTTCTATAAAAATAATTTCTTGATTCGCATCATTTTATAATCATTACAGTTGAGAAGTACACAAGTAATAGAGTACAAGCCACAGTTATTCTCAATAGTGTGCTCAAAAATATATATTTTGTTTTCGTGTGATGCAATCCACGACATAATAGAGGAATGCCAATTTAAAGTCAATTCTTAACGTGTTATTGAATCTTTTGAAACGCTGGTACAATGTGAGGGTTAACAAGTGTCAACTGCTAATAAATAAGAATATCTTCAGTATGTGATATGAATGCAGTCGACTATATTATTGATTCATATTGTATTCGAACTGATATGGAGATATTCAGACGTACAATTGTTGCAATTAGATTACCACGCCTACAATATGGAGAAGTATCATGTCTCAAGAAAAAGGATTGTTTTATATAGTTATTATAGTACAGATATTTAAATATTCCGACAATATTTAATGCAATGGGAGACTGCAGCCTACTTGGATTCCTGTCCATGGCAAATACGAGCTCAAAAATAGATGGTTGACCGAATTCCCACTACAACATATCAATCGTTATTTTATAAAAAATAAAAGTGAGTTGAAATTTATCTACCCTGGACATATTTCATTTATTATTAGACTCAGTAAATATCAAACGATAAGTATCATATTTATGTCCTGATGATTTAACATGTAAAAATTTACCTAAATGAGTAAATATTAGAGTAGGGTATATCTTTGTGGGTATACATTTTGAATTAATAAAGTAAGCAAACAATTAAGCCATAAATTTCAAGTAGTCACGTAAAAGATAATAATGTTATCAAAAAAGTTATATAAAATAAACGTCAGTATAACTCTCGTTATATCATTACAAGATGACTATCAAATAGGTTTCTTTGGTTTTATGTGAGGAAGCTTGACTACTGCTGTTGTACATAAATATTGAAATACGAAGCGTATTTTTTTAAATACTGCTTATATGCATTCAAGGACAAAAATTTGATTATATCTCACAACAACTTTCATTACATATTTATTTCGGTCACACAAACAAATCAATTAGGTGCTAGCATTTCCTTTAAGATTGAGATATTTTTTTATATTTCTAGTTATTACTTGTTAATTGTGGTGATATAATGTTTATATGTTGACAATTTTTATTTTTGATGAATTTTTTTTTTTGATTATTTCAAGATTATTTTCATGTCTCAATTTTTAATGTTTATTTTTAAATTCTGAATGAAATGATTTTAAAAAATACAAAATATTAATAAAAAAGATATATTTTTTAAAATCTTTATCTCATTTTGTGTGTGCAAACAAGTTTTCCACAGCCAACAGCACGTCTCTGGTATCTTAAAGTAAATATCTTTTTTAAAGAATTCATATCTTAAAAGGAAAGGGTTGAAAAGTCTCTCACCTCTGGATCCTGCTTGACCTTGTGCATCAAAGCCATCTGTCGAGCAATCAACTTCCATATTTTGGGAGATATGACACTCTCGACGGTAAGTGTTACTCCTGAGATATATTTGTACGCCAGTCCATTCTCAAACACTGCGTACAGGCAAGGGGCAAGGCCCACGCTGTGCAGTAGTTTCATATTCCTTTAAAAAAATAACAATTGTTTTAAATTAGTTTAAAAAGCTGTTCACACGTGTAAGTGTTTTCAAATAGCGAAATCATCGATAGAGCATATTTGTTTAATGAAGGATATTTCTCGTTATCCAAATATCTTTTGTAAAACATATGCATATATATATTTTGCATATGCTCGGCGGGCCAAAAGTAAACACCCAGCGGGTCGCGATTTAACATAGGATTGCTGTTGTCTGATTAGTAGAAATTTATCACGAGAATGTGACTAATAAGACCAGAGCAAGCCGAGCTTCATTTTTGGAAAATTTCGACAATTTGATTTCAGAAGCAAGTAATTTTATTAAGAGCTTTAAGAGAATATATAACCTGAATTGATTTATCTGCGTGTAAAGAATACTACAAAACAAATAAAATAAAATTTATAAGCTAATCTTTTTTGTTTTTAATATTAATTTTTAAGCACATATCCTATAAATATTTATATAACAAATCTGATGGGACATTAAAAAAATACACTGAGGAATGTAACATTTATAAGATAAAAACCCCATAATAATCCATGTGATGTGAAATTGCAATTTTATTGTATGGATTGTTTAGTTTTAGTTTAGATTCTCATATAATTCAAGTTAAATTTTGTTGGGTTTTATTTTTAGACTGAAATTTTAGTATCAAGGAAACTACTTTATGCTGAAATTATTTTTATACTGTTTTATATGAAAACGATAAATTTTGGGGAAATGCAAAATATTACTTTATTTTAATAGAATTACATGTAAGATAGTATTTGTAGCGAAATGCTTAATAGAAAAATAATTCAATGGTGATATGAAAAATATCTAAAATAAGCATAGGATTTTTAAAGATTTAAATCACTTACTTTTCTGATAGTGATAACCATGAAATATTATTCAGATCAAACCTAATAGTATCTTGCAAAGTATTAATTGGACAGTGGATGCCATTGCAGAGGTCCATAAATCACAACAGGAATGTGTCTATTTGATTGATTAGACTAAACAAGATAATTAATGTGGCAGTTTTTTATTATGGTTTATTCAATATCGAGTCAAGTAAACATTTTTTGCTCATAGTCCGGTAGATACTTCATTCCAGACTACTAGCACGGTAAAAAATGTAATAAAACTAAATGTTTATTTTGACGATAAAAAAATAAAAGTATACTAAGCAGATAAAAAACTGTTTATCATCAAATTTTACCACGAATCGTTTGTTCTACCTACTCACAAAATCCTTGAAACGAGTAGGCTCTGAGCGCCCAATACTAGACAAAAATAAAGAATATGGAAAAACCAAGAAGACGAGTTGTCTCGCGCCGAGTATTTCACGACTTCAAGTGGTTTTTAATACCTCAGCTCGGCTTTTCTGTCGATGAGAAGGTCCGTCTTGTTTCCGTAGATTCGCACCAGAACGACGTCCTCCGGGTCCGGCTCATCGTTCCGGTCGCAAGAGCAGCCGACCAGCTTGTTGGTGATGCCGTCGGTGAAGACCTGAAATCACAGCGAAAGGCATTTTTGCGATATTTTGACGTCTGACACGCGCGGATTAATGAGATTCCAATAGGACGGGGGCATGCGTGAAATGTGACATGTGGACGTCGGGAGCCGATTTTTGTGTTGAATTGCACGAAAGTTACCTTGTATTTGACTCTTTCGGTTTCCCACGAGGGTCTTATGACTCGGATGATTTTGGATGCGCCGTCGTGGAGGTCGTCCTCGCGGATAAACACCGGAATGCAGACGTCATCCTCCGGCGAGCGGCTCGCGTCCATCCCGCCCGCTGCCCGGCGCCTTGTGTCTGAGCTGACTGCCCCCGAGCCCCGAGCCGCGCGCAGCCCGCTCCCACTTCACTATGTACACAACCATTTATCTGCACAACTCATCAAAGGTTTTCTTACTTTACTGTCGGCAATACAAAGCCCAATTTCAAGGTTGTTTATTTTATTTTATGTTAGTTTACAATAGTTAGGGCTATGCTTGCAGGGCGGCGGGTTGAGGTGTAGGAGTTCATACCTACATCGGACCAAGTGTCATACAGTCCTCTGGATTGTGTCAATCACACCTGATAAATAATTCTGGAGATCCTTATATTGTTTACGTTATTCACGGATGCGTCGGGACCCTATATAAGTCCACTCTTGTTACCTTAGTTATCTAGTTTTTAATATTTATCTTATTTATTTCAACTTATGCTATAAAAGGGTTTTTTTAACACATATTTTCCCTTACACCTACAACAAACCTCACCCGTAAGAAACTCGTGTACGCTAGCACCTAAGACACCAAGCTGTAAGTCCCAGAAACTGCGCGCAGAAGCTGGGGCAAAATATTGCGGATTGTAAAACATAGCTTTAAGAAGTATTGTAATTATCATATTTAATTTAAATAAAGAATCTCGAAATTTAAAATTTTTTTTTTCGCCTCTCGAGAGACCTCGCGGCATCGAAGCAGTAACCACGTATATTTCTATCCAGTGTAGTTATATTTAATAAATTACGAATACGCAAATTATTTCGCCAGCCTTCTGATTTTCAACCAATACATCAATCCTGCAACCATCACAAATATTACGGCGAAGTTGGTGACCCCTGACTTGAAAACTACTACCTGACGAACGGAAAATTACGCGAGTTTCAAATTTTCATCACGGCTGGTGAGTTTTATTGCTTTCGCCGTTGATGTTATGTTGATTGTTGATTATGGATGTAGATCAAAAGGCTGGCGAAATGTTTGCGCATTCGTTTATTTATATGAATTGAACAAGACAGAATAATACGTGGTTACTGGTCGAGTGCCTGCGTCTCTCTGTGGGGGGCTGGGGTTGTTGGGTTGTTGTAAAATTAGAAAGTCTCTACCTGTGGTAGGGGCGGAGCTTAACAAGTCAAATATTGTAGCGGTGTATTTGCACTGACCGCTACACTGCCAAAGATCGGTGCCTAATCGAGGGTTCTCTCCAGTACAATTCGACAATTACAACCGGAAGCTGCATCAGCACCAAGACCAGAAGATGGAGTTTGTGTACTAAAAAATATGCTAGTAAATATAATAGCTGAAGAATAAATTAAATAAGTATGAATAAGCTAAGTCTATTTCAGGTCTAGAGATGGAGTGCAATAATCATCGCAGCTTTTGTGTCCTGGCGACTTGGCGTTCCTTCTTGTACCTATAGTGTCCCGAAATGCAGGATTTACCCAATTATGTAAATACACAATCAATTAACAGAATTTCTGAGTTTACTCTTGGTAATAGAAAGCACAATTTCAAAGTTCTTTTGGATTAGTTTACAATAGGCAATGCTTGAGTGGTGGCGGGCATGGGTCGTCATATGTGCAAAAACCCTTTTTTACATGAGCTCAGGACACGATTTTAATAAAGTGGCGCTTCGTTAGAATGAAGAGACAATACCAAGTGTTAGAGTGTTTCGGATTTAGGGCCGTTTCAAGGGAAAATCTTGTTTGATTCTCAACCGATTCTCAATACTTGTTGAAATAGTTTCCTCCCGGGCTCGACGTCGCCGAGAGTTTTCAAAACGAGTTGAAAACTTGCTGTCGATTTGCACTGTTTAGCCGAGGGAAGAGTTTTCAAGACAACTCGATGACTGCAGAAGTGGGTCTGTCGTGTCACTCACAGTCTATTCACTTGCAACTCGCTTCCTTGACGAAAAGCTGCGAATCTTGATTTCGTAAAGTCGAGCGTCCTCTTTGCGTCGCTCGCTCAGGCTTCCTCTTCCGTAGGCTGGTGACCATCTCCGTGAACCCACCCTTATCCTGGGCCTGTCGTACTGACGAATTCCACATCCACGGAAGTTTCCTCCTTCCGATGCCCCCTTTTCCTTTGATTTTCTCTGGACGATATGGTTTCGAAAAAATACGACCCAAATAGGAGACCTTCCGTTGTTTTTACCATCGCCGAGAGTTCTCGTTCCCGAGGTATTTTGAGGATTCTCCTGCGAAGCCGCATTTCTGTCCTTCCAAACTCAAACCATAAAAACCCAAAATAAGATGGCACTATTGACTGGTTGCGAGTGTAGAGGGCCGCAAGCCGCGCCGATACTCGACTCGCGAGAATAACGCCGATCCATGTACCGAGTAAAACCTTCTCAAAATATGTGTATATATTTTATAATTATTTTGAATGCGCAATCAATGGTTATTGGGTAATTTATTAGTTTATTTAACGTATGTATCCGGATGCAAATAAATAACCCAATACTTGTTTAGGTACTCCTGTGAATGATGTTATCAGTAATAAAAAATACGGAATATTGACTTATTGAAGGTAGCATTTATTACTAGCTCTGTAAATCTATGTAACCTGAAGTTTTGGAAACTACAGAGTCCGGTTTGGAGAATCAATTGATATTTGTTGTTGTTCCATCATCAAAACTTGTCTAGCTAGAAGGTGTTCGTATTATTATTGTGAAAACATAACTTGTACATTTATTTATCTGATAATGAAAACTGCAGTGCTCGGATAAATTTGGATCGTGCGCATTGCAATTTTCCTCAATTAATAATTAACAGTTGACATCACGAGGCAACCATTCTCATAGCATATTCTCCTTCACAGATGCAAAACACGCAGAGCTCGGTCGCGAGCGCATTATGCAATCAAATATAAATGAAATAAGCACTCGTCGTTGTCGATCATGAAAGTATTAGTATAAATAAATAATCTTGCAAGTTGGCGATTTGGATATTTTTGTAATTTTTCAAATTGGAGGCATCATTTGCACAAAGATTGCGTGTTTGATGAAGATGAAAATTTATGTACAAAGTATGCTAATATTCACTATAACGAAGGAGAATAATAAATCACTACTTTGCTCTTTATTGACTAAATATCTGATGCAAAAAAGTAGGTTGTATTGTTAACATTGCTATCTATAAATTCATGACTAACCTTACTCATCAATCCATATAAATAACATGACTGTTTGATTTATACTCGTGAATAATTTTGATTGATTGAATACAATCTATTTATCCTCATACTCTGTTTCTACTTTGAATACGCTCTAGGAAAACATATTCTGTATTCAGCAGTCGAGTGTGTGCTGAAGAAACCTTGAAAAATTAATTCAAACTAATCACATTAGTACCAACGACAACATTAATAAATGATTTATTTTCATTAGATGAGAGAATGTATAGATTGGAGTATTTTAATTCAGCCTGTGCCGGTGGTCGTGATTTTATATTTTTTTGGTCGTCGATTAAAATTATATTGGACAAGTGACATCTGTGATATTTTCAATAAACCCTTATAATTAGTTGATTACTTCATTCATAGAGATCACTAGCACGAGGTTTGATGCTAAAATAAATTTATGCAATAATTCTTTTTAATAAATATATATCTCAATTTATCTACAGTCAAAAAAAGCATGAAAATAATTTTAAAATCATGATAAATTGTGGTCACAACAATTTTGTATTTGGCTACTAAGTGTTTGGAAAAACCCATCAAACCAATAGTTAATTTTAAATTATGTTGTTATTAGAAAATAACAGTTGAATAATTAGCTTGAAGCCTGTTTACTAATAATGATGAGGTAGTGATAAATACGCTAGATAAAAACACATTTTTATTTTATTTACTTTACTATATTTTTGATGATTTACAAAAATCAGTCCTAATGTGTACAGGCCTAAGTTACTAAGTAGATGCACTAAGTAAATTAAACAGCTCTCAAAATGATATATTTTGTTTAATAAATTAATCTCGAAAGTTATATTTCAATTCTTTCAATTCCAACGACAAAAAATTTATAATATTTACATTAAATACCGTCCTACCTTGAGTAGAATACATTTTCCTACAAAATCGATATAATATTTTAAATATACAGAAAATAGGAAACCTCGCCTATTATAATATGAATATTTTGGACTTAGATAAGTACAGTAATGAATACTCAAAGGATGCTATATCTAATCATAAATTTTATAATCAATATTTTATAATATAAATAATATCTAAATAGATAACCTCTACAAATGATGGGGTCAGTGGATGAGTAAACTTAAGCAGTCACTACTGACTATCAAAGAGTTTTCAAAGTGTACCCCAAGATGATTGTCCTCTCTATACGAAGAGATTCTCTAAACATATAGTACTGCAGAATATGATCATATGGGTTGAGCCCACGGACTATCAACGTGTCCGTATTGTATGGCGGTTAACGTGTCGCGAACTCGCTTGTACACGGAGTTAGGCTGGTCTAAAGTTGGGATCTTGATGTCTTCGCCCCTAAAGTTGATCAAACCAATTGGACTGACAATGCACGCCGTTCCTGATCCAAACAACTCCAATAGCTGAAAACAAACGAACAATTAGTATTAATATATTAATAATAAATTAGAAAATTGGGTTCCCATTATCAAGCCAGAGATTTGAAACTGGTATGTTTTAGGTCATTGAAAATTGATAACACGAGTGATTTACGTGACATTACTATCAATGAAACATTTTTATTGTTACTATGTGCAAAAATAACAAATAATTTTTTTGTAGTTATTATTTGGTCAATATTTTTTATGTTATAATGTAGCTATATTAAGTAATATATCTTCAAGATAGGTCTTACTCCAGTCAGAGACTTTCGTGATAGTTCAGTTCTGTTACGGATTACATATTATATTTAGAAAAAAAATATCGTTTTAGGCAGGTATATCTAAAATATCTTAATGAAATACATATCAAAAGGAGAAGTATAAAAAACAAAATATTAAGTTTGAAAAAAAAATCAAAAGTGTGTAAACGATGCATTACAATAGATAATATTATTCAAATGAGTCAATTTCGCAATGTAGGATATCAATTAATTTTCACTGTTCGCAAGATATCCAATTATTTTTATTATACACTCAAGACATTCTATCTATGTATATAATATATATTTTACATAAACATTATATTGAATTAATTTATAAAAACAAATCATTTAACACGCATATGTCTACATAAACTAATAAATGAAGCTTATCAATTATATATCACAGAAAATGATTACTTATTATGACTTGATTGAAATGGAAATTAAAACATAATTTTATTTAAATTTGATCAATACACAAATTGAAGTCAATTCGTTTGTATTTAGTTCTAGCAGCATTTATTTTTAAAGCAGTCTGTTTTTTAGTTATTTTTTAATTAAAATATTTGAGAATGTTATTCATTTTATTGTACCAAGTGTGAAAAACATAGTGGTAAAAAGATAAACAAAAAAACAGAGTTAAATATATTTCCAAGTAAAACCCAGAGAACCTAAACCTAAGGTATAAAAAAGTTGGTTGAAAACCAAATTCTCCTTAAATAAAAAATGATTTTTATGTTTGAAAACTATTGAGAAGTACATTGTACTTCTATAATAATGAAGTTTATAGTTTTATTTAAACCTACCCTGTTTTCGTTGACTAGCTGGATAACTTTTTCCATAGGGATAGGTACTTCATTGATCTCCATGTCTCCCCAATGACGAACCAACTGCAGGATGGAGTGTCGGGTTACTCCTGGTAAAATCAGTCCATTCAGAGGAGGAGTTGCCATTTGCTTTTCTATAAATAAACCAAAACAGAAACACTTACTAATATGTGTATTACTATTAAAAATTATGTGCGAAGATAAAAAAATTCATGCTGTAACGATTGAGTTTTGTTGATAAATTATAGTTGTGAACTTTGAAATCTATTAATGACATGAAGAATCTATTTATTCTTTAAAATTGAAAGGTTTACTAATGTTAAATTATTGTAATTTCATGATAATACAATCCGTAACTTAAGGACTACGATTTATGAGAAAACAGAAAATATATCATATAATTATTTCCAAATAATGGGCATTGTTCACAATTATTCAGGCTTTTTTGAGATAAATATTTGTATTTGTCCGTGTCAATAAATATATATCAAATCAAAAATAAATCTGTATTTGTCTAATTAATTTTCTTTCAGGTAAAGTGATTATTTTTTAAATACTCATACGTGATTTACGTTGCCTGATGAGTAAAAAAATTGTTGGTCCAATAAAAATAACTAAATTGAATACATCGAGTGTAACTTAACATTTATAAGTACAAGCATGGGTTGTGTGATATTTTTTTTATTTAATATGTAGATTTTATCTATAAATCTGCAATAAAGACCAAGCTTAAATAAATCAATGCCATTTTTTTGTGAAAAGTGGGTCATTATCTTTCAAATGTCAAAATAAGATACAGTAATCATGTTGGGAAAAAATTGATATATTATATTATTATGATTATAATAATATTTTATATTTGATCAGCAGGTTTTCAATGCTAATTTTAAAGTTGAAAATCAACATAAAAAGTAGAACACCAAAATTTCTCGAGATATTTTCATTTTTTATAGCGTAAGTGGGTTTTGAATGTAATGCCTAAAGAAACAAAAAGCTTAAAATGTTTTTTTGTATAAAAAGTTACTCCGTCATTCGTGTATTACGCGCTGACGTACATTTCAAAACATTTAAATTTTATTTTACAAATATGTATATTCTGATTTCTCTATAATAAAAAAAGTGTGAAAGGATCACATCAAAATGATAAAGTCAAGGTAAGAGGATGATAAGATGTTTGCAGTTATACCTAAATTGCTCAAATATATATAATATTATTTGTGACCAAAAAAATATATGATTAGATAGCAAATTTATCAAACGCATATTTTTATGTTTTATAACATACAATATCTAACAAAATCACCAAAACAATTGACGTCAAAATATAGCTGGCAGGAAAATTTCGATTTATAAAGAGATAAGACACGTTTATATGGTACGCATACTTTTTAATGATTAGTCGTAAGGCATTAGTTTAGTGACGATTTAGATTATTTTGAAAGATACCTACATAAATTTATCGGTTCGTGTTTCTATAATTCATAATATTAATACTCTCATACTTCTGGTTAAATTTAAATTTTGATTATTCGTATGAAAATATTTACTCATTAAAAATGCTATCATCAATAATATTGATAGATACAATAAAAAAAATTACACGCAAATGATCTCTGCTGGGTCAACAAGCAATAAGTATCAGCTGAATAATGAAAAGGTTTTCTTTTGTGTGATATTTTTATCAACACAGTAGAAAGCAAAATATAATTGTCTTGTTTATATGAGACTAGCTTTCAAGAAAATATATTGGTTTGTATATACACATATAAATAATAATGTATTGTATTACATCAGATATTATATATTGAAAAACATTTTGTTGTTGCATCAGTATTATAGTATTATCTCAAATGAGTAGCTCCGTGCGTGCCCTGTACTTAAACCTTTTTATAAGAATATATGAATCACATAAATTTTTCAATCATTAAATATGTGTACGTTTATTGATTGATTGAATAATTACGTAATTTTCTTATTATTATTACAAATTTGAATATTGAAAAAACAATTTCTTTGATTAGATTTTCTTTGATTTCTTTATTTCAGATTGTGTTGCTAAACATCCCTTTTTTGATTATCAAAGTTGATATAATGACGGTGTACAATAAATAGAAAACGTTTAAATTTTTTTATAGCTTATCAGATTATTTTTATATCCATTGTAAAAAAGTTCAAGATCATAGATAAATAAATAAAATCAATGCGGGATGTTTTTATAAGTTTTGGATAAGAAAGCATTTTATCATTGTTATCACTGTTAATAAGCAATATGACTTAAATAAAATCTTATCATAGAAAATTTCAGTCTTTTATCCTGGGCCTCAAGATTTATACAGTTATAAAATAAGTTGTCAATATCCTATGATGAATAGTTACTAGCCCAATTTAATAGATAATCAACAATTATTTTTTTAATGACTGATTAATAGATTAATAGTAATAAAACCCACAGATAATATGATAATATTAACTTTACTTATAGATATTTTATATTTATTTTAAAGCTGTAGTAGCTAGTTTATAACTCTATGCTAATAACATGAAAGGAAAATCACGCATAATGAACTAATTAATGCATAGTTTTTACCAAGCTCGGGGCAAGACGAAGAATAACTATGGCTTTGCAATGTAATGATCTTTTCCTGAAATTCAAAGTCTATATAATTAGATATTGCTTACCTCCATTTTCATCTATGTATACCATGAACACATTCATGGTACCCGCTTCGGTCAGCTGATGATCATCTCCATAAAGCCACAAAACTTGTTGGTATCCTTTTTTAGCAGCCTGGTTTTGAATGTCAATAGTGGGTGCATAATTGGAACCCATTTTACGATTGCCGACACCTCCAGGCCAGGCGCGTGTATGCGATGGATCAGCTAACAATGACACGGCTCCCGTAGTGTTTGCTTTAAAATATGCTCCTACAGGGCACAGTATTGTGTAAAGTAAAGCAGACTCTGGTGAAGTAAGACCTAGTGTGGGCTATAAACAAAAAAATGAGAATAATAGAGATATAAGGTTAGTTTTTATGGCTAATACTGAGATTAACCAACAAAATATTTAAATTGTTTTGACTAAAACTAATGAATACATTAACAGTCGCATAAAATATGTTGTAAATATATACATGTTATGACAGCGTGAAATGTAAAATTAATAAAGCTAATAAAGCGTCTTGTCTTTTTATTACTCTTGTTAAATATTATCAATTTGAAAATTATTTATCTTAAACTTACATCAATGCCGACAAATGTTGGTCTTATATAGAGACTAGCAGCTTCACAGTGCGGGACCCATTCTTGGTCAATTGAAATAAGTCTGTTTATGCACTTGATCATCTCGGGCTCATCAAATGTGGGAAGACCTGATCTGGCAGACGACAAATTCATGCGCTCCATATTCAAGTCGGGGCGGAAAACTCGTATCCTTTCGTCTTTACCGCGGTACGCTTTCATGCCTTCGAAAAGCTGCAGAAAAAATAATTTATTGTTATTGAATTACGTAACATAACATATGCTTACTTAATTAGTAGTGAAATATTTTTCTATAAATACAGTACTTATAATTTCATAATTACTATTCAATTATTTAAAATGAGTCTTGCCCTATTGTTATAATATAATTAATGGATTTATATTAAATTTTATACAATACCTCTATGGCATAATGTAAAACTTTGGCAGCAGGATGGAAAACTAAATTTTCAAAGGGAACAATTTCTGGTTTTTGCCATCCGCCAAGATGCTTGTAATAATAAATTTTCAGCATGTGATCGGTAAAGTATTTTCCAAATTGTAAATCATTAATATCAGGCTTGGTCTGAAGTTGGTATGGTGCTGCAAGTCTCACCGATAAATCTGAGAACTGAATGTAAACAGTTTTTTTTATAATATCATCTTTTCAACACAAATAAAATACAAAAGACGTAAATAAATGCACGAAACATCAGCTTATTCATAAAACTAAATAATTTTTGACACAAACTTAACATTTAGAAATATTGTAATATAGTAAAAAAAAATAGAATATTTTTTTATAATTTTTTACTACAATAACAATCTTTGAAGATAAAAAAGCTGAATTCCAAGGTTAAGACCATAATATCTACCAGTGCAGAGATAGCACTTGTTTATACAAAAATATGATCTTAACCTATGCAAACATAGATTTTTAAAGTAAAAGTTACACATTTTAATCAGTTTTTATATTTTCTATTGAATGAATGTGTACATTATTCTCAGAGTTTTAGAGCAAGAAAAATATTTACTCTAGACATTCATACTTCTGTGTGCAAGCATATATATCATATTTTTTATCTAAAGAAAATTTAAATGACACGTACTGAATGACTAGGTGAAGACTTGAAAATAGGCCTAAACTGTATAATACTTCTGTATTTATTATTATAATATATATATATACTCATATAATAAGGAAAAAAATACCAAAGTCTAAAATATACCTTTAAGCACAGCTATCAATTATAAAATTTGAATTGAAAGAAACCTGTGAGGAAATTAATTTGCTTATATTAAGAGTGGAGTGATTTATTTGACTATTCTAAGTTACATTACTATTTTATAAAAAAAATATAATATATAAAAAAATATGCCTGTTGGGATAATAATCTACACTCCTTAGTAATTCTGGTAATATATTATTGAAGTTATAATTTGTACATGTGTGTTAAAACATGTGGTCTAATTTAAATGAAACAATAAAAAAACATATTGACAGGATCACAATCGTCACAAAAAAATAACACAGCTTAGCCATTTGTTGACTGTGTTTTTCTGAAATTCCTTCAAGTAGCTCTTCAAGACATTATAATTTACAGCAAAATTAAGATTGAATAATTTCCTACTATAGATATAATTTATCGTAATGATATATTTACAAAACAAACATAGATGTAATACCTAATAACACCAAAGTGCTGTCTATACTTGTAAACAAGCAGAGTATACAATATTAAGTTAAAAATATAATAAATGAGTCCAACCTTAAAGGATTCCTTTGGTAATAATTCATGTGTCCTTTTTATTTTTGGCTCAGTGTTTAAGTAAGGGCCATCGGGAAGATTTACAATGGAACGCTTTATTTCCTCCAGTCCTGTTACATTCTGACTGGACGGAATCACATCTTCAACTTCTTGGATCCGCAGCGAAGAACTGCAGAATCTAACAAACTTCTTCAACTTGTGTTGATTCTCAAAAATGTGTTTGACCAAAGACTAAAAAAAATACGTGTTTTATTTTACATAAAGATTAAAATATATCTCATGACTTTTGACATTGTTGAATGATACTTTTATCTACTTTGGCCATATGTGTAAATAACACATAAGTAAATGTACAAATAATGTTTTTTTCAAACTTCTGTCATTTATGTGGACAGAAAAAAATACATGTCACCATTTGTGATTAAAATTAATAGCAATATATCATATTTATTACTACATGAAACAAAATAAGTTGATAATTTTCAATGTCCATAATTAATGATATTTAGTTACATTATAAAATTATTTTTACCTTACTCCTTATCACCATTTTGCTAAAAAAATATTCACTTAAATTTATAAATTATTTGTAATAAAATATAAATACTTTTTTTAAAAAGGCACAGTTTTCTCAATCTTTGTAAAATGTTTCAACACTTGTTCACAAATAACAATATTCACTAATATTGAATTGATATATTTAATCGATAGTAATGTAAATATATGGGAGTCTTCATTTCCCTGCTAGCAAAGATTTTTGCAAAAACGTACTTCACATTTGCCACTCAATATTATAATGAAGAAGGAATATACATGTGTGATTATAAATTTAAATTATGTGCGCAGTGGACTGAACACACACCACCACCAGATACTACGAGTGAAATAAAGTGGGGGAAGATAAAATTCACACATAGCGTGTCCACTGGTGATAGAAGACAGTGACGTACAAAAAACATCATCAAAATACTTAAAGAAATCTAGATAAGAACTGAGAATATTCGGGGTATCAAAACACTGATTACGTCTTAACAATTCTGAACAAACATGAAAACAGATATCTCCGACACTCTGAGTTGTGATACTGTAACGGCCTGCGTGTCAACAATTCTCAGAGCATATCATATGGTATATGGTACCCTGCCAACGGAGACTCCTTATATACGTATTACAATGCTACTGAACATATTTTGCCACACTTCATTATCACAGGACTGGGTCATAGAGGGTTACAGTTGTATATACCTGAAAACTTATGGAAAAAGATATTTGCATAAAAAGTAAAGTATTTATGTACAAAATTACCTTTCAACGCTTCAGAGTGAACAATGATTCATTTAAATACTGCGCATGCCCATTTATTTAGACAAAAATATTGTCATGTTATTAAAAAAACTTGTGATATATAAACTACAAATTATTTTTGTTAAATGTAGAATATTCATTATGCAAAAACATTCACAAATCCAGTATCGTCACGCATTGTAATGAAACATTTAATATTGCACATATATTATTGTGGTCAGTTAAACATTTTGGTGTAAGAATAATGTATGCTAAATTATGAGACTAGAAGACAGGACAAATTGAAGAATAAAAATTACACTAACATAGGTATATGGAGTGTGTTGTTTCGTAAAAACCTGTGAGTTGTGTGAATTTGGTATTTTAAATATTTCTGATGTATAGATGTACTTTGGTTACTGTGAACTGAGTAAATATCATCAGGGCTGTTTATGAAATCACAGATATTTCCATTCATGCTAGAAGTCTGGACCAAATCGTTGAGTCCATATATACAGGTAGAAAGTAAGTTTTCTGTTATCCGGAGCAGCTTTATTTGTACCATGACATGAGAATGCTTTTTCTTGATATGTGTATATTGAGGTTGGTGCTCGTGGACTTCCAACAAGCTCATGAAGTGTTTTTTTAGGAATCTTGATTTATATGGAAGACTGGTAAATTATTTCCTTGAGAGAATATCGCACATACAGCCTTTTGCCAGATATAGTTAAGTAGAGCAGATAGTAAATATAGTATGAGCATTTAAGGATCTTTTTAACATGATTTTCTTTTAATTTTAAGTTTGAATCTATTACCTAATTATTGTATGTAATATAATAATGTTCAAATTTTTTAGATGAGCACTCATCGTTCACATTTACTACGCTTTACGCTTCAATATCTGATATCAGAGACAGATATTAATTATGAGATACATTTTATCATTTGGAATTTCAAATATATTTGAAGGATACTTAAGATGATAAATAGATAAAATTTACATTACTTAGGAAATTTTGTCATTATTTTCAATGATCTTAATCAAATATTCATGCAGATTTTATCAAATTGTTTCGAAGAAAGATTTTTGATTGCACCATTAATCACAATAATCATTCATTAATGCTACTTATATTTCAATAGCACATTATATTACAATATCATATTATATATAAAAATAAAGGCGCCTAAATAGTTTATTGTGTATGTATATATTTCATTTAACTTAAATACCTATTATCATTATTTCCCTCCCTGCTCTCCCCATTCTGTTGCTTGTGCATGGCTGCCATTCCGTACCCTGAGCGGTAATTGAGTAGTGGACTTGGAATGATTGTGGAGGGATGTGCTTTGGAAGTACGTGGTCGACGTGGGGGGACGTGTTTCCATAGCTTGCTCCAGAAAGAGTATCATATCTAAACGCCAGAGCTTTGTAATGAAAGGATTATATAATAATATATTGGGCAGCAGCAATACGCAGACTTTTCCTTCCAATATAAAACTGTGGTGTAGAAGTACCCACTACACTATTTTCCCCTTAGAAAACCATGAACACTGGCTCAGAACCATGAACAAATGGACGCCAACCTCCTCTGAGGATAGGCACTTGATGAAGACGATTATTTAATATTTCTTGTTATCGACTTTTAAAAATCATTCATTGCTATGTTTAAGTATATGTTAGGATTGTAGTTACATGTGTATAGTTGTGTGTAGTCTAAGTAAGCATTAAATCACTGCGAATACAAGAATGTATTTAATAATTTAAGATTGAGTGGCCACATAGTGGCGAAGCTTTTATAGACTGCTGCTTGACAGCCCGTAGCTGTTGCTTTACACTCAACTGCCCGGTACACCAGGAGTAAATTTATATTTTTTTTACACTAAAAATAAAACTAGTGAGAATGTGTTCGTATTTGTATATATTCTAATATATTTATAAAATAAAATATATTATCATAAAACATAGTAGTAATATTTCATTGATACTTAAAACCACAAACAATTATGAAACTTCTGGATACTTTATTAATGTATATTAAATAATTTACACGCTTTTTATTTTTCTGATGATGAAAAATAAAAAGCATTACTTTATATAAAATATTTACATTTTACAGTGTATTAAGAAAACGGCTTACTGCTTTGTAAATGTTAAAAAAAAAACTTTTTTGTAGCTTTATAGTCTGGACATCAATTGGTAATAAGATTTAATATTTAATTTAAGTTTCTTGAATGAAAAATACAAAATAATGTTATACCGCAAATTGCACAAATTTTCTTTGGTAATTATACAAATATATGTTTGATAATTGAAAAATAAATATCATCTATATTCAATTTCCAAGAGACGAAAGGTTGAAATTTAAATGCTGTAAAAATGAGTAGGCATTTCATTTTTATTTCCATGTTTCAACTTATTCAGTCAAAATTATTAATCACAATAGTTTTTTATTAATGAGTAATAATGTCCTACTTTCACAAAAAAGTATGTCAGCTACAAATCTAAAAACAAAAATATAACGATATATATTTTTTAATACTTTCAGTCAGATGCCACAAAATCATTGTTCTCTATAAAATTAGCAAGGATATCAATAAATAATACAAATAAATATGAAGTATTTTCTTATTTGCCAATATAATGGCACGTTGGTAGCATTGTTACAATTCTCACTAAGCTATTTATCAATACAAGTAACTTTACAACTAACCAAACCTTTGAATCATAAAACATTAGAGACTAACAAAGATATAAGTGTCGTTTGCAAGTATCAACTGGCATTTAAGATGAATCCTGACTTTTTTTAAATTTTCAAAATGAATGAGATTAACTCTCCTTTGGGCTTGTACGCCACAGCTCGTGACGAATGTATCATACTCTGCAATCGACAGATTAAACTACATGAAGGCCCGTTATGATTTTCATTTATGATAAAAAAGAATATATATTAAATAAAGGTTTAAGAAATATTAGGTTGTCTCAGTCTCGATAATTTATCTTTGTTGGAAACATGCTCTTTAAATAGTTTCATTATTTCATTATCGTATTCAGGAGGAGTTGGCTTATGTCCTACAGCCCAATAAAATATGTCCCAATCATTAGACGGTATGTTTATTAGTCGATCATATAAAATGGCCTGTTCTTCTGTCATATTCTTCAGGTACTTTGCAGCAAATGTACTCAGCAATAAGTCATTCTCCAACATTCCTCTTTTACGAGATTGATAAAGTAATCTGAAATAAAAATTGTAATTAGATAATCTGAGTATGCTCAAGGCGATCATTCTCTGAGATCGATCTAAGGAAATAAAAAGATAATAGACCTGGATCAGCAAGATAGAAAGATAACACCACAACACAATATTAATACATATTTAAGACAAATATGTTTAAATTTATTTGACTTTGATTAAGCTGAAAAAAGTGTTAATGATAATTTTTGGGCTTGAAATTGAGATTGACACATTCTCACTTTAGTTTTTACGGAAAAATTTTAAGTAATGTTATTTGAAAAATATTTTAATTTGTTTATGTTTTTTCTCTCAAGTATCTGTATAAGGAATATTTTGTTGAGTTACAAATTATAAAAATATTTGAATAGGTCAAAACATACCTGGATTTGCGTACTTCGAGGGTCTCTTGTCGATCTGTCTCATATTTGGGTATTTGTCCTTCATTTGATTCATCAAAATGAACAATATCAGTGGAGAAGTTACGCACCACAAGGAACTGCCTATTCAGGGATTGCTGAAAACATTAAGTTAATTAAATAAATATTATTTTCAAACGTATTTATAGGTGTTGGCAGCCGTTATTATATTGAATTTGTTATTGGGTGTTGTGGTGTGTTTTGATTAAAAGTTTGAGTCCTGGTAATGGGACCATCGTTGAGTTTCGATCCCTGAAGATATTCCGAAGAGACGAAAACTTCAATTAAAAAGCTGCACAGAGTGAATCTATTAAACTATTTTTTTTTTATTTCGCATAGTCAAACACGACATTTTTAATAATTTATCGAATAATTGGTACGAAAGTCGGCTGAGATACTATAAACAAGTTTTTTTTTTTAACCAGTTAATCAATATTATATTACCCTTGCAAATTGTGACAGTCGCACCGCTTTCACTGCAAATCTTGACATGATTTAAATGTTGATATGACTAAATAATTAAGAATAAGTTAAATATTACGTAAAATTATTAAGGTACAGCACTCAATATTGACGTTTATTTTTAATGTTGCCTAAAGCTAAAATCGCTTTTGGTCACATTTAGATTGATAATTTTTTTTCAGTATTCAGCGAATCGTTGAAAATGAATAGTATTTATTGCTGAAATTCGTTAAAATAATACAAAAAAGCAAAGTAAAAAAATAATTTACAATTTTTGAGTTATTTTCACCTATGTAGCACTACTTTTGGGCGTTTTATAAAATGTCATAAAAAAAATAAAAAAAATCTCATATTAAGCATGCTGCTCGAACTGACAACACCAAACGATATAATATACATTTATATGTATCGTCTATATAGCTATTCAACATATTAAAAAAATAGGAATTTTCCGTCGTACTATGTCACCAATGGCTTATTTATTTTAAGCATTGTAGATTTTCGTGATCTGATATATCTGGGATGAAATCCAAACATTCATTACATCCAATGAATATCCGTTATTGTACTTTTTTTAAGTATAGAAATTGATTCACGCTATTTTATAGTAATTTGTGTGAAACTAAAATTTCAGATTAAAATCTAGATTTTAGTGAGTATAAATTACAATGGAATAGCACTAACCTAAAGATTATACTTTAACCTCAATCTCAAAACAATGAATGTCTAAAATATACACGAAACAATCCGAGATATCGGAAATGTGTGTCAACATTATAATGTAATAAATACGATTTAAAATGAATGGCTAAATTATGTTTTTATTTTATTTTAATTGTGATAGTAATTCGCGTTCAATTTCTAAGCTGACAGCACGTTTCTCCTTTGAGTGGTGTATCCTCAGCAAATGAAGCTCGTTCCGCCTCTTTTCTTCGTTTTCTATCATTTTCAACTTCAATTTATAATAGGCTAAATCCAACTGCCAAGCCCTTGCCGTCCCTTTTCTTCTTTTTCTTGAAAATCTAGATGTCTGAATGAAATAAGAAAAAAAGGTGATTGAGAGCTAATAAAAAAAATATATTCCTGAAGAGGCATAGTTATATTTTTGTACCGGTGATCGTGGAATCCGGAGAGCTAATGGAGGCTCAACATGAGGAATAACTGCAGGGGTTATCATTTGAAACAAATATTTATTATATATTATCTCTCATCATTTAAGACAAAGAAGTCATTTTCACAAATTATCTAGAATCATGGCAATCATTTTGTTTTTGAATACTGGTATATTTTTATTGTCATTTTTTTTTATTATTCTTTAGTTTCAGGGTAATCAATATTGTAATAATAAAGTAAAAACCATGTCAGTTAAAATTTATTAAAAATTACTGGAAATTCACAAAAACCTGTAGATGCTTAAGTTCTAAAAAAGGATTAAAAAGAAATGTAGGTGGAGGTCACTTTTCTGAGAATTGAAATAAAAGTAAATCTAAAGATAAATTATTTATTTATTTAGACTTATTATAAACATAACTAAAAATTGAGATCACTTTTATTCATTTTGGCATATTATTAAAAACTATAGTAATTAAAAAAAAAAAAAAATTGAATGCCATTGTCCTCATCGGTAGGCAATGGTGATCAGCGTGTGGGCAATGGCAGACAGCACATATCGCACACATAATTGCGGGCTGAATTCCACCCAGTGCAATCTGCATGAGCCCAAAGCCCACAGGAAGTGCACCGGAACCACATTTCTTTATCTCGCCCGAATTCACCGCATACAAGACACCGGATAGCAGGGACATTTGAATCATCATCATTAGTATTCACCTCCGATTCCTGCAGAATTTTTTTCTTTAAATTCTGAGGAGCCACCTTCTGCGGCTTGCCTTTCACAGCTTTACCCTTCTTCTTTTTACATTCTTTTTTTATCATGTTCTCTTCGATAGGTGTTGCATGCTGCTTCTTTCTTCCTTGTCTTGTCTTAAGGACATAGGATTTTTTATGCATCTGCATGAAATCTTGGATTTTTGATGCAGTCACTCGTTTAGGAATTGTTGGATAAACATGTCTGGATGTGCTTGGAATAGGGCTATGACGTTCTAGCGCAGCAGTAGTTTTTGGTGCTGGGATGGAATCAACAACTCTAGGAGCAGTTGGTGCTGAAATGGAATCAGCAGCATCATGAACTATGGTAGGTTCTGATTGAATGACTACAGCTGCTGTAAAGTCTTCATCAGAAAACATGTTGGGATCCATGGGGAATATGCCAGTTGCTTTAAAACCAGCTTCTCCTTTGCTTATGGAGGCAACACTTGAGAATGCTTTTTTAACCAAGGACGCTACATTATATGGAGTTATTCTTTTTGCAAGATGTCTCTTCATGAAAAAGTCACATTCTCTTCTGTATGCTGCTTTGAGTGGTCCAAAAAAGGACACATCCAATGGCTGCATGCGGTGAGAGGTATGGGGCGGTAGGGACAGCATATGAATATGGTTTTTCTTGCAATGCTCAAAGACGCCCAGTGAAATATGGCTTGCGTGATTATCCAGTATCAACAGGACCGGTTCATCTGCAGAAGGTCTAGCATGATGGGAAAAGTGCCTGACCCATTCGAGGAAAAGTTCCTCATTAATCCATCCAGTATCGGAACATTTGTAAATAGCTCCTGCTGGGCCATCCTTTTCAAGGATCGGGGTCATTTTCTTTCTTGGGAAAATAAACATCGGGGGGATATATTCACCAGCAGCACTCATGGTGCACAGCAGAGTGATATTCTTTCCTTTTTCCCACCTTGTTATAGAGCCTATCCTCTTCCGTCTTTTAGCAGCCAATGCTTTTCCAGGATCTTGGACGGTTGGAATCCCCGTTTCGTCACAGTTGTAGATGTTCTTCGGCAGAAATTTGTGTTTTTCCACCAGTTCTTTTAGCAGCTTGTAGAATCGTTTAACTTCGGTTTTGTTAAAAGTCGTAACCCTTTTGATACTTGTAGTTTCAGGCTTCCGCACAGAAATATCATTCCTGCTAATAAAGCACTCGAACCAAACACGACCAGCCATTCTTGAAACCATGTTAAAGTTGTGTTTCAGCTGCAGGGCTTCAGCATAATCGAATGCTGCTTTTTTTATCTGGTTTGCGGTGCACCCATAGAAAATATCAATCATTTTATTTATTGTGTTCGCGAATTCTACTTCCATCTCAGGTGTGAAGACAGTAGTACGTCCGAGACGAGGTTCCTTTTCTATTTTCATCGAGTATCTCTTTTGAAGACTGGAAAATGGGATGTTCGTTGATTTCGCGGCTTTTCTCATCGAATAACCATGTTGGTCAATAAGCTTTACGGCCATATTCAGTTGGTCCATAGACCAGCCAGCCTTATTTGTCATTCTAGGACGAACTTTTGGCACCTGTAAATAAAATAAAACATTTCATTGAAGTTAAGTTGTGTAGGTAATAATTGCACCTGACATCAATTGCTAATATCGCCGAAAACGAGAAAAAATAATCCAATCAAGGTTGAAATTATAATTTGGTTTCTGTTAAAATGGGGGTACCACCATTGCCAACTGACTCCAATTGCCTACATCACCTCTACATGTGTAGTCCATCTAAATCTACTATAATAATAGCCATTGTGTGTGTGTATGTTTAATTTTTTGGTTCTCTATAGAATATCTTAAAAGATACAACGCTGATTTTTTGCACGTAAGTTCAGTAAGTTTTTATGTGCCGAATTTCAAGACGATAAGATAATATTTTCATTCATAAACTAATTAAATAAAACTATCAAATATGCTTTATGTACGAATTATATGATTCTGTTGTTCACAGCGAGAATTTCAAGTTTAGAATTTTTACAAAAAAACAAAATATGATGCTTCTAAGAAATTTCCAGTTTATGTCAGCTTGACACAAGTACCAATTTTATTTTTTAGTTGCGTTAGAAATTATTAATCACATCATTAATAACTTAAAATGCCTCCTAAAAAAATAACACCGTCTAAGCACAGCAAACGTAATTAAAAAAGAATAGCGCAATTGAACGTGATAAAGACTGCACCTAATAAAGAACAGTGCAGTGAAAGTGATTCGTTGTTTGTGACACGAAATGTGATATTTCCTAGAATGGCTTTGCTTTCGAAATTAATATCCGGTTATTCAAAATATATGTGTACAAAATGAAATCAAATATTCATCTAATTGTCAGCCAAACATATGTTTAAACACTATTGCATCGTTCATCGAATACGTCATTTTATGACGGGCTACATTTCTAGTAATAATATAATAACTGGTGATGGTGGATTTGAACAAGTTACGTAGTGCTCAATTCTAGGAGTATTCTCCAAGGTTTCCAGTTACAACATACATTTCTTACATATTTATCATTTTCTATTTATATGGATAGAGTAGTTAAAAATAACAATAATATGCTTTTTAAAACAAAATTACAATAACATCAACACATTTTCTATAAATAATGTTAAATTTACCGTTGATTGTGAAACCCAATGTACATCAGCAGGGTCAGGTTTCGGAGCTTCCTCTGAGGTTGTCACCTGTAACCGTTACTAATTATATTTTATAATTTCAGCTATAGTAATCAATGGTGACAAAATATTCAGATAGAGCAGGGGTAGCCAACCCGCGACCCACAGGCCACATGCGGCTAGCGAGGTTCATCACTCTTTAACAAAATATATTTATTTTATAATGGCCAAAGTAGTGAAAACAAATGTATTAAAAAAAATACATTTGTGCATCCATATATTCAAAAATTAACTGTCAAAATAATGAGAAAAAATTTACTTTGATTTTAAATAATATTCTTGCGAATATATGACAGATATTGCCTGTTTTATTCATGAGTTTACAGATATGAGTTCACAGAATAATTGAACTATATTCTGCGAACTCATGATGACTTGGAACATTTTTTGATGATTTAATTTTTTTATTTCATTCATATTTATATATTTTTTATATTTAATTTTTAGTGTTATATATTTCTTTACAATGTACATTTAGTATTATTATTATTATATTATCTATGTTTACATGTAAAAATAAAAGTAAACACAATAATAATAACTCATTATGTTTCAATTTTTCACTCCAAAAACATGTCTATAGTGTATCTAAATCTAATATATTTTTATATGTAATTTTATGTGTGGCCCGCGGATTTATGATGCATTTCCAAAGTGGCCCGCAAGATCATTTGGGTTGGCCACCCCTGAGGTAGAGGGTTAAATAAGAACATACACTCATCGATGATTGAAAAGCTGCTAAAGGTCCATCATTAGATTTATCCCCTGTCACCCAAATTACAACATCATCATTTGACTGAAAAAAAAAATCATTATAGTACCTATTCAAATTAATACAAAATATTTATCATAATATAAATATATTTTCTCACTGTATTCATTTGATCATCACTGTCAAAATCATTGCAAATGTCATTAAACCCAAAAGGTACCATCTCAGCCACCTCCATATCTTGGGCAGATGGAGGCGCCGGCTTAGACACACGAGCAGTGGCTCTTCTATGTTTAGAGATATGCTTTTTTGACATCATTTTCCACTGCATAATGAGCTGCTTGGTTTTTCTAGGCCGCTTATTAGTCTCACTAAATCTGTTGATTTTCAAAAATATAATATGAAATAATTTTCATTCATTAAAGTGCAAATCCCACATTGCAGTCTATAAACATTTGTAAAGAAATCAACATTAAAAACTAGTACGAAATTTCACTCAGTTGTTATTAATTAGCATCTATCGAAACATAGTGTAATTTTTATTCAAAAGCCTCGGATATTATGTACATTGTGCAACAAACAAACAAATTGGCGTTTCATCTCACCACTCCTAGTTTTCGAAATCGAAAATAAAAATAAGTAAAATAAAATTGGTCCAAATCTAAAATTGAACTCTTATTTTTATCCATTCAAAAGAAAGTAAAACACCTGTAAATTTATCTTGAATTTAAATTATCGGTGCCGATTTATGTGAAGTTTGAATTACCATTATTAGTGAGAGCAATTGGCATTTATACAGCTAGTTAGCAGATGGTAATTTATTCTGATGAGCTTGATAGTATATCGTGTAAGTAATTAAGATATTCCGGTACAATTACACCAATGGATAAAATATAATTTTCTTACAATTCGGTAATTTTATTCCAGGCGGTCTGTTTGTTTCTATTGGTGACAGTACGCTGGTCTTTGCACTCTATGATCGCTAGTTTATCCTTAATTAAAGATCTCAACACTTCCTAGAAATAAAAATACATTCGTTTTAAATATTAACCAAAACACAAAAAACACGTTTTACTACAATTATTTGTATTTATGAATATGCACTGTTATGGTAATATTAATATAAAACCTTTTCATCTTCATCCCAGTTGGTAGACTTAAATCTCTTATTGGTCATTGTTGATGCGTTCACATAATACGTAAAAAAAAACCTATTTTTATTGAAACCATGTTAACAAAATGCAAAAGGTAATGTCAATGACAGCTTCAAAATAATTTTACACTATTTTTACACCGCAAGCATACTTTTTGTAGGTATTCCGCGCTTACATCGCCTCTTGTCATAGGGACGCACAAACATAACCTGCAAATTTGACAGAAAGATTTAGGTACGTTCGTAATATTAAATAAAATCACGTTAACCTGCAGAAACAACTCTATTTTATCTGTAATGATATGTTAAAAAATATCGATAGTCCGTGTAACCTAGACATATAACGGCCCGTATAAATCTCCGATTCAGCTTGTTTCTGGGCGTTTGCGATGGAAATCTATTGGATCAGTGAGGTTAGTGAAATGTATTTTAAATAAAAGATTATTGAAATTATCAAGTTAGGTTTGAACGACATGGATGGAAAGCTTATTTTTGTGACTATTTCGCTTATACAGAAGCAGGTCTTATTGGGAAGTAAACGACATTCCCTCATGAAAGATCAGGACGACGAGGGCTTTACATTAATTTCATAATATTGGTGGATAAAACTCAGTAAAATTGATAAAAAAAAAACATTCATTTTAACAGTTTAAACCCAAGGTATGCACAGTTTGATTGATAAAAAGTGGCATATTTTCAAAAGGTATATAAAACTACAATTTATTTTTTCTTTCCGACCTCTAGCGTACAAAACTCCATATAACAAAACATTGTATGTATTATGTTTTCACGTCTCAAATGTAATACTAAGTGCTTGTGGTTATTATGTGTTGTATCATAATACACCTTTACTATCTAATATACCTATAATAAACCTCACTAACTATTATGATAGTAAATAGAACAAACAACTTATAATAACAATCCAATTTTTAATTCTGCCACAATTGAATTTATTAGAAAACTAACCAGGAGTTTCCTATAGTTCGAGCTTTTGCACAGTATCATGGCCAATAACAATCAGTTATTTTTTAATCTATTTATCATTTGAACATTAGATCAAATGATAAATACTTTTATTGTTTTTGATGAATTTCAGTATATAATAACTGTCACATCTATCTATCTTCACAGTTTGAGGATGATACCATAGGATGTAAAAGCTACCACTGTATCAGTAATAAATAGGTTGTATCGTTCAGCAAAAAGCTTATCTCAATTTCATTTTCAGATTTATCAAGGGAGAAATTCACCAGCCTGTATTTTATAGAAATTATTAAAAACTCCTGCCCCCAATTAAATTCTTCTTCATCATTTGCCTCTCCTCAGAGGAGGTTGACGACTTTTTCACCGAGCATATACTCATGCTGAACTAGTGTAACTAAATTAATTGAATTTAAGTGCTTCAAGCGTGTATTGTATTGATTGAAGTTTGAAAGTTAGATTCCTGGTAGATATCCTTCAAATCAAATTTGAACTACAAAATTTTATGTAGAACTAGAAAAGCTCAGATTCAAAGAAACATTATAAAATAAACTCCACAAATAAGGATTGATACCTGATGTCAATCCTAACTCAAAATCAATAGTTAGTGTATGGATCTGTAACTAGGATATTGTTAACTCAGAATATAGTTTTTATTTAGCTTAAGCACATTTCATTTAATTTGATTTTCTTTTTTTATTACCGATCTTTAAATAACCTGGTTTAAAAATGGAATGAATTTGTGTTTATTACCCTAAATAAGCTGTTTTACAGCATCCAGCCAAGAGTCTCATTAAAAATACTACCTAGTTTTTTTTAATAAGTTTAAATAGGTTAAATATTTTCATCATAGGGATTGATTATAATTTTTTTTTAAATATCTTTTTATTTTATCCGTTCTATTGAAAACATTTAATTTGTGATAGTAACAATGACAGTAAATAATAATGACACTTTTCTCGCGTAAAATTCTTTTCTTTCGGAGAAAATAAAAATTATATTTTTAACGTATTTACAATGCTTTAACGTTTCTTTTATTGGTAGCGGTGATTCTGTTCAACTTTTTCTAAAGTTCCGGACAGTCCAAAAGAAGAAAATAAATATTGAGTAAAATTTTTTTCAAGTCCATAATATTTTTTTATGTAATATAAATATTAAAAAAATAATTATTCAGGTTTTAAAGAACATCGAATATCTAACCAAGCACGTAAATAGTGAGACTTGTGTTTTCTGGAGACTGGAAGAAAAAGAATCTGACAATGCTCATTTATTTATTTTAATTGTTTTAATGTAACCACAGACAAGCAAGTCCGGCCATATTGCTAGATACGTCATATTGGTTATTGGGCGTCGCCATTTTAGATTAAACTTTGTAGGAACCTGTTGAATGTGTCCAACTTTTTAAATCAGGCGACCGGCAGTGTTGGTTTTGTTTTTCATTATATATTTTCCTAAAAGTTTCTTTGCAATCAAAAAATGGAAGATCAAGGCGGCAGTTCGTCTCCCCGGGTCACCGCCGAGAACAAAAAGTTACAACAAACTCAGGATCAAGTGAACGAGGTTGTCGGGATTATGAGAGTAAACGTACAAAAAGTTTTAGAAAGAGATCAAAAACTTTCGGAACTCGACAACCGAGCCGATGCTCTTCAACACGGTGCTTCACAGTTTGAACAGCAAGCCGGAAAGCTAAAAAGGAAATATTGGTGGAAAAATGTCAAGATGATGATTATAATTGGAGTGATTGCTGTTGTTTTCCTCGCTCTGATCATTTATTGGGCCGCTCCTAGCGGCTCCGGTTCTGGAGGGTCTGTCGAAGCCCCCGCGGTCACCCCCGAGCCTAAACCTTAACTCTTCCACATCCGCAGCTTTATTATATGTAATATTGGAAGTATTGAAAACATTTCGATTTGCTGTTAGTTGTAAAACCACAAAAAAAGTGATAGTATACTGAAGACGATAGATTTATTACAGCTTTCGGCATGAAAAATAGTATGCCAGAAAGTGAGTAATATCTTCAATACAATATGTTATCTGTATGTTCCATAGTGTGATCATATGACTTTAATATTAAGTAATGTACTACTATTTAAAAATTCTATATATTTTGATAGACAATTTTTGTCACTGTTTATTTCAAGTGCAGGGTCTCGATTGAAATTTAAAGTGCCTTGTATTAACATAAATATTATATATTATGTTCTATGTTATTTATATGAAAACATGTTTACTAAAGAGTGCTCTAGACGCTGTATGCACAAATATAAAGTATTTATTATTCTTAAGAATTTTCTATATTACTAAATAAAATGAAGATTTTTGTATTTAGATTTATGGCTTGGTTACCTCTAATGCTTATTAATAAAAGTAAATAATTATTCTTGAACATGTTTTTCATTTTGTCACTTTATCAGTTTTTATTTATTTTGTTTGATTGATGAGTCAGTTTAATCAAAGATAAAATAGCACAGAACACAAAATATTTTTTTGTCTAATTACGCATGAGACCAATTTTTATTTCTCAATCTTACAAAAATATTTCTTAATCAGCTTACCTTTTTGTTGGGTTGCTTAAATAAGTTTATACTAAAACAATGCAGCTATTGCCTAAGTTGATAAGCATGATGCAATCCTTGAAAGTAAATTAGACATTACTCAGTAATGTAGTTGATCATAACAGCTGTTGATTAAATAATTGGACCACGGGTTTTACAAAAATGTGCCCACTCTGTTTATTTCTTCTCGGAGAGTTCCACATTGGAAGTATGAAATATTTATTTACTATGGGTCAAAACTGTTTTTCAAAGTTGACTATAATTCACCTTGCCAAATATGGAAGGATCGGAGGCTAAAACTTGAACTCGGGAAATGTGAAAAGAATTAACTGCCACACGATAGGTAATGAGAGTTTTACTTGAAGAAAAATATTAAATTTTTGTAATACAATTTTTACCCTCATATAATGTATTTTACCTAAAAGGTGATATCTATATTTAATATGTTTTTATATTATACTTATAGTATTATTTGAAATTCTATAAAGTTAGAATGATTGAGGTTGCAGTTATGTTAATTCTCAAAAAAATTCACAAACAGGAGGCATTCAAACTCATGCATCTTGATGTTGTACAAATTGAATTTTTTAACGGATTAAGCATCATGTCAGTCAAAAGGATCAAATCACTGGACTGCGGTGAGGGAGTTTCACTGTCAAAGATTTTTGCATGTTTTAAAATTTATTGGTATTTGAAGCCAATTTAAAAATTTAGAAGTATTTTTTTCATAATATGATAAATCTGTTTGTTGGATACTCGTTATCTATTTTATTATGGCCTTTGTACATATATTGGCATAACATAATGGATAAAATGTTTGTATTTTCTATTTTTACTTTATTTATCATTTTTAAAAATGTAGTCTCCACATTTACAATTTTGTATGGATGAAAGTATTCATGACTACTTATACAATTATGGCAAACATTATTAAACAATGCCGTTCATCAATAATTTTGATTGCATATATTTTTAGATGCTTTTAAAAATAATAAATAGTTTTGATCTGGGACTTTCTTTATTACCAGACGACAGGGTAAAATAAATAATCTGATACATTTTTCCACTTTTTATAGTCAGAACAAGTATTGAATACAACTAATTAATTTTATTGCTTTAAATAATCTTCCTGAACAATTTATTTTAGGCCTTATTTCAACTATATATTTTATCTAATATTTATTATTTCCGAATCTCACTGTATAAAATATTTTATGTGAAAGTCCACGTAACAATAATTCAGTACAATGTTGCCATATAAAAAAAACATTACAAAACTAAAACGAGTTTTTTAATTATCTCATAGCTTATTAGATATATATATATAAATAAACACACACACATATATATATTTTTAAAAATACCCAAAGCACTGCATCAGCCTTGAAACTTTGTTATTATATAATAAATAATTTATACTAGAGTATTCTATCAAAATTCAACAAAAATAATAATTTTTAGGCACTAGTTTAAAACATTGTCGTCACAGATTGAAGATGACCATAATTAAATAATTTTAGTTTCAATAATTTGACAATGAAACTGAGCATTTAAAAAAATATATGTTATTTTGTGTATATAAATACGAATTTAATGAAACGTAATTAAGCGTAGTAAATAAAAACAAAAATCATTCTCATTTACTTCGTTGGAAACTTGTTGCCAAGAAAGCCATTGACAAAGTATATGTACAGTGTTTATTTTTTTTTACAAATGATTGTTTTGACTAGGATGCACGCCATTGCCGGATTCCAATATGAATCTGATCGTCAACTTGAAATTCCGTCTAAAAGTAACACCGCGTAATGTCGCGATTATTTAAGTCGGTAAGTATTGTAAAGATCTAGGAATTTGTTGTAGGCAACAGCCCACTGAAGCCATGACTGTTTCTTCGTCTAGAAATTTCATTTGAATGAGCCAACAATTTTGGCAATGCAGACACGGTATGTTACAAGAGGGCTTTAAAATTTTTCGGATTACTTTTCACAAAAATTAAAGCCGCTACTATTATACTATGCTGTACTATAAATATACTATTCAATAATTTGTCGATGGAGATCAGTGATTCATCGTAAACAAAAATAGAAAATCTATATGAGGCGGAATTTTCTGGTCCAAATTTGATCACGTCTAGTTGCCGACAGTTATTATCCCAATAACAAGGAGTAAGCGTAATGCATGTCTGATTTGATATATGATTAAATTTATAGGCTGTAATTAATGCTGAATAACTTAGTTAAATGCATCAACCCACGTCGCGTCCGAGAGTCGCTTTTAGGAAGTCTTACGAGAAAATTCTTTTATTCGCTCCGCGCCATGAATGAGTCGAGTCTTTATAAGGAGCTAAGAAGAAAATTATAATTTTGATGTAGGCGTTTACTGGATTTCTAGAAATATTCCGTTAAGGTCCGACCTGAACCTTTATGGTTTGAATATAAAAATGAAATAAAAAATGTACATGAATATTATTTATATTGGAAACTGTTTTATTATGCGGGTGAAAATGAAACACGAGCACTACGCTAAAACCAATTTCAAATGCTTCGTACTTCTCCCTTATTGTTTAATCGTTATTTCTAGCTCTCGATTGACTGAATAATTTAAAAATATAGCGGATAGCTTTATTTCGGATGGGTATTGGGTTGTTGTTTTTTTTTTTTAAAGTAAATAAACAAAGATCACTCAATAAATATGTATCGAGTGCAGTCGATACTTCCACCCTCGAATGGAACACTCGCAACCGATTTGTAATTAGCCAATAGCGTCTTTGCATTGTTCGCTTAGGCAAAACCACAAAAAGCACCCAAAATAAGGGGACGCTATTGGCTGACTGCGGGTCGTGTCTGAGAAGGCTTCGACTATGTAGATGCGAGTGTGGATGGAGTTTGCAGATTCGGAGGTCCCTCCGGAGCGAGGAGGAGGAGGAGGAGGGGGAGGAGGAGGAGGTCGGGGCCGGGCTGTGTGGGGCGCGTGGGCCGCGTCGCCGAGCCGAGCTATTTAAAAGTGTGCGCACGCCCCGAGCGCCAGTCAGAAGCCCGCCGGCCAGTGACGAGCACGGACGCGCGACGCCGCCCCGCAGCCCCCTCACGGTGCCAAGTGCCCGTTCTGTGCAGTTCAGTGGTCATCCTCCCGTGTCAGTGCGCGATCGAAATGGCCGACGGAGGAATCAAGCGAAACGTCCCCATCAAGTTGGGTGACTTTTCAGTCATCGACACCGAGTTCTCGAGCATCAGAGAGCGATTCGACGCAGAGATGAGAAAGATGGAGGACGAAATGAGCAAATTCCGCACCGACCTCATGAACAGAGAGAGCAACAACTTCTTCAAGAGCACGACAAGGTAGGCGATATTCTCCCAGATATTCCGGTGGGCGTTTTATTTTTTGTTTATTGTTTGCGGGAAACCCTACCTGAAAATGAGAAATCCTCGGAACGCCGATGACCCGCAAGCGGGACCGAACGAAACGCGCCCTGCCAATCTTGTAAACAAACAGAGCGGATGCATTATTCACGATTACCGTAATCCAATACTATCCCCTCGCCGCCTGACGTCTGCCATTCGGGAGGGCGAGTCCTCGCCGCGACGGCCGATGCTTCTGTTTGTATTCGGTCTTCCGATAATTGTTATATCATTGGCGACCCGCTCGCCGGCCACTCGGTCGCCGGTGGCTTCCTTCGCGACATTTAACCGAAACGATTGTCGCAAACGGAGTTTTGGCGTTTCGTCGGGCGAGTAATTCTGGTCGGCGATGACGACACTCCTCCGCCGGGTAGAGTGCCCCGTCCCCGCGGCCGCCGATACTTTAATATGCAATTTTGTTGTCGCGTCATAAATTCTGTCGTGTCGACATGATAAATATTCGGCGATGACCATAAAGGGAAGCTCGGATGAAATGAAATTCTTTGAACCTGTTTTACTTTTTGGGCAATGAAAAACATTCAAGATTACTTCAGCTTTCTACCGACCGAAGGGCGTTTGCATTAATAATAAGATTATATAAATAGTTTTGCTTTTGAAATACACAATGTTTGTGCACAGTAGCAGTGTTTGTATACAGCTTACATTTTCCGTGCCTGCGCATTAGACAGGCAGCGGTCCGTCTCGGATAGATGTTAGGACTTATTTTCTTCCAAGGGATCTCTGAATATTTATGATGGAGGTATCACGATTTCGTCTACAATATTTCTTGCAATACGCTTTTTACTAGAATTATTCCCAACGAAAAGTTGATATTCAGGGATCCCCCTGCAAACTGCACGATGCACCACTCGAGCCCTCCGCGACTCTCCAGGCCCGTCGTCGCAGGGGATCGATAAAGTCGGCACACTTCCCTGGACGTCTGCACTTCTTCCCCGCTGTTTGTTTACCGGCGGCCGCGGTGGCGATGATGTCACGAACAGAAATAGCGCCGAAGACTTCTAGAAGTCGGAAGAACGACGTCGGTTCCGATCGAAGACGCGGGGGCAGCAGCCGGCGGAGCTGCAGCCGCGAGTCTCGTCGATGACGTATCTGCTCCGATGACGGCGTTCTCACAATGTTTTCCATCACGCCAGAGAATGACGTACTACTTATCTGTGCCCTTTTATGAGCACAAAAACAATACCCATAGTCATGCATGCAGTATGCATACAAACAAGTAAATACATCGGTATGATTGTTTGCGAAGTTGCAGCCGAAGAAAGCTGTTATTTCAATCTCGATTGGGTGCCCGGTATATCACTTCATTACCTCAACGCATCCGAGGTTACGAACGGTTAAAAAAAACAGCTCCAAAAAAATGTAAGCAGCTTTCATTTGCATCCTCCCGTCGCCTTGCGCGAGCAGGTCAATCCGGCCAAATTGGGAATTGAGGAAACTACCTTTCGCCAAGTGCTTGGCATTTAATAGGTGGGCCTCAGCGTCACCTCGGTGTTCCAGATCTGCCGCCGCGTATGGGCTGGCCGAGGTGACCTGGCCGGGCCTCCCCCGCGCGAGGAGTCGCTATTATCGCTGTTCACTGTTCACCTGTGCACTTTGCACGAGTGCGGCGATTGAAAACTTTCATGCGAATCGATTTTTATGGATCGTATTGAGCGAGTATTGTGCTCTTTTTGTTCGCTTCCGAGAACGAAGCCGGGCGATGGGTGAATTCTTGTACAGTTTTTCGGGGAAGCTTGAAGAACTGACCCAGAAAGCGCATCGAAAACCCGACACGTTCTTATCAAGCTTACCCTGGGCGTTGATGCGCGCATCGGAACATTATTACGGTTACCGATCAGAGTTGGCAGCCCGCTGGCCCGTCATTAGCGCTGGTCTCCGAGTGCACCCCCCGCTCTTGGCACTCGGGGCGGCCGAGTTTGATGGAAAAAATCGAGTAAACTTGAATCTAAAGATAACCAGCCTGACCGCCCCGAGGTTGCGTCGGTCCGCAGATCAGCGGAGAGCTCGAGAACGCGAGGCCCGAGCGCGGCGATGACGATTATGCAATTCGTGATGGATATTTATTTTCAAAACCGAGAAACGCCCTGCTGTGAATATCGAGAATCGATGAAAGCGTTTACTCCGTTATCTTTTACCAGAGCTGGGATTTCGCCTCGGAAGTTCCCAGACGGCTTTGAAAATTTTAAATCCAAACAAGGCTACGAGAAACCTCTCCATTTATTTGAACCGGGGTAGTAACTCGATAAGAACACACTATCAGACGATCGCGCTCAATAGAGTAGTGGTTCAGAATGAACGATGCCGACTCCTTGTCGATTCGACTCGCACCTCGTGCTCCGCTTTTTGACATATTCAAAAACAAAAGCGAGTCTTATTGCAGCACCGCATTTTTGGTTTTGAGAACACCGAGACTGGTGAACTCGAAGATTAATTTTCAGCTGAGTGTTAAAGTTTGCCCGATATACATTCTGGCAGACGGAGCGAGTCTCCCCCGCCTTCCCCGTGCGAAGTCTCGGCGATGATTATTTAGCACGCCTTCGCAGTGGGCCGCATGCGAGCCGGGCGGAGGAAACGAGGCCACCGAGAGGCTCCGATCCCTGACCTGTATCGGATGCCGCGCCATGGGAAAAGGTAAAATCGATCGCCGGCTTCGTTCCGCGGACGCCCCCGCCGCCAGATCGATCGGGACGCATCTCGGCGACATCGGAATTCCAATGCCGCGAGATTCCCCTTCGGAACCGCGACAGCTTCTCGTGGAAAACCTCAGTTTTGTGGACGAAGGCGAGGCCATCGAGGAGACGCAAGATGAAGCGAACGGTCGGGGCGCTTGATCATTTTGGCTTCAAAGTCGAAGGGCAACCTTCAGAGAAGCTCGAGTCGGAGTACGATCGTCAGCGGCACTCTAGTGTCGGGCCGGCTCGAGTGTTTGTCTTTTGGTCACGCAGCCGGAGCATCCCGAGGACGTGACGGAATGTACCTCCCGAAACGCACTCGGTTCCTATTCGATGCGAACGCTATCGTCAGTCACAACGTTTACAATAGATCAATCTTCCTCAACAATAAGATTCATTAAAAGATTGAAAAAAATGGGCGGCGCGACCTCCGGCCTCGTCGATTGAGCACCTACTTGTAATAATATATATCGAGCCAAAGTTTATAAAACAATATCGCAACGCGTGCCGAAAGTAACCATTGTTTCGATCCAAAGAGTCAGAATCGGCGCTCGGTCGCCGGGGACCGCCATTGTCAACCTTCCGTTTCGCTTTCCTTTCCCAAATTGATCTCACTCCACCGCGGGTCGAGGACCCCGGACGGCACGCGAATCGTGATCCAGACACTTTTGATAATACTCCATTAGCAGCAGACCCGGGCCCTTGTCTAGCAGACCCGTTAGTCGCTATTCAGTGCTCGGAACAATGAGCGCGCCTCTCCGGACGGTCTACTTTTTACTCTTATACAAAAATACTAGCCACGCCGGGGCAGATCGCAGACTGGATTACGCGATCTTCAGCCTGCTTCCAACTTTCCTCCTCTTTGGGCACGAATAAAAAATAATTTATTTTGTGGTAATTTATGAGAACTGAATAATAATTGCGTATCCACGCATACGGTTCACATTCATCCTATTCCCACGTATACAGTATTGTAATGCGGTGTATTTTTACATCCGACCGAGTTCTGTAAACAATAATGTTTTATTAAGACCTATCAGCATAATGGTTTCCCTCTTTCACTGGCGGACTAGCTATTATAAAATCTATACATTTACGGGTAGACGTGTACAGTTTGACTTATACAGTTTGGGCGCGTGGTATTATTTTTAGCTCGGCCGGTGTTGAAAACACTTGAGGGAATATTCCAACTGTAAAATGTAAAATCCTTGTTATATCCGCCGGCTAATAAATTATAGTTCGTAAAGGTGGGAGTGTATTCGCGAGGGCGAGGGCGAGGGCGAGGGCGCGGGCCGCAAACATGTCGGGTATTGATTCAAGTCGGCTTATGAAATGCCGGCCTCACCGTCGCGATACTTCTTATTCTTCCGAGGGTCGGCGAATTTGATTTACTGTTATTATTCCACAAGCGTACTAAAAAAAACTTCTGATTCCTTATGTGTGTATAAATATACTTATGCTTTGCTCGGCGTTTGAAATAGGCTGGCCGTTACTATCGCATTTTTGTGCAAAAACCGACAAATTTCGTTCTCATTTTTTAACTATCGCAAACATAAATTTATGGCTGGCTTATAATACGCATTATCACAGTCTGCAAGATACTTTCGACGCGATTATTTATAACTACTTATGATTGATCTATTTCGCTTATTAGTGCAATTAGCACCTATCTCTATGCAAATATGCTAAAAAATGAGTACAAAAGTTTTTTATTTTTTAAGATGAAATCTAAACCGTTGATCCTCAATTTTAACAAAAAAAAAATTGTATTCATACAGTTTAGCCTCGATAATCCGAATATCCTTATTTGGACTTCCGGAATGTCCGCATTATTCATCGGCCGTTTGTGATGTAAACGATGAGAAGTTAATGATTTGCGAGAATCGGATATTTATCAAATTTGCAGCATGCCAGGAATTGCTCAGCAACAAGTAAAATGTATTGTTCTCTAATTTACTGGCGATAATAAAACCTTTATGGCTCGCCGGGAACTTCACGGCTCGGCCTTGGCGACATCCACCGCTAGCTACAGAAAACTCAAATAAGAAATTTGAAAACTCGGATAATAGATTGGGACATATTATGTATATTGTCATAATTCTCGTTTATATATATTATGTTGCAACTAATGTTGAACGAGCCAAACCGACAAGAGAATGGCTACAACGAGTGCGCTCGATTGTACATTATATATTTTGCGAGCACTTCCTACTGGGACATGCATAAAAAATTATAAAATCAAATAAAAGTTGGTCTTTCCTGTCGGCGTTTGGTATCGAACAATAATGTATTTTCTTTACACGAATGCATCGATACTCTGCGATGAATTCATAAACGCCGAGACAATCTATTTTCTTCCTTTGGCACGCATAAAGTCACAAGTGTGTTAATCAAGAATCGCGAATCAAATGATGAAATAGGGCCTGGGTGCGGATTATCGAGGCTGAGCTGTTTGCTTCCAGCATTCCCAATACTGGTGGAATATTTATTGTATTTATTTCTATAATTGCAGCCTATTTGAACATGAGCACTAACAAACTAACAATGCCGCGTTGATTTTTGCATGTCTTACAATTATGAATCAATGTCTTCCGGAGGATCCACATCGGCCAGCAAAACGACGACCACGAGGTAAGCCGCTTGCACCAGCGCTTCCGCCTCCATCAACACTTCCCATCATTTTTGTGCCTATTAGTAGTATTTGTAGTATAAACAATCACACCCAACCGAGTTGAATGGTTATTTTATGTATATACTGTATGTTATATACTGTAAAAATATTATACACGTGTTTTGTTGCACCTATGCGTTTTCACCCGAAATGGGGGATACTCAGTTATTTTCAAAAATTATACATTAGTTTAAAATTATCAAAACGCAATATGAGTGCCAGGTCTCCCCTTTTCGGGCGATACGAGTTTTGAAGAAAACGTATACTATGCATGACTGACAAAAGTGGTATTTATTTTTTTTAGTAAACACTGTTATTTTAGTTCATTAGGTTTGCAGTTATTTTTTAATCACACGCTGTTTTATTAATTTATCATTTTCATAGTTTCGATGAGACCATATTACTCATTTTAATCAGCCACATTGACTTTTTAATGAGTGATTTTATTACACATACTATATTTATAACTATTTTATCATTCAATCGATGATGCGAAGACTAATCCAACTTTATTCGGTAATCTTCAAGCAACCGAACCCAGCGTTATTTTAATGACCAGCGCTTATGAATAATAAACATAATTCAGCGAATAGATGCGTGGCACTTCTGCGTCACCTCACCTCCTAATCATCTCCCCATTTTATGGCTATTAATAATATTTACACGCAATTCGGTTCTTATAATTCGTTTGCGGCTTGCGGGCCGAGGCGCGCGCTGCATCCAGTGAACACTCGATCGTAAATAATACATTTAGAAATAAGCATGACATCAGCGTCCAGTGCACGAGGATGACGTGTCCTGAGCCTCGACTCCACGCCGGCGGAAGTTCTCCTTCACAAGTCTAACCCCAGAATGGGGTTCCGCAAATAGATCGAGATTACTTCGTGCTTTATTTATCCAGCTCGCCCTACTCGACCGTACAAGTTATTATATAATACAAATTGAATCGGCTGCGGTTCATTCTCCGTCGGGGGCTATTGATTGTTTGATTGCAACTTCTCGGCGAGTCGAGTGTCTCGAGACACTAATCCGTCTCGCCAGAAAGGTATTCGGGCCGAGTTTTGTCAACCGGGTGATAAATAGTCTCATTTCTGCGGTCGTTAATTATGACAGCATGCAAATGGGATGGATAACACCAGAACATTCTTGATTACTCAAAAATTATAATATTTTGTAGGGGTCCCCATCCATTCGTATCCATCGAGTATATTGGATTGTCTTTTGTGTAACTTCCTGCGAGAAACTGGCCGCCCTCTTCCGCCGGCGGTGTTCTCGATTTTCGTATAAATAAGCGATTTATTTCGGTAACGAGTCTTTTGCGCGAGCAAACGGTCGGAAATTATTACGTTTCCTTCCCCAATATCTGCGATCATCGCTATTTTAGAAAATAGGTTGCCGTTAACTTTCCGCAAGTCACGGAGCTATGCGGTCTTCCTAGCCGAGATGACCTTTCGGCTTCAAAACTCGAGTCGCGAGCGGTTCTCACCGATTACTCTTTGGAGCCCACCTCGCTTATTTTTACTATTCAATTTTTGTAATGCATCTATTTTGAGTGTGAATAATATTCCTTTTGAAATAGAGCTAACACCGTGAGGCCTAAACTTTATCATCGCACCGAGATACCCCGCCATTTGAGAATACGTGACAGTCACTAATTTATGTGGCAATTACGAATCTAGTATTGTTATCTCCTCGTCGTTTCGTTTCACTCGAAAACCGCATAAATGTATGCACGAAGCGTTGAAGTTGTCTCGGATCGGATGTCAAAACCAATTTGATTATCGCGTCCAAGAGTCGAAACAATTTATCAATTGTCGTTTTCGGCGACAGAGTAGATTAACTGCGAATTCGGGTGTACCAAAAAAAAAAAAAAAACATGACAACGGATAAATTTGAAGAGAATTGAAATCCACTACAAAAATATTCCTATTGTTGATACTTGCGATGAAATAAATTTTCGATCAAATTTGTATCGGGGGATTGATTTATTTCCTGAGCGACGAAGTCCTAACGTTTGGTGTGTCATTATATTTTACAGCTTAAATCCATTATCTGCAAAAAAATAATTTTATTCAAGTTTAGTTTCACGTTTCACTGTGACTGAAATGTTGAATTCCCCGGTAAAACTGAGGTGCAAAAAATATACCCATTTTTATCATCGGATTTTGTAATTTTTTTTATAATTTTTAATCGCAATACATTGGACAACTGTATTTCAATGCTAGATGTATAATTTTTTAGTACACCTGTGCACGCCGCGGTATAAATCTCCAACAAGATTTGGGAACTTTTCTATTGCGAATCGTATCCGATACGTGCGATTCTTCTGGGTTATTTTATGGAGTGTAATTTTATAATTCTTATACTGAACAAAGGAAACGATGGCCCTAATTAGTCGACTGTCGCCACGCGCTGATGAATTCCAAAAATACACGATGTGTTGGTATCAGCTAAGTATCATCTATTTTTAAGCGTATTTGCGGAATCCGAGGCCGCATTTAATGGTTGCAAAAAGTTTCAATACAAGACGCAATGCCGTCGCTCTTCGCATGAAGCATTATTTAATCGATTCGAAAGAAATATATTTTGTAATCTATAAAAAAAAAAATATACGAAAAATCGTATACTTTTTCACGTCATCAAAAACTTCAGTAAGATTTTTATTAATAGTCGATTTCGTGTTTATTTTGTCTACTTTGTTTTCATTATTGTCATTGGAACACAGAAATATCTCAATTCATTTGCTTGGCAAATATATTGCATGCAACATTGTCACCTGATCAAATAATTAACACCGGCACACGAATAATGCAACAGCGCCGTATAAAATAATAAAATTCACCTGCTTGTCGACTTTGATTCATCGTGCACCTGGACAAAAAGTTTTTATGTCAATATCTATACACCTTTGTCACTTTTTTTTTTACACATTCATTTGATTGTAATAATATTGCCTAAGGTTAAGCAAAGGGAATCATATTGAATTTCTCATAAATAAGCACTTATATATTTTATATTTACTCATACATCTTTTAGATTGTATATTTACACTGAGGTTTTGCGAGTAATCTTAGTTATTATATTTTAAAACATTTTATTTTTTATGATAATATCAATATTTCTTTTATTCTGCATGTGAATAAAAATACTTATTTTATAATAATCATATTAGGTATTTATTTCAGTTGTATTCAGTAATTTTATTATTATATTTTTTGTGCCCCTTATTACACAATCATAATTATCAAGAAATGATACTTGGTAACAGAAAAAAACTATGAGTTTACTAAATGATAAACATTCTTAAATAATTATTATTGTAATATTGATAAAGGTTGACGAAACCGGTCACCAGTGGAAAAATCACCCGAGTATTTAATTTAAAATATAATGGAATTCCATTAAGTACTCTGTCAAAAATATTGATTAATTTAATTATTATTGTGTAAAAATGGGTTCGTTAACTTTAAGCATGAATTTTTTTTAGTATCGAGGTTGCTTGTATTTTTAACGTTGTGATTTCTTGTCTAGCTCAACCACATCCAGCAATGTACAACACAATGACGGAAGACAGCTAGCGGAGACAAATCAATGGGGAGCAGACAGCATCAACTCTCCCTTAATTCAAGATGAAGGAGATGGCAAGTCCCTGAAGCTGAGGTTCGACGTCAGCAAGTATGCCCCTGAAGAAATCGTAGTCAAAACAGTTGACAACAAACTTTTGGTAAGTCTCGAATGGTGAAATTCATTTAAATTTGTCTTATTTATATTACGGGAAAATTATTTTCTAACTGAGAAATAATAAATAATATTATACAGTAAGAATCTATGTAGCATTAGGCAGGCGGCCAAATAAATCTATCTCGTGGCACGTAGCTGTTTTGTAAGCTAAAGATAGCACTGTAAATTTTTTATGCAAAATATACAGTTAGAATAAAACTTAAATGATTGAGTTGCATCATTGTTGTGACGTTTTTCAGCTCAGCTATATAGTTTTTCTGTATAGCTAAGCTGAAAAATGTCACAACAATGATGATATATATTAAAAAAGATATCTTCAATGTTTGTCAGTTCCAAGCTTTTTCTTCAATGACATTTTGAAGGTTAAATTAAAATCTAGTAAATAAAAGGACATAATTATTTGGCACCATTAAAAGTATTTTTTTGATATACTGGTAAATATATATTTAAAACTATGTAATATTTTAGTCAGGTTATCATTATTAGGTTTGAAATGATTAGTACTGAATGATGTCTGCGTGTGCATGTGAACAAATTGCTAATTGTATTGAATTATAATTTACAGGTACATGCCAAACACGAGGAAAACTCAGACACCAAGACAGTGTACAGGGAATACAACAGAGAGTTCCTGCTGCCTAAAGGAACCAACCCCGAAGCCATCAAGTCCTCTCTGTCCAAGGACGGAGTGCTGACGGTGGTGGCGCCTCTGCCCGCTCTCGCCATCACTGAGCAGAATATCCCCATCAAGCAGAACTAATCGGAACTCTTTGTGCACTAAATCTATTAACCTATGACTTGTGAATCACACCAATATTTTGAACTGTTTCATTGTACTTGTGTGACATGGTGAAGTGGCCTTACCTCTGCTGCTGTATGCCACTTTTTTACCTGAATGAAGAAAGACAGTTTTTTTGGCCTTTTATGTCTGATTACACCCGAGCCACTCCTTTGCGAGCTTTGCCTAAATTTTGTATGTTTTCTACAGCGGTCACACGCCCTCAGTTACGCACTAGCTTTTTTAAATATTAACTTTGATACTCGGTGATACTTTAGCTATGTACCGTTGGCGCAGTCGGTTTGAAGGCAGCGTTTCGGTTATTGTTGCGGATGGAAAAGTCTCAGTCACAAATGCAAATATTTTCAATGATTCTAAAAAGATTTTGGGAAACATTTGTTTTTAGTATTTATGCATATATTTATAAATTAACATACTAATTTTTATATTATAGAAACGGAAGTTGATAAATATAAGTTTTGTTACTACACACAAATATTTTTTAGATTTACATTATTTATTTATGTAATATCAATAAAATGTGTATTATGTCGTAGAAGTGAACACATCTTTTTATTTTTACCTTTTCCAATTTGATTGTGCCACAAAGTGTTTTTTAAAGCCTAATAAAAATGATCAACTTTGTTCTTAAAAAATAACAAAGTACAATTTTAATATACAGAATTTTTAAATACCAGGAATGGACAGGCACATGTTGAATGAGATAATCAAAGCAAATATATTTTTTAATTGTATAATTTAAATTAAGTTTTCTGCAGAACCATAAATAGGCTTTATGTGGAGGAAATCACGAGTTCTAGAGAATACCCTTTGGGAATCGCTGGATTAAAATTAATACACCCGTAGAAAAACAATTGAAAACAATATTGTTTCAATCAGAAGACATCACGTGGAATGACATTCAAGTATTTACTTAAATAAAAATACGAGGCTCTTATTTATTTCTGGAATAATTTTCCAAGATTGAAACTTAGATTAAACTGGAAGTGCCTGTATGGCTTCGATATCAAGAAAACAACCGTTGTAAATGCAATTGTCACAATGATCTTGGTTTTTTTCATAGACTTCATTGAGAGAGGATGGTTGGGCCCAATCAAATCAGACGGAAGGACCTGCTTTTCGTTCAACTGAAAAAAAAAAGAAAAGTTTGGTAATTATGATGGAAAAATAATTTTTTTGTCATAAAAAGATGATTATTAATATTTGACTTGAGTATCACAACTTATGAATTTTAATTAATAGACTTTTGGAATTATATTTTTTTGGTGATACAAGTTCTTTTCGATGATGAATACTCTGGTGATAATTGTGTGAATATTTTAAGTGGCCAAGTCTGCAATATACGCATCATACTGATATATTTTTTAGTAGCAGTAGACTGGTTTTGTTTATGTAAGGTATGCATTTGTGTTTTTAGAATGACTATCACTTGAAAACATGAAAGCGAATAAAAGGTTGTTGCATAGTTACCTTCGAAATCAAATATCTGAAGGCTTGAAGTTCTTTTCTTAATTCACTGCCTGTTTTTACAAGATCACGGATGGTGGATGATAATTCCGTAGGCTTGTTGTGCACCGTTTCCTTGGGGACGTTCTTTAAAACATGTTGGAGGCTGGTCTTGAGTATGGTCAGTTGTAGCAAGTGGGAAGCAAAAGTTGACAAGCATTCAACGATACTGTAAAAAAATATTTCATATTGTCATATAAGAGCATCCTCTGGGCAAATGCGGTTGATGAAGACATTTATTTGAGTCTTCAATGGATAATTTAGAATGGGTGAAAAGAATATTTTTATTTGTGTAATATTGAATTATATTTCTTAATATGATTGATATGCTTATTCAGGAGTACGCACAATATAGACACTACTATGACTGGTGAATATTTTCATGAGTTTACATTTCAACTTACTCAAAAGTTTTCTCCTTATTTGATCTTAGGCCCTCTACAGATTTCAGTTTCCACTTGTACGTGTGGAATTTGTGCAATCCTGTTAGTATTTTTTTTCTCTCAAAAGGATATTGGATACCTATGCGAATCAAGTCTTCTTCTTCAAAGCACAGGAAAGATTCAAGATCTACATTGTTTTCCATCATTGAAGATTCCAGGCTGCTGCAGTTCATTGCATATAATATTTGTTTAATATACTTAAAATACGCTTTCCTAAAAAAAAAATACACCCACATATTTTATATATATGTAAATAGTAACTGAATAAATTTTGAAGGATTTGTTTATTTCGTTTAAAAAATCTTTATTGATTATTTGATATGAAAGTTTTGAAATTGAAATTTTGAAGTATCATTGTCAAACTGAAAATTTGAACTAACAAATAATAATACAATAGTAAACCCATCACCTCATTAAATTGTTATTTTAGAAACAGGTGACAATTTTTTCTTTGTACACAATTTGAATATAAAATATTTTTATGGTGCATCATAAATTTTTAACATGAGTTTCTATCACTTTTTGTCTTTTGAGCTAATAAAATATGACTGAATTTTTCAACGTCTTGACACTATCACCTATATGTGTAGTGAAAACCAGAAATTACTTTGTTTTGCCAAGCAATTCAGCAATTACGTTTTTGTCTCAGTGATGCTCTCAAGTATGGGAACAATTTTTAAATGAATACTCCAAGTTAAAAAGATACAACTTGAATTATTTGTTACTAAGAGGTATAGTATAAGGTAGATTTTTACCATTTTCACTTGTGACATTGTTTTACATTTCTCCACAAATATGTATAAGACAGAATTTATGGCAAAGAAATAAAGTAGAGAGTAAAGAATTTATGGCAAGGAAATAAAGTAGAGAATTATGCATTGGTTGTTACCAACATTTTTATGAACTAACAAAAGTAAATATAACTTATGTTAAACTACTTACTCCTCCGTGTATAGAACACCAGGAAACATTTCCTCCCACTTTTCAGGTTCACCACAACAGCTATGACTTTCATAGTCGTCGTCCACACACAAGTATTTGTCTAGAATCCTTAGTAAGACTGAGCGATCATCACTGAGAAGATGTTTGGATAATGTCATACCCGATTTGGTGATCACATTTAGATCTGCACCCTTTGTTATTAGTTTTTTAAATATATCGGGACACATATCTGTGGCGAAAAATATTGCCTGGATGGGAAAAGAAAAATGACGTCAACGACTTTTTCGGTTTCAAAATTATTTTGGGGTGCTTCCCATTGAAGGAAAGATACAGCAGTAATAATAATAATTTAAATGTAGATAGAGATAAATAAATTATATAGACGTTTATATTTATATTATAGGTAAGTATTTAATGTTATAAATTTAACTTTTAATAAGCTTAGTGAGATTTAGATATTAATAAATATACATGAAAATTCTTCCAAAAAAAATTAATAATTTTTTAATTAAAATTATTTTTATTAGTGCCATACATGTTGTTTGAGAGATTTCCTAGAATCACAATTAAGATAGACAGGGCCCTTAATAAAAAAACCAATTGTTGAGTGTTATAGCTTCACATTGTATATTATAGAAATTTAAACCAAGTGATAGTTGCAAACACTAGACTGTAAATTATTGATGTGCTGTATTCATTATTTCTTTTTATAAACTAATTTAAATTATATAATTTGCCAAAAAATACAATCCATATTACTAAAAATGATTTGAAATATTGAAAATACTATGGTGTTGCTTCAATTTGAAAGTTTATCAATCAATAAAACCTGTATAGGCAAAATCGTACTTCCTGTGAGACGGTCTTCACAAATATCAATAATATATTTATCAAAAATTCTGTCATATGCTGTTTGATTTTTTCTGATTATATCATTTATATTTTAACGATTGGATTTTTAGTAGGAATAAAATAGTTTATAATAACTGCTTTTTGTCATTTTAATAAAAAAAAAACTGGGGCATAAAGTAGATAACTTTAAAGTAGAAGATTTAATGTTAGTATCAGATACTCACAGTTTTTCCTTGGCAATCTTTCATTTCAAGATTGGCTAACGGCAACAATAAATCAACCACATCGCTTTTACCCCGGGCGACGGCTCGCATGAGGGGCGTCTCTCCATACGCATCCCCTACATTGACTATTGCTTTTTTGTCCAGGAGATACTTTACACAGGCGTAGTTTGATATATTTTGAAAACTATCACTCAAGCATGCACACATCAAAGGTGTTATAGAAGCTGAAAATTTAAAAAACTGCATGTTGTAATATTTAAAAAGCAATATGAAATTAATAGGATACTATTCACTACATATAGGTGAGATTCGAACTCATATCTCTTGACTATATTACAGTTATACTTTCTAAGGTCATGTATAACTAATGTATGTGCAGAATATTGGCTAGACCAAAAGTCGTATTCTTTGTGAGATGAAAGAGCTTTCATTGCCTCAGTGATAATATTATTATAATAAGAAATATTTTAATAATATAACTCACCACAGCTTTTGTTTGGATTCGTGCTTGGTAAACTGAGAAGGTATTTTACAATATGATCTTGAGACTCTGAAGCTGCAAACATTAGAGCTGTCCATCCCTTTCGAAGAACTGTGTTAGAATTTAGATCAGAATCTAAAAAGATAAAATAGTCAATTAGGTTTAAATTGACTCAATAAGACAGTAAGTTTATATTGAAAATTAAGTAGTTTTCAGAAATAGTTATAATTTATAATGATGGTAATGTGAAAAATGTTTGGTTATAAAAATCAAATTGAAAATGCAAATTGGTTCAACAGTTTGCCCTAGAAATAATATATTTTGCTTTGTGGAACTGTAAAATAATAAAAACCTACTCGCAAAAATTTCTTGGATAAGTTTTAGATTCCCTCCCATAGCTGCATCAGTAAGTTCATTTTCCAAAACAACTTCAGGATTCACATTGTATTGTTTTGGGGTTGATCGACATTTCGGTATTGAAGTGTCACTTACAAGATCAAAACCATCAAAATCATCGATATAATCCTCATTTTCGTCATCAGAGCAGTAGTACCCAGGTGGGACCCCGTTCATCATATAAAATGTTATATTTCTTTTGTCGGTTAAAAAGTAATCAATACGTCTGATTATTCAGATAAAATAATTTTAATAAAAGGATAAAACATCAGGACCCGAAAAACAAACTGGCATGTAGGTATATTATTGAAATTTTACATTCCACTGACATTTCCCGCTGTGCAGTTTGTCTATGATTAATATATTATATTGTCTATGACTAACATTAAGTTGTCAGTGCTGCCATCTAAATAATATCGGTGCATAATAGACTAAATAGTACATATTTATGGGAAGTATCGTCAAACTAAAAAATGGTTATTTCTCTTGTGACTCGAGTTTTAACTAAACAATATTTATCAAGTTTCCTTTACACGTTGTACGTTTACTTTATGGGTTACAAAATTAAACAAAACATGACATAATATTTGTGGTTCAATTGAAAAAAAAGTTAATTTAAAATAGGTATTATTAACTATAGAGCGTTACAAAACGTTTAAATCATTGTAAAAAATGTATTCAAGGTTAATTTCTGAAATGCTTATAAATGACGGTTCAAAATTTTTAATGTGCAAAAGTCTATAAAAATTAAAAGGTCGAATGATTAAAAATATAATGTATGTAAATGCTACATACTTTTTTGTTTTAGAAGTAATACTTGTGACAGTAATTTATTTCAAGATTAAAGCATCCGATCACAGCTTATAATTTTAAGAACGTGCAATACTAAAGGCTTGCATGGAGCTTGGCGTATAAACGGCGAAATGTATGTGTATGTTAGACAGATCTTTCGATTTTACATTATCTGTTGTCTATGGTTATTAACGTCCGCAAAACTTGATAGATGTCAAACTGGGCAATATTATTTTTCTGATATACTGTTCAAAATAATCACTTTGTAATATAAGAATATTGTTATATAATTGTTTATTATTCAAATATATGGAAAACCGAATAAAATCAACGGACTAAATCGCCGACAAAAAAATGCTACCTAACCTCTTATACTGATCTACTTTGTTCAATATAATATAATAAATTGATTGTATGACATAAAGCTCAATGATTTTATAACATATGCATTGATTTTTATTGTAATAGTTATCTAAGTATAATACTCATTGAATCAACCATGGGAGAGTCAGACCTGTATGTTGCTGTTATTTGTTCATCAAACATGAACCGAAGTATGGAGGCACATGCATTTTTAGCAAAGAAAGGTTTCAGAGTTAAGTCATTTGGGACTGGAGAAAAGGTAAAACTCCCCGGCGTGGCAGTGGACAGACCAAATTGTTACGAATTTGGTGTTCCATATGATGAAATTTATAATGATCTGATGGAAAAAGATAAACAATTCTATACACAGAACGGCCTACTTCACATGTTAGACAGAAACAGAAGAATAAAGCCACACCCAGAGAAGTTTCAAGCATCACTAGAAAGGTTTGATGTTATCATATCATGTGAAGAGCGTGTTTATGATCAAGTGGTTGAGTGGATATCTTCCCAGCCCAGTCTATACAGTCAACCAGTGCATGTCATCAACATTGATATACAAGATAACTTGGAAGAGGCGACAATTGGTGCATTCCTCATCAGTGATATGGTGACGATGATGGCGCAGAGCCCTGACTTGGATAATGCCATCGATGAGTTAATCCCAGAGTTTGAAAGCAAATGTTCTCGAGCAATATTAAATTGTGTTTTATTTTACTGATATTATTTTAACTTATAATTTCAACTCAAACTTATTTCAAAGTACTGTTGTGTATATCATATTTTTAACATTATTCATGACTACCACTTATGTATGTACATTTTGTAATCTAATGGTAAGTTGTTCATTGATCTTCCTAAATGACTGAATGAATTTATATTGTTTACCAGTCAATGTTAAAAAAATGCTAATTTATATTTATGTTGTGCGAGAAAGTAACATGTGATGTGTTTCCTTTAACAGAATGTTAAATGTTTATATATAAGTATTTTTATCAATGAATATATCTACTGAAAAATATACAATTCAAACAATTTTTTTTGTTATTTCCAATTTGTTCTTTCTGTCTTCTTACCCGTGATGAAATTCTCGTAAATCTCAATTGATAATCTTTTATATTCCATGACACATTGTTCAATATGTTTCTACTCATTTTTAAATAGCTAAATGGCTAGGAGATTATCATAGTTTTTGTTTCATTTCAAAATGCTGTGAGTGACAATAAGTCTGAAAGAGCCCCTTTAGGGATAAAAACTTTCACTAAAAAAATATATTCTAACCCTCTTGTTTTATTTGTTATTCCACACCTCTTTTAAGACAAAAGTTGTGTTTTTCATATTTATACGATTATTTCTGTACTATCACAGTTTTAATTTAAAAAATAATTGACCTAATTCTTTAAGGTATTCAAGTTTTAAGCTTACTTAATTAATTTATATTTAGGACAGCATAAGTCCACAAAACGTGAGCCACTAAAATCCAGTCAACTGGTATATTCATCAAGTATATCGACAGGATTATATTTGCATTTAAGGATTTGTACGTCAGTGGCAGAGATTGATTGCAAATATCTTTTTTTTTCTTTGGTTTTATGTAATACTTAATGAAGAAATAAATTGAAAACAAGAAAATATTATTGGGATCATATAAAATGAAAAACTTTTTAGAATAAACTTGTTTATATTTTCTCAATATGGAAACCCCAATATTATTATCAGAGTTTCTTATAGCTATCTATAAAAACATATATCATAACAGTTATTTATAATTTTGAATATAAAGGCATTATAATATAGGTTAAAAAACATTATAATTGTATTTTGATTTTTAGTCAAATTTCATTAAATTATCTAAATAGTAACTAAAATTGTCATATTACTCGTTACTTAATAATTATTAAAGATTACAAAAAAAAAATACATGTATCACATAATTTAACAATCATTTACACAATAAAAGGTAAGTATAATTAATTATTAACATGTAGAGGTTCCTTCTTAAAAGGTGGCATATCAAAAATCCGAGCTATTCCAAGGCCAGAAAACCCTGCAATATAAATGAAATATTCGTTTTCTAGAATTTGTAAACTGATGTATGTATATATATATATATATATTTATAAATATTTTCATATTTTGTTTTACCAATAGCTACACCATAGATGAGGGTTCTTCCTACAATCGCTGGATTTTTTTTGGCTTGGTAAGCTACATAACCTCCTATTCCGATCAGCCCTGTACCACTTACTAGTCTGCAAGGAAGACAATCTCGGTCTCTATTTGTGATAATGGATGTCATTTTAAAATCAATTTTGTTATGGTCATTGGGCAATAAATATAGTTTTTGAGGTTATGTCATGCCAACAACTGTCAGATGACAAAAGCGCAATACCATAGACAAACAATTGTTTATAAAAATAAAAACTACCCATAAAAAAAAACAATCTTGTAATCTTGTGAATTACTAAAAAAAATCTTTTAGTAATTCATTTCGAGATTTATGAAAAATTATGTTTACTCTTTTATTAGCATTGGTTTTGTGTTTGCATTGATTTTATAAAAACTTTTTTTAAAAATAAAATAAAAATATTTTGATATGCATTGAACGTACGATGAAAATTTTTCTGCATGAAAACAACATGCATTTCTAATTTGCTTTCATAAAGAAATAAACCAATAGAATGTATTTCTGAATGTAAAGCAAATTTTTATTTTATTGTGGCCTTGTGCGTAATCGTGCTTATGTAGGTAAAATATGATATTTTGAATAATCGACGATGATATTATCGAGAAAATACAATTTGGTTGAATTTGTTTGCTTTTATTCATAGATTGACTTTCGAGGAAAAATTTTTTTTGAATGCATTCAAAATGAAACATAAATAATATTCGTAGCCTTAAGAGTTTTTCTTTTTACGAAATTTCATGTCAGATTTTTTTTAGTACATTTGTTTTAGTTACATGCATCAGAGTATCCAGGTTTATATACGGTTTTATATACAGGTTTATAAACGAATAACTCGAAAAGAAATACTCGTATGAAAGAAAACACTGGCCGGGCACAGCCTCGTCTGTCGTAAATGTCTGAATAAATATATATTTTTTAAATTATGGGTAGAGTGACAAGGAGAGGTAAACAATAATAAACAAATAAATATTTTTTGGTGAGTGTTAATAAATATTGCATTTATGATAATAATAATTAATTAAAACGCGTCAGATGTCTAGACCTATTAATTGTATCGACCGCTTTCTGCTGGCTTTTCGTTGTTAATATTCTCTAAATGCCGCTTTCTTTAATGACTATCATGTAGGCCAATTTAACATTTATAATGAGACATAGCCTTCTTTAAGTTTCTTATAATTTTTGTTAATGAATTTGGGTCATCTGCTCAGTGCTATGATTTTAGTTATACATTTCACCAAGGGAAACTCTACATCAGACACTTCTACCAAAGCAATTTTAAATCCTTTTTGTTTTCAATCCATTGGTAGTAGAGTATAATTTTTTTATGTATGTAGGTAAAAATATATATTTTTTTAAAAATAAAGCAAAAACATGTTTTGTGGTACTTTTCTCTTTATTGAGAATATTTTCCTCATTTAGTTTTAAAATTTATTTTATCTCAATAATTGCACTCCAAGTGTAAATATTTGATCAATACAAAAAAAAACATGAACCAAGTTTTTTGTGTTTGTGATCAAATAACATGAGAAAATATCACATCGTCTTCAATTTTACCAAAAATATGTTCCCTTTTTTGATAAGAGATTATTTTTCCTTGTACATTCCAAGCGAAAAAATCGATCCTTCATTTCGGAGATATCCAAATTTATTCTCATTTACGAGAAAATTACTTGTTAGCGAAATACCAAAACATATTTATTTATTCATTGTCTCTTCGTAATGCAGTAATAATGAAGCGGGAGAATCTTCCTAAATATACTACATATATATTTGTAATATTTAATCTAGTTTTGTATTCAATTATTGTATAATACATAAACGATTTGCACCCAAAAGAAGAGGAAAAGAAGTTTAAAAAACATTATTTTTTCATAAATACTAAACAAATGTTTCACTTTTCAGGAATGATACTCCGTTTTGCGTTTTTGGGCAATGAGATGATTTTCAAAACGCAAAGAAGCAGGGGAAGTAAAATATATTTCTTAAAGTACGTCATTTGATTGACGCTGTTTGTAAAATACTCTACAGTTACTGCGAGAGTTAAAACTAACAATAATATTTATATTTTTCGCAGCGCACATGTCACAATTCCACGAGAGTGAATATTTACAGGTATATTTTTGATAATGATTAAGTACATTTTTTAAAATATTGAAAAATGATTAAAGAAACTCTCAGAAAAATATCATCGAGATTTGTCAATTTAATTAAATTGGCATAATAAGTACGTTGTTTCACTTATTGTTAAAAATTCCTGTCAAATAATAGTGGTTCGTTGGCATAATTGGTAATGCACCGGCCACGAAAGCTTGGGGATGTGGGTTTCGAATCCCACACAAATCACGATGATATTTTTCTGAGAGTTTCTTTAATAACTTTTCAATATTTAAAAAATGTACTTAATCATTATCAATCAATAAAAAACCTGTATAGGCAAAATCGTACTTCCTGTGAGACGGTCTTCACAAAAAAAATCAATAATATATGTATATTTTTACTTTCAGGGAATCACTTGTGCTGAAAATTTTTTTTTAATAAAATGATGGGTATGCATATATGAAGATGAAAATATTTTAAAATAAAATACTCGAGTGATATTTCCACATGTTATTTGAAGATGTTTGTGGTGAGATTTGATGAAGGACCCATCTTGTGGGGAGCTGAGGGCAGTAACCGGCGGGACTGGCGGGACGGAACTCTCGCTAAGTGATGATCAGGTCTGATGACGCTCCGCGCGTTCAGCATTCCCCCTGATATCCAATTTGTGTCAGTGAAAGGTGAGGACCGATCGGTTTCCTCTTCTCCTGCCCGCGGCTCGGCCAGTCGGCCAGCGACAGTCGCGCGGAGAGGCCGTCAGTTTGTCAGTCCGCCAGCCCGTCAGTTCGTCAGTCCGAGTCCCCGCGAGTCGAGCTCCGCATCGTTTGCGGATGTTTTCACGTTGAATTGGACGCGTCAACTATAACTTCCGGATTGTATCGGTTTCCGGACGTCTTCCAGTCGAGCCGAGGCGGAGTGTCGCAGCGAAGGTAACGATCGCCGCCTGTTATTTACTCGTGTTTTGTTTTGAAATCACTGTCAAAATTGAAAGCGAACCGCGCCAAAAGACGCCAAACTTAAGTATTTATTTTATTTAAACTCATCAAGCATCGCATGCAATACATTCGATGATGTTTAATTTAAATTAAAACACGATTAGTCCGAGGCTTGCTGATTCTTTTCATCGATGGCCTACCTACCGCGAATCGCAGATTCATTAATATTTCTGCAGTGGTTATCTCAATTTTTTCTATATTTTCAGTAAGCAATTATTTCAAAAATACTTCACACTTGTTTGTTATTGGCGATGCTATTTGTTCGTGTACTCGTTTTGTTTGCTTGTTGTTTCTTTTTCAGCAGAGTTTTTTTATTGATCGGTTATGCATATTCAAGAGCGGCGGCACGATCAGCGATCCCGAAGTAATTAACGATGAGGAAGCATGAAGGTTGCGATTATTGTTGCTTTTTTGGTATCTCGATGATTTGTTGCAGTAACTGGTCGCTCTGTCTAGTAGGTCAAAGTCAGTTATATGTAACTTTTAATACAATTTGTGGTTAACATGTTCACCGGCGATGAAGTGTTATTGTATTGCATAAAAGGTTTCTCGTCACAAGTTATTTGTTGCATATTGTTAATATTTCCAATTTGACAAATATGGGCTCTCACGGTAAAGTTTCTGTAGTTTTCAATTGCTTTATTTTGAAGTGCTTTTGGGCCCGGGGGTTATGGATTTACTGATATTAGTTGCATGTTGGATAATCAGCTGTTTTGTGGTTGAAGCATTAGTCACGTTTCAGAAGAGAGTCAAACTTAAAATTAAATAAAAAAATAGTTTTTTCAAATCAAATATAATTTAAATTTTACACACACTTTAAGCAAATGTGTATCTCAGTGTTTAATAATATTTTTTTTTATATCCTGATACTTCAAAGTATCAAATGAGATATTACTTATGATTGATGATATAATTTATATTAGAGAAAAGGCCACTGATTTATATATAAATTGCTATCGCGTGATCTTTTTAAGTTACTTGATACTGTAATTAAAAAAAAAACTTAGTTAAAAAAGTAAACATTAAAACAGAAATTCAATAAAAATAATACGAAACCACATTTTGAAGTTTCGGTGAAAACTTTTAGCCAGCCTGTTGCCCTTGATTGTCAAAATAAAATAAAACCTATTTTATTCTTCTTGTTTTGGTGCTTCTCCTCAGATGAGGTTGGCGACAATATCACTGAGCATATATCTATGCTGAGCATATATCACGTCCCCGGGTTCTTCTATAATCTATCAATATATACTAAATAGAGTTTTCTAAAACCCTACTACTACTTCTACAACTACGAGTACAAATCGTTTTCCTTAAAAAATTACAAATGAAATACAACACAAAGCTAAAAAAAAGTATTATACTGAGGCATTTTCTCATGCGTCGTAATAGTCAACATCTCTGAATCTCACTGAGTTTCGTCTGACTATTGACCCAAGCAATTTAACTTCACACTCAATTGTTAACACGGTTGGCGTTTTTTTTCTTCTATTACAAAAGCCGTTGCTCTGACGCATTTACTTGCACAACAAATAATAAAAAAAAACATTGGTATTTGCACTAATTGCTTTGGATGATTCTTTATAAACCACGAGCTCGTTTTATTGCTGCAAGGAAAAAATCTCAACAGTTGATCAAAACATAACAGCATTTGCATTTATAATCACTTTTTAACACGTTTAACAATAATTATGTAAAACGCCTTAAGAAGCTCAAGTCGTGAGCGATGGTCATACTTTTGAAAAAAATGCTGCTACAAAAATCAAACAATTTATTATTCGGGTGAATAATATTAATAGCTATGCATGAGGGGGTGAGATTCCGTATATAAGGGTGTAAGGGGATAGACCTATACAATTATCTTCTTTACTATTATCTTCCATCGTGTTCAGGGTAGCAGCGAGATTAGATATTCATGATTCAGAAGGATAGTCGATCCGGTGAATTCTAAGTTAAGAGGCTTTGTCGTGAAAACTAAAAGTGGTTAAACAAATGTGATTCAGTGTTTCCAAGAATTATATATTGATTGAAGTTTTCTGTCCTTAAGACCAGAAACCCATTGAGAATAAATCCTGTATCATATAATATTATACAACCCCATCTCATTCAGCTTGTATGAAGAGATCTAAACTCAAGAATCCGTAAAGTTTACAAACAAATAAACACATAATAATACCAACAACTCAATATTTAGGATTTTATATAATCAAATTCAAGATAATTTTTTGTTGAGTGTCGTGATAACGTTGAATTCAGTTTTTTTTGAAACTGTAATATAGTTGGATATAAAGGTCGCTCGACGTGACAAATTGAGGCACTTTGTGGCACTTTTGTCGTTGATAGTCGACTACTGGAGAAATGTCTACGGTTTCCGTGTATTTTTTCACATATTACAGAAAAAGAAAAGGGATAACGTGCACCACAAAAAGAAAACAAGCAATGGACATTATATTGGCAGAAACGAGTGTAAAGTTATGATTCGTGTGGAAATGTACGCAACAAATGTCTAAAGGGGCCCTCGAAAAGTGAAAGCGCCTTGTAACATTCTATTCATTTGGCTAATCGTATTTGTTGTAAATAATGCATATTATAATTCAAAGAAGTAATGCTACTTCTCTATTATTTTTACGAAGGTTGATTTCTTATTCATTGGCTAGCTACTCAACAAGTACGACAAGTAACAATGTAAAGTATAAAACATTAAATTTAAAAAAAAAAACATGCAAGAGTTTTCAACAGTTTCCTCATCTATTTTTTTTGTTAGTAAAAAAACAATTGTTTGTTAATTATTTTTGAATTAGAGTAAAATTATCAAAAATATATTTATAATACGTTTATAATTATTAACTTAACAAATAAGGCCTACATTTACATTTTACGAACAAGAGACATCCAAGATCAAATAATCTTGTGAAATAAATTTTTAATCACACTATTCTGTAAGGATAGGAGACCACAAGAAAAAATGTGCGGAAACGAGCAGTATTAAGAATTTAGAGACAATTGCTGTTGTGTTACGCTTGATGCGTCTATTTTGTGTCATTTGCTTTGTCGCATACAATGAAATGAAAGTAAACTTGCATTAACTAAAGTGTTTTATATTTTTTCCTGAACCTCGATATGTAATATAATATTACGCATAATCCCACAATTGGGAAGCGTTTTTATTTATTTCCAAATAAAAACATTAAAGCTAATGACACAGTAAATTTAATTATTGATTCATAGAATTCATCGAGACGGAGTTTTTTTGCTCATTCTGGTTTTGATGCCAAAATCTAGTCTTAATTTATAACTACACGTAGTCATCACCCTTTATTATTTTTATTTTATTAATGCGCCGACCAAAGGATTAATAAATAATTTTGCCGAATATTTATTTTATTATTTTGACAAGAAATTCAAAGATGAAGGTGTCGCACAGTTGTTACATGTAATAAAAATCTAGAATATTCCATAATACGGTTTTAGTACTATCCTCCGCGTCTCTCATTTACGTTAAGCTAGATCATAGGCTCCCAAACTATTTTGTCCCATCGACCCCATGTCGAATTTTCTTATTTTTCGTAGACCCCTGCCTTGCTAATATTGAATTTTTACAAATTCATCATCATCAAACATATTTTTCATCTGATATACAAGGTGCGCCATATTTTATGTCGGTATGTAAACATCGAATAACTATTTCTATTTTATAAGAAGGTTGACAACTGCACTGAAACCCTTTTTCATGTGGTATGAAGATGGAAAAACTATCAAAAAACTTCTTGCGATAGTCTATAATGCGGTATTAACAGCATTATTATGTAAGTACATAGGTTCAATCTGTGTTCAATTATGACATTTACGGAATGCCTAAATTTTGGTGATGACCTGCTCAAATGGGGTCCATTCTCATAGACCCCCATTTACAGTTCATGGACCCCATGGAGGCCAAAATAGACCCCTGGGGGTCGATATTGACCACTTTGGGAACCAGTGGGCTAGATCCTTTATTTCAGCACAGCTTCAGCGACGTTATTTTACTGGAAACATTACGCGGAATGGGCATTTAATGTTGAAGTACGCTTTAGTATTTGAAATATTGACGGCATGAGGGCAAATTGGCGTGACTAACAAACAGGTTGATGGATAAGCAGCATGAGTCTTTATGACTAGATAAATTAATGAAAATCAATTACAAAATATATAAATATAAAGCGTGTTAGAATATCAAAGTTTTCTAAATGAAAATATACTTTTAAATTTTTTTTTTATGTAAAATTATAATATAGAATATAAGTGTGTAAATACTTGTTGTCTTCAAAAGTGTTTTGGGATAGTATATTTATTTGGTTTCAGGAAAGCCAGAAAACTACTTTTTTTGTTTGATTTTCATAAAAAAATATTACAAGTGCATATTTGATTCACACACGTGACACGATGAAAATATTTTTTATACAAACGTGAGATTCAAACCCACACCTTCTGCTTATCGTAATTTAGGGCCTTGTTTCTTTCGACCAGCATGGCTGTGTGTATTTGAACCGTTATTTGCAGGTGTGTAACTTTTGTATGTATGCTAGGTAAATATATAAATAAATGATAATAGACGAATGAGATGAAAGATGTGTTTTAAAAATGGTTTGATTTTTAGGCTGTGTTGTGATTCCTAATAATAACTTTCTTTAAATTTTATTGACATTCAGTGTACTAAAATGAATTATATCATATGAAAATTCATGTCATATATATCTTAATAAATGTTTTATGTACGTAACTCCAAAGTAAATCTTAGGGGATGTGGTACTTTATTGATTGTGTGCACCTCACTCCACTTGAAAATGACAAGTGTTAGTGCTGCTGTACATTTAAGATACGACGTTTTTTTTCTGTTTATATCATGAGTTTTAAAATATTTTAAAAATATTTAAAATTTAATACAAGTGATAGCGTAGTATTTCTTTCACTTTAATACTAATAGAGGTCTTATTACGAAGGCTATTCGAGTATTTCACTAGCCCAAAGAACATTATCAAGTGTGCAACACAAAATGATGTTGCATAGATAATTAAACTATCAATATACCGCGGTAATATTTTATCAAGTACGTCCTTGGCATCTTTATTCAGAGGCTTTGTGTCTTCACGAATATGTAGATAAGTAAAAGGCGGTAGACATTTTATAGCCCGAGAGCTGTAAAGATATTCAACATGACTTATTCAGAGCTCCCCAGGTGCCCTCCGGTTCTCACGGAAGGAATTATGTTGATCAAACTAGCCCACCCAAAAGTTGTGTCAGACAGGTCAGAAATTTTTCCGCGTAAATATCTGACCTATCCAGAGTAACTACCTCAATCATGTATTATAAAAGTAAATAAATTAAAATTTACATTTTTTTACGCTGAATCTTTTTGTTGCCCTATAAAATCATACAATTTTAAATAAAATTATTTCATGCGAATTCAATGGTTAATCGATTCCACTTAAAATTAAATTATAACGTTTCTTCAACAGCAATAATTTAATTCTGAAGGTCGCGAGGAGAAGAATATTATTATTCATAAATAAGCGTTTAAAACGTTAGCCATTTTATGTTTTTATTAATTGTAATGACGCGTGTAAAATATTTAAAATTCTAATCAAAATATGCGCATGCACAGGTTGATATGCAGATTGTGATAATTTTTCGTGCAAATGCAGTAAACAACACACGGATTTTTTAAATTAATTTCATTGTGATGATAATTCAGACATGGTGAAAAGTGCATAATAGCGTACATTTTAGTAAGCTATCGAGATATTAATTTATTTCAAATCCGCACAATCATTTTATTACCTTCGGTGAGTAAGGTCAGATAATAAAATAAGCTATATATATATATATATATACGGGATATTTTTTTGAATTATAGCTTGTTTTTGAAAAACTGGTAATAGGAAACGATGAATTGCTACTTGTTAGATTATATCAGACGAATTACATTCAATAACACTCTTCTGATAAGCCGACTGCAACCAGGATGCAACTAACTAAAAGGACCTGTACCAATATAAGATGGTAATTAGGAAAACAGCTTTCATGGTGTTCATGTAGCATATTTGATTTGTTGTATTGTATCAGACTTAAAATACAATTTTAAGTTCATGTATGAACCACGACGGTTGATTTGTAAAATACTTTTCAATAATCACAATTATTTGGCCAAATTTAGAAAGCAAATTAAACACATCGGCGTCAATAGAATATCTGAATAGTAATTACAGACGTCGTAAATAGCAACTTCGTATTTAATAAGTCCGAATGAAAATTGTCCAGGACAATGAAGTGACCTCAAAAATGTATATTAGTTGCAAATCTGGTTGTAACTAAAGTAATCCGCCGCAAAATGCAAATGGGATTGACCTTTAATTTATCCAGACGGTGTTTGTGGCTACCAGCGTAAAGAAATATCTTGGAAAATCACAGTAAAACTGAAAACCTTTAAACGAAAAATTAATTTACCAAATAAAAGCTTCGTGTAGATAATTCTAAGAACCTTAGTCTGTAATTTGTTTCTAATCAATCCGAACACTTGTATCAAAATGCAGACAGCTAATGCGTAACAAAGTCTTTTCAAACCTGAAACGTATCGAGTTTTGCTTGCTCTAAAAAAATCACCCCAAAATGATGTAATAAACCAACTTTAAAATGAGGCGGTCGGCAACCCTGATAGGGTCCCTTGGGTTTAGCCTTGGAAACACGAGGAAAGAATTAGCGGAATAGGTGCCTCACAATAGCGAACCAAATGTCAGGTATTCCTATTGAATAATTGATCGAAGTGCCATTTGGGAGTATAAATCGCTGCAAGGACGATTAAGATGATAGTCGTGAGAGACGAGCACTTCGCATAATGGAATGTAAAGGTTTGTCGCGCCTCGAGGAACCAGGAACCGATTCCGGCTGTTAAATGAACGTAGCAAACGCAATTACGAGCAGGTTGAACATTACAATGGAAACGCGGATTTTTTAATAGCTTTTTAGATTTTGAGGATGAGCCAAAAATTAACGGACGTAAACAACTCATAGTAAATGATTATTTTACGCGGATTACGCAGATGGTTGAATCACTCTTTAGTTACTGATGAGCAACTTTGTGCGGAATGATTTAGTTTCTTTGGTTTGGTGTCCTGAAGATGGTCCCAAAATGGGAACCGATACGTAAGAGAAGACTTAAGAAATCAAATCAGCCTACATCAATGGTTGCCAAAATTAATGGACTTACCTAGGATTTAAAATCATAAAAAGCAGGGTAAAAAACAAAAAAAATCTAATTTGATATGGCAGACAAAATACTAATCAACAGAATCAAATAATATATAAAAAATATGGTAAAATTACTTTTATGATGTTTTAGGATAAATTATGAGTAAATTAATTGGGAATTGTACTTTTAACTTAGAATTATTTAAAAAAATATAATTTGCGTAGTGCGGCATTGTTTTGGTTGGATGATAATTCTTAATTGATGTCACGAATGTTCGATTTAGTATTTTACACTATTATAACGTAATAAGTGGAAATACTCGCTTTTTAAATAAAAGCAAATATTAAAGTACCAACATCTCATACTTAATTTCATTTAAAAAAATAAAAACGATCCTTCAAAAAAACGTCACCAAACAAAGCCTTAGGCTTAAAATTCCGCCCACGCGGATTTGAACGTATTTTAAAATTTAATTTCTCATGACATTTAAAAGTATGTAGTTGTTATCTGCAAGTTTATTATAGATCTCCGAGTCTTTTATACGGTTTTTAATAAAAGCAGCAAGTACTTGCGAGGCCTCAATCTTTAAATATCATCTTTTCAAGTTTCGTAATGATGCTGCGCATGCATATTAATCCGGAGATTGTTCAGTAGGTATGATTGTAGATTGCAGGTATGTGTGCCGATTGTGATGGAGTTTTGAAATTTATAGATAGGGTACGACTTAACACGACCGACCGGTTTAGTTTGTAGTATTCAAACAACGATTATGGATACTAGGGATAACGATAATTTTGGCTCGTGAGTGCTTTCGAGTTTCAAGGGATATGAGCAAAAGATCTCCTGGTCGTTTGGCTATTCGAAGCTGTTGCTTGAATATAGAGCAGTGGCTCTCAAACTCATTAGGCCCACGGACCCCCTTTCATGGTCAAAACTTGCCCACGGACCCCCTTTCATAGTCAAAACTTGCCTACGGACCCTGGATGAAAAACTACATAAATTCATATTATAGACTAGTTGGTGCAATTATCGGCTCTATTGCGTTCCTGTATTAACCTACCTGACTCACCGCTATGGCTGTTATTACTTGTATTTTATGCACCTGTCTATATTTTTATTTTACTTAGGACGTAAAAATCGCTAATAATGTATTCATTGTTATTTATTTTAACTTCCATATTAATAAAAATGTGTCACAATTTTTTTTTTATTTTACCTTGCGCGGAGCCTCTGACGTTGTTCAGGGTCCCCCAAATCGATTTTAATTTTCTAAGGACCCCTGAATGATCCCAGGGCCCCCTGGGGTCCGTAGGGACCACTTTGAGAAGCACTGATATAGAGTGTTACATGTTGAGCCAGTCTGCCGTGGAAGGGTCGGTCTCTTGACTGGTTGCCACGGCCAGAGTCCGCCGGAGGTCCGAACTCCTCGCCTCTGCTTTCACTCTCGTCTCGGCACGTCATCAGGCATGGGTTTTTTGTTCACACGATAAACCAGCGGTGGACATTCTACCGGCTGTGGCCGTTATACCCGCAACGCGCCGGTGCAGGACTGGATTCAAGAAATACCTGGTCGTTTTGTGCAGTCATCTTGTGCATATACACAGTGACCGGATAAAACTGCTAACTGCAAACAAAAAAAACACAGCAAATGACCGCAAAACTATGTTCAAACTCCACAAAAAAAAAATAGAATTTCAGTTCATTAATTTGCTAATTTCTATGATCCATTATTAGAAATAAATATTGGTTTAAATAGCTTCTTATCTTTCTGTTGCTTTTCCTCATATGAGGTTGGTGACCATTTCCTTGAACATATCCTTATCCTGGAGTAATCTCACCAATCCGTCTGCACTACCAATCTCCAGCCACTGGCGCAAAATTCCTTCTTCCAATCCCCGTTTTCCTATAATTTTTATTTGGAAAATCAGCTGGAGGATGCCATACTTATTGTTAAGAGACCTTTCGCTTCTTTTCGCATTTTTTTCGTAGCTGTCTGACTCCATCAAGCAGAACTGAGACGACATACCATTAAATTAAATAGCTATTCAACGATTATCATTTATTGACCTTAAAGTATTTTAATTTAAACTTGGGTGGCAATCGGCCTATTAATATGTGAGCGTCCAAACCAAAGTGGTTAAAGGTTCTGGCGACTTATTCGGCTCTGTGTTTTTGTATGCGTAACCTTCCATGCTGTCTGAGAGAAATGGAGATATCTCCAAATCATAACACGATATTATCTCGATACGACCGGCTTAACGACCTGCCGGTGAAACAGCGAGTGTATTTTTTGTGGGCATGAAGACATTAGATAACTCAGGCCCCGTGTACACACGCCAGTCAAATCTAAATGAGATAAATTAAGGCTAATTGCGCAGATATATACTCAGTGATTAAGTCCCATACTTACATTAAGTAAAGCAGAACTTGCGTCTTGTATGTTGGTGGTCTTTTTTATTTTTCATTTGGTATCACTATAAAAAATATTTGTTATAAAAAATCATTGTAATCGGTTCAATACAAGTTGGATATTATATTTACAATATAACAGAAAATTATACGTCGCTCGTGTGAAATATTTTTTAGGGTGTTAGTATATTTATTGCGTATGTTTGATAAATTGTATTGTTTTTTGGATCTAAACCTAAAAAAAATATTCAAGACTCCACTCAGTTTTTTTCTCAAGTGTAATTTTTCACCTTTTTTTTTGTAAATATGATATAAAGTTAAGAGAATTAACATTTATTTGGCCCGACGCCAAAGTGACCGAGTGAGGCGAAAATATATATTTCTGGATAAATAAATTACTCAAGCTTAATGTCACTAAAAAGTAGAAGTACCAACTGCTTGGCTTATGAATCCGGTCGAGTGAGCGTTTAATTGGGTAACTCATGAAATCCTTTTTAGAAATTAATTGAAACATATACGATTTCCTTTACTGCGCCAAAATATACCCTTCCAGAAAACAACCCGGCCTATGACATATTTTTTGTACTTTCTCTTGTATGTGATAAACTGGATGCTGGAGACGAAGGTGAATTTGGGGCAAGCCATAACAAATCTTTCTTTTACACCTTTCATTTTTTACATTTCACCTTTAGTACTATTGTATCATCTCTCATGGGAAAAAAACAGCACCCAGCGGTGAATAGACGATGGCCGATTGCATGTATACTACTTTTCTTGCTAGTTTGAATTAACTGCTTACTATATACATAAACTTGCTACTAACCTTAATAATTAAAAACTTTTTCCGTTTAACTTAGATATACTTAAAATATGCAATAAGCATAACTATGAATAACGTTTTATTCATAGTTATGTTTATATCAGATTACTAATAACGTAGTTCTGTATATTTATTCAAAAATATACAAAAAATACGGTAACTGATTTCAAAGTAAAATGTGAGCTTAAAAATCAATTGCTGACTCAAAATCTCACGTATAAAATAAGCAAACCTGTTATTTTACTTTCTCCAAACGTAAAATACATATGTAGTTCACAAGTGTCTTTTTTAAATATTAATTGATCTACTACTAAATGGTATAAAATGGAAGCTGCTCATTGACATTTGAGACTTTTTACAGTCGTGCTGGCATTTTGTACAATGCAAGAAAATGCCACAATTTGTGTAATAAATGCAAAAAATAGCTGCAATAGCTTGTCGAGGGAGCTTGAAGGCAAAAGAAACCAGACCACAGGCTTTTGCATTCAAAATTCTTCAGTTTTTGCAATTTTACGTGCACATAACGATTCACAATTATCATTAACTGTCGATCATTTAAGATCGATTCATGTAAATGACAATGGAAGCAAGTGACTCGAGCATGTAGTGAAAATTGTTAAGCTCACTTGCTTACAGTTAATAAATTAAAAAATGTATTTGGCTTTTGAAGATGAACAGCTGGAAGAGTTGTTGTTTTGAATCTTTCATTATTGTTAAAATAATCACATTTTTCAGCTGAAAGAATGTAAAGATGTGGATAAAGCAGTTCGGTGTTGAGTTCCAGTTTGCTCTGAATACATTACCATACTTAAGTAACAACTGTATAAAGGTGGAGTTAGGCACATCCTCTCGTATTTATTATCTGCCAGGAAGTTGACCGATTCAACTTGTTTGCTCAAAAGATTTCAAAATATTATTTGAATCCTTTTGAAGGACGCAAGTCCCAGCTTTGTTTAATCCTTATAATTATAGAAACGTATTCTATAAAAAAAAGAGCCCATACTTGTTTTCTACACTTCTAAAATATTCAACTGAATTTAGGTTTATCATAGGATAAAAAATATAAAATATGAACAGAAAAATATAAATCGGCTGAAAACAGGTTGGTTCGAAATAATTACAATAATTTGTATATTAGCACATTACAACGACAATATTACACATTGCAAGGTTTTTTTTAAAACAAGACGTTGAGTTTTTGTATTTTAAAATAATAATATCTTATAACACAATATCATTTAAAGTGAAATCATTTGTATATTCAAATAATCCATACCGAAAAATATGTTATTAATATAACGTTTATATTAATAAAATTATTTCAAAAGATTCATCAAAAGTATTTACCCATTCCGATTTATAAACGATTTACAGAATTAAAAAAATAAATTCACTGTCACGTAAAATAGACAAATAAGAGTTGACGAAATAATTTCAAAATTTTATTTATATATTTTCGCCCGTGTCCCAGCATAATTTTAAATAATAAAAAATGAAACTGATGTTAAAAAAAATATAATAATTTTTTAGAAGCTTTGCAAACATGAAATCAAATTCTCTAAACCACTAAGTAAACATCACGTTATTGTGTTTTTTGAATATCATTTTTGTTTGACTTGCGCTTTACAATTTTGTTTTTTTTTTAAATACACTTTCGATGAAAAAATGGATTAATTTTTGTATAAACGAAAACACCAAGCTCTTGAAAATATTATTATGACTAAGGAAATACATCATAATTTCAACTGAATGACGTGTTTACAGTTTAAGTGTTTCTTGCGCAAGTCGAGTTTTTAACGCGAATTCGGTTCTGGACTGGAATTTCCCTCGGGTTCATCCCCATGGAGATCCTGAAAAACATAAGCTGAAAATTGTGGCGATACTGTAAACGCTAAGAGGCATTTGTTTACGCATTATGTGCTCAGATTCTCCGAGTAATTCGGTCTACTGATTCGCGAAAAAACATTCCGAGAGTAGCTGTTTCAGGATTGGTTTTGGAGACATCATTGTATTACTTTAACTATAATACTAGATACAAAAAAACTTATAATATTATTTTACTGTCGTAAAATTGAATTCTTGAGATTCTTAAAGGTTAAATATGCAATAATTATTATAATGTTTTAAATTATCCCTTGTTCCTTCGCGAAGGCTATGAGACTCACATCTTGCTATCTTAAATGGTAGGTACACGAGTTATGGGTTTTGGATAGGAAAAAAAATTGTAAATAAAAACCTTTTACTACATATTTATATTAATTTTCTTAAATAATTCCAATTCAGTCGACTTTTACTACTATCAATACCTTCAAATATTTTTATGTCTATTACGATACACAACCAAAGTGAGAGGCGTTTAAAAAAATCAGTAGCAAATATTCTATGTTTCTATGATTTATGCTTCTTATTAAAAAGATTACGATCAAGTACTAATAAATTTGTAAGAAACTGATTCGTCATTGAAATTGCTACTTACTTCCGATTTTTCATCACGGTATAATTGAAAACAAAAATAAAAAACCGTGTTTATAAAACGACAAGCCTTTTCGCACCGGCCGCTGTTAATGCGGAATTTTCTACCGAAGTTAAATAATTTAAAATTTAAAAAGCGCCTTGCAAAGTGGATCTGTTATCTCTTTAATTTTTGCGCCTCTTAAATTGTTTGCTTTTTAATGGGTTTTATTTTGGGCTGTGACGGCACGGAGTCAAAATAAATGAGTGCGAAGGTACAAAAATAATATGCAATTTAAATAACAGACTTGAAATTTTATTTACACAAGGTCTTAAAAATGCACCCACCAATTGGATTTTTATGAAGATTCATATAATTAACTGTATTTATAAGTATATTAATTCGTTTGTAACCTGATTATTCTCGCAGAGATTTTAATTTATAATTATCTATTGTATATGTGAAATTATTAGAAATAGTTAGTATTTTTGTACTGTACGTTATACTAAAAACATAAATTAATTCACATTTTAATTAGATAGAGCATAAGGAAGCTGATTTTTCCCAATCTGTTGGTTGTGCATGGCTGCCATTCTGTACTCTGAGTAAAGGATCGGTAATGGAGTAGTGGACTTGGAATGATTTTGGAGGGATGTGGTCTGGAAGGGCTCTTGCTATTGTTTCTGTAGCTTGCTGCAGAAAGAGTATCAGATATAAACGCCAGAGCGTTGTTAGGGAAGGATTATATTATATTATATAATAATGCGATTGGGGAGCAGCAATACGCAGACTTTTCCTTACAATATAAAGCTGCTGTGTAGAAGGACCCGGGGACCAACTACACCATAGGTTCCCAAAGTGGTCAATATCGACCCCCAGGGGTCGATTCTGCCCTGCAAGGGGTCGATGACAGCGAAAAATTAAATTGGGGGTCCACGAACTGTAAATGGGGGTCAACAAGAGTGGAACCCATTGGCCATGTTGGCCACGTTATTTTCGACGATATGCACGTTGAGTTAACACAACTCAACGGCTATTTTCAATGTACAGCGTCACTATTACGGCGCGTTGTTTCAGTGTGAGGCATAGTTAAAATTGTATTGTTTCAAAACATGTTTACCTAAGTCAATCGGTTTATAAATGTCAAAGATATTCAATGTTCACATACCGACATAAAATATGGCGCACCCTGTATATCAGATGTCAAAAATATGTTTGAAGTTGATGAATTTTATAAAAATTCAATATTAGCAAGGCAGGGGTCTACGAAAAACAGGAAAACTATGAAAACCATGCACACTGGCTTGGCATTATATATGTTCAGTGAAATGGTCGCCAACCTCCTCTGAGAAGAGGCACTTCATGACGACGAAGATAAGACAGCGATAGCCGTAGAGATATAGGTTCAAATCCAGACAAAAAACAGGCAAATTAATTAAATAAATCAATGTTGAAAAGTAATTAATATTTATATTTTTTAAATATAAGTACTATTCACATTTGTTTATTGGATTTTTTGAAACTGGGTGTTAATCTGTCGGTTCTGCCGCGGAGGCTCTCATTACTCACGCGTCGTGATGAGACGTGATTACAGTCGCTTCACGCGTTACTTACCGCCACGAAATTGATCGGACATTTTGTTTTGCCATTTCAGAATTTAACCAGCTGCTGTTATTTTCCAGACAAGTGTATAAAATTATCGACATGTTGTTTTTTTTAATACATTGATTACTATCACATCACTGCTTGTGATGAGAAAATGCATTATCGGTTATTTGGAATAATCAGTGTAATGGAATTGATAAATAAATATAGTATTTTGTCTTGGGTGTTATGGCGCGTTTATTCTATAAAGTTCCCACGTTTACTGCCTCTGGGGCTGTTTTTAATAATAACGGCTATCAAATTATATAAACACATTTAATTAATTAACTTTTTTTACAATTTTTTTTCGGGTTTTTAAGGTCTAAGCATGCATGGGATTCGAGCTTACAAGCCCAAGGCTATCATGACAAGGTGCTGTATCCAATTTAACCACAGCGGTCCTGCAGCAGAGCAATAATTAAAAATTTTGTATTCAAGTGTCAAACCACTATGTATTTAGAACAAATATTTGTGACTCGCCAGCATTCATGAATATATTAAAGTGTAAATGTATATTAAGTGTTAGGTTGTATAAACAAATCTTTTTGTTTAACATAGTCATTTTAATTACCTTAAACCATATTGTATACACCAAAAACGTAAATAGCTGTAAATGCATATTTATTATTTATTCAATACTTATCCTTAGTATAAAATAAATAATTATACATGGATGAATTTATTTGCAATTTAATATAGATTTTTTTCACAAAACACCCAAGAATTATTTTTATAAATCCTTGTATAAGTGAATTTACAAAATGGATACTACCCTCTTCGTCCGTGGACTATTTATTACTGGAATAAAATACTTTTGGTAGAGGTCTCGCAGGAATTTAACCCTTTATCATTAGCCGCCCCTAAAGTGTAATTTATGTGATTGAAAATAAATAAATTCCCATTTACGTTTAGGCCGTTTCGTATGGCCGGCAATGTTTTCACATAAAAACCATGGCGTGCGGAGTGTGAATGGAAATGAGATTTAATGGGTACAGAGAATAGAGCTTACCCACATTCTGATGAAAGACAAACAAACAACAATGGAACTGTAATGCACCAAGGCTACCCAAGAACTACGGTACACGCTTTGTGACGACACTTTGATGCTGTTTCTGATAGTCACTATTACTGTACGTGAATTTAAATTGATATTATCGACGTCACATCTCAGTCACACATGATTATGTAAAATCTCAAGGAGAATAACAGCTATCCAGATTTTAACATCCACGGTTCATTTGGAAGTGTCGATATCCTTATAAAAACAATTTATTATAGTTACACGCTTCGCCTATAGCATGAAGCATTTTTAAGCACCTCGTTGTCTAGTTGCTAGCTCGCTTGCTTATTAACCACGAGGTTACGGGCTCATCGTCAGTAATCCAGATGCAAGTTAAGAAATATGCATATGATATATGCAAATGATAGTCTATGTTAATGCATGCCAACTTATTTATGATTTTGAATACTCAAATAAAAAAAATATATAAATAGTTATTTTCATACTTAACCCTTGTATTTTCTAATTAACTTCACGTGTTAACAAGTAATATAAAATTCCCCTCTATTTTACGTCTTTTGACGTCCGTGCCGGTGATTTCCACTTATACTATATAACAAATCACTTGCGATTCAAGATGTTAGATTCAATAAATAAGATAATTTCAGACGAAGTGAATATATTCAGTGCCGCCTTTGCAAACATGCGCAAAGAGCTTTGGGCTGTTTTTCTCAAGACCGGATATCCGGTCGCCTCATTTGGGTCATCGGAACTCTTTACCCTCGGCTGCTGAGTAGTTGGGCCTGGCCCTCTTGTCGAGATGCTGAGATGGTGAATCATCAGTTCTTGGAGTGGCTCGGAGCCGGCGCCTCGCAGCGTGGAGCCCTTCAGAACACGTAACTTCATTAAGGCCCATGTTCAAGCCTAATCGATTTCCCGTCGTTTGAAGTGTTTTTCAGGAGTCTTAATAAACAATTTTCGGTTTTATTGATTAGAACCTCAAAGGTTTTGGGGTGTGAATTATGCAAGGAAAATAAAGCAGAAATCTGTTATATGAGATGAATTTCAATGAGGAAAGATGACTTTCGGATTCATTATCCCAATCGAAACACGATTTTGTTGCTGAAATGGAAATCGTGGTTAGTAACGTTAATAAACTGGCTTGTCGTAGTAACATGTGATAAAGTAGAGATTAGAATCATCATTTTAAAATACTTGGTAAGATTATGGATTTAGTTTAACATACTTGAAAGTATAGTATAAGAAAATAATCGTGTCAGATTGATTTTATATGAACATCTTATTGACTCAAATATATTTTTTATTATATTTGAGTCAATAAGATGTTCAGATAAATTGTTAGATTTTGGGGCCGGTGCTTTGAGATGAGCGTAGTCCAGAGGATTGCGATCTTATGGGTGCGTTTTCATTGGTATCCATTTTTATCCACAATTAGACCTAGTTATATTATGTTAATTACTACAAGTAGATTTTAACCCATAATGTCAAAAAGTAGTACTTAAAAAATAAATTGTTGATTTGGTTAAAAAAGTCTTTTGAAATTACTGATACAATAAATTCTGCAAGCATTTGATATGAATAGTAGTAACGAGCATGTAGGTTTTCGGTCAAGTGTCGAAGGTTCTACTTTACAAGCAAACCTTTAAAATCTCGCATTTAACTGTCTATAAAAAAATACAATTATTTGTGTATGTTTTTATTGTCGATTAGAGACTTCTCTGTGGGGTAATGTTGAATAATACACGATCTAGCAAATTAAATGCCATGAGAACGCACCGCATCTATCAAAATTGCCTAATAAATAATTTAGTGTAATGAAAATTCAGATGAAAAATATGAATAGCCAAATGGCTAGGAGATTATGTTTGTTTGCGAGTAGTTTCACCTTTCAATAGCTTATTCAAACTGAAAAAAAAAGCCACTGAAAATATATTTATAAATTTGAACAACTTGAACCAGTCTGTGATAGTAAAATTGATGAAAAAATTCAACAACCATTCAGTTTCTTCGGTTTATTTTCGTATTGAATAAAACCTTTTTTATTTAATGGTAAACGATAGATACGTACAAAAAAACCAAAAATAAATAAATAAAAATCGGTACGCCAGTGAAATCTGCGAAGTTGTATTTTATTTATAATGAAATTTGTAAAAATACTTTATTGATTTATGTTAAACTTGAGTATATATTAAACACATATCGTTATTATTGCATATTGTTTTAAATAACACCTATATAACATTAGATATAAAAATATGAGATAGACATAAAACTTATTATTTATTTTATTATATTATTAATTTTAATTAAAAAATACTGTATTTAAATTTTTGACATAAAATTTTGATCTTATGGGTTCATACATATTGACTATAGATAATGCAGCCCAATTTTAAGTAATGTGCTATATATTTAGTATTTTTGTTGTTGTTATTTTATGGTGAAAAGTTAGTAATAACTAAAGCATCGAGTTGACAAAATTATTTAAGATTTATTGAGATTGTTTCATCACACGTAGATGGTGATCAATACTACAATAGTCGAGTATGCTCATAATCAAATATCGCATTGAACCTTCATTTAATTGAAGCTTTGGTCACCCCACACGGATGTGATTCAAGCATAAGCCGAGGATGACTCTAAAGGTTTCTATAGATTTCTCATAAACCCGGATAAACTTTATGTCTTCACTGCCCAATTTGTTTTCGACTGTGCACTTTATTTTCTTATTAATAATAATATTCATTTATTCCAGGTTCTGTGGGGGGCTAAACTCTATTTCACAATCAATACCAATGTAAGTATCTGTTATATTATAGACTTATAATTTTTAAATTAATATGATTTAATAAAAAGAGATTGTGAAAATTAAATAAAAAGATACGTACAAATAATGTTTTTTTACAATGGTTGAAAAAACTGTTAGCTTGGTAATTTTTATTTTTTATCACACGATTTACTCATTCTATTGAGCTATTTTTGTATTAATGTCATATATTTATACGATAGTTTTTTTAAATTTTTTCCTCATAAATGAGCTAAACATTTTCGTTTTAATTGTTATCGTCTTATGCATGTTCAATTAATCAGAATAACTTAAATCCAGGCTTATTGGTGTCATTGCTTGATTTACAGTTGAACGTTATTGATCTAAGCTTCACTGTGAGTAATTAATTAATTTGAAATCATATTTCAGATAAGATTGTTAAAATTTAAACATATTAACTTTTATCAATATTTGTAACATCACATGCTATTATTAAGTGTTATCATCATCATCGATTTACCCAGTTCTTAAAAACTGCAATACTACACCAGCCAGAAGAGCAAATAAAACTTCATTAATGATTATTTGCCTGTATTTCTTCATAACTGTGATATATGATTGATAAAACGTGTGTTTGATAAGAATTTATGAAATAATTTCATTACTTAAAAAAAAACCCACTATGTCAAAGTCATTCATATTTTAGTTTAATTTATAAAAAAAAATTCACAGAATACGAAAAACACAAAGAGATCCATAATTCTACAAATAAATAACATATATTACTAAACGGTTCGTGGGTCATCAGTTCCCAACCGCTTGTTTCAATTTACCTGTAATTGGCCTAGAATCACGCCGACACAATTACATCCGCAGAGAATGATTGACATTAAAGATGATTCCTGTTTAGCTCATATTTGAAAATTGTAGTTTCGGTTTCTGAATTAATACCACGTATTAAATAATAATCGAAGGTTCCCTTCCACTAGTTCTAATGGTCTTATGGTCTCTCCGCGCATCCTCGGAGGAGATTGCTCAATGATATTTGTGAAAGTTGTATCTTCTGTTGGCGGATGCCGCATCACGCTGGTGAACTTTGCAAGATCTCCGAGGTACCCGAGGAGTTGTTACCTTCGGAATACTCCATGAAACGTTTTGATATCTGTGATACTCTACTACGAATGTATGCCTTATATTGAAAAAAAGTAATAATACCGCCTCGTGATCTCGTGGTTGGTGCGTTTGCTTACCGATAATGGAGTCTTGGTTTCGCACCCAGGCGAATTCATATCTTTGTTTAAAATATACTTTAATCCAAAACCCAATGTCTCCGAGAAACGAAAACTTGTATTGGAGAAGGTTTTATTATAACTATATCAAATATAATACAACAAAACAGCCTAAATAAATACTTACTCATCGGTAATGATAATCATAGTTGTAAAGTTTGAAACTGATCGTTTAAATTATGTGAGTTTTGAGAATCGTCTGAACGTATCTATGAACGCAAATCAATGTAGAAATAGAGAGACGTGAAGAAATAACAAAGTAGCAGTAATCGAGCTGTTAATTTACCCTGAATGATCATAAAGTGTTATGCAAATATGTCTCGAATGCACAGTGATGTTTGCATTCAGACGCATTCAGTCTAGTATTTGGACCATGGAAGTTATACACGGAACATGGCACAATAACGATTGGATATTAACTAGTAAATGTCGTATTTTAATTATGCGCGATACAGGGTGATTGTCGACTGGTAATACACTTTTCAACTTGTTATTTTTATTGATAAAATAACACTTTTTTAAACTGATCAATTTTAGCATAGAACTTAATTTCACTAGAAGACTTGCAGCTAAGCTATCGTTTAAAAACTATTATTTTTATTTTAAATCACCAAAAATACAAAAAAGGAGACAAAAAATTCCGGAAGAGGTAAAAACTCTCTTTTTCAAATGGTGATGACCATGAGACAGCAACATAATTGTATCCTTTCATATATTTATGTTTTTATACGAATAAAAAGTGCAAAATACGATATTAATTACCACTATTAAACACAATTCGGCTTCTCTTTTCACACAAACGTTTCGTTCTGTTTACTGCGACCGCCATTTTAATAGCAATATTTAGTATAAAAACCCCCAAACATTCATTCGGTTTTTGCTCGTGAAATTACACGCACATTATAAAAATGCATTTACAACCGCAAAATACCATCTGCGACTCGCTTCAAGTACACACGACCGCAAACGAGATTTCAAAACACTCGTTTTTAGACGAGAATTTATTTTTGGCAAGCAGCACGTTTTGCAGAGACAAAAAATAAGCAATAAAAACTGTCAAGTCTCGCGCTTTACTTGTATTTACAGGATTTGAGTCATAGCCTGTATTATACCTAAATCTGACTCTCGTGAGGCTAGAACAATTTTACGCTTTACTTGTATTTACAGGATTTGAGTCATAACCTATATTATACCTAAATCTGACTTTCGTGAGGCAACAACAATTTTACCTGCCAAAATACAGGTGTCCAAAAAGTGTATCTGGTGAATGTGAATAGAGACCATTATTGGGATATGCTGCGAAAAATTTTGGGCCTAGAGTTGTAGGGGTTTCAAGGTTTCACGTGGTTCCAACAAGACGGGGCACTTTCCATACATCTAATCAATCATTTGAAGCTGTTAACGAATTATTCCCTAATAAGGTCATTTCACGTAGAGGTAACATCAACCGGCCTCCCAGAAGCCCAGACCTTAGCCCTCTTGACTATTTTGTATGGGGATACCTTAAAAGTAGGGTTTGTGAGAATAATCTGATGAACTTAACGGAATTGAAACAAAACATCAGATCAGAAATGGCAGCAATATCGAGAACTATATCAGCAATCTTTGTTCCAGATTAGAAGAGTCCCAGCAGCGTAACAGTCACCATTTGGATAACATCATTTTTTAAAAATAATTTTCCATTTTGTATTCTTATAATCAATCATAAAAAAAACACTTGATTACTAGTAGTTTTTGTTTTACTGAATTAACAAATACCCGATACTCTCTTTGGACACCCTGTATATATTTCAGACAGGTGACTACTCGTTTAGCGCGCTTACGCAGACTAATCGTGAGGCCCGTTTCGTAATCACACATTGATTAAAAATTGGCAAAATTAAAATGGCAAATATGTCAGGTGTCGTCATAGCATAATAATAATAACAGCAATAAAACTGCAGAGGAAAATAAAAGGCCTGTTAATTATTTTAACAGAATGTGCTTTTGGTGGGCGTATTGAGTGGCGGGAGTTCTGCGTCACAGAAAATATTTTCCACGAAACGGTATTCATTATTTTTCATAATTGGCGTCGGATAGAATTTTGCATGAGTAATTTTTGATATGAAACATTTTTGCTAAAATTAATTTAATATTTTCTTAATAAGAAAAAATACGAGTAAATTTGAAAAATATAATTTAAAATTTTTGCGACTACATAGGGGAAATGCAAAATGATAAACACTGATTGTATATGAAGTATTCACGAGAATTTTTATATATTTAAAATTTCTTTAGCAGGTTTTTATTAAACTAATATTCAATTTTAGAGGTTGTGAAGAGAGCATGGTGGTGATGCCAAGTGCAGGTGTGGTTTGATTTTTAATATCGAAACAGACAGGTGGAAAAGGGCAGAGTGGACGCCCGCTAGACTCGAGATGTCCTTCAAAGGCATTCATGAGATTGAAAATGACCTTTAACATATAAAAATACGATAGTTCTAGAAATTTTTCGTTTTTTCCGGTTCAATAATTTTTTTCTAGATTACAGATGAAATGACAGGGGAGTCTTTATCCAGCCCCAATAAGTTTATTTTAACAGTAAAAATTCTTTTAGAATTTCCTTATATAGAGAACAGTTTCTATGTTCTCTTGCTATCATATTTGTGAAAATGTTAGATAAACACAGGAATGCTACATTTACTTGAATTTTTATATTCATATGCTTTAATTATGTTAAAGGTGTATTTTTTTAAACTAAGATACTTGGTATTAATTTATGCAATGTCAAAACAACCTTAGTTCTAAAAGCACTTGATAGGACGAAACCAAATTAGTGGAACTTTGTTCAAGAGCTCACCACCTGAACCACAGCTCCAAAGAGTCAACCTATCAAGATAAATAAGATGTTCGAAGGCTTTAGGGGCTGTTATTATTTTTGTAACAAAAAACATGGCAATCTTGTGGGTTTATTCAATCCAATTAGTGGGAACATTGTTAACAAATCGACGAGAGTAAATTCGAGAAATTATTTTTGTTATGTAGTTTTTGATACAACGAATATGTTTTTCCTAAACTTCAAACGAATTCTTTTGCTATCGTCGCGTGCAAAATAATAATTAATGATTATAAGTCATGATTATAGCTGTTGAATATTCGTGTAGGAAAAAGTATAGAAAAATGATTATCGATGGAATAAGAACTTGTCATCAAGTCAATGCGTAAAAATAATCTGGAGTAAATCAAAATAATTTATTTTTGTTAAAAAAATAACTAATAACTCTCGGCAATTTAGCTACTGCACTAATGTAATTGAGTGAGTATTCAAATATTTATATGCAGGTGCAAAACTTTATAAATATATCTAGTTTAGACTAGTTTAGTAGACTCGTCAGTAGATATTATTTATTTTAAAATAGTTCGAATATATTATCCAAGAGATTTTTTTCATTGTTTTATGTGTGAATTGACTATTTATAAAATATTGTACACAATAAAAATTTGCGTGGGTGTAAATATGACCTGATAAAATTCGCACAAACGAAACCAAATAGTATACCGATGAAACCCAGTCATGGCGTGGGTGCAATGTAATTCAAGTCTTTACATGTGTATTCACGAAAAACTGGTTTAATTTGTAATAATTCATTATTAAATAAAAAAAATACGAAGAACCAAATGGTAAGGAGAATATCGAATCGAAAGAAAGTTATTATTTATTTGCCGTCTCATGCTATTTTAAATGTTGAATTAGGTTAATATCTTCTTCATCAAGTGCCTCTTCTCAAAGGAGGTTGGCGACCATTTCACTGAGCATATACTCATGCTGAGCCAGTGTTACTAAATTAATTGAATTTAAGTGCTTCAAGCGTGTATTGTATTAATTGAAGTTTGAAAGTTAGTTTCCTGGTAGATATCCTTCAAATCAAATTTGAACTACAAAATTTTATACAATGATACACCATCACAGCTTGTAATATGGGTGAACTACAAAAATTTTTTTTTTTCACCAAGTGCCTCTCAGAGGATTTCACAGTGCATATACTCATGCTGAACCAGTTTTCATGGTTTTCTTAGGGGAAAATTGTGTAGTGGGTTCCCAGGTCCATCTACACTGCAGTTTTATATTGCTGCTGCCCAATAGAAGCTCTGGCGTTAAGATCTGATACTCCTTCTGCAGCAAGCTACAGAAACAATAGCAAGAGCCCCCCACCTCGGCAAGGTATCCATATCATTCCAAGCTCACTACTCCATTACGCTTTTTACACACGCTCAGGGTACAGAATGGCAGCCATGCACAGGCAACAGGTAGGTTATTTCGAATGAAAAGTGTTGTATCATCTAGTTCACCGAGAGTTCTTTATCCTACTGCAGATGGTTGTGCTGATGCCGCAGACCACCTGCAGCCAGTTTCCAAACCCGTGTTCTCCAGGAAGAGAACCGCCGCCCCGACCTATCACACACTTGACAGATCACGAACTGGTAAAAAACCCCGCAATGATTATTGTTCACGGTCTGCTGTGATTTATGGAAGCGTGCTCAGACCGGCGGACTATCACCTGCTGAGGTCATTGGATCGCGGCAGACGTGAACAGCCAAATGGCTAGGAGATTACATTATTTTTATGCGAGCGCTTTAAAAGGATTATTTTATCAAAGCAACGGAACAAAACACTTTTTTTTTTGAATAATAGGTTTTAATGCATATTTTTTGCAATTCGACTTTAGGTAATCGATTCTGTTATCAAACCACGGCAAAAAAACTAAGTATAAGTAAACTAAGTAATTTTTTTTGTTTGAACCTACACTTCATGGATATTGCTGCACAGTGTTCTTGTTAATTAGTGCCTAAAAACCGTATCGTGAATATGGAGCCGATGCATCGATAGATACCTGATTTTACTATCTTTTATTCTTGTTAAAGTAAATATATGTTTTAATAGTATATTTGAGTAAGCCAAAACGTAAACCCGTGTTTTACCAATTATTTTAATGATAAAAGTTCCTTTGTGTTTGTCTTCATTTTGAGTTTATTAAATTTTTTTCATTACTATTTTCGACCGAATAGACTAGGACCTAGTCTATTCGGTCGAAACTAGTAATGCAAAAAAATTAATAAACTCAAAGTGAAGACAAAATACAAAGGTACTTTTAACATCATAATAGTGGATCTTCACCAATCAAATGCCTTGTCCCTCAACAAGATTACCAATTATTGTTAAATCTTTAATAGTAATGAGGCGAGGACCTCCATTATCAGATGAATAAATGATTTACTATTGTTGATATATCATTTGGTTTCCTGAAGTTGGCCTCGACTCCTCCAGCAAGAGCCTTACCTGGTTAGGCATCAGTCTGAACACACTCTCATGCAGATGTATCATCAGTTAATCAGGGAGTGATGGAGTGGGGGTCTTCATCACTTGATGGCGTGCGTGCCCCAAGTGAGATGTTCGAAGATCACTTAAGGGGCACGCACCAGCCTTGCTGAGGCAATACGAGAAGGTGTTTCATGTCAAGTCATTAGTTACGTGTCTATGAAGTAAGCCATACTTCAGAGGTTTTAAAATTTAAAAATTTAAATTAGTTTGTAAATTTCTTAATAATGACTTTTTAAGTCTCGATAAAAAACAACAATAATTTCTTTTGTAAATTATATGAGTGAATTGGAACTGACTGAAAATTCACTTATTTAAAAATAAATAATATTTTATACGAGATTCAAACAAAATAATTTCAATTGACTTGTTTTAAACAAACTCAATTTTGTCGTATTTTCTTTAGAATTATTGTCAATAGTAGCCCCCTACGAAGCTTTACAAAGCGTCGCAAAATATTGTTACAAGTCATATGTTTTGCCAAATATTTATTATGACATTTTTATATAATACGATTTCGCAAAAAAAAAAAATTGTTTAAAAATAAGTTGTAATATTGTTTTTTTTAGTAGTTGCTTTTGATTGATATTACTGTAAAAAAATTTCAATTGAAATGTTATTAAAATATGATCTTAATAATTAATTTCATAATATAATAAAAACACAGTTTCTTAAATGTGCATACCTGGCTTCATATAAAATAAAAATCACAACGATTTAACAACAACAAAAAAAAACTATACAAATTTTTCTAAATTTCACAAAATAGAAATCTCCCAATAGTCGCAATTATTGTCTTGTTTTTTTTATAGACTGTAATAAAATAAGAATGTACTATAAAAAAATGTAAACAAATAGCCAAGACCATTGCAATTGTGAGACGTGCCAACCCTGACACTGACTGTCCAGTGGCTCTCGTGGCTTTGTTTCTCACACCAGGTGCTAAGAATAGTTGCTAAATTATTAGAAAAATTATAAGCCCCCATGAACTTCATCGTGATTTTATTTGTTCGGAAAGGTCAACGACTGCGCTAGCGTGCGGATAGTGCACTTAATGTAAAAATAGAAAGTTAAAATTACCCCTTCGAGACGGCACTCAAAAAATGCGTTAACTGAAATACGAAACCGAAGAGATCGGGTCAATTGCTCTACGGTCAGAAATTACTTCAGAGATGATTTATACCATCATGGCATAACGTATATACTGCAGTGTTGTTTCTCAAATTGCTTTCTACAAATTGCTAGATGTTAGATAATTATATGTATTTTTGGCAGATGGACGTTATATTTTTGAGATATTTTACGAAAATTATTTTTGTTATATCAGTGGCGTGAGATAGAATCCTGAAGCTAATATTAATATTAAAAAAGTTGTATTTTATTCACGTGGGCAAAATACTTTACTTGGACAAGTCGTGTTCAAAAAGAGTTCAGGAATATTCAATTATATTAAAAGGCTTCGTAGATTGTTTTTTTCATTCAATATAAAATTTAAACTAGAAATTTTAATGCGAAGTAAATAAAATCCACTTACAGTTATAACCGACCAGAAAGTACAAAATGTATACCAACTCAGAACAAATATGAATGCAAATAGCGGCGTAAAATATAAATTAATATGTAAATGATTAATTGTTTAGTAATTAAAATAAATAATACTTTTAAAACCCTAGACGGGAAATCTCACAAGAGATTTTTAGCGGTCGTTTTGTGTATATTTTAATATTTTATTCAACACCTATTCTAAGAATTATTGAACCTTGTATAATAAAACGCAGATAAAATAAATATTTCAATTATGAAATAATATTAGAAAAATCATATTACAATACCTTTAAAGATAAAAGTTCAACATAATGAAATAAATCCTCGACTCCTGAAGAATTGTTTAATAAGTTGTCAAGTTTTGTTGATATGGATTGAAAAAAGTGTTATTTAACATAAATTTTCAATTGTGTTTAAATAATTCATAAAATATAAATTGTAGACTAATAAGCGAATTTCTTCTTTATGCAACCCAAGTCAATGATTTTTTAATTTACCCAACAAAAACTAGATGTTAATGATAATGTAAAATATTATCTGTAGATCAGATTAAAATGAATTGATAAATAATCATTACAAAAACACGTTTTGTAATAGGTTCTTTAATTATTTTAATACTTAGTATTTTTATCGGTAGAGATTATTTATTTTATTTTCATATTAATATACAAAGTTTTATTTGCATAGAAATATATTTACAATAATCGAAGGTCAAGGAGGTCAGGTAATAGAAAAGTAATCGCTAATCAATAAACTTACCAATAATATTGTAATGGCGGTGTATTGTAAAGAAAATATTATGCAGATAAGCGAGATTTATTCGCAAAGATATAATAAGTAAATAAAAACCAAGGATAGAGGAAAAAACAACCGTTGTGAGAAATTCGGAAATTCGGAGTGCAAATAGTTAAAACATATCAATAAGAAAAAAATAATATCTTACTTGACGAAAATATTTTATTAAATTGATTTTGTGAGTCTCCAAAGCTGGCATGTTTTCGATGTCGATAATAGAATAATAATTAACTTAGAATTAAAATGCGATGGCTGATATAATGAGTTTTAGTGGTATTTTCATATTCAGTTTGAGCATGGTAATTAGTTTCGTTCATTGTTATTCATCTTGCTTATCGAATTTGATTTTAATTAGTATTGTTTTGGGGGAAAACAGAAAATATTTGCACGAACGACTGTACACGGTGACTCAAAAGTCATGCCAACAGTACTGCTATATTAATTTTATATATTTATAACTTTTTAATGACCAAAATGGGCCATTAATTATCTTTCGAAAGGGCTGATGATTAATGATAATTTTATACGTATGTCTATTTTTTGGATTTAACGTCAATCAGATGCGTATTTATTAGCCATTACGGGTTTATTATATTATAATTAACATGATTAGGCACATTAGTTCACACATAGAAGATGATTAAAGAAATTCTCAGAAAAATATCATCGTGATTTTTGTGGGATTTGAAGCCACATCTCTTGGCTTACATGGCCGGTGTACTGATCCTTGTACTAACGAATCACATCCATTAATCGAAAATTTTTAACAATCATACTCTACATATGAACCAATGTGCATAAATTAATAGATTTTATCGCTTTAATAGATCGCTTTACTTGTTACTTTGTTAAAAAAGTCCAGTGCTTGTAAATCACTAAATATTGGTTGGCCTGGGAAACTGTGAGAATTAATGTGCCTAATCATATTAGTGATATGATAATTTTATACTTTATATTTCAGCTCTAGTTAAAGAAAACACAATAAAAAAAATATGTGATGGTTAATTACGAAATATTTATATTCATTTATTTATAAATTTAAAGTTTTCTCAGTGCTCTCTTCACACCTTGTGTTGTGTCTACAAAAATATATCATAATAAATTTATACATATAAATAAATACTCATTTACACTGCCATAAAACAAATGAATCACGGTGTGTGTCACCTCTTCGGCGGCTTTGTGGCTTGACTGGGGCTTGACTGAGGCTTGACTGGGGCTTGACTGGGGCTTGACTGGGCTCGGACCTGGCTCGGGGAATCCCGGCGGGACTGTTTTATCTTCCGAGGAATCCCCCCATCACAAAGTCCACCAGGTTTTCCAAATCAGAAATAGCATTTGAATTCAAAGAAATGAGTATTATGACCTGTGATAAGAAATCACAAGTTTATTTTCATATGTCAACTTCAGTGGCGTAGGAGTGCATCGATCGTAACTAAGTTTATTTATGCAAAAAAACTTTGTAACTTTTGATACGCCAGTAGCTCTCTAGTGCACGCAAATATAAATATAGTAAATAGATACAATTCTTGGAATTAAAAAAAATACATAAGTCTCCTGGTTTTTGAGGCATTGTGCTCGATTTGCTGATCTATTTACAATAATATTTTTTCCAGCTTAAAATTCTGATGCATTCTTACTAGAGTTATATTCATTATTAATAGTAATATATGATTCAGTTGATAGTGATTTCGCACAGACTAAATATAAAAAAAATATGTTTAAATACCTCATACCCATGCGGTTATATATTTATGAATCCTGAGGTCTTTTGAGGTGGTTAAGCTTACACGCCACTGCTAAGTATGTATGCTAAGGTTTATTTTTAGTCTTTGATGACGTGTGTGAAGTGATTTCGCGGTTGGATTTGTTGTGGTTTAATTACAATGCAGAGTAGTTTAGTATTTTCTGAATTTCTCAGAACAAGAGCGGTGTGTTTGATTTTTAATCCAAAGATGCAAAAACTCCCTTCAATGCAGCAAATTAAATGAAAAATAAATGCTTGAACATAAAGCAACCTGGAGTATAGTTGAACAATTATTTAAAAGTAATTATTTTTGTAATTTTACCTAACTTTACACAAACTAAAATATAATCTAATTTTAATTAACATTTTATTAACTATGAAGGGACATCAAAAAATCTGTTATATGAAAGATTCATTTAAGTTTAATATTAATATAAAGTTCAGCAAAAAAAAGTTTTCGTGATTGCTTTGATTCCCGAGTCGAGATAATTACAGATTGAAAATGATTTATGCCTAATAAAATATTTGAAGTTCCTGTATACGACACAACAAATCATAAACTTCTTAAAATATTTTTTTTATAACTAATAAATACTTATTCCATAAATATAAATTATAAATCGTATTTTCTGTAAGTAGGAAGTAAACAAGCATTCAATGGAAACACGTATAATATACAATAAAGGAATCATATCACGTACAGTGAACGATTGGAATGGCCACATAGTAATTGAAAAACAATCCACAGTGTAAAGTTACAAGCAGGTTTACAAAAAGACCTCTAAATTGTAATAAAAGAATGAATTGCTTTTAAGTTACCTGAATATAATTTGAACACAATATTTGCAATATTGCCTTCAATATTGTACCTCTAACGTACCCTTATCCCTTTTAGTAAAAACTAGTCCCCCTTTCTGAAATTCCTCCCCGAATTTCACATACCTCAGAATTGCCGTCTTTGAAGAAGTCCTCCATGCTTGCAAATTTTTGAAATATTGTAAATTGTTTCCTCAATGTTTGTGTAATAATTTGAGATATCTCTTGAATTTGAGTAAACGGTTTAAGTTCAACCGAAATAATTTTAACCTAACATGGCTTTTTATTTGATGGCCAGTATTACAGAAACCGGATAAAATTTGAAAGTTGAAAACAATAGTGGACATTATGAGCAATTTTTTTTTTTAATTTTCAATGTATTAAAGTGTGTAGTTTCGACAATATTTGGTAAGTGAAATCATGTTATGCATTACATGTTTACAAAACACGATGAATACATGTCTTATAATGTGGGAATCGGTTCCTTGCATGATCATGATTTTCACAGTGTCGTTATAATGTCGTGATTGGCTTTTGAACCAACTGATACGAATCACTGAGATAATGAGAGCTCTTTCGCCATGTAGAGTTTGACAAAGCCCCCCAAGAGCGGAAAAGCTCTCATGGTCTAAATGACAAATATCAGAGTGATGCAATTAAACAACAACACCAGGTCATCGAATCGTGCGTATCGCAGTAGCTTTCCCAAAAATGATATGGTTTTTTTTGGTAATAAATATTAGTTCGGGGAATTCCGTAGAATCACTCCTTGACTTGTGAAATTGTTCGCATTCTTGTACGTTTGTAGGGGATTCCCATTTTTAATATACGTAGGCATAAACAAGCTTCAACAAGTTGAAGAGGCGAGCCCGCGGCGAGGACCACTCGACGTGTGATATTAGAACGGGAATTCATTTCTCCTCTCCTTTTTATTTTACCCAAAAATAGAAATTTCGTCGATGAGAAAGAATTGTAAATAAAACGTTAAAAGTTAAAATGTCTGTCGTTTTATTGCTTTTATATATTTATCGTCATTATTTTCAGTAGCAGTTGATTGGTTACAGAATATAAGCTTATTGGCAATTGCGAGTTTTGAAAAAGAGATTTCGGACCGAATCTTATTCCGGTTGATTAATCCTAATCAGATTTAATTAGGCTTACAATGATTCATTTTGTAAAGGTTAGGGTAGGCAATTCAGTCAATATTTTATATGCGAGCTAAAAAAAATCAATACCAAGAAAACTGGCTTATGTTTTTTGGTTGGTTGTTGTATGCCCGTATTTGCGTATTTCTAACCTTTTTTTTTGTTATTATTTGAGCTATATTGAAAATGATTTTTAATTGAAATATTCCACGCTCTATGCTACATACATACACTGATTGTTTCAAATATTTTATTAAATATATATCTGTACTTGTAGTACTTGTAGTAACCTCCCCGCTCTTTCTATTCTGTGTGTAAAGGATCGGCAATGGAGTAGTAGACTTTGAATGGAAGGACTCCTGCTATTGTTTCTGTAGCTTGCTGCAGAAGGAGTATCAGATCTAAACGCCAGAGCTTTTTAAGGAAAGGATTATATTATATTATATAATAATGAGATTGGGGAGCAGCAATACGCAGACTTTTCCTTACAATATAAAACTGCGGTGTAGAAGGACCCACTACACTATTTCCCCTTAGAAAACCATGAACACTGGCTAAGCATGCATATATGCTCAGTGAAATGGTCGCCAACCTCCTCTGAGGAGAGACACTTGATGAAGAAGAAACCGTAAATTTTCGTGATAATATATTTTCACTTAGGTACTGCTATTTTAATAACTCATATTATTCCGAAATAGAGAAAAGTTTTCAATAAAAAAATACGTTTGATGTTTGTAGACTGTGATACTATCAATTTATATTTATAAAAGCGTGTCCATTGTTAAGAAAACACAAAAAAATAAATAAAAGACTCTTTTGTAAGCACAGTAATTAAGTGGCACCCTTGAAAGTATTATTCAGTTATACCGAATTAAACCATTGAATCTGTTTTTGGCACATGATTCATTTTGTGTTTCATTCTGTGCGGATGAGTCGCGAGTGGATTCCAGCAGCCTGGGCATTAGGACGGTTTTAAATTCAATCACGATACTAAATAGAGTACAATAGGTCGTGATATAGGCAGACTTGGTCCATTATGTGCCGATGGAGAGACAACCTTGAAATAGTAATGAAAAAAGGTGCCACACGTCCGAGGCCCCCGGCCTGAAGAGTGACCCATCGCCAGTAGACTTTGCCAATTTATAACGAAGTTTTTAAACCTCGTAACTCGCGGTGATTCAGCCATAAAATCCTGCGCTACACGAGGCAGCTTACAAAGAAATAAACATTGCAATTAATTTATTACTAATATGATTAGGCACATGAGTTCACACAGAGAAAATGATTTAAGAAATTCTCAGAAAAATATCATCGTGATTTGTGTGGGATTTGAACCCACATCCCCTGGCTTACATGGCCGGTGTACTGACCCTTGTACTAACGAATCACATCCATTAGTCGAGATTTTTTAACAATAATATTCTACATATGAACCAATGTGCCCAGGCCAACCAATATGGTTGGTTGGGTTGTGCTTCTATGTGTGAACTAATGTGCTTAATCATATTCGTAATAATATAATAAACCCCTAATGGGTAATAAATACGCATCTGATTGACGTTCAATCCAAAAAATAGACATTGCAATTAATGATAATATAAACTGAATTTTTCTTCATACAAAGATTCGTATACACACAATATTTTTGGTAGAATTCCATTGAAATACTTGAGTGATTTTTCCACGTTGGCACGTTATTATCAAACTGTGTTTGATAATACCAACGTGAAAGGTTGGCGAAACCGGTCATCAATAAAAATGAACATATGAAAAAATCACTTATGTGTTTTTATTTAAAATATTATTTTGAGTAGCACATTGATATAATAAAAGTACTCCGTACCTCTAGTAAGCGATATTAGATTTTTGTTCAATAATTAATGATTTAAATTAAATACTTGAGTGATTTTTCCACGTTGGCACGTTATTATCAAACTGTGTTTGATAATACCAACGTGAAAGGTTGGCGAAACCGGTCATCAATAAAAATGAACATATGAAAAAATCACTTATGTGTTTTTATTTAAAATATTATTTTGAGTAGCACATTGATATAATAAAAGTACTCCGTACCTCTAGTAAGCGATATTAGATTTTTGTTCAATAATTAATGATTTAAATTAAATACTTGAGTGATTTTTCCACATGTTAATTTTTATTGGTGACCGGTTTCGCCAATCTTTTACGTTGGCATTATCAAACTGAGTTACTATTTTATAAATTCTCACTCAGTTTGATAATGCCAACGTGAAATGATGGCGAAACCGGTTACCAAGAAAAAATAACATCTGCAAAAATCACTCAAGAATTTTATTTACAATATTAAAATGGAATTCCACCAAATACTTTCTTCCGATAATATATACACGACTTTTTTATCATTGTAAACATTTCGGCATATAATATATAAGTTATACCATTTGACTTAGATACTTATGTCGTCCGTTGACGAATGAAAGTCTCAACAGGACCATATAAAATGCATACCTTAATTTTCTTTTGATGCGGTTACACAATATAACACTAATTCCTCTTACTGTACAGCAGGGGTCCCCAACCTTTCTAGAATGCCGGTCGGGCGGCGGGCACCGTTTATTTTTTCCAGGTTTATTTACAGTTGGACATTTCCAAAAATATAATTATAACGATATAATTATTTTCGCTTTAACTTTAATATTTTTTATCGTGGTCGCACAGCGGCGGGCATACGTAAAACGGTCGGCGGGCGCCATGGTGCGCGAGGGCATAGGGTTGGGAACCACTGCTGTACAGTGTTGCTGTATTTTATCGATATTTTTAGTACAACTTTTTACCTCAATTATTGGTAATAATTTCGATAAAATAAAATTTGGATACACATTTGTAAACACTGCGGACACATTCAAGAAACGCAAAGTGAGTGTTGATATAAATGGAGCGATATAATTTAATCGCGAAGGCTTTAACTTTACGACGTCCCGCGGTCGCCTCGTGTGCGCGGGAGTGGGCTCGCGGCGCCTCGTGTGGCGCGGCCCGCGGCCAGTCCAGCCCGAGCCGCGCGTGGGAACATCGCCCAATCCGAGCTGCTGATTGTGATTGATTATTGTCAACCGCTCCTCGGGGATCACTCGTCGGTAATTCAATTCACTACTTTATATCATTTATTTAAGGGCTCAGCTTCCATATTCGAGTTTTTTTTTTAATCATTTTCTTGTACCTCTTGCGAAAAATCGACAGCACCAATTAGAAAAATTTAAATGCAAAAAGTTATATACACATTCATTCTCCCAAATGTGACATGTTTTTATTTCTTATAAATTTAGTTTTAATATGATAAATATGTGATTTTCCGATTGATGTGTAGGAATTTGGAGATTCGTTATGTACCTGTTCCAAGAATCCTAAAAAAAAATATTTTTTTTTTTTTAAATTTGAATGAACAAACTCTGGTTTTGAAAAGTCGTCATTTTATCCAATTTTTCAACATCTTCAAGATTTTATTTTTCCCTGAAAATGGACATTAATTAAATAATAAAAAATAGATAAATATAATTTATAGTTTTTTTGATACTCTGTAAAAAATCAACTTTCTCAATAGAATAATAAAGGTGAAATTAAATAAATCAAATGACACGATTTCGCCAGGTAAAATGGTCCTTTATTTCTGGCAGACCGGAGATGGAGGGTGACGTCAATTCGTTTCTCGGTGTTTGAAAATCGTTCTTGGCTGATTTAACGCTGTACAAGGCTTGACATCTATTAAAAAAGATATTTAAGCTCATCATGTCACTTTTTAAACATTAATTGTATTCAATTTGTGCGTATTTTGCGAGTAAAATACAAAAATGTATTTTGAAGTATGTATGTATGGTGAAGTAAAACGGAGTTAGGGTAACCCCGCTTTACGCGAGGGATACGTTCCGGAAAAAATCTCGTTCAGTGAAATTCGCGTATATCGAGATTAACGATTAAACATACATACATAGTTAAAACTTAATACAAAAAAAAGAATCATTTGAAGCACTTTATGCAGTATTACATGTTATTTTTACTGAAAAATACATCTATTGTCTTTTGGGTAGCGTTTCTTTTACGTTCTTGTAAAATACGTTCATAACACCCAACGCTGTTTTTAATTGTTAAGAGATGTCAGTGACTACAATATGTTCATACACATTCTTAAAATAAGAAATTTGCGTAATGCGAGGCATTTTAACGCTAAATTTGAAATTCGCGTTATAGTGAAACCGCGTAAAGCGGGGTACTACTGTATAGTAGACCCGATTTCTAACCGAGAATGAGTTTGCATTCTTACTTATTGGCTGTCATAGTAATCATTGCATTGCATTTTTTCGATATATATATTTTTTACTTTTAATAACGCTTTTGACTTCTTTTTTAAATGTAAGTTAAATTATAAAGTCTACACTACATTATTTTCTCCTTAGAAAACCACGAACACTGGCTCAGCATACGTATATGCTCAGTGAAATGATCGCAAACCTCCTCTGAGGAGAGGCACTTGATGAGATAAATTCATTCATTTTCATTTCATTTCTTGAAACAAATATGTAAAACTAATTTTTATTAATTAATTTATACTATGTTTTATTTATATCATCGAATTGCCTGAGCCCAATTAGCAATTTTACATTGTAAAATATTTAATAAACTTAATGAATTTGCCAAAAAAATAATACAATAATTCGAACCAAAGAATACATTCGTTTAGATATGAATATATTTGTGTCAGAATGTCTATTTTATTATTTAATTTGAACATAACCAATATAAAAGAGCATGTTGAGAAAATGAATACAGTGTAACCCAAAGTCTGCTTTTTCTCCAATTGCAAAAACTCCATTGCGTCTGTCGCGATAAAAAAAAATTGTAAAACAGAAATTGCGTAATTTTAAGTACTTACTAAATTTTAAACACAGCGAACACAAAACCAATTAAATTTAATATTTTATCAAGTAGCGGTTACTTTTAATTTTTCTTTGTATATTAAAATAGGCTATTTGTATATACACTTGCAATGTCAAAAACGTAATTAAAAACTACTAACAAACCAAAACAGGTGCGAGACCAATTGTGTTAATTTTGAATCGAATCGAGTGACTGGCCTGAACTCGTATTAAATATACTTTTTTTACTTCCCTGTTAATTTTGAACCTTTATTTAAGATGACTTGCTACCTTTCTGAACTAACAAAGACAGTTACAATAATATGCCTAACCGCGAAGGAATTCTAGATATCTCAGATCGTGTTATGTGCCATTGTAAAAACCTGTTCCTGATTGCTTTATACGCATACAGTGAGTATAAACTTGAAGGATAACCATTTACAAGTAACTTGTTAGCATTTGCTACTATTGCTGCTACCGAGTCACCTCTGGTTATGAATTACAAACTGCACAATTGATAATTAAATTGATAATTGTAATTATATTTAAATCGAGTCGCTATTGATGCTCGAGTCGACACCTCCGGCGAAAAAAAGCCTGCTCTGAATTTTGTTTGTTTCATGTTTTTTTTATGTATCAATTAGTTTTTACGTTCATTACTAAAACGGAAAAAAACTGATTATATATTTGCGAGAAATAACAATCTACTAGACAGCTGGAAATACCAGATATCAACATGATTCAAAGTACTGTTATGGTTGTTGTTGTTTTTTTTTTTTTATATTCGTCGTCATCAAGATCTTGGTCGATTTAAAATTTTAACACAGAAATATAGTTTTGTTTTTAGTTAAAAAAAACGGTAAAACATTTATCTTGTTTGACCTGTGTTTATAGACGAAGATATACTGATTTAATAATGTACTTTTTGATTAGTTTTCCCAGTGGTTGTTTGATTATTTAACTTCGAGTGGTTTTGTTTACTTTTGCACTGTCACTTTGTAGTTAAAATTGATTACTAAAGTCTAATGACTGGTAGAAGTGTGTCTCTGAATTGTGGTTGACCCGTTTTTGCCGGGAAGCTCGTCTGGAGGCGAGGAACTGAGTTCTGGAGAATTAACTTTGATTTGTAGAATATTTCCACCTCCTGAGTGTTTTAACGATGTCCCGTCGATCACCTAATAACGTTTAAAATTAAGTGAACATTAAAAAAATAACTAAATAATAGCCTACTCGCTCTCTCCATTTTGTTGCTTGTGCATGGCTGCCATTCTGTACCCTGAGCGTGTGTAAAGGATCGGTAATAGAATGACTGTCGAGGGATGTGCTTTGGAATTACCTTGTCGAGGTAGGGGGCTTCTGCTATTGTTTCTATAGCCTGCTGCAGGAGTATCAGATCTAAACGCCAGAGCTTTGCAAGGGAAGAATTATATGTATAATAATGCTATTGGGCAGTAGCAATACGCAGACTTTTTCTTCCAATATAAACTGCGATGTAGAAAGACCCGGGGATCCACTACACTATTTTCCCCTAAGAAAACCATGAATACTGGTTCAGCATGAGTATATGCACTGTGCAATTTTCTGAGGAAAGTCACTTGATGAAAAAAATATATATATATATTTGTAGCTCACCCATATTACAAGCTGTGTGTTTTTTATAATATAGTTTTATCTATTTGGTTGTTTTTTTATATTTTGATATATCCTAAAACGCGCATGAATAATTGAATACATTTCAATTGCGGTGATATATTACAAATTGAAATATCCTATGGTATAAAAGTGTACCTAAAAACTAAACAGGGCTTGATAAGGGCATATCATTAAAGCTTTTAGATTATGTGTCTTTGTAACGCAAATATACAAGAAATAAGCAGCCATCGTCGTGTTTCTCAATGAAAGATCAGAACCGCCATGCGGCAATGCCAACACGAGTCAAAGTTGACTTTCCGCGTCTCAAGGCCGATAAACTGTTAAATTGTGCATCCTCCTTCTCACTGACCTTCCATTCGAGAGAGACTATTCGACTTTCTTTCATCACGCGACCTATGCACTTGTGACGTCACCGGGTCATCTTGCACCTCAGTTGATGTGCATATCAATTAGGCTTTTCAAACTCGTGAGTTATTACTATTTTTTTTAGATTGTAAATATCACACACAATAACCGCTTCGGCGATGCTGTCAAATTTGTCATCGCGCTTAGTATAATATAAAATATTTTGCATATTTTATTCAGCAATATATGTGCATTATTCAGTGCCATTATATTGGTAGTGTGCATTAATTTTAAGGATTTTTTTCGTGAAATTGAAGCTTTGCTATAAAAAATTGGTACAATATATTCTATTCAAAGTATTGTCCATCGCTAGCCACTATTTTTTCCCATCTTTCGGACAAATTATGGATTCCATCTCAAAAGAACTGTTCGTCTCTTGAAGCCAAGAAAAAATCAAGCCAATTTTTGATACCCTGTTCAGAAGTGAAGCGTATTCCAGAAAGGGCATTCTGCATCGATCGAAACAAGTGGTAGTCGGAAGGGGCAAGGTCTGGGCTATAAGGCGGGTGAGACAGAATTTCCCATCCACTGTTTTCCAAATATGTTTTAACCGGTTTAGCAACCCGTGGCCGAGCATTGTCATGATGGAAAATTACAGACTCGTGCCTGGTCGCATATTCTGGCCGTTTTTCTGCCAATGCTCGCTTCAAACGCATCAATTGTTGTCTGTAGAACTCGCCCATGATAGTTTGGCCTGGCTTCAGCAGCTCATAGTGGATGACACCCTTCTGATCCCACCAACTACACTGCATTACCTTGGCGCCATGAATATTTTTGGATTTTTTTGGTTGGCCTGGACGTTCTCTGTCATCCACATCGAAATCACCACTTTTAAAGCGTCGAAACCAGTACTCACACGTTTGTTGCGATGGAGCATGTTCACCATAAACTTCACACAGAAATCGGTGACTTTCGGCTGCTTTTTTCATCCAATTGAAACAGAAAAGTAAAGCCTCCCGCAAATTGCGTTTTGTTGGTACAAAAGTTGACATGATGAGAGCTCAACAAAAAAATGTTGTATACACTTCAGCGATATGACATATACTGATAAATAAAGCGCAACAATGACGCTTCACAATGAAGTTAGTTAAAGTACAGCCTAATGCGATTCAATACTGGTAACACACTTACACTATTAATACTATTCATAACTTGTCAACATATGCTAACCTAATCTTACCTAACATGAGTTTGATTGAAACCAAACAAACTGGAGGAAACTACCGGTCGATACGATTGTCTTCCAATAGGCGAATAGAGTCCACAGAGACCTGTTCCGAAATGTCCTCAATGGATAATTAAGAAAGGTAACAGAGATATTTATGTCTTCTTGTAATGAAGATAAATATCTACACAACCCGTTCTTTGAAAACGAAACGGAAATTGAACATATAAAACGGTTTAATATGTAATGTTTATATTTGATATGTCGATGTGGGATGGTTTGATTGCTTAAGTGCGTCCATTAGTCGCGGTGTCTTGTGCAAGCATTCCTTCTACTTATTTATATCTTATCTACTTATGTCAGTTGATTTTTTTAAAATTAAAATTACACAACAATCAATTTTTAATTTACCTTTTACGCTTTTTGATACAGAGGTAAGTTTCTCAAAGTTAGCAAGTTATAACTGCGGAACCTTAAAAATGTAGTAATTTTTACACACTTTCATTTGGAAAGTCTGAAAACTTATGGCATTTAAATATTCTCATGCTAATACTTAATATCATCATAATTAAACACCCATAATATTATTCTTGTTTGTTGAGATAAGAAAATGAAATACTAAAAGATAAAAAAGTGTTTTTCTATTGACGCTTTATTGAGAGAGTGAAAATGAGTCTCATAACCATATTTAGATAAATTTATGTATTAAGTCAATGGATGTTGTATCTTTACTCTAGAAGAGAGCCAATAATCGAGTTAAATGTTTTCCCTCAGTGAAGACATTAATAGAGTTATTATAATGTGATTATATAAAATATCAATCTTTCGAAGATAATCGATTTTAAGTTCAGAGACGTGATTGCAAGAGCACTTCGTTAACTTTGATTGAGGGATAACTTCATTATATTGAAAGCCTTCATTTTGGATTATAACCAGGCAGAGGTTCTAGGAAATTCAAGCCAACATTAACACTATTATGGACCCCCGAAGGAACTTCGACGTAAGCGGTCTATACGCGTTGTGACATTACCGACAACTAAACGGTTACTTGCCAATAGCCATCCTCAATTATGGGTGATTTTTAAAAATAATTTTGTCGAAAAAAATGATTGCCAGTTACCGTATGTTTTTCGATGTGTCGCAATATGTGTAGGCAGCTTTGCAATGCAGACTCTTTTGAAAACATCATATTTTGAAATGTTTATTGTTTATATTAGACTATTAATATTTTTCGTTGTGACACAAAAAATAGTGCTTTCAAGGCTATTGGTTATTATTATTTTTATATTGTGTATTAAATGATTTGGGATTCTGTGACTTCAAGTTAGTAGGAATCAATACGTTTAGGTTTTTTACTATTTTTACTGTCACTATTATTGCTAATATCTTGAATGTCAACATATCACAAATAACTTGCTGCATAATGTTGTTTTTTTTTTAATGTTTTTTTTATTTTTTGTTGCAGACTGTGTATTTCCCTCGGCCCAGGAGTTCCTCAATCATTTGAGAATGGTTCGCTCTAGTCTGGAGATAGGAAACAGTAATCAGGTAAGAAAATATTTCTAACATTCTAAACATTCTAAGATTCTGAACTACTCACATCCACAGCTAATTAAAAAAATATTAGACACCACGATAAAAACTTTATAATAATAGTAAACTTGCATATTAACGAGGCATTGTCAGGATTGTCGTGACGTCAGAAATAACACGAATTTTAATAGGATTGGTTTTATATAGTAATAATAATTTTTATTACTATTCATATTAATTAATGATAGGAAGTAAGTAGAAATTGCAATGATAATTTTCATAAAAAATAAGTTGGATATATCAATTGAGTCCAATCAACGACTATCTTTATGTAAGGATTAATCAATTATTTTTTTTGTTTTTAAATTTCAATAAGCATTAATGATTATTCAAATGATAATTATAGTAAGTATTTCATGTCTATAAAAAAAACTTTCCAAGGCAAAATGTGGATAGGAAAAATGACCTTTCCATAAAAAAACTAAGTTAAAATGAGAAAATCAAAGCTTTCAATAATAATTGAAATAGCTTTTATTTTTAGATATCGTTAAATACAGTGAAACATTTTTAGGGGTCATTGGATTGAATTCGTTTTCATTCTGCTACCAACGAATTATAACACCATTCAGGATTTTCTGCTATAACAGTACAAACTCAATTAAAAGTTCCGACTATTTGAGTAATTAATTCCACTCTTGTACCTTATTTTAAGTTAATATTAACATGCAATGCATCAATATAACCGTTAACCTTTTTACCCATTTACCGTTTTTGGAAGACAGGTAAAATTCGATTCAACACCTCCTGCATATCTTGGCTATTATTATATGTTCTTTACACCTTAAAATATATTGATACTTAAAAAACCCAAATGGATAAATCTTATGTTTAATTAAATATTTTATGATCGCTTGTATAATATGTTCTTTATATTCATGTAGGCCGATAGTGTTTTCTATTCAGTTTATACATTTCATGCGTGGATTTAATATCTTTCAGCACCCACGCATACTTTGATTACAGTAAAGTTACTAGCGATTCATAATAATATATTCAATAAGGAAACAAAATATATTATAAAGGTTTAATATCTCTTTTAGAATAGATGCGTTTAATTACTTAAAATATGAAGAATACACAAATAACCATTTTTTGTAATTTTTATGGCAATAGAATTTCAAAGACCTTGAATTGAAAAATAAAAAAAACCAATAAATACATCCTGCAATTAATAACCGATACATTGTTGTATATTTTGTCTGTGCCACTTGAAAAATGTTCCTTGTCTTCAAGAGATTCGTGTTGTTGAATCCACCTTTGGAAATTTCAAGGTTTCCAGTCGAAGGTCGCTTATTATTTGTGACAAGATATTGCCGAAGTTACTTATAAAATTTTTATCAACTTAAACTTGTTAAATATAGTAGTTATTTATTGTATTATTAACATCGAAACCCTTGGAGTATTCAGTTAAATACACCCATTTATATATTTTTTTAGTTACTCTAATACTTCTATCCGATACACTTTTTGTGTATCGGATTTTAAAAACCACAATTTTCAAAGTAGCCCCGGAAAAAATGTATTTTAGTAACGTTGATTGCATGTGACAATTTTTTTTTTTATAGTTTACATTTGTCTTTCTATTTCTGTCAAAATAAAATAAGATCTTCTCAAATATTTGTTTTCCTTAAACGCTTTCCCCCAGGCGTCTTCGGGTTTATCAAATATTGATGGGAGCTATTAAACATATGAGGGAAAACGAAAATTGTGGCTCAAATGTTCACGCCCATCTTTAATAAATAATCAACCAGCCATGTTGCCATGATCGATATCTAATAATACGCAATAATTGATAAATGATAATTTATTCTCCTTCATGAGTCTTTGATGTGACATTTTTTTTCCTTAGTCACATATAATAAAGCCAGTATAATTATTCTTCGACGGTTACTTGAATTCATCATAAATGCTTGTCACTTTTAGCTTCTGATGATTTATTATGTTTTGAAATAGATTTATACGCAAACGACAGGTGAATTAATAAAACAAACATTGCATTGAGACTTGTTCTGATGTAAATAACATTGAATATAATGCAAATAAAACGATTTGTAAACCAGAAGCATTTCTCCACGTCATTTACAAATGACACAAAACCATTTCGACATACATTATGTCGTATCAATTTATGGATCCCACATATTAAATGATAAGTTATGCTTAAAGTTTTTCCTTTATTAATTATTTATATTTATTACGGAAAAGAAAACACGTTTATTTATAATTCAGCTTAACAATTTATTTCTTAATTTAAGCTCGCGAGTTTTAATGTGACAAACTATCATGTCGTTTTTAAAATTTATTGGCAGTATAAATTTGGGCTTGAATATTCAGTTTTAGTCTCCTTCGTTGTCTACTGTATAAATTTAAAACATTTTTTTAAAGCGATACGTTAAAAGATGGTTTTGATTTACGAGTGCAATCAAATTAAAATACCACGCAACCCAAAAAGATTTTATAGTAAAAAATATTTATAAAAAATAAAACAGTAGCACAAAGAAATAAAACTTACCCCATTCGTTATTTTCGTAGTGTCAAATGTCAGAATAGCTTTCTACTTGAGAAACATTGCATTTCAAATATATACTTGTTACAGAAATTTACATTTGATACAGACCTTAAACAACAATCCTCGTTGGGGCTTTTGTTGCCACAATTTTATTGTAATTTCTAAAATAAAAGCAACAGAATAAGAACGTCAAACAAGTTGTTGAAATGCTCGTAGCATTATTTATTTGTATGCAAAGTGTCTCATGCGTGGAGAAATTAAACCAGTTTTCGGAGTCAACCTGAATTCGAGAATATGTGGGACTCAATACGAATGTAATCTACATTTTTTGTGAGCGAATTATAATTTTATCCGTTTTACTTTCGGTGACTTACAATGCTTCACATATGACTAATCCTTATACACTATATCGTAATACTAAAAATGGTGTCATGTTAGAATCACTTATTAGTTTTTGGTTAGACGAACTGACAAGGTGTCAATGCAAAGAAAATGAATATAATAATAAATAATATAGATTTGGTTTTTCACTGTTATAATGTGAGTAGGAGTACACTACTTAATAATAAAAAAATAACTCAAAAATATATTAGAAGCTGAAGTTTTTTTTTTCACAGCACCGTAGATTAAGTTGGTTCACTAATAATAAGTTATAAGTTAATAGTTAAGTTATAGGTATAAGTTATATAAAAAAAATTAGTCTAGCATTGGAAAATAATGAAACACGTAGTTAATCATACATATTAGATGCTTTATTATCAATAAGGTGTCCAGTCTCCTCCGTCGTTCATAATAGCCAGGCATCTTCGAGGCATACTTTCAACTAATTTTTCTGCATATTCACGGAATAATGACCTCCATATGGCCTTTATATTGTAAGTAAGCTCGGCGGCAGTTAGTGTTTTTTTTCCTCGAAGTTTAAGCTTCATCATCGTCTAAACGTTTTTAATTGGGTTTGCGTCAAGAGATTGTGAGGGCCAATCCAAGACCTCGATGCCTTTATCTTGTTTCCACGCGCTGCATAGGCGACTTCGGTGTTTGGAGTCATTATCTTCTTGAAATATCCATGATTCACTTGGGCTTGGAAACAGTCTTTGAGCAGATGGTAATAATGCTTTCTGGTATATTTAGTTCATTTTTGCAGCATTCAAAGTTCCGGTAAACAAGTTCAAATTGCCAAAACCACGTTTTGAGAAGCATCCCCAAACATGCACCTTTACCGGATGTTTAACAGTTTTTTCGACCAGTCTGTTATCGGCAGTTGACCAAGCACAAAGTGAGATACTAGTTGCCCAAAACGAAGCTTTGTCAGAAAAGATTATCTTGTCCCAGTCGCGGTCTTTGTTTTCTTGTGCCCAGGACATTCTTTTTTTAACGTACTTTTCTGAAAGGAACGGTTTCTTCAAAGTGCTTCGGTATTTTAACTTAATCTCCATTAAACGTCTTCTTATTGTAGCTAGAGATATATTCAGTCCTTTTTGCTTCAGTTGTTATTGTGCATAGACATAGACATAGACGTGGGTTTTTCAAAAGTAGGTTAGTTATCCGCTTATCCTCGGCGGACGACGGCTTTTTTGTTTTACCTCGTTCTGGTAAGTCATCGACGTATTTTGTTTCTAAATATTGGTTCTTCCACTTGGTCACAAACGCCTTTGACTTATTCATATACTTTGAAGCCTGAACAAGTGGCATTTTTGGTCCTTTAGGATGCGAGCAAAGGAACACTGCCTCATAGCGGGAAGCATACGCGGCACTCATCTTTTGAAATGTACACTCTGTGCAAAATAAACAAGAAAACTAAATAATTTATACGATGCATTAAGGAAAAAATATTGAGCTATTTGTTTGTTTATTTTATTTTGCAAAAAAAACCCTGATCACAGTTTTTTACAGTGGTTACGTTCTTATAAAACACACTTCACTAGTTTTGTAAGGTTTTAAAATACTGTTTACTTGAATTTTTGACTTGATTTTGGAGTATGTAGAGTAAATGTTAATTTGCTTTATTAATGTTTATAATAACTGTGGACCCGGGGACCCACTATAATATTTTTCCCTTAGAAAATCATGAACACTGGTTCAGCATAAGTATATAACTTCCTCTGATGTAAGGCATTGGATGAAGAAAACTGTGATATTACTAAATAAGCTTGAGTGGTGAAGTATTTGTATCTGCGAAATAATAAGATGTTTTCATTTGCTTTACGTTAAAACTATTTTCATTGAAGTAAGCTGATTCTCAGGTACAAATGAGCGATCTGCAGGTACTTTCTCCTCGTGAGTGTTGCAACACCGGACACTTGACTACGCGTAAGAAAGTGGTCTTGAATTTATGCTAAATGCAAATTGTACTGCAGGAGGCGTTGTATCGTAATGAATCGCACTTGATTGGAATGCTCAACGCGTTACGCAACCTACCAGGAAAAGAAAATAAACTTTTGTGGAGTTTTTTTACGCAAAAAGAATACAAACAAAGCTTGCATGGAATTTCTGGTAAGTCGTATTATTTTCAGGTGCATTATCAATCGATGATTGGGTAAGTGTAAATATCGATTGTTCAATAAGTAACTGTAAAAACTACCGAATAAAAACAATCAAGTTATTGAAAAAATATATATGCCACGAGTAGAGTTCGAGGCCGCGTCCCTCAGGTCAATGTCTCTATACTATTGAAGCACATGATTAAAATGCGGCGAATTCGTTTAAAAATTCCCAAACTAGTTCTTCCCGATGATCATTAGCGCTGAAAAATGCAATTTCGATATACACGGCGATCTTATTTTATGTTTATATATTATATGTATATAACCTACATAAACAATAAAAAAAATTCAAACCGATCTTTAGTACACGAGAAAATCACCAAATCACTAAGGTCAGTAAATAAAATATCGTTAATGAATATCGAAACACTAAAGAGTGTGAAACATATAAAAAATATTTGAACAGCCCATATACAACAAAATTCACTGATTTTTTTTTCGTAGAAACAAGTAACAGACAGTTTATCTTAGATATATCATAATTTTTGGGACACTTTGTATATTGCAGTAAAAACGTTATTCGATGCTTGCTCAATTTGAATAGATTTTCAGTATAGCCATAAACATATTTTCATATATATATATATATATATTTATTTTATAACAGCAATAATAAACAACACCAATAATTGGAAGTATTAAATTAAGCTCGGTCAATAGAACCCAGACATTTTCTCAGAAATGAGAGGCAACGGCTCGGGTTTATGCCAACAATTCGGCCTGACGATGCTCTCGGAATCCCAAATTTCAATAGATACTTCCTCCGAAACCAAAACACAGATTTTTTGCTTAAAACTAAGTGGATATACTGAGGACCCAAAGCAAGCGAGACAAAGGAGATAAAAAAGAATAAAAAGAGTAAAGATCCCCCAGCGGATACTTCACACGAGATGTTATTTATCACGTTACATAGAGCCGATTTTTTTTATTTGTAGCTATTAGATTCGGTAAACGACTCGTTTTATTCGTATTAAATTATAAATCTGTAATATTATGAAATACTTAGAAATTTTTCGTACCAAGTTGTGATTTGTTTTCTGTTGTATATAATAATACAAGACCGAGTTTGGGTCTGGATTTCTTGTTATTGTTATTTTTGTAAAAACTAATCGAGGTTGGATTTTATTGTTTATTTACGTATTAATTTGAAATCTCATTTTATACGTATTTAGCTTTTATTGTAATAAAATTGAAAAATGTATTTGATTAAAATTTTATTATACAACAAACGTGTAGAAACACAGTGACTTATGTTTATTTTTTTCCATGCTGTAATTTAAGATAATACGAGGATGATTAGTTTAAATATTAGGTATGTTTATATAATATATGTAGCTGTAGGAAGCATTTAAAGGGAATCACTGTACTATCAGGTTTTATACGTCTCCGGAATTCACATTGAAAACATAAATTAGCGAGGGTTTACCTGTAAACCTGGAAACGAATGACAATTAAAAAATCATAAAGAGCGAGGTATGGTTTTTTTTTCTTAATATTTATTTTAATTAATTAAAAACGATTTGTTTTTATAATTGTGTCTCGCTTCTTCGAGATCTTCTGCGGTGATGCTCTCATTATAAATGGACGAAAATCTTAGTTCGAGTGGTTTTGTACATATATTGCATATTTTAATATGGACGTCTCTTAATTAGAAAACCACATTCATAAGACAATCGTCTGAAATGATAACCATCTCCAATATTGAGGTTTCTACTGTGACACATTTTAAAGACCTGAATTAAGTTTCTTTAATATTTTGATAGTTTTAAATAGACGATTAATATAAATTCTTTTGTCAAATAATTTATTTCACAGGTTTTTTTTATACTATTAGAGAGCTATTTTAGAAACCTGAATGTTTTTTTTCTATTTCTAACATAAAATCACGTTGTTAAAAAGTTTTTTTTTATTTAATTTTATTACGATCTACGGCTTTTCAGCGAATTATTTCGATACCTTCGCCTTTTTTGTGATTTCAAGTTTTACAACGAAGGGTCTCTTATATTATGTAAAAGGCTTTTAATATTTTTAAAGTGTGGTCAAACGCTGTTTAAAATTTTCAGTGCTAAATGACTACAAAAAATGTTAGTTTTTTAGAAGTTATATTAAGGTAGAGTGAAATCACTTAATATATTATTTTTCGTAATAACGCTTATTGTTTATGTATTATTATTTTGATGTAGTACTTTAAAATAATAGAAATCGTTAAAACCTTGATAAATTTTTCCGTATCATACTTTTTTGTTGAATTCTCATGTAATTAAATATTATTCTTTTAAACATGACTGGCAAAAATAATATTGGCCGAGTGTTTAAAAGACAAATTAATTCATAGTTCATTTATAAGAAAAGCCAAAATTTGTGGGTGCTAAGCAATACATTTTGTTGTTTGTCTTGTGTGAAACTTGTTTGCTTTCCAGATTGTTTAAAATATTATAATATTTACTATATTTAGTATTTTTTATTATTGAAACAATAAAATGGAGATCGTTGAGGTGCGACGGCCGGACTTTTTCCACCGAAGCCCGACGACATCGTTCAATTATTTTTTTTGTTTAAAACAATTGTGGTTTTTATATAATTCAGCAAAGTGTAATTGAAATGAAAGTATGAGAAAAATGCCCGAAAAACAATTAAAGAGAGCGAATGTTTAAGTTAGCGTTGTGTGATTCTTGTTACGGCCATTTTAAAATCTGCCATTAAAGGTGAGCAGATGGCAACATAAAGATATTTCTCTTTTAAGATTTCTTTGTGATAATAAACAACATTGATTGGGCAGTAAAGTGAAGGTAACCGTTTAAAATATTTTAATAATTTCATAGATTATTAATTTTTTATAAAAACAAGAATATAGATTGTGAAATCAGATATTAACACCTATTTATTTATCCCATTTTTTTATCTCAGCTCTCCAGATATATAAAACATTCTACAGTGCAAAGAACATATAGAATTTAATATATTTTATTGTACTATGTTACAAGATGATTAAAAATTCTATGTGTTTAAGTACTCAATCAAATATGCGATATTAAATAGCGTAAAATATAAAATTTGTCTTAATTTTTATAATCTGTTGTAGTTTTCTGTGTAAAGTGTTATTATATTATTAAATAAGAAAAAGTATACTTTTTGGGATACACATATATACTATCGAAAAATTTTTGAGAGACAGGTAGTTTAGTGTGGAAGTACCTTAGGATCCAATAAACTATTTAACCTAAGAAACTAAGAAGTTAAGATATAAACTACAAAATCAGAATATATCGTATTTTTATATAGATTTTAGTTAAGTTTCAGTACTTCTACAATCCAATATATAAATATAGATTATGATTTAACGCTGGTCGCTACAGCGAAGAATTGTTAAAATTCCACAGTGTTGAACTTTTAGGATGCACATTTTGAATATTTCTTTGTACCTGTTGTAGCACTACAATAAATAATACAGAGGCTTCCGGCATAAAGGCTAACACATTCGACATTAAGTAGCGGTGCTGTCGCGTGTGTCTTGAGATAAATGGAGTTTTTTTTATCCGATAGCCTCACAAGTGATTTGTCGTACATTTCCACATGCGCTCACCGAGCCATTGTGTCCACTTATGCAAGAAAACTCACAACCATGCCTTTGACTGCAGGGCCAAACTAAAAAAACATGCCTTTAAATAACTAATATATTATTTTAACCAAGTAACTGCTTTATCTGATAATTATACAATATTTACCAATTTTTCATCAAGTGCCTCTCGTCAGAGGAGGTTGGCGACTATTTCACTGAGCATATGCGCATGCTGAGGCAGTGTTCATGGTTTTTTAAGGGGAAAATAGTATAGTGGGTTCCCGGGTCCTTCTACACCGCAGTTTTATATTGCTGCTGCCCAATAGCATTATTATAAATCCTTTCCTTACGAAGCTCTGGCATAAAGATCTGATACTTCTTCTGCAGCAAGCTACAAAAAACAATATCAGGAGCCCTAAAGTCATGCACTAGCAACAGCAATTATTATATTCATATGTTTTTTTGTATTTTTTAAACTATACAAGTAATATGTTTGAATCAGTTTATACAGTAGTAAAATATCGACGATTTTTTAAAAATAAAAGTTACGTTATCTTTTTTGCAATGCATTATATTTTCCCCTTAAAATGAGAAGTGTTCGCTTCGAAGGGTAAAAAAAATAATGTTTTTACTGTGTTTTGCGGTGTTATGTTGAGGATTTTTATATTATAACCTAGTTGTTTAAAACAAAGTATCACTTTGTTGGTTTGAATACTTTTACATTAGACGGCATACTTACATATTTATGTGATTACGGGAACGAATAATTCATACATTACCTGTTATTTTAAATAATATATCAGTCAAGTTTTATAATTAATATTCTTAACGACCTTGTGTGAATTCATGACTAGTGTATATTTATCTTACTTTGTGAAGAAGCATACCGTGTGTATCTATTGAGAGAATAGTATGGCGATGCATATGTGCTTGGAAATGAGGCCATTCTTCCATGATATATTACATTTGGGATAATCTGAAGCCGGTGCCTAATTGAACACAGCTCCATGACACTCATAGTCCTTCGTTTTGCTCAGTAATTAAGTCACACGATTCGACAATAGATTAGATTTACTGGCATAATAATAGGGGATGCTTGTGATTTATTGGAGGGTGTGATATTGCACTTTATTGATGTAGGCAAGAAGACTGTAGGTTAGATTTTTATCTACCACAAGCTATTCTACTAAAAACATTTATCACAATGCAATGCAGTGTGTACTTTTAATTAATACTAAGAATGTTTTCGTTCATTTAATTAAGCGATCAATCATCGCATGACAAATTTGTCCATGTAATCCAAGTAGTAAATTAGTACTCTCGCCTTTATAGGGCCTACTCGGTTGCTGTCAGCAATTTGGCTAATCGTATCCGTTAAAATAAATGGATGCTGTTGGTCGTTCGGTTGAAGTGCCTCTCCTCAGAGGAGGTTGGGGATCATTTCACTGAGCATTTACTCATGCTGAGCCAGTGTTTATGGTTTTTTAAGGGGAAAATAGTGTACTTGTAGTGGGTCCTCGAGTCCTTCTACACCGCAGTTTTATATGGGAAAAAAAAGTTTGCGTACTGCTGCTGCCCAATAGCATTATTATATAACTAGAAATGTAGCCCGTCACAGAATGACGTATTCGATGAACGATGCAATAGTGTTTGGCTGAATACTGGAATAGCTGGGTACTCGAATTTGAAGAAGACGCTGCTCACGTTATCCTTCCAATTCATTGCTTGACATTTGTGTCACATTTCGTGTCACAAACAACGCATCACTTTCACTGACTGTTCTTTATTTGAAAAATTCTAAATTTGAAATTCTCGCGGTGTACAACAGAATCCTATATATTGAAACTCGTTAAAGCATATTTTATAGTTTATGAAAGAAAATATTATCCTATAGTCTTGAAATTCGGCACATAACTGCGGAAAAACTTACTGAACTTACATGCAATAAATATTCTATAGAGAACCAAAAAATGAAACATACATACACACACACAATGGATATTATTATTATAGATTCTTCCCTTACAAAGCTGTGGAGTTTAGATCTGATACTCCTTCTGCAGCAAGCTGCAGGAACAATAGCAGGAGCCCCAAATGGGGAGAGCGGAGAGGCATGCAGCACTAAGTGAGGTGATTAGTGCGGGGGACACTGGGGGCCACCGGGGGAGGCTGGGGCTCCCAGTTCGGCCCTGCCTCCACCAAGATCATAAATAATTATCATCTCTGCTGTTGGCATTGCCGCTAATGATGGCGGTGAGCTCGGCCCCCGTGAGAGCGGCGGACGCGGATGGATGGGCGGCCATTCTTAGCGATTTCAGAACAATATTGGATTACTCACAGCCGATGTCTTCACGATAAAAAATAAACACAACTAGAGATAACGCTTGTATATTTTGTTATTATTAATTTGATCTAATTGGTAGTTGTTTAGGATCAATGGATGAATTATGAGGTTGCGATAAGTTTGTATTTTCGCAAACGCGGTGTCTGAAAAAAAGAGTCTAGGGTTCACCTTGACTACAAAAACTGTTTTTTTTAGTGTATATAAAAAAGAAGTTTCTAAAAACGATTTGGTATTGATTTTTATTAGTATAAAATGGCTATTCCAATCAACGTAATAAATAGTATTTAGTATATACATTATAAAATAAGGTTTGTAATTAAAAATGAATATACATGATTTTACATGAAACGTTCTTTTCTAAGTCGTCCTGAACAGTCACTACACGCGCCTTTCGGCTATAGCAGCTCAGCGCCGTATCCAATGCAACCACAGTGATTCTTTCACTTGACGAAAATCAAATGTAAAATCGGTGTAGCTATTTTTATCATTTATAATTTACAGGTGACTCTAAACGCGTTACAAATTGTTCAACCTGTTATATCAATTGTTTTCAATGTATATTTTTCGATATAAAAAATAAATAAAGCATTTGATATGTCAGAACTGTGACGTCACGATCGAGCAAGGTACTTCTCGGCTCCGGTACATCCGGGCGATAGCGGAACTATTTGGAAAAATTGCGACAGTTGATATTTTTTCTGCTGCGAAATTTTAGATTGAAGCAAATTATGGAGCATGAACTAACAATGCCGATAAGGAGAAATTGCTTAATAATCATTTGATTTACTTTAAACTAAGAGTTTTTATGTAAAGATTATACCTTTTTGTGATTAACCGTTGTCATTCGAGGAAGTTTTAATATTCTATTTTTTTTTGTAACTTTTTCTAAAAATTTACCACTAACTGATATTTTTCAACATGCACAAAGTCACTATCAAGGTTTAAATGCATTAAAGAAATGGGCTATAATCAAACAAGTAAATAAACACATTACAAATACATTTATTTAAACCAAATATTACAAATTAATAAATACATAAAAATAACAACAATAAACTACAAGTGTTAGTTATAAAAATACTTTGCTAAGAATGTCTGTAAATTGAACAAGTACGTAAATTGAAAATTAAACAAGCTATTCATTAGTCAAACATATTATGGTATAAGTATAGCAAACATATAAAAAAATAAATCAGATAGTGTTAACGACTATTTTTCAGTGAGAAAGTGAGTAAAGCTAGGAGGGATTTATCGGTCAGTGCCACGCCTCTATAAAGCGAAAGAGCTCTCATTGTCTAAGTGAAAATTTTCTTGTTTATCGTTTAGTGATATGTATATTTATCGACTAAATAATTTAATGCGATAAATATAATTATTTGTGTTCATCTGTTTGAATGAATATTTTTGGATGAACTCTACACATTACTTTATCTTTTACACCTGTTTCCGTCATTTAAAGGTGTCACGGTTTAGTACTTGACTCCACAATAGATAATTTGGCTCAATTTGTTTTCCATTGTGGGTTACTTAAAAATAGTTGTACTCTTGGGCGAGTCTTTCCCTTTCCTGGCCATTGTTTTTTTATTTTTAATTTAGTGTACTTATATAAAGCAATGAAACAACATTTTCAAAAGATATTTTATTAGATTATTTTTTTTATTTGAAACAGTTTGCAGAATTTGAAAGCAAAAACTGAATATCATTTTTGATGTACAATTTTTTTTTAATTTGCTTTGGCATAATTTTGAAGTGTTTATTTATCATAAATTAGGTAGATTTTATTTTATAGTGGAAATATTCCTCCTGATAAGTTTTAAGACATTACAAAAATGAAATTATTACTTTTTCAATTGAATCAACTAAAATTTTGAACAAATCCAATTCATGATTTCAATTCCGATACGAGCAATGTTTTGCAAATTTAATAAAATGTTTGAAAACATTATCAAGTACTCTTGCGAATATTGAAGAAATTCATGGCAAAAATGGATTTATTACTCTTAGAATCGTAATTAATTACATTTCTTGGAATTCGCACCTGAAAAACTTAATAACTATTTTTCAATTCACAATTTTCTGAAAAAGTAAATTCAAATTGTTTTTATAAAATAAATAATCGACAGTGAAATTCAATATTTATGTATTAAATTATAAGCGTTGGCCCACATGGGAGATACAATAATTTTTTAGCATCGTGGATATATTTATACGTTTGTGATTCTCTTAACGTTTTATTTTTTGCTCTCCACCGTGATGTGTCGCGTGTGCCCCACATGTTTACCAGCATCAGTGTGATCTTTGTATGTTTTTGCAGTGAGCTTATAAAAGTAATAATAATTACATTGAGTTGAATTACTTGCGTTGTGATAAACCAAACATAACTTTAAATAAAAACATTTTATGGGAGCACTTTTTCCTCTAAAAATCAAATTTCTTTTGTGTGGTTAAATAAAATCTTAACTTCTTATGCACATTAAAAACCGTTTAAGTAATTAAGAATTTAGATTATGTAATTATTTAAATAAATTATTAAAAAATTATTTAGCAGGTTATGAAATATTTTAGTGAATATTTGGATTAATTTCAAATACCGTTTGTTTTTGTGTTCATGAGAAATAATTAGTAATTGCTTAAATTTGTTATTCTCAGTGTCCCTTTCCTTTCAGGAGCTAATGGAAAAACCCGGCAGGAAAAAATGGAAAGTGTGGCTATCCGGGATAGTGATCTTCTCCGTTGTGGTCGCTCTAATCATCACCGCTATAGTCCTACTAACATCCACCAAGGACGGCGGAGGGGGCACCAGCCAAGCTCTTCGCCAGCCCATCGGATTGGAAGACGTCATGCAGGGAAAGCTATCTCCCAGCAGATTTAACGCAACTTGGGTGTCAGGTATGAAGTATTTATTTGTCAATTTGAAAATTGTGAATGATTTTACATGATGATGATGATTAACAAATGCTGTTGAAGGTTTTAAAATAAATTAAAGTGGACTTGGTCTTACAGATATTTTAGTAGTTTATGTTGTGTCATGTATATCATATTTTTAGTAAATTTTATATACATTTTGATATCATCCAGTTTACATAACATTATGATTAAATTAAATTTTTTTATTTTTCAGATAATGAATTGACTTTCATTGATCTCCTTGGAAACCTACAGTTGTATGACGTGCAGACGAGCAAGATGACACTTCTTGTTCCCAAGGAAAATCTAGTAAGTCGTGATTCTGAATCACTGTTTGTTAGGCTCAAATTGTATTGATTTATATCTATTTTAAGGCTTTTAATCACATATTCGAAGGAAAGAAGCCATCAGCCTTTTCGACGGAGATTCTTAAAAATATGCTACATGGATTTTGCTGGAAGTTCATGAACGCAAACTTCAACTGCATAGAAGTTTGCGCTTGTAGATTTATATACTCATACAAATGCAAGAGAAAATATATATATCAAAAACTACAATTTTTTTAATTTTCAGATAGTTGGTATTTCCTTCGATCATCAAGTTTCTCCAGATAAACAGTATTTACTTTTAGCATTCAGTTATAGAAAGGTAAAGTTAAATTTTCCATTTACTTTTGTTACTTTCTCTATAAATTCTACTTTCAGTTTCTTTTACTATCAACATTCTCTTCATCAATATATTTATTTTACAGCTTTATAGACACAGCTACACTGCTCAGTATCTGGCATTTAACATGAAAACCGGCGACAAGATCACAATTTCTCCCTCTGTCAATGAAACATTCCTTGAATTGGCTTTGTGGGGTCCCCAGGGTAATGCGCTAATATTTGTGCAAAGCAACAATATTTATTACAAAAGCAGCGTCATGTCCCCTGCCATGAAAGTGTCTCAGAATGGAAGACCAGGGATGGTGTACAATGGGGTCCCGGACTGGGTCTATGAAGGTAATCATTTTGTAAATTTTACCTCTTTAATAAATAAAACTTAATTAAGGTCAATATTATACTATTATTATAATAAAAATAAAATTACAAATCTCTTGCTAAAAATTCAGTAAAATATAAAATTATAAAAAAAAAAATAGTGGTGATTTATTTTGATTACGTTATCTCTTCAGAATCACAATGTTCTTTATTTTAATTTTTATATATATACATGTTTAACTAAGAGGTTTTATTTAAAATATGTAGTTCAATACTTGATTGAATTTTTATATTATTTCAGAGGAAGTCTTTGGATCAAATAAAGCAATATGGTTTTCTGAAGATGGTTCCCATTTGGCCTATGCATCATTTAATGATAACTTGACACGTATCATGGCGATCCCTTTCTATGGACCTCCCAACGATCCCGATTCTCAGTACACCAGAGCGCTAACAGTCCGATATCCCAAGGTATAACCGATGCCAGCTGTTGCAACTGTTTTAACCACCAAATTTGCTAGACTCACAAAGATGTATTATTTTAATGTATTTCTTTTGTGCAGTCTGTTTTTTCAAAGAAGACGAAAATCTTCAGTGAATCTAATTAATATGTCAAAATATTAGCTATTTTGATTTATATTATAATGCTTACAAAACAAACAAATATGATAACTCAAATGGCAATTTTTTTTTTATTTTGTGTTTGTGCCTTTCAAGAATGAAATATTAAAATATTTGGGCAATCGTGCTAATAATTTAACTGAGAGCTATTAAACATGTTTTAACACTTTAATAACAGGCTGGCACTGCGAATCCAACTGCAACAGTCGTTTTGGTAAATCTATCAGGGACCACTGCATCAGCCATGTTGCCAGTTCCTGAAATTTTAAGCGAGTAAGTGTAACCAGATTGACTTACAATTCACAGCGAATAGTATACATTTAATTCAGGTATTCATACAATTTCAATTGTCTTTTTTCCAGGCCAATTTTAGCATCTGTTTCTTTTGCCACAAATTCGTCAGTTGCTGTCGTTTGGACAAACAGAGTTCAAAACGAATCCATAATAGTTTTATGCGAAATAGAATGTAGACAAGTGAGTAATTTTTTTTAGTTTAGAATTATTTATAAACATGCTTATAAAAATATGCTTTTACTAATCTGTGATGTGTAATGCTTTAGATATTCCACTACGAAGAAACCAAGGGTTGGGTTGACATGCTGAGGCCTTTGATATTCACTGCTAACGGACAAGCATTCTTCAGCATTTTACCAAAGGTGTTTATAATTTTTTTTACAATCATATCTTCTGGTTCATGAGTGAGTTTGATTTCTTGATCTGCCTATATTTGAGGATATTTACCAAAGTCAGAGTGAATGAATCCCTTTGAATACCCACTCATTCTTTTTTCGCAAAGATTTTCGAGCACACCCAGTGAAATGCAAGCATGATGGATTACACTTAGCTTCGTTCACAAATTTTAATTATATAAAAAAAATTTGCAGCCGTTCGGAACAGATTCCTGGCGACAAATCGCTCTTATAAGTCGAGCAGAGTCTGATTCAAAATTATGGACTCCAAAATTTATTACCAACGTCACCAAGACTGTTACAGAGCTTCTTCATTGGAATGAACAACTGCAAACTTTGTAAGTATAGTAATACTAAATCTTTATTTTGTTTTTATGTATTATATCTTTAGGTACAGTCTTGTGATTAAATAAACACCAGAAGCCTTCCTTCCTCCAAGAATCACTCTGCGGGTTGCAGAATCCTGGACTGTCTTATAAAGCGATTCATTCTCTACAATGGCTCCTTACTTTTATAAAAAAATTACTAGTTTTTGAGATATGTTACAACATTTCCTATATTTTTACATAGACCATGGGATGAGAATTTTTTTTTCTCACAATTTATAACAAATAAGAAAAACTTAAATGTATAGTTTGATTGCAGCAAAAACTTATGATTTTATTTCCAGGTGGTATATGGCAACCAGTGAGGAGGATTCAGCATATCTTCACTTATATTCAGTAACCTTGGATGGTGTTATTAAATGTTTCACATGCAATGTCACCCATTCCTCAGGAAGTCCTTGTCTGTACAATGAAGCTGAAATCAGCAAAGGTGGATCATTCATTGCGATTTCATGCTTAGGGCCTCAAGTTCCAGAAATTTATCTTTACAATAAGGTGAGGAATTTAAGATCGGGGAAATTTTGTATTCTGAATGCCAACTTGATGATTGGTTTAATGTATCAACAATGTATTACTGTATCACCTTCAAGCAATAATTTAAATAAATTATTTTAATATTTTGTTTTAGAATGGTGACAAATTGAAACTATGGGAGAAAAATGAAAGAATTGCAAATATTGTTGCCGAGAAAGAAGTTCCTGTTATTCGACGTTTTAAAATCCAAATAGCCGATAGCTCCCTGCCTCCTGCCCAAGTGCTGCTGATGACGCCTCCAAATGCAGATTTGTCAGGAGCTGTTAAATATCCAATGCTTGTAAATGTGTAAGTAACGCTTTATTATTCTTGCTGATTTCATTTTCAATTAAAGACTATTAAAATTTAAAATATTATATCATTAATCTTAGAAGTGTTAAGTTTATTTCTGTGCTATTGTTAAAGATGAGATTGAATAAAATATAGTGTGTTAATTTTTACAGATATGGTGGTCCGGACTCTTACCAAGTCCTCGAAAGATGGAACCTCGATTGGGGAGCATCACTTGTAGCAAGATGGAACGTAACTCTGGCTCTTATCGACGGAAGAGGTTCAGGACTCAAGGGAAATAATAATCTGTTCTCTGGATACAGAAACTTAGGGACTGTTGAGATTGCCGATCAGATTAATGCAACTAGGTAAGGAGTCAATTTTATAGTAATAATATGTATAAGAAAAAGTTATTTTTGCTTATTTCATGATTGTAATTTGAAAAATGATGAAAAAAACCCTGAAAAAGACTACATTCTCACTTGTTTATTTATGTAAAAGTAAATAAACGACTATTGATAAATTTCTTTTTGCTGATGTAAATGTGATTTATATATATAATAAAATTAATGAATAATATTTAATATCTAATTTATAAATATTTTTAATAAATATAAATATATTCAATTGATCTTGTATATGTTAAAAAATAAATAAAATTTTGATTGTGTAATATTTTAGACATCTTCAAAGATCCTTAGGCTACATTGACCCAAAGCGAACATGCATCTGGGGCTGGTCGTATGGAGGCTATGCTTCCGCTTTGGCCTTGTCCCGAGGTGGAGACACATTCAAATGTGCCATATCGGTTGCTCCAGTGACTGATTGGGCTTACTATGGTAAGTTTTTATATTTTATGTAGAAAAATTGAACATATAATACTTTAAGAATGCTCAAATTAATAATGATAATGTTATTTTTACAGACTCCATCTATACTGAAAGATACATGGGCTTGCCAAGCTCAGAAGATAATCAAATAGGATATATTTCAGCTCAATTGAATAACCCTGAAATAGTAAGTAAAGAATTTAGTTATTCCTGAAAAATACAACTCATTTATACCATAAATAACATTTTTATGAAACTCTTAGATTTTAGAAGATGTTGCTTAAATTCCATTACAGTAATCTTTTTGATGCGAATAGTTTCGACAAAAAATAAAAAGTTGGAACAGCACTTCATATTTATTTTTATATTATCTATTGTATTATGTTTTAAGCTCGTATATAAGGTCATACATTATAGAATAAGTAAATTTTGCTTGGAAAGTTGTTATCAAGTGCTATGTCTTGATAAAGATCTCAATCGTCATTCGATATTTCAGCTCTGTTACTAGAGCCTCTTTCAAAATAATGAATTGTCAAATCCATGTGCACTCGGAGAGGTGCTCTTATTGAATATTAAATCTTGGGGTAGTGTCCTAAAATTTAAGCAAGTCAGCCCTACATTTTTTAAATAGGGCTTCATTATTGGGGCTGAAGCATTGGTGACCCAACGGCTCCCTCAATTGGTAAACACATTATTATATATAATTTGTCATGTTTTTAGGCTGAAAAGTTGAGAAACAAGAAGTATATGTTAGTTCACGGAACCTTGGATGACAATGTACACTATCAACAGTCTATGATGCTGTCTCGTATATTGCAGCAAAGTGATATTCTCTTTACTCAACTGGTAAGCTCGACATTTATTTGGTAATCGGCATTAATTGCTTTGAAATAACACAATAAAAGATGTTTGGAAATGTTATAACTACAAAAACTTGAAAATTTTTTAGTTGGATTTGATGTGTAATGTTTATATCTTTATCGCAATTTTAATTTAATTTTTAGCGGCTGTTAACATAATTACTTGATGAATTTTAATATCGATTGTTGTAAAAATGTTACTGAAAATCTAGTTATAGATCACATGAATATTTATAATTTCATTAATATTTTTTCAGAGCTACCCAGACGAAGATCACGGCTTGAATGGAGTTAAACATCATCTGTACCACTCGATAGAACAGTTCCTACAAAATAATCTCATGTCAGAGACTTAAATTCATTATTAATATTAAAATACTGTTTTACATTTATGATTGTGCCAATGATTTTTATTTTTATCAATTGACTGGTTTGAAAAGGCATTGTATTTGAGGTGCATATTCATTATAATTCTGTTTTATTTTATAAAAAAACTTTTATTTTTAATGTGAATAGGATTAATAATTAAGTGTTTTTCAATTTCTCATTTATACAAAATATATGTAAATTTATTGCCAATTTAAGCTTCGAAATGTTAAAATCTTAGTTGAGCCAGTTCAATTTTTTCAAGCTTCATTATAGTATCGTAATTTTTGTGTGATTGGGAAGAAATTAAATATTTTGTATATAAATGGAGAAAGATCTCAGCTTGTCTTTCCAAAATATACATCTAATTTAATATGAATCACAGGTCCATATTTTCATTCACTATTTATTCGATTTTCAGGACACTCCATCTTAAAGCAAGTATTGGTTTTTAAGACATTTGATTTGGCAGTAAAAATTAATCTTAAAAATATAAGATGTTCATTTGCTTTAAAAGTGACCATTTACATGAATTATTTGAATATTATATGAAGAAAATGTAAACGTTGCTAATATTTATAGTTTGTAAGTTTTTGCCAGTATTATAATTAAATTGTATTTGTGTTCGAGGATTTTGTTCTGGTGAATATGCGTTAAAACACAATTGAAAAGAGAAATGAATGTTAACAGATATTAGCTATCTTATCTTTAATTTATTACACTCGGCATTAAAAATAAAATTTAATTTAAGGTTTTTTAAAATTTTTAATGTTCATGATGGTTCAACCGTGAAATGCAGCTATGGAGATTTCAGGTATAAATTTACATGATTACTTCAGTAGTATATATTTTTATTTTCTTTGTATACCGCTAACATTATTATCATCTTAATTTGTATACTGGTTACTGTTTACACAGTCCACAGTAACTCCTTCCAAATGCCTCGCTCTCAGTAGTATAGCATGTGGTCTGTTTCAGACATCAAGGCATTGAGAAGTTTATTATATTAACATCTCTTATTTAGAGATAAATTACTATATAATGTTTTAATATCATAGCGTGGATGCACAGTAAACCAAAAGAATAAATGACGAATAATGAATATGAAAGGTCTTACATATTTGCATCTAGACATTAATGTGTAAAAAATAGGTGTTGTATGTAATCTTTTGACTTGAGTTATAAACATATAAAACCATGAATTTAAAAAAAAGTAGTTATAAAATTTTTCAGAGCATTTATAAGGAAATATAGAGTTAAAATGATTTTAATGAATTTATGTTCGTAGAGTTGTATGTTCGATGGAGTTTAGTTCTATAACTCTTTGTGTAATGTTTTATAAACATTTTTACTTCTTTTATTGTGAAACGTGTGAATTGTTAATGTTATTTTTAATAATTTTAATCTAATCTACGTGACACACCAAGCAGCCAATACGTGTGATACTTATATTATATATGTAACATATTTATTACTCTAATATTTAATCCATAGTTATTTTGTATTATTAATAAGTTATACTCTAACCTTAAATTTGAATTGGTATAAAAATATCCACGAGATGATTATAAAAAGTTTAAACGGTGGCCGAAATAATGTACCATTCCAGATTAAATGAATTAAACTGGAGTATATATTTTTTGTTTAATTATAAAGATATATGTTTTTTAATGTGGTCCTGTATTATGTAAACACAATTGATTACTATTGATCTAAAGAAAAACAGAATATAAAAACCATCATATAAAATTATAAATTTTGATTATAATTAATATGTAATTTTTATTGTTACCATGGAGAAACAGGAGTATTTTTTTATATTTATGCATAATTTTTAAACCAATCTTAGTTAGTGAGAAACATTGTTGTTGGAGTCTTCAATTAACTATTATTATGTATAACAATAGTTTTTAGATGGTTAAATACACAAAGATTAACTTTGATGTTTTTGACGTGAAGAAGTTTTTAGTTACAATGTTACTCAAGTTTAATATTTGTCGTTATCGGTTGAACAGGAATTTTTAATTTTATTCTCATGTAGTTTATATTTATTAAGAAGTAATATTATAGATGAAAGGAAAACTATATATTGAATGGTATACCAATATACTTTCTGTGTCATTAGTTTATAAGAAATATCTATTAGTAAGTTAATTCATAACATATTTAGTAATTTTTATCAAAATGACAAATAATTTCGCCTGTGTATGTATTATGCCATTGCAATAGTTGCTTATATTATTTTCAAATGCATTATACTATTCAATAAATAATATGCATTCTTAAGGTAATAAAAATACTAAGATTGTTTATGTTACATGCCAGCAAAAGATTTAATACCATATAAAATGAATCTTATATCAAATACTTCCAACAAAAATCAATCTCTGATGAACTTCCCCTGTCGTACAGAGCACTTCATATGGAGTATATTAATCCATCTGGTTTTACTGCATCCATCTAATTCATATAATGTAAAACATATATTTATACTAGTTTTACTGCAGATTAATTTTTAAGATAACCTTTAATTGTATGGATGTAGACGTTTTTATTGTTACATATGATGCGAGTTAAATGCATAATTACTTTTATGTACTTTCTAATTAAGTTTTCATACGTAAGAAGAATGTTTGCATTGACTATATTAGTCACTGATGTATTTGAGTTCTGTAAATAATGTCAAATTGTTTGTAAATAAATATTTATAATCAACATTGAACTGTTTTATTAAACATAAACAATTTTATGTAACTAGCTTAGATATTGTGAGTTATTTTCTAGGAACATCGCTTTGCATATCGGCAACAATATAAGAAAACCCTGTCCAGAAAGCAGCGGCCAAATCCAAACTTTCAGGTTTCAGTACATTTATTCTGTCAGCTTCAGTGTGGTGGTACCAGAAGTATTTTGAGTTGTCATTATAGAGACCGCCTCCCGGTACACCTTTCTCCACCATAAATGATAGATCGGGTCCAGGATGCTGAAGCACTAGACTTGTAGCATTAATTGATTTGAAGAGTTTTAAAATCTCTCTCATCATGCATTCTCCCTCTTGACTACCTTCATAGAGTAATCCGAGCGGTGTAAACGTTCCGAAATCAGATTCCATTGCAAAATTGAAATTTCCTAATTCACTCTCGTGTCTTTTGGCATAAGCCTCTGCTCCGATAAGTCCGACTTCTTCTGCTGTCCACATGTAGGCTCTCAATGATCTCTTGGGTCGAAGATTCAATTTCTTCAGTACGACGGGTGCGACCCAAGATATGAAGACACCGCCTCCATCATCCATGGCGCCATCACCCACATCCCAGCTGTCAATATGACCAGATACAAATACAATCTTATCAGGCTCCGATGATCCTGTCAGTTCGACAATTGTATTTCTAGAAGTTCTCGAATCCATTGTCGCTGGCATAATAATATTAACTATGACCTCTTCTCCTTCTTGTTGGAAACGCCACAAGAGGTCAGCATCTTCATGTGAAATTGCAGCTATGGGTATTTTTGTAACGTTCACTTCATAAGTTTGGGATCCTGTGTGCGGTGTGGCCATAGAGAACGGAGCAATGGACTTTATGAGGGCAGCGACAGCTCCTTTCTTAGCAGCTGCTGAAGCTCCCGAGCTTCTGTATTGAACAGTTTCTCCATAACTGATGAAATCTTGATCATATACCACAATTTTTCCCTTAACTTTGGTATCAGGGAGAGCTTTAAGTTCATCAAATGATTTTACCACTACAACTTGAGAGGTTATACCTTCAGGCGGTGTATTCACACTGTAGCCCAAACCGAGCATGGGCAAGTTTGCTACTCGTGGTTTCATTAAAGTTGCACTCTCTGATCCTCGAACCCAGTGAGGAACCTGAAATAAGATTTTATCATATTAAAAGTCAAATAAAATACTTACAGAATTCATTGAGTAATATTGTTATGAGGCATATTTAAATTTCACAAGAGTGCACACACTAAATTTTCTTAAAAGCTTGATGGATTTTTAAAAAAAATCATATTTTTAATTTGACTTCAATTAAAAATTTTCTGACAAAGTTTTTAAGTAAAATTAATGTTATTACTAATATGATTAGGCACATTAGTTCATACATAGAAGATGATTTAAAGAAACTCTCAGAAAAATATCATCGTGATTTGTGTGGGATTTGAACCCACATCCCCTGGTTTAGCTTATTTATACCCTGGCGTATTTATTACCCCGTAATGGGTAATAAATACGCATCTGATTGAAGTTAATCGAAAAATCGACATATGTAAAATTAATGTAATATGTGGCACTTGCACTTACTTTTACATCTTCTGTATGAATGTTTTCCAGTCCATTCTTCTTTGAGATGTCAATCATGTAGTCAATGGAGTCTTCTAGAGCTTGAGAGCCTGCTAAGCGATGTCCAAATTTGTCCACAAATTTAGCTAATCTATAAGAAAAAAAAATATTTTCAACTAATATCCTCTCAAGACAATATTTGAGTCTTGTTATTTCTATTACTGTAGTAATTAGAGATTAGAAGTTGCTAGCAAAAAGTAGAGCCAAACAAATTACAATAACGCTCAAATAATTATTAGGTTAGTGAAAAATAATTTTTAATAATTAACCAGGCAGTAAAAGATTTGATTTTTCTTGAAAATAAAGTTATGCATAATATTGATCAAAACAACTAAAAATGTACAACAAAGTGTACTTCACTATTGAAAAAATGCAAATTATTGTATTATATGTCTTCAAATAAAACTAAACAATAAACGATTAAATATTTTTTGAAGAAAATACAGCAAATTTTAGAATGAAGAAATACTAACTCTGCCCACGTTTGTCCTTTGTATGGTCCTTTTGTAAAATAATCAATGATTATGTTAGTAACATTTTGGTAGCTGGCGATATTCTTCACAACTTCTTGTGAAAGATTACATGTTGCAACGGACTGCTTCCTGGCGGTTGGGACACTTTTGGAATAGCTGCTTGCTACGATGAGCAGCAGTGCCCCAACAACCCACCTCTTATTCTGAACCATTTTTGAACTAGCACTGAAGATCGAGACTGTGTGTTTTTCTTTTTAATTGGACCACAAAATCTTTATCATTGTTTAAGATATGTTGTTCAATATAGTTATATCCATCAATATACTAACTAATCTCAACGGATTTGCTATCTTATCTTTTGTATTAATAATGCTGAAATTGGCACGATTTTACAAAAAGAATAAGGTCAGTATTCATTCAGCATGTAAATATTTTCTTTAGTCGTCGAATTTACAATTGTGTTGGCCAATTAAAACTTAGCCCATGTGTATGAGGAGTTAAAACAAATGTCTTTCAGAATATGCCTAGAGTGCATAAAACATCATCAATCTATTATTATAATATTCAATGCATTTAGTTTAACTATATAAATAAAATATAAATAATAGTTATGTTACATCATATTTCATAGTAACCTATGAAGGTAGTTAGCTACTTGGATATTATATAAATTTATTGATAAGCATGTAGATCAAACGCTTTAATGCATTAGAACAGATGCGACCTGTGTGCCTATTACATATATTTATATTTTATCGCTTGATTAAACATGTATAGACCTACTATTATTGGCAACAAGCAGCATTGACAATGACTAGTTATTCATTGTAGATCATTTGAATTTCAAAGTGTTAAGTAATTACCAGACAAAAAGTACCTGCTTGGATGTTTTTTCATATGAAAAATACTCTGGCGTGTAGCAATTAAGTAGGTAAATCAGTAGCTTTTATGTTAAGTATACGATAAAACTATTAATACTGATAATTAATTTTAGAGCGACAAGAGGATAATTGATTATGCTCAATAATATGTTTACAAAAGAGTTTACCTTATGTATTTAATATTAATCGGTTGAATTTAATCCAGATTATGAGTTTGCGATATTTCATAGATTATAAATAATCTTGTAAATGGGATTATGATTTATCTGCACAGACTACACACAATCTACTTCATATGATGTATTTATAAAAAATAAGTTAGCAAAATATTTTTCAAACCTAGTTAATAATCCTTGGATGGTTTTAGTGATAGGTGAAAAAAAAAACCTTTTGAGTATCTTCAACTAAATGTGTCGCCATTTATCTTATCATTTCAACTGCTCACTTTGTGATAAATATATTTATTTAATAATGTAAAGTAATAAGATATATCCATTTATCAACTTCTTGGAATGTCGCTTTGCATATCAGCAACAATATAGGAAAATGCCGTCCAAAATGCTGCACACAAATCTAAATCTTCTGGTTTAAGAACATTCATCCTGTCTGCCGCAGAGTGGTGATACCAGAAATATTTATCATCTTGGTTAAGTAATCCACCGCCGGGGACTCCTTTCTGTAACATGTACTTCAGATCAGGTCCGGCTTCATCTAGGTGAAGTGTTGTTGCATTGATGGACTTGAATAATTTGAGAATCTCTTTCATCATACATTCTCCCTCATTGCCTCCTTGATAAACTATTCCGAGAGGTTTGAATGTCCCGAAATCTGATTCCATGGCAAAATTAATTTTATTTAGTTCACTTTCATGTCGATCGGTGAAAGCTTTGCCTCCGATGAGTCCGAGCTCCTCTGCTGTCCACATGTGCAGTCTTATTGTTCTCCTGGGTCGGAGATTAAGAGACTTAAGAACAACCGGAGCGACCCAAGATATGAAGAGACCACCGCCATCATCCAAGGCTCCGACGCCAACGTCCCAGCTGTCAATGTGACCAGAAACAATAACAATTTTGTCAGGCTCAGAAGATCCAGTCAGTTCAGCCATAGTATTTCTTGATATTTTGGTGTCGATCGTAGAAGGCATAATAATTTTAATGATAATTTCTTCTCCTCTTTTTTGAAGGCGGCTTAGAAAATCAGCATCTTCATGGGTTATTGCAGCTGTCGGGATCTTCGTAACGTTTGATTCATAGAATTGGGCTCCCGTATGTGGTATAGACATTGTAAAAGGGGCTATCGATTTGATTAGACTAGCAACAGCTCCTTTCTTAGCAGCTTCTGACGCTCCAGTGGTTCTGTATATAACAGTTTCAGGGTAGCTGATAAAATCTTGATCGTATACAACTATTTTACCGTGCACTTTACTGTCATCAAGAGCTCGAAGTTCTTCAAATGATTTTACTACCACAGCATGTGCTGTAATGCCTTCAGGGGGCGTACTCACACTGTAGCCTAGACCGAGCATTGGCAAGTTTGCTACTCTCGGTTTCAATAAGGTTGCACTTTCTTTTCCTCGAAGCCAGTGAGGGACCTGCAATATTGCATAATTAAAGACAAAACATTAAATCATATTTTTTATGAATCATCTCAACGGTCTAGCAAACCAATATATTTCTGTTAAATTTGTCAAAATACTTTTTAATAGACATTTACATAAGAAATAGCTGATGCATTCATTTTTTTACGTAAAACAATTGTATTTTTCAATTTGCATTAAAAAAATTAATTTCAATGCATATTTTAATTGATTTTATTGCTCAACTATATTGTGATAAATCTTAGGAAATTGTAAATTTAATATTAAATCAATCAATAACTCAGCTGCACTGATCTCTTAATAGACCCAATAATAATGAATGAATTCATTACATTTATATATTTAAAATACTACTCACTGTAACATTTTCAGTATAAATATTTTCAAGCCCATGATCTCTTGAATGCTTAATCATGTAGTCAATAGAATCTTCCAAAACCTGCGAGCCCGATAGTCTAGGACCAAATTTGTCAACGAAGGTGGCCAATCTGAAATACATTTAAAAGTAAATAAACTTAATATCTTTCCACAGATATTCTGTAAAAGCTCTGTTAAATCTTTGCAATGCGAATATTCAAATAACAAGAAGATTTGAATCGGAAAGACAATTGTAGAAACTCCAAACTTACTACAATCATTCAAAGAGCCTCACAGATATTATTGATATAAAGCAAATATTAATACTAAAAATATATTCATAATTATATATATATTTCATTGAATTTAATCAAGGAATATCCATTGTTACAAAAAGAAAAAGACTTAGTTGTTAAATATTTCTGGATAGGTAGAAATTAGAAATTTTGTAAACAACATTTGATTTATTTAGATATTACAAATCTGCTCAAAATGATAAATTGAAATACACTTAAGTTGATCATATAAGTACAAAGAATCGACTAAGCAGATATAACCGTGGTTATCTTCATTAAGAACAGTGAAAGTCACTTCCTGAAAATTAATATAGCATTTGTACTTTAATTACTGCATAAGAGTTCCTACACGTATAGTTACAAAATCATAGCTCAATTTGATGGTGGCACTTTGTTTTCATTATCATCGACTGTTGAAAATATACTAATACTACAATCGTTACCAATAATGGTTTTGTTCTTGTAACAAATATACTAACTCTGACCAGGTTTTCCCTCTATAAGCTCCATTTGTAATATAATCAATGATGACATTCGTCGCATTCTGATAGCCGGCGATATTTTCCACTGTCTCTTGAGGAAGATTGCACGATGTTTTCGAGAGAAGATTTTCGACGTTAAATATACTTTTGGAGGAACTGCCTGATATGAGGATCAGCAAAATGCCGCCTACCCAACGACTGGGTAACAACATTGCTATTTCGTATACTCTAAAGAGATTTGATTGGATATTCACTGACACTCGAAGGCAGACGAGCTGTGCGGATGAGTCACAAGACCGGTTGTCTGCAGCAATGGAGCTTGTCCGGCCACAAGACACTCAACGCTAAATACATCATCCTCATTCAGTGCTTTTCAACCCGTGGGTCGCGATTCCTTACTAGGGGGGTCGCGGGTAAAATAAAAAGACAATTGTTTTTACACATAGTTTTATAAAGGCCCTAAGCCAAGGGGGTGGCCAGAATTTTTTAACTTTCAAAGAGATCGCGTTTTCAAAAAGGTTGTTGCCTATTGATTAGTGTCGATCTAATTAAAAAATTAATGAAAATATTACATATATATATAGTAGAGAGTTTGATCGATTAAAGTCCTGGGTATATTATAGTTATGTTTACAAGTAAGTTTACGTAATGAAAGATTAGGCTGTGAAATGTGATAAATTTACCAAAAAAAAACGGATAACGAAAATTTAATATTCCGCAAGTATTGCACAACTTTAGATCAAATTGGGAAATGAAATATAGATTTTTTTTAAATAATACAATCATTAATTAAGCAGAGATATAATTTTTAAAATATGTTGCTCTCCGGTTCAAACAAATGCCAGAGACATCTGACCTCAGATAATCTCAGTAATGAATAACAATAAAGTCTAAAACGACTGCAAAGGTTGCACTTCTTTGTGCGAGTAGAAAGCCGCAAGTGGAAAAAGCAATAAATAATATTATTCGGAGTGATAAGAAGGATTTACGACTGTGTCCGAATTGTTCTGTCTCCGGCATGCCTTGAGGTATTTTTTACTTTTAATAAATGGATTTACGTGGCAAAATAATTGCTTTGCGAATGGGCCCAGATATAACCTTGGTCACTTGTTATAGTTTCCATCGTATTTTATTTTAAAGCCTTGTTTTTTTAAATTATATACTAATGCAAAGTAAATAATACAATTCTGGGTCACACGCTACGCCATGATTAAAAGAAAAAATTAACTGTAAAAAAATACTGCAAGATGTAAAGTAATACGTAAACATCAAAACATACCACTGTTATAATATCTCAAATAAAATATATTTTTTTGTTGTTTTGTGAAGATAAAAAATGAATATAGCATGGGATGTTATTAAACTCATGGTTATTTTTCTTTTGAGTAAATATTACTTGATTTTGCTTTAAATAAATTAATAAAAGAGTCATCTGTTGATAATTAAACGAGACAGTTATAAGACGTTTTTGTTTAGATTCACGTGAAATATTTTTTTTTCTAAATTTCAACAGATCGATATATATATAGAGATGGGTCATGTTTTTAGTTTTAATACTTTCACTCTCTGTTTGATAATGCCAACGTGAAAGGTTGGCGAAACCGGTCACAAATAAAAACGAACATGTGGAAAATCACTCAAGTATTTTACTCAAAAATATTAAAATGGAATTCCACCAAGTACTCTCTGTCAAAAATATTGAATTTCTTAAAATATAAAGAATCAAACTTTACACCTAAAAAAAATTTTGATTGGTGTAGTAGATTTTTCTTAAATTATCAAAAAAACTCAAAATGGACCCATCAAAGGTATCAAAATACAATAAAAACGGAAGCATCGCACTGACTAAATCGATTGCTCAAATTCGATAGCCGAAGACGATGTCGACATCATCGTTATTATGCTCGACAATTCCCATCCCTAGTTGTTGGTACTCACTCGTTCCACGTTTGTCCTTTGTATGGTCCATTCACGAAGTGCTCAATTATCCTGTTGATGACGGAGGAGTAGCCGGCAATGTCTTTGATGACATGCAGAGGAAGGAGACATTCTTCGAAGCCATCATCAGGGACATCATCGACACGGTTATTCAGGACACTCGCTGAACACATTGACATCCACAAGACCATCAAACACAGAACAACTCTATTACTTTTTCGCCGCATTCTTCCACTGTTATAGCACAAGTAAAGATATTATTTTAGTACTGACATCCATGAAATTATTATCGTAGAGATTGTTTTCACAATTTATATTTATTTGTTTCCGATAACGCAGTATTCAATGACATCGAATAAATAACACTACAGGGTGTGTATATATATATAATATATTTATAATGGATTTTAATCAGATTAGTTTCTAGTAGCCCAGTGATTTAATTAGTCCAACGTTCAAGACACAGTTAATTACGTTTATGTATATTTAAACGATTTGTTGATATATTGTTTTATCAAAATATCAACAACTCAATCTACTCACGTATAATCATAATAAATGACTTTATTTTAATACTAATAATTTATCTAAATTAATTTATATCTTAAAATTACTTTTTATACTATTAAATTGTACGGGTTATTGTGCTGACATTGTCTTTAAACAAATATTATTTTAAAATAAGATTTTGATAATTTTGGTGACTAAAAAATAAGACGAATGATTTGTTTTATCTAACTTTTAACTCACAATTCTGTGTTTTGACTCATAACTGTGTACATTAATTAGTACAAATAATTTTAGTGATAAATGAATGTTGATATTTAGTGAACATATCACCTTTGAACTCTGAGGCTTTCATATACATTCAGTTAATATATATCTCTTTGGGGTCGAATAGGGTCACAAATATCACACCATAGGCGTAGGAAGGAAATATTACGCTGTCACAGAAAACTATCAAAGAATATGAAAGGTTAATAAATAATTAATTAATAATAAAATATTAAAGCATCATTATCGATGTTTCACTACTTGCACTTTGCAACTTGCTACTAGAAATTGGTTCAAATTCTAAAAGTAATACATTTTTAGTAACCCTTAAAAAACTCTCACAAACTATAGAAGAATACTTTATATTTATTTCATTAATCGAATTTTATGTACTTTTGGGGTTTCGTCTTTGATCGATTAGTTTAAAATTATTTTTTAGTTTGTATATTTTTTAAGGTAACGTCACTGCAGATAATAAAATTATGACATAAAATACTTACTATAAATAGGTAGTAAAATCAGTAGATCATGACACCAAACATAATTAAAACAGACTTAAAAGTGACAGTGACACACAGCTTTGTGTTTAATTGTGAATTTAATTTATTTTATGGAAAATTTGTGAGATAAAAATATGATGAACTTAAATTTATAAACCTACGTTAAAAAATTTGTGTTGTTACATTTTTGTGGTTGCTGCAGCATGAAGTGCATCGAATCGGTTTTATAAATTTATTTAAACATGATTCAGTCAGTGCAAATAAAAGGGGGGAAGGTTTACGTAGTATTTTCGGGAAACGGAGAAATCAATTTTACATTTTTTTGGTTAAGAGACAACTGCAGGTAAGAAAAATATTTCAAAATCGATTACGATGTTGCTTCATATTATTTAGCTTAAAAATTAAAAAAGAAAGCCACAAGTGAGGTTAGAGTTTAAATTATTAATAAATTCATGAAAATGTAAGGTTCATTTAATTTAATTTAATACAAATTCCTGTTTATTATTAAAAATAATTTTTATTCGTTAGTCACTGTGTATATTTAAGGAATTTTAACCAAGTGTGATGGTAATACATTGATAATTTTTTTGCATATAAAAATAATAAATCATTGAAATTTGTGACCTTAATTAAAGATAACATGTTGATATATAAAAAAATATTATTCAAATGACTGTAAATTTACGAATGATATTAAGATAGCATTTGCAACATGTAAATTTGGGAATACTTTTGAAGATAACTAAGGATTTTTGTTATTTTGACGACTCCTTCAAAACGCAAAAGCGCTGAAAAAATTATTATTTTTCTCATTTTCTCATTTGAAAAGCACATCAATAGTATGATCATCACGTTCCTCCAATTCCTGGCACTTGTTTGATCAATAAAATTGATTTAATATTAACATTTCTTTCAGATGCGAATCGTGTTATAATTTTGAAACATTTCAAAGAATTCATTCTTTGCTAGACATCCCAGAAGATGCTCAGCCAGAAGAGATAACTCAAGTCGCCGATAAAATCAAAATCATCTGTAATTTCAGGCATTTACTATTACCACCAATTCATTAGATGTTATGATCAAAACCCTTTATTCATGGCAAATTTTAAACCTTAGATTTTAAATTTAAACCAAATGCTAAAGCTAGGAAAGAGATGTGCTCAGTAGAAAATGTCTAGACCACAGGTTCCCAAACTATTTTGTCCCGTCGACCCCTGGTCGAGTTTTCCTGTTTTTCGTAGACCCCTGCCTTGCTAATATTGATTTTTTGCAAATTCATCATCTTCAAACATATTTTTGAAATCTGATATACAGGTGCGCCATATTTTATGTCGGTATGTAAACATTTCTTATAAATAATAATAACTATTTCTTTTTTGTAAGAAGGTTGACAACTGCACTGAAACCCTTTTCCATGTGGTATGAAAATGAAAATGCTATCAAAAACCTTCTTGCAATAGTCCATAGTGCAGGATTAACAGTATTATTATGTAAGTACATAGGTTCAATCTGTGTTCAATTATGACATTTACGAAATGCCTAAATTTTAGTGATGACCTGCTTAAATGGGATCCACTCTCGTAGACCCCCATTCACAGTTAGTAGACCCCCAATTTAATTTTTCGCTATCATCGACCCCTTGCAGGGCAAAATCGACCCCTGGGGGTCGATATTGACTAATTTGGGAACCAGTGGTCTAGACCTAGACATAAGACAGGCTAGTAATTAATATTTTTACTGTTCAAAAGGGACTGACGGTCATGTTTCTGAGTACGCCAGTAGTTTCCTGCGGCGTTGCTGGCGTCCCACATGGCAGGAGAGTTGCAAGCGTCACCCTAGTCTCTGGCGTGGCCCTCAAGTAGAAGAAAACGTGGTCACAGTGCAGCGGGATGACTTTCTGCAGTCTGAAGAGACCCTAAAGCGCTTCCTGGAGTCTATGGTCAGATATGGAGCTGCCTTTGTTGAAGGCGTAAGTGTTTTTTTTACACCACCTTAAGCATACAAACTAGAAGCCTAATTGTAAATTTAAAAATTGTGCAGGGAACCGTCGTATTTAGATTATATGATTTCTTGACTGTTCGAAGAGTGATACAATCATCTTATAATTCACCTCTCAAACTATATATGGTACATATATATAAATATATGACACCATATCTATATATATAAAACACAAACTTAAAAACCGGCGGTTATTTGGCTGCGCTAAGCTTTAAAACCATCGAACCGATGTGCCCCAAACCGGTTTTATTTGAAAGGAAATATACGAAGACGGTTTTAGACCACTAAAACAATTCATTAAACACATTTAGTTAATTAATTTTCAATACAAAAATTTTCAACATCTGTAAAGTCGACATTGTTCCTCGCAAAAAATTTGAAAAAAGAACATTGTGAAGATCGCGCATAGTACGGACTTTCAAAACTAAATCACTATCTGTCATTCACAACGGAGAGTTTTATTATTTGTGGTTATCAAAAAAAAATATATATATATATGAAAAAATGGCACCGAAAAGAGCTGTAATTGGAAAAAATACAACAGATGCGAAACGAAAAAGAGCCGAAAGAGCAGCCGAAACTGCCGGACAATATGAAGTGCGTTTGGAGTCAAAAAGGTTGAGAGAGCAGTAGAAACACCAGAAAAACAAGAAGCACGTCTAGAACAAGTACAGCAAGAGCTGCTGAAACTCCTCAACAGCATGAAAACAGCGTAGTAGCACACGCCGGGTATCCGCTAGTATATTATAAGTCTGTCTATAAATGCATCCGGTTGAAACATACAGTATTATTATGTATAGAAAAACATCTTCGATTGCATCCTATAAAAAATACGTTCAAAAGTAAAAAAAAAAAACTAGAAACACAGACTAAACTGAAATAATATATTTTATGATTACAATAATTAGTATTATTAAAACAAATGAAAAAATCAGGTTAGGTAAGGTTAGGTTAGGGGATTGGGGACTCCGCCCTTCATTAGCAGCGCACCTCGGAGGTGACGGCCGGCCTTTTTCCTCGCATCATTTATCTCCCGAGACACGAGATAAGCCTAATTCCTCCGAAGGCTTCATTATTCAACGCCCATTGAGACTCGCGGGCCAGGGGCGCCCAACCTTCTGGCTAATACAACTGCAATCATTTGTGTACTTCATATTTTATATTTTGAAATAATTTATATAAAAATAGGTACGGTTTTATTATATCCTAAAAGCGAAATATTGAGTGATGTTCCGACTTTATATTCTTAACGATACTTGTTTTGTCAACATGCTAGGTTGGCAAAACTAGTCGCATACAAAATAAAAAGTGGGAATATCATAAAATATTTCATACAAGATATTCAATCTTGAGTCATCAGATTTCTAATCAAACTTAAATAATAATACATTCAATGTCTGGTAAAATAAAATAATAATATGAATTAATAAAATACCAAAATTTAAAAAAGTCAGAAAAACGTTTAGTTTATTTGGCAAAAATTTAATGTAATAAAATGTTTGATTTTAATTTAATAAAAAGTTTGAAATGAGCTCAGAGTTTCAAGTATTCAGAAGACAATGAAGAAAAGTTCATTAAAAGTCAAAATGATAAGTGGACAAAATATTCAAATTAATTATTATTATTAATTAAAACTATTATCTCAAATGAATTAATTTTTAAATATTTATAATATTCCCAATTTATTTTTTTTTATTTATGCAAGTAAATCATAGAAAATGAGATTTTTTTCAACGAATTTTCCTTTACATTGAACAACGGAAAGAAGAATTACAAAAAGTAGCTTACAAGTTTTTATAAAAAAATAAATCTTTGAATTAGACTTATTTGTTTGTTTGTCTCAACGATCGAGAGCTTGAGAGTCTCTGGTTTACATTTTCTAGAATATTTGCTTGCCTTTGTAGTTTCATATATAGCGCGTAAGCAATCGTACTGAAATGTGTAGGAAGTTATACAAGCAAAAGTAATGAGTCTTGCTCGAGGAGCTAACACTCTGAACTTACAGATACATGTATGAGTAAATACATTTTTCTAGAGAAGATAACATTGTAAACTTACAGATACAAGCAATAGTAATGATTCTTACTCGAGGAGTTAACACTCTGAACATATAGATACAAACAAGAGTGATGATTCTCGCTTGAGAAGTTAACACTCTGAACTTACAGAAACAAGAAAGAGTAATGAGTCTCACTTGAGGAGTTAACACTCTGAACTCACATATATTGACTGAAAATCCTAATAAAGTTCAAGTGTTAAAATTCTCAAAAAAATTACGTACAATAACTGCTCTAATTATCACCAAAATCATGAGAATTATTGTAGTTACATTGTAATATAAAACTGTCTCGGTTTTCAAAGAGACGAAATACCTTTCGAGAAAAACCCGAAAATATTGCATTACATTTGTTGGGTTCAAATCCGGTTGAACAATAAATCTATTATTATTTCCTAATTCTAATATATTTATTATAAAATAAAAAACACCCTTCGTAAAAAAAATCTTTGATACTTGCTTTTTATGAATATTTTATAAGCGTCAAGGCAAATACCGGAAACGTATCAATTCGGATACAGCATCCTTACTACTTGTTATTTTTATGTCAATAATTTTACTTTATTATTGATAAGATATTATAAACGTCACGGCCGTGATATCTCCTTGCAGATGGCCGTCATTTTTTCTACGCACGCTGGCGTCACATTCGTTATCAATCATGTGGCTCTCGTTCAACACTTCGAAATACGTAGATGTGACAATACGTAATATTTTTATTTTTAAAAGTGAATCGGAACGGATAAGCTTATTGCCAATATGAGTGTAGTAAATATATAATTATTTTTGGTATAGCATCCATTCCATGACTCTTGCTGTTTACCATTCTATTAGCACAGACAGCACCAGGGATCTGCCTGCTGGGGGAGGCTTCGCAGCCGCAAGTCTATGGCCCTCGGTGTCATGGCCGCCGTCACAGTTCTGGTTGTCTTTGGTTATCTTAATCCTCCGCCCCGGGCTGTAAACACAGAGATATCCCCCCAGAGTGGATTCCGCCCGGAGTTTGTGTACAGTTGTTCATGGCGACCGGAGATAAAACCAATCATAGCTTGACTTCATATTTACCATTATTGTTGGACAACAGAAGTGATTATCGACTTTGATAAGATAAAGAATATATAAAAATAAATTGTGGGACTTTGTGAAAAAGTTCAATAAAATCTCGATAAATATATAATTATCTACTATAATAAAAGCCATTGCGTGTGTGTGTGTGTGTATGTTTCAAATTTTGGTTCTCTATAGAATATCTTAAAAGATACAACGCTGATTTTTTGCGCGTAAGTTCAGTAAGTTTTTCCGCAGTTATGTGCCGAATTTCAAGACGATAGGATAATATTTTCATTCATAAACTAATTAAATAAAACTATCAAATATGCTTTATGTACGAATTATATGATTCTGTTGTTCACAGCGAGAATTTCAAATATAGAATTTTTACAAAAAAACTAAATATGATGCTTCTAAGAAATTTCCAGTTTATGTCAGCTTGACACAAGTACCAATTTTACTTTTTAGTTGCGTTAGAAATTATTAATCACATCATTAATAACTTAAAATGCCTCCTAAAAAAAATAACACCGTCTAAGCACAGCAAACGTAATTAAAAAAGAATAGCACAATTGAACGTGATAAAGACTGCATCTAATAAAGAACAGTGCAGTGAAAGTGATTCGTTGTTTGTGACACGAAATGTGATATTTCCTAGAATGGCTTTGCTTTCAAAATTAATATCCGGCTATTCAAAATATATGTGTACACAATGAAATCAAATATTCATCTAATTGTCAGCCAAACATTCAGTTCAAACACTATTGCATCGTTCATTGAATACGTCATTTTATGACGGGCTACATTTCTAGTTATTACATAAAATCACTTACTTCTATTTGATTGCTGCAGCAGCTTTTAAAATGGTCGAGTATTTCGTAATTTTAGTCCATAAACTTAACTAATTGTATAACCCTCATCTAATTATGTCAAAAATTTATTGTTACCAGTATCCTGTTGGTTGTATTTAAGCATATGCTATTTGTATATTTTGTTAGTGTTGTTCTGCATCTGATGATGACCAAGTCTGTTGGTTGAAACTAGTCATGCTAAAACTAAAATAAACTCAACGTGAAGAAAGTATAAAAAGTTACACAAATCATTAATAAATAATTGTTTTTTTTAATAAACTATTTATTTATTTACTCATCAGCGACATTAAATACGTGACACAAGTTGGATTAAACAAGTTGAATATTATTTATTAACTACTATAATAAGTTGAAATTTTTATTATAAATATAATTAATAATTAGGTAAAAATAAACATGGCGTTAGGTCACTTGATCTACATTTTAAATTTCCGTATTAGATTCCGTTGCGCAAACAAACATTAGTTAATCAGCACAGGATTCCGTCGATGTAATTAACAAGGGGATGGGGACGAAATGGAGAGTTTAAACTAGTGAAGGGCGTTTACGCACACAATCGATAAAATAAAAGATTTTCTGCATAAGTCGATTCATACAAATAAATGGATTGCTGATTGAGATAGTTATAAAAAGAAAGCTATGGAAAATCATTTATATTTTATGTAGAGACTGAAATAATATTTCATTTATTTGATTTTTTTAAAATTGATTGAAGTTAAGGAATGACCGATGAAAATTGGAATTGAATACTAAAGTTCGGTTAGTAAAATCCCAATTATTAATCTGCATACCAATAAACCATTAAAAAATAGATATCGGATAATAGAGAACTAATTCGAAAAAAAAACATGCTATTGAATTTCGAGTAACGTGGTTTTGGGTTAAATTTAACTGCTTCCACTAATCGATTTTAAGTCGATTGTTTTATGAATAATTAGAATAAACTCGATTGTGCCCCTCGCTAGTCTTAAGTAAAGGACCGTGAAAATTGTAAAGACCAGTACGGGCGGCCAAATTTTAAGAACAATCCTTTATACAATGAAACACGAAGTTTAAAGGGAAATTAAATAATTGGGTAGAAAGTCTTGCTGGATCGTGCAAATTGGAGGATTAGCGGAATGGTCAGGAGAGGAGAATACTTTAAATTAAATACCTGAAACTCCAGCTGTTCGCTCTGTAACTGAACGTATTGTCTAACCCAATGTGAATTTTCAAGGCGTTATTTGTACAAGACCTTGTATTAAAGGGTTAAACATGTTTAACGTCTAACTGTAAGAGTGGTTAATTGACTCAAACCTTCAAAACTAATTTATTTTTGCAGGTAGCTCCCACCATGGAGGATACAGAGCTTGTGATCAAGAGGGTTGGTCCGGTGCAGAAAACCTTATTTGGAGAAATGTGGAAGTTCACTTCAGATCAGGCGAGGGCAGACTCTGCCTACAGCACCCTTGCTCTAGGACCTCACACTGATAACACCTACTTTACAGAAGCTGCTGGGTAAATAGCACATTTAATAATATTTGATGCTATTCAATCACAAATAATCCAAAATGTGAAGCTTAAGGCAGTTGCATCCAGCCTTTTAATTGCCTCTGGTGTTCAACCGGACACCAGAGGCGGTCCATTACCTGGCGAAATTGTGTCATTTAATTAATTTAATTGTCACTTTATTTTTCTATATCGAAAGTTGATTTTTTTACAAAGTATTGAAAAAACTATAAATTATATTTATCTATTTTTTATTATTAAATTAACGTCCATTTTCAGGGTAAAATAAAATCTTAAAGATGTTGAAAAATTGGATAAAATAACGACTTTTCAAAACCAAAGTTTGTTAAAGATTTTATTTTTTTAAATAATAAATTGCACAGGGTTTATATTTATTCTTTTAATTCCAATTTAAAAAAGACTTTTAAATGTTTAGGACTCTTAGAACAGGGACATGACGAATCTCCAAATTCCTAATCTTCAATCGGAAAATCACATATTTATTATATTAAAAGTAAATTTACAAGAAATAAAAAAATATTTTGTTCGGAAGAAGGGATGTATCAAACTTTTCGCATTTAAATTTTTTGATTGGTGCACTCGATTTTTCGGAAAATGATGGGACTTTGACCCTTAAATGCTTTGGCAGAGATTTTCACTGTAATTTTGAAAATATTATTATGGATTATTACCGCTCAGCTGTCCGTTGTACGTGTGTAGGCTGCTTGAGTTATTAAAAAATATGATAAGTGTCATGATAGGTTCCAGGCTTATGTTGCGACAGCAGCGTTGTAATTAATGCACAGAGTGCCAGGCGGGGGAGTCCCTGATACTCCATTAGAAGTTCCTGAGGTGCCAAGTGGCTGGCAGGGATGGGAGAAAGGGAAGGCTGGCAAGGACAGGGGAGGGGAAGGGCGTCTTTTCAAGTGGTCGTTTGCCGCCGATAATGCCCCTCTGGCGGTTAAGCGAAATTAAGTTTTTAAATTTTTAATTAGGCAACGAAAAGTCTGATAGAGCTGTATAGCGGGAAAACTCTGCCGGATTCTTATAATTTTCCATCCCGTGGTGAACACACCATTAAAGGTGTCGAGATGGAAATCCACCACTGCTCTCATCTTACATGTTATAATGTAAATTAATATTGTTATTCGCGTAAAGCCCGAATAAAATAGTCGGTTATACAATAAAATTAAAATAATATATATTTAAATATTCAATACACAAGAAAATGATGAGTATAAACGTAGTTTTCGATCATATTTATATTGAAAAGTCCTTGTTATATATATAAGTGAAATGTTTTTTCGTTTTTCATAGTCTTCACGTTTTTCACGTCTTAGGTCGGCTTCAACCCTTCGGGATCGAAATAGATAACTTTGTGAATCTATGATATAGATATCAATAAAAATAAATAGCCAATAACTAGGAGGATACGATATTTTTTGTGTGAGCGTTTTCGCCTTTTGAGACTTCAAGGGATTTTATTCAGAATTCAGGTTCTGCACTGCCTTGAACACGACGGGACTGGGGGCGAGAACCTGCTGCTGGATGGTTTCCAAGGCGTTGAGGAGCTGAGGAGGCAGGACCTTGACGCCTTCGAGACGCTGTGCACCCTCCACCAGCCCGCCGAGTACTTGGAGAAAGGCTGGCACCACACCCACGCGGCGCCAGTCATCTCCATCAACAGCATCACTGGAGAAATCCAACAAATTAGGTAAAGCAGTACTTTTTACAGACAGTTCTTGTAAAATAAAAATTTAATATTTTTTTTTTGAAATAAATATTTTTCACATTTTTAATTGCTTATCAGGAGTGTTATCAAATATAAATATGCAAAAATAAAATGATACATTTTAATCTTTTCGCCTAAGTTTCTACGTATAAAATTTAATTTTAGATATAACGAATACGACCGCAGCCCTCAGTGTGCATGGTCGAGTGGTGACGTCACCAGGATGTACTCAGCTCTGAGGTCTCTGTCTCGAATTTATAATGACCCCGAAGTGCAGTGGTGGTTTAAACTGAGACCAGGTAATGCATTCAATTACATTTAGCATACATCCAATAATGCTGTTGTAGAACTTGTAAACTAGTCACCAATAGGATGATTAATGATTATATTGTAAGAAACTAAAATCCAGATTTATTAGAATCATCTTCATTTTCAGCCATCTCACTGAACATATATTCATGGCATTTGGAGCTAGTTTTCATGGTGTAGTGCTTAGGTTCCCAAACTATTTTGTGCCGTCGACCCCTTGTCGAGCTTTCCTGTTTTTCGAAGATCCCTACCTTGCTAATATTTAATTTTTATAAAGTTCATCTACTTACTTCAAACATATTTTTGACATCTGATATACAGGGTGCGCCATATTTTATGTCGGTATGTGAACATTGAATATCTTTGACATTTATAAACCGATTGACTTAGGTAAACATGTTTTGAAACAATACAATTTTAACTATGCCTCACATTGAAACAACGCGCCGTAATAGTGACGCTGTACATTGAAAATAGTCGTTGAGTTGTGTTAACTCAACGTGCATATCGTCGAAAATATCGTGGGCAACATGGCCAATGGGATCCACTCTTGTAGACCCCCATTTACAGTTCGTGGACTCCCAATTTAATTTTTCTCTGTCATCGATTCCTTGTAGGGCAGAATTGACTCCCGGGGGGTCGATATTGACCACCTTGGGAACCTATGGTGTAGTGGGTCTCCGGGTCCTTCTGCATCATATCTTTCTACTACAGAATTATAATATATGCATTGTAAATAAATTAATAAATATTTTGTACATAAACTACAGCTCTAAACGAGTGACCGCCAAATGGCATCGTAAACTGCCGTTGTCATTATTTATTGGCATTTTAAAATGTAACGTGGTTCATATTAAATTAAAAAAGCTTTGTACTAGCACGGCACTAATTTTTAGACTAATAAAGTATTAGGCAATGTAACTTATCGATGATTTCTCCAAAGCCAATAATAGCATGAACTACACAGGCAGTCGATTGCTGTCGATATGTGCAAGTGGTGGTACACGGGGCTGGTTACTTGAAATAGTTTGTTGAATCTTTAATTAGAATTCCGGGAAGTTTGCTTAATGAAGGGGTGAGGCAGAGGCGGGGGCGGAGCTGAGGAGGCTTTTAGCACCCTAATGATTCCAGCAGTGTAAGCTTGCGGTCTGAATTTTTAATGAGACTTTTGCGATAATGTCATAAGTTATTGAAATATAGCGTATTGTGTAAAGTGTAAGGACTGTTACACTATTTTAGAACCGTATTAATAGAAAATATTAATTAATACTTCATATTTTTGATGTGAACTCCACGGCTTTGCAAGGTGTAGAATTATCGTTTTTTACTATTTTTTATTACTAATATGATTAGGCACATTAGTTCACACATAGAAGATGATTAAATAAATTCTCAGAAAAATATCATCGTGATTTGTGTGGGATTTGAACCCTCATCCCCTGGCTTACATGGCCGGTGTACTGACCCTTGTACTAACGAATCACATCCATTAATCGAGAATTTTTAACAATCATACTCTACATATGAACCAATGTGCCCAGGCCAACCAATATTTAGTGATTTGCAAGCACTGGACTTTTTAAACAAAGGAACTAATGTGCCTAATCATATTAGTAATGATATAATATATACGCATCTGATTGACGTTCAATCCAAAAAATGGACCTACTATTTTTTTACTTTAAAACGAACCACGCTCTCACTTGAGATTACGAAATTTAAGTAATATTTTTACAATTTTTTTTTATATAAAATTATATAAAATTTCTAGATATTTTTGGGTTAGATTCTGTAGTGATAGCGGGTTTTTGGAATGAATTTCCGTTTACACAGCCGAGAGGTAACATTTCCTCAGGCGGCGCACTCGAGAATTCCGGTCCGGAGTGCGTGCAGTTATTTCCTACAAAACGGTTTCGTGTCGCTATTTTAGCAAATTTCAGTCGAAACCGAATTCGGTAGTAAAACTTCTTTCCACCTGAGGAGACGAGCTCTCCAGCACAGGTGAAAGTCTCCCCGCCAGGGTGCTGCTAACTTTCTTTTCATCATCTTTTGATCATATTATTTTATAAAATCTCGGGTTCAAGCTGATAGCGGAACTTATTAGTTCTGCATCGCTTCTTTGTGAAGTTTATCTATTCACTTTCACTATCATATAATTTACGCATTAATATAAAAAAAATCATACAAAATAAAACTTGTACAATCTTTATAAAAACGATTTAGTGCCTGTATGTGTGCTATGATATTGATAATTGGACAACCATTTATTCCTTACTGGTAATTATGAACGCTCGTAAAACATATATTAAATTGCCATTGATAAATAATTTATTTACATACATTTTTGAAAATCAATTACAGCACTAATAATTTTATAAACGAGATATAAAAATTAATAATTATGTAAAATTTTAAGCATCATAGTTTTACTACCAGTTCAATTCAATTTTGTAACATGTTTATACTCGTATATTCGTCCCCGCTCTTCCCATTCTGTTGCTTGTGCATGGCTGCCATTCTGTATAAAGGATTAGTAGACTTGGAATGATTGTGAAGGAATGTGTAGAAAACCATGAGAACTGGTTCAGCATGAGTATATTATATGCTCAGTGAAATGGTCGCCAACCTCCTCCGAGGAGAGGCACTTACATTTTACATTATTTTATGAAGTTTATAACTCCTCGTACAATAGAGCAAAGATAAGTGCTAAAATATATTATATGTAACAAAAATGTTTTTGTGTTTATGAAAACCTCTAATTTGTACTTCTAGTGGCTAAACTATTGAAAAAATAAAATTAATGTTTAAGGATCTCATATAACTACGTAAACATCGATTTGCGATTTAAAACAAAGTGAATAAAAACGATTTAATATCCAAATGGAAATTCCAAAACGCTGTTAAATTAGCATATTAGAAGTTTATACTCTAAAGATAAGTGCTAAAGTATACTCGTATCATATGTAACAAAAATGTTTGAGCTTTGTATAGAAATGATTTATTGGGCAGCATTCCAATATAAAACTGCGGTGTAGAAGGACCCAGAGATCCACTACACTATTTTTAACACTGGCTCAGGATAAGTATATCAAAAAAAAAAGGTTGATAATGATTAAGTTCATTTTTTCAAATATTGAAAATTGATCAAAGAAATTCTTAGAAAAATATCATCGTGATTTGTGTGGGATTCGAACCCACATCCCCAAGCTTACATGGCCGGTGCATTATCAATTATGCCAACGAATTACTAGTACTAAGCAAGCATTTTTAACAATCATATCCTATAAATGAAACAACGTACTTATTATGCCAATTAAATATTTGATCAATAAGAGTATATTTCATCAATTTTTAATATTTAAAAAAATGTACTTAATCATTATCAATCAATCAAACCTGTATAGGCAAAATCGTATTTTCTATGAGACGGTCTTCACAAAAATCAATAATATACAAAAAAGGTTGCTGACCCCTGGCTTGGGCTACGAGTATTTAGTCCCTACGTGGTTTCGATTGAGGCTTGTGCTTGCAGGGCGGGTGCTGTTCTTCGACAACTGGCGCCTGCTCCATGGGCGCGCAGGCTTCTCGGGGCGGCGCGTGGTGGGGGGAGGCTACCTCGCCCGGGCCGACTGGCTCAGCGCTGCCAGGCTGCGCGGGGTCATCGAGTAGCCTGAAAATACCCTCACATGTACTCCAGTCTTCAGTATATTAAAACTATTATACACACATTGTATACAATCTTAAACATATAAAAAAAAACTGTTTAACAAAATATTGTTTTTTATTTATTTAAAAAATATTGAAACCCCCAGAAGAATTTCTTTTGTTTCAGAGCTGAAGAGCACCAGACACCATTTTCATGTTTTTCAGCGCATCAAACAACGGAGACGCTGTCCCCATAGATAGTGAGGGATGAATATCAGAGACGAATAGAAGGGAGGAGAGGCAGACTGGGGAACAGCGAATAATGCGCTCCCTGGGAAACCGAATGAATGAATTGTGTATGATTTTGTATATTATATATAAACTAGAAATGTTGCCCGTCACAGAATGACGTATTCGATGAAAGATGCAATAGTGTTTGGCTGAATACTGGAATAGCTGGGTACTCGAATTTTAAGAAGACGCTGCTCACGTTTTCCTTCCAATTCATTGCTTGACATTTGTGTCACATTTCGTGTCACAAACAACGCATCACTTTCACTGACTGTTCTTTATTTGAAAAATTCGAAATTTGAACAACAGAATCCTATAATTCGTACATATTGAAACTCGCTAAAGCATATTTTATAGTTTTATTCAATTAGTTTATGAATGAAAATATTATCCTATCGTCTTGAAATTCGGCACATAACTGCGGAAAAACTTACTGAACTCACAGCGTTGTATCTTTTGAGATATTCTATAGAGAACCAAAAAATGAAACATACGTAAATATTATTATACATAAATGGATATTATTATTATAGATTAAAGACCAGCTGTCGGCACTCGGGGCCGACAGTATTTAAAAAAAAGCGTTATAAGCTTTGCTTGTTTAAATATTACAGTAATATATAAATAATCAATATTTTTGACAGAGAGTACTTGTTAAAATTCCATTTTAAATATAGTACAGGAGTGATTTTTCAGTAAACGGTTTCGCCAACGCTTCACGTTGGCATCATCAAACTGAGTGAGAATTTATAAAATAACAAGCAATCAAGTAAACAATTGTCGAAGGGAGAGGTATAGGTTGTTAAAGACAGAGAGATATGTAATGATTGCTAAGTGGTAAGGGGTAATTTAATTTTAAATTTAATACGAGTAAAAGAGCACCACCTGATAATCATTACATCTCTCTCTCTCTACCAACCTATAATATAATATAAAAAGAATAATTTAAAATGTACGTCAACAATGAGTCGTTTATCCAAAAACATATTGTTGGCACAGTGAGTCTTTATGGGTATAAATGCGAATCTATTAAATATTTAATAATCATCTGCCAGTCGGATGTCATGAGCAGGTCCGGAAAATCCGAAATATTCCGGTCCAGATTCTCCTCTTCCTTCCGCATTCTTGGATCGTCACAGCTGTCAGCGCCAGGAGACTCGCTCCGGCCTCATCCCAGCGCAATAGTTAGTTTTTTTTCTCCACCAAGCTCCAGCAGATGCCCCGACGTTTGTCTAGAAGAGAGTAGATTGTTAGATAGAAAATAATTACGATTGTTAATGAGGCTGGAGAGAAGATTCGCTCTGAGCTTAAAAATGGTTTTGGGAGAGGCAATTTTGTGAAGGCTTGTCTCAAAGTATTTTAATTTAATTTGTTTTGTGTTTTTTTTTTCCAGTGTTTATTATTTACGTGAAGGTTGTGAAATGCTACAGTTATCACCTTCCCTTTTTGGATTAAAAATTAAGAAGGAAATTAAAATGTTTTATTTACATTAAAAATATATATAAATAGCTAGGTCGATTTAGACCACATACACATGTGTGTATAAAAATATTTTGTAAGCTGCTAGCATCATCACATCTAAGTTTCAAAGAAATAAGAGAAATGTGTAATTTTAAATTTTTTAATATGTTATATTGAAGTAAAAATGTTAGTCATATTAGTTTTAAACGTTTCTTTAAATTGTGGAAAATGTAAGTTGTGTTGTTAGTATTCGCTAAATTAAAGGAATGTCGGGTTCTTGAAATGAAGGCATGCTTGAAATAGTTGGAGTAAGTAATGAAGAGAGTTTAGAAAGGCAGTTAAATAGAGTCATTTGACTATACATTTTTGTTTATCTATATATGAAATAAAATATTTCGATTAATAAACACATGCCCATAAAACAGGCCCTCCGAAAAAACGAATTTGATTATTTGTTGTCGTTATAAAACAAATCGTTTTCGTATACATTTGAAATAGGTCCACTGTTTTTACATTTAATTTTTTTTATGTAAAGTAAAACAAATCAATATTGTAAGCATTTTAAATAAGTTGCTTGAATGTAGATATGAAGTAAAACAAGTCATTATGGATGAATCGTTTTAAAACATTGAAACAAATTTGGTACTGGAATTTCACGAACCGTTTCTGATTGAAGATTCAAAGTTATAAAGTTATAAAGTAAGTCTCCATATTGGATATCTTTTGAGTTCACAAATCTTCGACAACTCGAAACTAACTTATAAAGAAAAAAAACGTCAACGGATGAAAAATTGAGAACGTTAAAGTTTGCCTTTGGAAGTTAACCTGCCGTACAAAAATATACAAAATCCAATTTATAACAAATCGAGTCTTTAATTTGATTTAATAAATATATATAGTTTTGTACCCAACCAAAAGTAATACATAAACTATTAAATTAAAACATTGTATATTTATTGTAAATATTTCATAATATTAGTTTTGATAGCAAAAGGGGCTTACTTTTGGTGGAAATTCTTTCATAGAATAAAATTAAAATATGCTAATTGCATTATATTAAACAGGTACCGTACAAAAGTAAAGAATTTGTTATAAAAATAGTAAAAATTTACAAAACAGAAACATTTTTCTGAAAGTATTTAACAAGCGTATTGCTGTTTTTTCGATAAGAAATTTTAATTTACTAGAAAATGTATTGATTTTAGAAAAATTATTAATTAATGAATTTATTTAAAATTTAGTACTACTATTTATTTACATAAACCTTAGCTTCTATTGCAAATACTTAAATCAAATATTTGTATCAATGATTTGAATATTTGACAAAACACAAAATTTTAAATCACGATATTAATTTAGATCTAAATATTTCAATACTGATAAATCTATTAAAAAAATAAGTCGCCAAGAAAACGCAATAATAACACTTGAATAATGTAATCCAAAACATGTTTTAATATATTTTAAATTAAAAACTATATTTAGTAAATCTTTATTTTTTAAGCTTTTAATATGTTAAGTACAAAATACATAGCCAATATCTACTTGACGCCCTTTTTCATGTTCAAAGTAAAATTATTAATAGACTCCAATTATGTGAGTTCTGATATCTTCTGCTCGTAAAATGATAAAAATAGCATATTTATTTCTTGATAAAATCCTGTATAATGGCATGGAACCCATAAAGGATATCTTCAAGACTCGATTGCATTTTACAACCTGGCTAACAGAGATGTGTTCCGTGTAACTCTAGAGAATAGGTTCCCAAACTATTTTGTCCCGTTGACCCCTTGTCGAGTTTTCCTGTTTTTCGTAGACCTCTGCCTTGCTAATATTGAATTTATGCAAATTCATCATCTTCAAACATATTTTTGACATCTGATATAAAAGGTGCGCCATATTTTATGTCGGTATGTAAACATTGAATAACAATTAATTTTTTTTGTAAGAAGGTTGACAACTGCACTGAAACCCTTTTCCACGTGGTATGAAGATGGAAAATCTATCAAAAACCTTCTTGCGATAGTCCATAATGCAGGATTAACAGTATTATTATGTAAGTACATAGGTTCAATCTGTGTTTAATTATGACATTTACGGAATGCCTAAATTTTGGTGATGATCTGCTTAAATGGGATCCACTCTCGTAGACCCCCATTTACTGTTCGTGGACCCCCAATTTTATTTTTCGCTGTCATCGACCACTTGAAGGGAAAAATCGATATTGACCACTATGGGAACCAGTGCTCTTAAGCAGTGGTCTCCAACCCTATGCCCGCGGGCACTATGGCACCCGCCGACCGTTTTACGTATGCCCGCCGCTGTGCGACCAAGATAAAAAATATTAAAGTTTACAATAAAATGTTATGAAACATATTAATATTTAGTAAATAAACAGAGAAATAAAGCGAAATAATTATATTACTTTAATTATATTTTTATATTAATAATTATTATATTTTTGAAATTAAATATTTTGTCCAACTATAAAAATACCTGGAAAAAATAAATGGTGCCCGCCGCCCGGCCGGCATTATAGAATGTGGTCTTGGGTGCAAAAAGGTTGGGGACCCCTGCTCTAGAGGGTCGATCACGCCACTGTGTGACTACCCGTGACACGCGGGGTTGTGGGGGAAGTCTGGAGTCCAGCCCTGATGGAGTCCAGACGCTGTCTCCGTGATCTTTATGGTGCGACGTCGTCTTGCCAGTAATCAGCAACTACTATTTGAATTTAATGTTTGTATACACGGTGTTTCAAAAGTCTTGGTGTCACTAAAAAAAAAAAGGGAAATCCGGTCATTCATTGTTGAGGATACTGTCTGATTTCATCTTAACGATATTGAAAATGAAAAAATAATTTATACATAACATTATGATTAAATTAGTTTTCTAGTTGGATTTTTTAAATTTATTTGACCATTCCCAACCATTGAACCCCATTAAAAAATCTGAGATAAACCCTCTTAAGGGTTTGTTCAGGCGTCTTTAGAACTGATGACGCAATGCGATATAGAGGGTGGGCGTGAAGCCAAGGGCGCATGCAGCTGCCACTCTGCCACCCCTTGAAGGTTCACATAACGCGTTTCAGCTACCAAAACAAAAACCATCAACTGAAAAGAGAGGTTCAAGTCCATAGCGCTAAAATTAAAAAAAGAGTTTATATGAAAATAATATATAATTAAAATTTTTGAGTAAAATTGTTAAAGAAATATTCGATCCTTTTCAGTGTTATGGTCATGCTGATTGCAATTAATTAATTTAAAATTAAGTCTACTTTAAATGAATAATAAAAATAAACAAGGTAAAACATACAAATCGTATAACAGTCAATATCACCAGAAAAATTGGTTTTATAAACAATAGCTTCTTGTATACAAGATTATATAATTAGAAATTTAGTGTAGGGCGAAACCAAATAAATCCACGTTTAACCAATTTATCTAATATTTTATACTAACTAGAACTTATTAGGATTTAGTTAGTTAATTTAGTACAACTCTAATTAGAATCTCGCTAGATTTAAAAATAAGACGCATACCAGGCAAAATAAAAACAAAGACCAGTGCTTTATTAATGAAAGCTCCGTAAATGTAAATGTTGTAGTCCTTAAAGAAGAAAACGAGAAAAGGGCTTTTTATCGCGAAAAAATCTTCAATTATTTTGTCACTAGCGCTACGGGCTATCGAGACACCCTATTGTGTAAGGCTTTTGCCAGACGACAATAAATCTAATGCCCAAGCACCAAGGGACGAGTTTGGTCTGGAGAGCTTAATGCAAGAGGAGGAAATTATTCTCGGAGCGTGAAGACCGCTGGAAGGAAAGCTTCTTTTAGATTTTGTTTAATGAAGGAAAATGCAATCATTAAAAATGTCTGTCACAGGAGCGAATACAAGCAAAAATATTTTATTCTGTAATTTAAGCTCTTGGACCAAAAAAGCTCACAGAATCAAAACAAGCTTTTTATTTATTATTATTAGCTTTTTTTTAAAAAAATAATATTATGACACTTTACTACAAAAATTAAAACGTAGATGATATCTATATCAGAGGCTTGGTGCTTTCTTGAAAACAAAAACCTATTATATGCCAAAAATAGTCGCGAGAGTGAATAAAAGTGGAAATATTACTTTTGATAATATGACTGTAAAAAAAGAAATAAATGTTTGAAGCTATTATATGTGAAATGTTTGTCATAAATGAAATGACCATCTAACATATCTTATAAAATCATACCACTGAAATCTAGAAAGATCTCATAGTATACCATAAAAATTGCGACATGAGATAAACGTCGAATCGTGGCAGACGATCCTTATGTAAGCTTAAAGGATCTTGAGATGAAAACGACCAAGACTGGAGTCTCTTAAATCATAAAGGAAGAAGGAATAAACTGGCGCTTGCACATGCAAACCTGCCTTAAAAGAGAGATAGTTATTTTAACTATGAATTTTATGTGAGATTTATACAAAATGCAATCCTATAAATGCCAACTCGCAATGCTCGTTACTTTGTAAATTAATATTTTTTGTTCTAAGAAACAAATAAACATTTTGCGTAACTACATGTAATTTTTCTTATAAAACTATGGAATTTCTGAATGAATATTTTTCTCGGCTAGTCGTTTCACATGTGAGGCGGTTACAAAAAAAACCAATATTATTTATCGAAGTACAGAATAAAAATGTGCTAAAATCCCAGAGCAATTGTAATTTTTTAGCCCCGGGATCAATTTATTCTCCGGGAACTTCTGAGGGATGAAATTCTTTCACCCGCTCGGGGCACCGAGGCACGCGAGTTGCTGGCAAGGGTGCAAAAAGTGACTAACTCCGGGGAAGTTTCCGCAGAAGTAACTTCTTATAAAGGACCTCCTGAAGGAATTTACGGAGACCTCTCTGAGGCAGGCGAACATACAATACATGAACCTGAAAAACGCCTACAGTTCAGCTAAGTCATACATTTAAACCGCCTTTTGGTGTACGTGCTAGCACGCTTTCCTGTCGATCATAAGATTTAAGTTTAAATCCCAGCAAAGTATTTTTTAACAAAACAAAAAAACGCATTTTAAGTTGATTTCGTGTATTATACATTATATTATTTAAAGTTATGAGTTAGTTTAATCCTTGAGTGATTTTGGACATGTTTGTTTTGATTTGTGACCGGCTTCGCCAACCTTTCACGTTGGCATTGTCAAACATAGTGAGATTTTATATAATAATAAGCAATAAGCACATCTTTAAAAAGACATTTACTGCGCAAAAACCTATTATTTACAGATAAACACACTACAGGACAAACCCCAACACAGGATAACTGCTGCTACACCTCAAAACCACTACTTTAGATAATTACCCCATTAATATAAAAATATTTGTTCACAAAAGTTTTCAATTATATAAAATCCTCCACTTGTCAGGTACATTAAAATCACATTAGCCCTTACCACTCTCACTCTAACAATTGTTTACCTAATTGCTTATTATTATATAAAATTTCACTCTGTTTGATAATGAAACTTGATGAAAAATGAAAAAGGGCGAAACTTGGCGAAGTTGCCGCAACCGGTCACAAATAAAAACGAACATTTGGAAAATCACTCAAGTATTTTACTCAAAAATATTAAAATATTAAATTGGAATTCCACCAAGTACTCTCCATCAAAAATATTGAATTTCTTAGTTTAATCCCCCAAAGACTAAGAATCGTAAACCGTTTAAAGGTGGTCTTATTGCAAACATATCTTACACGCTCGCTAAGAGTTTCCAGTTTTCTTTGGAAGCGGACACGACTAGGTACGGAAGGATCGATTTCAGGAATAAGACTGCAGTAACTGAAGTAAGGATTTCCACACAATCGAGCTGGTCTAATCGTCTGGTGCCATAAATCCACTTTTATTGCGTCTGGGCTGGTACCCGTGCGTCCCATTAATAAAAATAAATTCGCAGAGCATTAGTGGCGGGACTGCTGGGCCGCATCCGGGAAAACTGAAATGGGGGACAATATCGCGTTATGCCGGTGTCTGCGGAAATATGCTAATTTAACAGCGTTTTGGAATTTCCATTTGGATATTAAATCGTTTTTACTCACTTTGTTTTAAATCGCAAATCGATGTTTACGTAGTTATATGAGATCCCCCATATTCGAGTTTTTTTGATCATTTTCTTGTCCGTTTTGCGAAAAATCGACTGCACCAATCAAAAAATTTTAAGTGCAAAAAGTTAGATACATCCCTTCTTCCGAACAAAATATTTTATTATTTCTTGTAAATTTACTTTTAATATAATAAATATGTGTTTTTCCGATTGAAGATTAGGAATTTGGAGATTCGTCATGTCCCTGTTCTAAGAGTCCTAAACATTTAAAAGTCTTTTTTAAATTGGAATTAAAAGAATAAATATAAACCCTGTGCAATTTATTATTTAAAAAAATAAAATCTTTAACAAACTTTGGTTTTGAAAAGTCGTTATTTTATCCAATTTTTCAACATCTTTAAGATTTTATTTTACCCTGAAAATGGACGTTAATTAAATAACAAAAAATAGGTAAATGTGCTCAACTCTATATGTTTCCAAATGCAACTGAATGTCACATTTAGGGTAGTTCAGCTGAATGATTATGTAACCTAACCTAACCTAACCTAACCCCTTATTGAGATTTATCACAGCTTTATTGCTTAAAATCGAAACGTTTTATCAAAGAATAAAATAAAAAAAAATCAAATGGATGTTTAATTGGAGACTATTTTGAGGTAAGGTAGCGCAATAGTTTAAATAAGTGATTCTTAAATTAATAGACAGATAACCATTTTGAATACCTAAAAAATAATATAATTAAAGGCTGTTAAAATATTTAGAAGGATAATTAATGAGATTGGTTTAACAAAGCAGTTTGATGAAGAGTAGGTCGTATTATGGACGCAGCGTCACTAATTTATCACTCTAAGTATTTACCAGAGAGCAGGACTGCAAAAAAGAGCTCTGTCTTGAGAGAATGGGATTGCCGTAGAGTCGTAAGAGTTTCATTCGTTTAAGAGTTTCATTTCGAGAAACGTGACCTCATCGAGTATGAAGATGATCTCGAAGACGTTTGTTCAATTGCCGGATACCTTGTATCAATTATCAAAACAAAAGTACCGTCGGAATGTATATTTATGTAATCAAAATCAGTTAATGATCTTACTAAATATAAGATCGCATGCGACAATTTTTTTAAAATATATACTACAATATATTATTTAAAAAATATATACGCCATCTTTGTACAATGAGTAGCAGCAATTTTGTTATTTAATGTAAATTAAATTGACTGATCACAGGGGTGAATATAAATTTATACTACAGTAATTTTATCAGTTGTATTACGTAAAACATTTGGGATTTATTTTCATCATTTGAAAAAAAAACTGTTTTCGTTTTTACAAGTTTAGTATGAATGATTAAAATAATTCAGAATAAAAAAAAATCGTTGTATACATTTAACATTTAAGCAGATTTGCAGATGGTACCATGCAAGTATTAATAAAATTGGCTTTATTTATACGGTGTGTGCATTAATTTTTTCGGATTTTTTCGTGAAATTGGAGCTTTATTATAAAAAAAATTGGTACAATATATTTCCATCGCTAGCCACTACTTTTTTACATCTTTCGGGCAAATAATGAATTCCATCTCAAAAGAACTGTTCGTCTTTTGAAGTCAAGAAAGAATCAAGCCAATTTTTGATACCCTGTTCAGAAGTGAAGCGTATTCCAGAAAGGGCATTCTGCATCGATTGAAAAAAGTGTTAGTCGGAAGGGGCAAGGTCTGGGTTATAAGGCGGGTGAGGCAGAATGCAGCATTTTCACCATAAACTTCACACAGAAATCGGTAACTTTCAGCTGGTTTTTTCTTCCAATTAAAACAGAAAAGTAAAGCTTCCCGCAAATTGCGTTTTATTGGTACAAAAGTTGACATGTTGAGAGTTCAAAAAAAAAGTTGTATACACTTCCGCGATATGATATATACTAAAAAAAATGCGCAATAATGACGCTTCACAATGAAATGTTATAGTATAGCCTGATGCGATTCAATACTAGTAACACCATCTTTTAGAAAATCCGAAAAAAATTATGCACACACCGTATATTATTGAAGGTAAAATGTTTCGACTTCCTCTGGTGCTGAAACCATTCTTCGGAAAGCGCCTCCGCTTATCTCCCACATAAACAGAAGTTCACTCCGTTTTAGTGCGGCAGCCTGGGAGAGGGCTGGCCCTCAGCAGCCTGAGAACTTGCTGGGAATGGAACTGCTTCCAATTCCCGTTGAATAACATCCCGCAATGCTTAAGTGGGCACTTATTGGATGCCAGAAAAGGCACTTCTTTCAATAAAATCCTACATTGAAAATTGATAGATAAACAGTTTTCAGTGTAAATAATATGTTATTTCAATTTATACAGAGTGAAAGTTTGCAATAAAAATTTTAAGTTCTCGACAATTATAAGTGCCCAAATTTGATTTTGTATTGAGTTGAACTTCATTAAGAAGGCTTATATAAAAACTATGAACTCCGGACTATTTTTTTTTATTTTTTTAAATTTAACAATGTGAATACGTCCGATTAGCAACAATTACTTTGCAAAACTGACAAAAAGGGTTTATACCTGCATTAACTAAACATCACCTTAACTTCTTATAAACAATAAAAGGTGCACTATGGCGATCTATAGTCGCCAACGGAGTAACAAAGGAATTTACCATGTCGACACATTGTCGCCAACGGAGTGGAAAGGGTATTCCCAGAAGTTTCAGGAATATTTTTGAGTTGAGCATTTTAAGTTGTGGCGGAACAAAGTTTATTGACCGTCAGTCTGAACCAAAAACGGTAATTTTCCATGGAAGATGCTTGCAAATCGCGATTAGATACGGCGGCCGCAATAAATCGTGTCGGTTGGCCTCGCTTTTAGGGGCTGGGGCGGGGATGGGAGATCGCCTTTGTCTCTGCGAGATGGCGATGAATTATAAAGTGTCTCTTATTCTATATGATACAAAGAAATATAACATTATTTGACAATCATTCTTGGGAGGTTACAGGGTAACGGCCTCCACTAAATGACACTTTGTTTGTTCGCCTAATGAAATGTACATATTTTACAGCAGCTTCCGACATTTCGAATAATTTTGCTTTGTTAAATATTCAAAGTAAATAGTATCCTTATATACCATTTTTAGTTTTAGTAAATGACAACATCGATATATATTATTATTTTTTAAAGATTTTAATTCATTTCATTAGCAAACGAAGAATATGAATATACTAGTAGAGTAGAGATCGCAAAATAAGAGGCATGTAGGGATAAGTGATAGTGTTGTGTACGAGAAAAACCACAATGACCCTCATCACAGAAGGAATTTTAGAAGCGTAATTTATTGTCTGGACAATCGAAAGCTGCTTTGCTAACCACTAGGCAGTTCAATGTAAATAATTATAAATAATTACCGAAACTGATGAACTTACTCGCGGTCGAGAAGCCCCCGGTTCAATTTCCGGTCCTGAATGTAATTCCCAAGCCGGTATAATTAAACTTATGCCCGTTTCAGTTTGGTCAAAGGTGGTTTGTAAAGGTGCACGAGTCGATACAAACTGTTTTCATCAAAAAATAAACAAAAATGAAGTCGATGTAAGATTCAAACAAAATATTAGGTTTTAAATATGCCATGAAAGTTTCTATGAAATAAATTGCTTTATTTTTACGCAATAAAGATTATTTTGAAAGAGCTCGAATGAAATAAGTAAAAGTTGGTATAAACTTTGTATTTCTTCTTACGCAAATTTAATATATATACTATTAAATGATATATTTAGTTTTTAAATAACAAGATATTTGAATCGCAATAATAACGTTTCGTAGGCACAAATAGAAATTAATTTGAAAACTTAACAATCGCTTCTTGTCCTATTGCTAGAAATAGAAAATTACCTAACGGATATCCAATTAATTTTGTAACAAAGTTTAAAAAATTAAGCTGTGTTATGATAAACCTTGATGAATTTTCTAGTTGGGTAAAATAAAATATTTTTTTTACGATATAAGTATATAGCTGTTGAGTAAAATTCACTGTACGAAAATAAGTTATATAAGACGGGAGTATTGTATAACAGCAGCTTTATGTAGAGCTTTAGAGGTCACGGAGTAATTAATTTCCCAGCATATCAATAGGAGAGATTAAAATTTCAAAATGGCGTCCTAGAGCTTCATTCAATGTCAGCAACTCCAACTGCATTCTCTAAATGAAGCCAGCGGCAGCGCCTCTGGCTGATGCCTTCTGGGGCCAGGGGATCCCAAATTTAATTCTAAATCATTCAGTATTTTTTTTTGTAGTTTTTTTGTATGTGGAATACTATGTTATCTGCGTGTTTAAAGTAAAGATAACTAATTGCTTAATAAAATAAAATATTAATAATAGTGAGCGTCTGAATAAAAAGTCTCTTGTCGAAGCAAATATTGATGAATAATTTTTTTGTTTTAATTTTTTTTTTTTGAAATGAAGATGTTTTATAAATATTTAAGCATCCGATTTTATCGAAGACGTTCATAGCCACTGACGAATATTCCAAAAACAATGCAGACTGAGTTCATTTCCATGGACGACTGCCTTATACGACCCCAGACCGATTTGAATAGAAGGTGACTTGCGATCCGCGAGCCTCGCCTGAAGGCTGCATCGTGTGATTTGAGACTCGCGCTTTAAACAAGCATGCCTAAAGCTCATCGCGAAGCTCTCCTATTACTGCCGTACACTATTCAATGTGTTCACAACTCATCGTAGAAGTATCCAAGAAGAGAAACTGGGACGACAATAAAATTTAAGGCAAAATTTTTATAGTATTGAAAAAAAAAACATCGTTTTACTTTGAAATCTTGTTTAGGTCTTTGAATTTTTTAACTCATAAAATCTATTTAATATTTGAAATTTATTTTATAATTTACTAAAAATACACATTTATAACACTTCTATTGTTCAAAGTAAAGTATTTTTTCACATAAAAAAACTAAACAAATGAAAAATGTAAAGCCACCTGATTTTTATAATGCGTTCAATGTAATGCACCGTCAACATGACTTTGCTTTATAAATATAAACAATATTTTATTTTTAAATACTTAAAAAAACCAGTCTCTTTTTACTTAGAATAAAATCAACGAAGCTTTCTTATATTTCTTCTGCTTTTTTACGATAACTTCTTTGCATACCAAACTACAATTTACAGAAATCCCAACATAGATTGTTTATTTTTCTCTCGCAAGTCTCTCAGACTTCATCATAAATAAGAAAATGTATGAAAATACTATTTAAATAGTAATTAACACCTGAACGCCCCGGCATCTGGTCTTTCGTGTAAACGAGATTATTTTTATACTTTTTAATACCAAACGCCCAGGTTGAGTATAAATGTGTCGAGGCGGCGAGCTGCCGGGATTAGTTTGAAAGTCTGGAAATATGACTTATATTTTAAAATATAATTGGTTGCTTGTTGGTTTAGTAGTAAGACTGTTAAGTGTTGATCTGGAGGTTTCCAGATCAATCCTCGTCCTTACAGGTGAATCCCGAACCGATAAAATTGGGCTCAAGCTTGTTTTAATTTGGTGACATTGTATGCAGTGATACAAATTGTGTATATATAAATATATATATATATATATATATAGGGTGCGCCATATTTTATGTCGGTATGTGAATAATTAATAACTTTAAAAAAAGCAACTGATTTCTATATATGAGATATATTTTTATTTAATTTGGCTCTTTATAATTAATTTGAATTAGTTTTTAAATACAACATCAATCAAGTGGCTACCGTTTTTGGCCTTTATATATATATATAATATATAAAAAAAATTATTGAATTGAAAACTCGTTCAGATAATTATTTAGTCCAACTGATTTATTATTCATGTCATGCTTTTGGATAATTACAGACAAGGTATTCGAAAGGTCCGTAAAATTCAAGTCAGCAAAGTTACAGGTTATTAAATATACAACGTGAATTCACAAGGGTGGTGGTATTTTATGACCATTATTCGACGGAAGACATCGTGCTCGGCTTGCATCGGTTGAGTCGAATGGAACATCTCATGTATAATATAATATATTGTAAATGTTAAAAAGACTCGAGAGGAACGCGCACTTGGACAAGGTTTCGAATTTACCGAGGCAAAATATTTTACTACGTAGGAAAATTGAGTCGAGAGTAATAAAAATGAATATAAAATTTTCTTTTTAAATTTTAGTTTATACAACGTTGCAATTTTTCATATTTAAAATCAAAAACATTCCGTACTTAGTATTTTTAATATTATATAGATTCGGGTATCATTTTCTTATGTTCTACATACCTTGATTTTACCGTTGCACCTGTATTTTCGAACATTTTCTAATGCTATCGTATGATACTCCGCACGATACAAATGTTGAGCAGTAACTATTGAATCACCGTTACGATAATACGCTCGTACGCAAAAAGCGCGATACGTCCCCGGGTACTGCTCCATAGCGACTAAAACTCCACAAAATAGCAGATTCCACAACTCCCTCTCAGCGCCCTCCAGCTGCTCCAAATCAACTTCAACGCTAAAACAAATACCCGATACACTTTTTGGACACCCTGTTAGCGTGTTATCTGTTCGTTCCAGATTAGAAGAGTGCCAGCAGCGTAACTGTCACCATTTGGATAACATCATCTTTTTGAAATAATTTTCCATTTTGTATTCTTATAAACAACAATAAAAAAAAAATACTTGATTACAAATAGTTTTTGTTTTACTGAACTAACAAATACCCGATACTCTGTTTGGACACACTGTATATAAAATGCCCTGTAAGATTGAGTCATAAATAAGAAATATAAATATTATTAGGGACTTCATACTTTTGAAAGTGGTTTTATGCATGATTTCAGGGGAAGCTTAGCTATAGTTTGGAGATAGAGCTTAGGTCTATGGTGGTTAAGGTGATGCCTTATCTCCTAAGCGTCAGCTTATCGCGTGGTGGGCGGAGTTGAGTGCTCAGCCGCGGGGGTTTATACTTCCGAGGGCAGATCGCGAAGCCTCCGTATTGAAAAGTACCCAGGCGTTACTTTTTACATTCAGTAATTTCTTACTCTGACTGGATTGCGACATATTCTCTTTGAGTATTAAACATTCACCAATGCCTAACACGGCTAGATCAATTGAAAAATCTCGATGTAATTTAAAAAAAATATATACTATGAATATACGAGGGCAGTCCGATAGTATCGCAAGAAAGATTTACTATTGTATAGTACATTTTTGTAGACGGCTACTGTCAAAATTTTAGTCGAATCGCACTCGTAGTTTTGTTTTGACCGCGTGTACGCGTATTTTAGAATAATGGAAAAAGAGCAATATCGGTCGGTGATTCGATTCATGTTTTTTCACCTCGAGAAAACGTATTTTTCAGATGGATTTAAGAAGTTGTATCGAGCTAAAAGGAGACTATTTTTAGAAATAAATCGCCAATTTTCGTTTTTTTTATTTTGTAGGCTGAGTACTTATCGGACCGCCCTCGACACCAGTGATGTGCTTGTGAAAATTAAATTATTTTTTTACACTGTGTGATGAATTCAAAACGCTGGGAATATCGGGGGAAGGCGATATTACTTGAGAGATTATTATCCTAATCTGAAAGGATATATTTCATGCCAAAAGTAATGCTTGATATTCAGTGCTAGATGTGATTATAATAAAGACTGCTGTTTTTTATGAATGAATCACTGTGTGAAAATAAAACACAGCCAAAACTGCCAGTCAAATGGCGTTAATAAAGACCAAGATAGAAAAATGGCTTATAAAAAGATGTCATCATTTTTCTGAAATGATTTATAAACATAATTTATAAGTTGTATGATATTAAATATCTTCACATTTACTGTACTCTGTCATATCAATTTTCTACGTTTATAATAAAGATTTTTTTTTTAAATTTGATAACAATAGATTTGAAAGAGCCAGATCAAATATCAACTAATTTTTGCATCAATTCAACGCCTTTCAAGGCCTTCTCCAGGCTATAATTTTTTTTATCATTTGTTGTTTGTATTGTATCTCATAATTATGATGTCACTAGCAAAAGCTTAGTGACAATAAAGCTCTGCCTTTCTACAAAGGCATCTTGAAATAGTGATTATGAACGATGTCGTAGATCGTTTGATTTTATGAATTTATATTGTGCGTTTTAATTACCTTCACAGGCTTATATTACTTACTAATATGATTAGGTATATTTTTTCACATATTGAGGTGACTCGTTAGTACAAGGGTCAGTACGCCGACCATGTAAGCTTGGAGATATAATTTCAAATCCTACACAAGTCACGATAATATTTTTGAGATGAGAGTTTCTTTGAATCATTTTCAATATGCCTAATCATATTTATGAATTTAGTATAAAACGAGATAAAACTAATTTGGCACGGTGCGGTAGCCGCGTTTAGCGCCGCGGGAGACAATAACGGAATACTTCCTTATTTGCTTTGAGGTGTTCTTCGCTAGTTTCCATAATACGTCGCTTTCCTTTATTATTTTTAATCAAACTCCTTGAAGGCAGGTTCGTCCACCCTCGCCACGCCCCGGCGGGGAGGTTGCTGAAGCCATCGGCGGGCGACGACCTTTTGTCATTTAAAAGAGGTTTCATTCCGCCATTTGCTAACTAGGACATCTTCTATATTGCTTATTTACACACAGGGTTGATACAAAAATACACCTGCATTGTAATATATTGCATAATATATAAATCAGTTATTTAAAAAAAATGGTTCTTATAAATATAGCTTCCCCACTCTCTCCATTCTGTTGCTTGTGCATGGCTGCTATTCTGTAGCCTGAGCGTGTGTAAAAGATCGGTAATGGAGGGATGTGCTCTGGAAGTGTTCATGGTTATTTAAGGGGAAAATGGTGTAGTGATGGGTCTCTGGACCGCAGTTTTATATTGAAAGGAAAAGCCTGCTTATTGTTGCTGCCCAATAGCATAATTATGCATATAATTCTTCCTTTACAAAGCTCCCCTCCACGTAGGGGGATCCTGCTATTGTTTCTGTAGCCAGCTGCAAGAGGATCAGATCTAAACCCCAGAGCTTTGTAAGGGAAGAATTATATGTATAATTATGCTATTGGGCAGCAGCAATACGCAGGCTTTTCCTTTCAATATAAAACTGCGGTACAGAGACCCATGACTACACCATTTTCCCCTTAGATAACCATGAACACTGGTGTAGCATGAGTATATGCTCAGTGAAATGGTCGCCAATCTCCTCAGAGGAGAGGCACTTGGTGAAGAAGAAGATAAATATAGTTTAGGAATTGAATGATATACTTAGAAATAAATTTACGAATTTTTTCAAAGAAAAAAAAGAGGCTCATTGGGAGTTGGATGGTATTACATTTAAATTATACTCAAATTGAAATATATATTCTTCAATTTGTAAGTTATTATTAGGTGCATGATTAGTAGGTACCATTTGCATTCTATCCACGAAGTTGCACGTTCCGATTTGATATTCACTCCACGGTGTGAATTTTAGAAAATTAATGTGCATATATTAGTACACAATAAATTGTGTGACGATGCTTCCACAAGGCAAAAGCTTTTATTTATTATGATGAAATTACTTGGTTTTGAATGCAGTTTCATTTTGGTTATAAGTTGTAAAGTAGAAAAATATAATGCAAATATTTCTACAGTTAATTAAAACGTGCAATGAAAAGCAAATTTGTGGAAAACATGTTACCAAATTGAATGCAAATAGAAAAAATCACAAACTCTATATTAAAAATAAATTACATTTACTGATTGAATACTGTTGAAAAGGAATGATTTTATATTTTGTGCCATATTATTTCTGAATTTAATGCATTTATAGGTTTAATAAATATTTCCGTGGCGTAAAGTACTATAATTAATAGTATATACAAAAAAATGTATTATTACAAAATTTACTGAAATGATAATTTTATGTTTTTATCTGATTACAAAATATTATAAAACCTTTCGAATTTTTTTCATTCGTTTATAACGCTATAAGCACTTGATCTCTACAGTAATTCGTATGAAAATATGCAAGAATAATATTATATGGTGAAGTATGCATCGTAAACTAAAGTTTAATTAGGTTAATGTAAGAACCCTTCCTATTTCTGCAGTGAAAGCTTCCAATTTTCCCTTACAATTCCCACCCCTGTTCAGACAGACACTCCCTCCAATCCATCCACGAAATTGCCTTAGAATTTACATTCATATTCATCGTCATAGGCCAGGCTGATGATCTGCTAGATATTTCCATTCGTAATTTCATGATTACGGTCGTATAAATCCAAGAGCTTCTTGTTGAAGAGAATCACTTAGCAGCTTTGGCAGAAAACTCTGACGCCACTCCTGCCGAGAAAACAATGAAATTAGCAGGATTCTTCGAATTCACTTCAATATGAGAGCTCAATACTGTGAAAAACGATTTTTTTTTTCAATTAGACAGACGCGATGACGAAAACAAGAACACACACCAGTGGTGTAGAGTGACAGCTCAAATTAGTCTAAAAAAATATCAAAAATATATTTTAGTATTTATTCTCATAATATATTTAATCATACTCAAATCAAAATGCTCGTTAAAAGAAGAAAACATATGTACTATATAAACTATAAAAAATTGTATGTTGAAAACACTTTTTTCATATTTTTTATACATTCAGCAATATAGTTTTAATTCTTTGAAATATTTTGTTTGCAGTTTTCACAAAATAAGTTCATATGGATTATTTTTTTTACATGCATTATAAGTATGCAAATAAAAAATATTTAAAACTTAAATTAGTCGTTAGCAACAAGCTTTTCACTTTTTTTACTATATAGCAATATTTATTTTGATATATAATAGAAAAATCATTCTTTTGATTCATCTTAGAAAAACAATTCACGTCATCTACAAATCTTATATGGTATTGAATATTTAATGTTAATCAAATACAAAGATAAGACAATAAGTAAGAGCTTCAAGCAATTGTTGACTGTTTTAATAAAGCAAGTCAAGTCAGTCAATCTAAATTAACAAGCAATCATTCATCGATCACAAATGATCGTAAAAAATTGATAAAATTTATTTTCCTTTTAAATTTCCTTTTTCCAGGATAGAGAAATATTATTGGATTTTATTTATAATAATGTTTTTGTATCTGACAAGTAAACTTCACGATATTTTCATGCTGCTAATAATTTTTGCAGGTAAGGTAAGGTTAGGTCTGAATTTTCCAATAACTTAGGTGAATTCTGACCGGAGAGTTTCGAGCAGTGAATTTATATGAAATTCACATCTGTATACATATTGGCAGAAAGGCTTTCGCAAGCCACCCTTAGGATTATTGAAATCGTGGACTCCACCCATCGGCAGCTGGTTACACAAATTAACCCGACGGCTGCGAGACGTGTTAATGTTGCTCTACCCTGTTAGTGTTTCTTATCCAAGTTCGGCGGATAATTCAACAATTTAATTTACATAGTAACAAAGCCCAGTTCATGCTGTTCTGTATTAAAACGGGGAATTGTATTATTGTAATTGCCATTTTTTTATTTTTCCTTATTGCTGAAAAAACGTTTCCCCTAAATTTTATAATCTATAACTTACAATTTGCAAGGGAAGTCAAAACACAGCCAAGAGATCTATGAAGCGACACGATAATCTATATAATGTTTAATAAAATTAACTAAATGGTATAGACCACTGGTTTCCAATATGGTCAATATCGACCCCCAGGAGTCGATTTCGCCCTTCACAGTGAAAAAATAAATTGGGGGTCCACGAACTGTAAATGGGGGTCTACGAGAGTGGATCCCATTTAAGCAGGTCATCACCAAAATTAAGGCATTCCGTAAATGTCATAATTGAACACAGATTGAACCTACGTACTTACATAATAATGCTGTAATAACTGCATTGTGGACTATAGCAAGATGGTTTTTGATAGGTTTTCCATCTTCATACCACATGGAAAAGGGTTTCAGTGTAGTTGTCAACCTTCTTACAAAAAAAAGAAATAGATATTCAATGTTTACATACCGACATAAAATATGGCGCACCCTGTATATCAGATGTCAAAAATATGTTTGAAGATAATGAATTTGTTAAAAATCAATATTAGCAAGGCAAGGGTCTACGAAAAACAGAAAAACTCGACAAGGGGTCAACGGGAAAAAATAGTTTGGGAACCTATGGTATAGACTATTGCTATTGCTTAACATAGTTGACAGTAACAAGTTACTTGCCTGCATGATTATCTAAAAAAAACTGTAAACTATCTACAAAATAACTAAAAAAAATCGATTATTATTTTTACGTTTTTAGAAATGATATGATTTTTGACTCTATTCAAGTCTTTTCACACGATTTATTAATTAAAAAATTAACAGCGGCAGGTTAGCAAGCAAAGTGTTTAACCTAAAAACTTGTATCAGAGTTGCATTTTTCCTGCAAAATTTTCCTATCGTTTAAACAAAAACTATTGTTGATTTGTTGCATACACAAAAAGAAGACCTGAAAAAAATATATGTTTCAAATATAAAAACATGAAAATTTCAAGTATATGAAGTCTTTGAAAAGACAGAAAAAAATGCCCACAACCATTAGGATAAATGGATGTATTCCTAGATGGGACCTGAATGTGCAATAGGACATCTGCATGATGGACGTTTAAGCGATCAGGAACGAGCTGGAGGATGAAGGGATCCACGACGTGCCAGGCAACCCGACGAGGTCCTGTGCAGGCTTTACGGCTGTTTTATTGTGATTCGATGTTTTATCGTCAAGTCAGGCTGTTTGCAGCGGAGTACACGCCGGCAGATTCAGTTATAATACTTTATGAGATATTATTCCTACAGATAGGGAGTTTTCAGACATTGTCGTCCAATGCTCCTGAAACCTAAATGCTAAAGATATGTATATATATATATATATATATATATATATATATATATATATATATATATATATATATATATATATATATATATATATATATATATATATGTATATGTATATGTATATGTATATGTATATGTATATGTATATATCTTCTTTGGGTGCCTTTCCTCAGAGAAAGTTTACGACTATCTCACTGAGCATATACTTATGCTGAGCCATGGTTTTCTTAGGAAGAATATATACAAATATATATATTATTTCAGGGTACAAAAAAAATCAATGGGACTTTTTAAAACGTTGACGTCGTCTTGCTTATAATCAGCAACTACTATTTGAATTTAATATTCGTATACACGGTGTTTCAAAAGTCTTGGTGTCGCTACAAAAAGGTAAATTTGGTATTGAATTAGTGATCATATTCATTCATCATAGTAAATTTGCATCTCAACGAGGTTGAAAATAAGAAATGATTTATACAAAACATCATGATTATATATATATATATATCTTTTTTGGGTGCGTCTCCTCAGAGGTGGTTTCCAACCATTTTACTGAGCATATACTTATGCTGAGCCATAGTTTTCATAGGGAGAGTATATACAAATATATACTATTTCAGGGTAAATAAAAAAAAAATCAATGGCACTTTTTTAATATAAAAAATAAACATATGTAACGAAGACTGTAAGTAGTGTTTTTTCAATTTTATGTAATATGTTATGATAAGAAGTTTTTATTTGTGTGAATTATTGATGATTTTTTTTTGTGTTTTTCTGTTAAAAGAAGTGTCCTTGTTAGATAATTTCTTAGAGTGTTTTCGAGATGCGGAGCTTTTAAATATAATAGTGTTGAAAAGAAGATAATATGAGTACAGTTTCAGAAGCGATTGGACGCGGCAGTGAAATAAAACGGAGCAATAAAATGCAGTCAATGCATTTTATGAACGTGCATTTTATAGAGTTTTTGTAATGTTAATAGTTTACTGCTTAGAAGTAATGAGGTAGTCGATGGATTGGAAGGTTGTAAATAAAATTATTTAACAAATAAATATATTTTAAAGTATCACGATCGGATTCACAGAGTATAATTAAAATAAAATGCATATAAAGCGTTACTTTATTACATTTCGTAAAAATCAAAACTTAACAAATTACTTATAAAAATACGTGTAAAGCAAAAATATGCAACTTTTTCTATAATCAGATGATAATTTAAAATAAATAATAAAAAATAATTTTTTTAATACCTTGATTTAAAATCTTGCCTAGTGAAATATTGTATTTCTTATTTTTCTGGTTTTATGAAAGGCCGAAAATTATTTTTTCATTTGAGAAAATTGTTTTGTCTTTTAATAATTTTTGTAATTTTGAATATCAATATAATTTGGATTTCTCAAAAACCATAGATTATTTTAAAAGTTAAGAAACATTTTATTGAATAAAAGTAAAAATTTAAGTCAAGCAGAATTATTTAAATAAATGTTAGATTACTGAAATACTGGATGAAAAGTTATAACTGACTAATTATTGGAAATCGTGTTCATTTTACGTCTTTGAAGTAAAACGAATTACAAAAAGCGGAGTTACTGTACAACCTTTGTAGATTTATATTGGTGAATTAACCTTCGATTTTAGAGAGCCTTTTCACACTAACTCTCTAATGATTATGGTTAACATTTTATTTATTTTCATTATTTTACATTTGTAGAATTCAAACAGAGTCAACAAAGAAAATACGACGCTGAGGGTAATTTATTTCTGTTGAAAGAAAATAACAGTCAAGACAGATTAAAATGTAACATAAAATGTTTTTGTGATTTTTCAACGTGGTCACCAATAAAATAAAACATGTAGAAAACCCCAAAAGTCTCTTCATTGTTTATCCTTCTTATATTGTTATTTGCATTTTCTTCAACCTATGCAAAAAATATTTTTTTTACTCCCTACATAAACTCAATAACGATAATAGAGAAGTCAATGTACGCTACCACCTAAGCCACACCTCGTAAGCCCCACAACCTGCGGCCACACACCGTATTGTAAGCCCAGAAAATTATTGAAATTTTATCGAAAGAAAATATTAAAATTGTATTCTGTCAATCGTGTTAAATGTACTTAATTAAAATTGATAACAAAACATTGCATTTTCCTTTTTATGGTAATTTCTGTGTATTCTTATTAAGGGTCTTGCTACCTAACCTTGCTTGGTGTCTGCCACAAAAAAGGACCGTTTTACCAGGCGAAATCGTGTCATTTAATTAATTTAATTGTCACTTTATTTTTTTATAGAGTACTGAAAAAACTATAAATTATATTTATCTATTTTATATTATATAATTAACGTCCATTTTCAAGGTAAAATAAAATCTTGAAGATGTTGAAAAATTGGATAAATGGATAATGTTTGTTAAAGATTTTATTTTTAAAATAATACATCGCACAGGTTTATATTTAATCTTTTAATTCCAACTGAAAAAAAAACTTTTAAATGTTTAGGACTCTTACGAATCTCCAAATTCCTACACTCCAATCGGAAAAACACATATTTATCATAATAAAAGTAAATTTACAAGAAATTTTGTTCGAAAGAAGGGATGTATCAAAAATTTTGCATTTAATTTATTTTTGATTGTTGCAGTCGATTTTACGCAAAACGGACCAGAAAATGATAAAAAAAGCTCGAGAATGGGACTAAAGTAACCTAAAATAAATGTAGACTGGTGGTATGCAAATTTTCATTTGTATTTGGAACGGAATATCACGTATTCATTTCGGTAGTAGGTGTCACGTGAGTATGTGTGAGTAGAAAATTTTCAAAATCCGAACAGGAGCGGCCTAGGACAACAGCGGGGGTGGTGCGGGGCGGGGCGGGGGGGGGCGGGGCGGGGCGGGGCGGGGGCAGCGGCGCCGGCGGCGGAGAGTCAGTCGGCTGCCGGTCCTCGCGCAGCACGGAGCCCAGGACCCCGCGCCGCGCCGCCGCGCCCGATCGATACGCGCGACCCGCAGTCTCGCGAACCAAAGTTCTTCTCGTGTGCGAACTCGGCTTCTTGTAACAGTGCGCGCGGCTCCCCGCAGGAGGAAAACTTCTTTGGTAAAGTTTTTATTTTTTTTATTTGCATGTTTTTTTAGCGTTGTTGAATACGATGTTTTGCAGAAAGTGTAACAATAACTTTAATGTGTATACACTAAAATATGCAACGTTATTGAAAGTACTCGCGATTTTTTATTTATTGTTGTAGTTTTGCTTCGAAGCCGTCACCGATTAATTGAGCCAATCGATTTGCAATGTTACCGTCGATACCCGTTTATTGGTAATTAATAAAACGTACGGTCCGAGTGGGGTGAAAACCCCGACCTCTGGGTTGACGCCCCGCCGCGCTTCAATTTTTAACCTTTTACAGTTGTTAACCATTTATCTGGGGACAAAGATGAAGTTATAGAAACACCTCAGATTTCACTACAACAGAGCAAAATTAAAAAAAAACATATTATATCTAGTTTATTTGATATAAAATATTATAAAAAAATTAAGATTTCAAAAATAACATTTTTGTGAATTATTATGTTGAGTTAATGTATGATATAAACAATTTTTTTTATAAACTCTATGCGCTGTGCTATTAAAATACAGTAGAGCAGTTGTAAGAATAATGGGCTCTTTAGCGGAAAGCAAGAGCTCTAGGACTTTTATACGCGAAATATACGGATTTTAAAATTATTCTTGTAAAAGTAACAAAGAAATATTTGTTATAAAAATTTTGATTTTTTTTTTCAATTTAATTTAAAAAGATTTGACTTTTATGAAATATTTGTGATATAGATATTATTAGAGAACTCGATTTAAACAGTCAGATAATGTGTATAAAATCACAAGGAATTAATAGATAATATAATATTTGCATACTGTACAAAGGATAATTAATTGAAAATATTCTCATTAGCATACTTTGGTAAGCAGTTTTCGCTTATACGCGTTTAATTGTTGCTTATACCCGTAAAGCTTCAACACCTCTAATTAGAAGTAATATATTCTCGCAGATAAATAAAGGTGTTTAAGTAGAGTATTATGAATTCTTTATTATTCTTACATGAAAATGTATAATTTTCTGTAGATATATCCGAGCGTTATTATAATGTAAATTTCGTAATTTTCAAGTTATCGAGATCGTTTGTATCCTTTTTTTATATCTTATGTGCAATGAAGAATCCTGAGAACAACTAACTGCAATGGACTATAATCACTGATGCTTACAAAAGCTTCGAGTTGTTTTCAATAAACTATTCAAAAAGCTATTATAATAATTTTTTTTTAATAAAATTAAAGCGCTATTTATTTCATATTTTGGTTCCTATCTGAAGCCATCTGCAAGAAGTTGAAATATATGAGAAAAATCGGTCGTTATATAAAAACGCCAGAGCATTGAAAAAACTTGAAAAAAAAACTGTTTTCATATTTACAACATTCTATAGATACGTCAATGATTTTGTCAAATAAGATAACATTAGAATAGTTCGCCTTATGTTTTATACTGAAATGGAGGTATAGTAATAATTTCTTATGGATTTCCTTTGAAGTATGGAAGATCGGTCTAGACTTCGTCATAAATATGATTCACCCCGTGCGCACATTAGGAACAAAGAGCAGAGCAGATGGCAGGAAATAAAAAGAAACGCGACTTTCTCTGTGCTTTTGTTTACGAAACTTCCTGCCAGGAGGAAAAAAAAATATTGGAAGCAAAATGAGGCTTCTAGATTTTTCGACTGATGGCAACTTATTCACATCATTTAAAATAAAAATTGCCAAACGAGTTACAGTTACGTTTCTAATAACCTACGGATATGTTATTCTTAAATATTTTATATGATATGAATTTTTCTCATTTTTGTTTGTGAATCTATTTATCAAAAATATCAAAAATTGACATTGTATATACCCGACTAAATTATCATAAGCTGTTTAGAAATATTGAAAATGAATACATTGTATGATCGAAGCAATCCATGGTTAGCATGATAGACATAAAGTATGGAATCGTTTTTTGCATTTTACTAGCAATGACGCAGACTTATCATTTATCCCCTGCCTTTTTTTAGAATCAGGAGATACGCTTAAAACTTTCCGAGTGTATCTCACCCAAGAAAACTGAATTTCTCTTTGAATTGAACTCATAATATATTATTCCTATTTTTGCGCAAACAATAAATCATACAAATATATCATAAATGTACTATATTCTGGCACGTCATATTGAATAATGATGCATATAGAGCCTGGGGTTATATAAAAGTAAGACGAAGGATACATAATCTCATGAAAATCATATCAGGATAATGCTAGATTCATTGTCTGTTGGCACCGGAATATATATTTTTGCACTACTGTGCAATTTACTATGAAAGAATTAAGAATTACTGTAACAATAAAGTTTTAAGAAATGGCATTGAAGTAGTACATATAATTTTTAAAAATATTTTTATATATATTTATGTTCGTAAAGATTTTATTGAGCGCTTTAGACATTTGAAGGATGCTATAAGAACCCTCGTTTGCTATCGATATTAATGAATACAAATATGAAAATATCGCAACACAAATGGCCTTTAAAAAATAGATGGTAAATATAATGATAGATTTATAGGGATTTGCTGTGCCAAGAAATTGACATAAGGGCAAAGTAATGACGCTTTTGGTATATCAATGATGCTTACAAAATAAAATATATTATCCGGACGAAAGCAGAATTTTTATTCACTATAAGGCACAGTGAATGCAAGTGGATTTAAATTGAATAAATACAACTAACATAATGTTTTATTTTTGATACACAATGCTCGCAAGTCTTGTGACCATTTTTTTCAGTTATATAACTGTTCGAATATAGTTATTATTTGACTGACGTTTCAGCTTTCGTATTTGATCCTTTTTCAACGCTTGATAAATGGGATTATATGTGTAAATGGAAACGAGCGTTTATTTTTTCATTGATTGAAAATATTTTAGTCGGGAGGTCTTTCATCTAGCATCGAATCACAATCGTGGCAATTAATCACACGCCGTTGAAAGAATACGAAGCGGGTTCATCGGAATTAATTTTAGATATTAAAACAATGGGATGTTTGCAATTCCAAGACAGAGGACGTATTCCAATAACATCCGCGCTTATACGCGGATGAGCCTACGTCACTGCATTCTCTAGATCAGGGGCGGGCAAGTCCTTTGGCTGTCGGGCCTTATTGAAAAAATTCCCGTTCTATATATTTTAAAAAAAAAATGTTAAATTAAAATTCAATTTAAATTTTAAAACTGTCATAATTTTTTTCAAGTAATATTTTCATATATATTAATCAGTCTACAATGCCCATAAGACAATAATATGAATAAAAACTTATATTGAATATTCGTATATTTATATATATATAGAGTTTGATAATTCCAACCTGAAAGGTTGGCGAAACCGGTCACCAAAAAAAATACACACTGGGAAAAATCACAAAGGTATTTTATTTAAAATATTTAAATGAAATTTCACTATTTATATATATATATATATATATATATATATATATATATATATATATATATATATATATATATTCAGGCCCAGGCCTGCTCTAGAGTAGAGTGCTGAGCGCTGAGTGTGTACGCTTTTCGTATGTTTACAACCATTAATATAATGATAACGAATTTACACACTCTACCGTACAATACAGAAAAAAAAGCTTTTAATATCTCTATTAGGAACGCATAAATTTGTTATACAAAAAAAAAATGTTCTATCTGAATATTTTAACTACAAGTATGTCTTGGAAAGGAGATTTTTATTTGTGAGCTTTGTTTTTGTGACACCTTGTTTTAATATTTGTTGAAAATATTTATAAATTTAAAGATTTTTCATTAAGTAATTACTAGATCAGGCAACGAGGGAAATTTAATGAGCTTAATTACAATATTCTATGGTTGATTCATCTCATTGATGTGATGCTAACTTTGCCATTCATCATCCATCATTCATCATAGATCGCAAGTTATCTCATAATGGGCGCCTACGGATGTCATCGCGATAATTTAATTTACCCGAAATTATAGAGGAGTCCTTATCCCACGTGTAATTATTACCAGAATCAATTTCGCTCCAGTGGTGGCTCGTACATTATGTACCGCGGAGCTGTCTGATTTGCCAGGGCGATTACGGCCATATTGATCCAATCATCACGGTACAAATATTGCCACAGGTCGCAATTAGATTATATTATTCACAATCAACTGGTTTCGTTTGTATTAACTTATGTTAACAATAATTAAATAATCGATTTACACAGTAAGATTTTTTTTTTTGATAACTTTTGTTCAAACAGAGTATCGGGTATTTGTTTTAGCGTTGAAGTTGATTCAGAGCGTTTTATTTGCGTTTGATTTGTGGAGTTTTAGCACCAAGTGATGATAGCATTAAAAACTGGATCCGGATGTTCGAAAATATAGGCGCGATGGTACACTTGCCATACATCCAATCAATCAATTGAAGCTGTTAACGAATTATTCCCTAATAAGGTCATTTCACGTAGAGGTAACATCAAATAAGCCCTCTTGACTATTTCGTATGGGGATACCTTAAAAGTAGGGTTTATGAGAATAATCCGATGAACCTAACGGAATTGAAACAAAACATCAGGTCAGAAATGGCAGCAATATTGAGGGCTATGTGACAGCTTGTTATCAGCAATCTTCATTCCAGATTAGAAGAGTGCCAGTAGCGCATAACGGTCACTATTTGGATAACATATTATTTTTAAAATAATTTTACATGTTGTATTCTTATAATCAACAGTTAAAAAAATACTTGATTACTAGTAGTTTTTGTTTTACTCAACTAACAAATAACCGATACTCTGTTTGGACACCCTGTGCTACATCCTTTAATTGCTTGTGTAGGTATAAGATAAACTTCAGTCATTGCACCTATAACCAAAAAAAAATGAATGTTGTGAATGATGCTTCTGATGTGTTCTATAAAATATAATTTTACATATTTATATGATTACCACATTTTAATCAAACACACTAAAATTAATATTTTGTATCCCATTTATTATTCATATCGCATTCACAAGCAACGCTCGCATCGCAAATTGATAAATGTTCTGAATCTTAATTAGAACTTTGAAAGATTAATATTGATTAAGCCGACGCCAGTGAACTCCTTGAAGCAAGGCAAAGCAATGTCCCTAAATCATTCAAACCATTTCTTGTACGACCACGTGAGCTTCTTACAGATTGAATATAATATTATACTAATTGATTTATGAACATGAGGAAAACTTTCAATATGTAAATGCTAAAATTTTACTTTAAATTTTGATATTGAAAAAAGATTTGAATAATAGATAATTTTATTTTATTTGATATGTACAAAAAAACCTTGTAATAAATAAAACACGCGGGATGATAAGAGCAATCGTTCCTACCCTGCTAAGCACCCTGTCCCATTACCTCCATCCGCCCTTATTCAGCAGAATGAGGTGATTAATTCAGGGGATCGTTTTGTGGTGTCCTTCCAGCACCAGTGGTGAGGGAAAATAGTTAGAGTAATGAATCTAATTCGAATATAAAAAAAAAACTGATCCATTATATCTGATCAATTTCATATTTTCATATTTCACCCGAGTCTTATCAATTTGTTCGACTTCTTATATATCATATATTATAATGATAAAAGTAACTTTGTATTCTGTCTTCACTATGGGTTTATTATATTTTTTGCATACAAAATTTTTTATCATGCTTAATGGATCTTCAGCAATCAAATGCCTTGTCCCTCAACAAGATCTTATATATCAGTTTTTTTTTCTCAATTTAATACGTTTTCAATGTTCACATATCCGACCTTTAATTTTTAACAGCTTATTCAAATAAAACATAAGCCTATTACATCAGTTAGAGATTTATCGACCAGAGCGAGAATGAAGTCGAGAACTTCTTAATCAAAATTAAATGTTTTTTTGACTGAAATAACAAACCGTTGAAATTGTATTAATTTAATATTTTTTCAATATAAAAATCAGTTCGTTAAAATAAATTGGTTTTAAGGATTATTCAATTATACATGTTCGGTTATTCCCACCACTGGCGTGGAGGCTGCAGGGTTATCACAGGTAGATGAAGGTCTTCTCTCGTTGAAATTAATTAAGAAAGAGCGATCGATATTGGTCAACCATTGTGGCTTGGAAAATTCTCATCCCAAACAAACAAAACCAATCGATTTCGTCCAATTCTGTATCGTTCAAATCAGAGATGAATTAATTTGCTAACCGAGACTCATTTCCTTTAAGCTTTACGATTAACAGAAAATTAAAGAACAATTGTGTATTCTCATTTAATTCGTTTTTTAGAATGATTATATTCACCCATATTAACCAGTAATATTTTTTTATGTTCATCATGGTAATAGACATGCTAAATCAAATATTTTTTTCTGGAAAAAGGTAAAATCGTATCGATGGTTCAAACGAATTAAAAAACTTGTTTACTCGTTTCTTAGGAATGGAGTTTCCTTAAGGCAGTTGCTTCCAGCCTTTTAGTTGCCTCTGGTGTCCAACCGGAAATCGTGTTATTTAATTAATTTAATTGTCGCTTTATTTTTCTATGTCGAAGAGTGATGTTTTTATAAAGTATTGAAAAAACTATAAATTATATTTATCAATTTTTTATTATTTAATTAACGTCCATTTTCAGGGTAAAATGAAATCTTGAATATGTTGAAAAATTGGATAAAATGACGACTTTTCAAAACCAAAGTTTGTTAAGGATTTTTTTTTTTCATTTTTAAAATAATATATCGCACAGGATTTATATTTTATCTTTTAATTCTAATTGAAAAAAAGACTTTTAAATGTTTAGGACTCTTAAAACAGGGACACGACGAATCTCCAAATTCCTACACTTCAATTGGAAAAACACATTAATAGTAAATTTACAAGAAATAAAAAAATATTCTGTTCGGAAGAAGAGATGTATCAAACTTTTTGCATTTAAATATTTTTGATTGGTGCAGTCGATTTTTTGCAAAACGGACAGGAAAATTATAAAAAAACTCGATTAAACGGGACCTACACCCTTAAAACGTTCATCGTAAAAAACCAAATTTTGAGCTTATATTGCTATTTACATACGTTTGAACTTAGTGGACATTGATGATTATTTTGATATTAAGTAAGTAGCTTACGCACGTCTATCTAATAGCAAAGTTTACGTGCACAGAGCACACGTAGTCTAGGAGAGCTCGTTCTAGCCGGAAGTCATACGATCTACATACAACATTCTCTCGTTACAAACTGGGGAGGATCTTCAGCGTCCAGGACGCACGGTAAAAGGATTCCCCTGTTTAATGTCCTGAATAAGTTACATGAAATCCTGTAGCCTGGCCTAACCCGCACTTCAAACCTAAACCGTAAACCAACAGCAAATTCCATAGACATATTAAACGCGTGAAAATCTTATTACTTTAAAAAAATATATTCAAACCGCTTTACGAGTAAAAGTGATTGATAACTTCTCGAACTGTGAAAACGATCCCTTCGGAATTATACTTGACCAATCAATGTGTGACCAAATAAGAGAATGACCGAATGAATGAATATTGACTATATTTATAAATGATTCTATTTTGATCTTAGTAAGAATTGAAAATGAAAATGAGATTGATTAAAATGAGAGAAGAAAATGCAAATTTTCAATATTTGGAAAGTATCAAATATTAAAGACTCAAATAATTTGTAACTTTTGAATAAACGATTCATTATCTTATATTAAATTGGTTTGCTATCTGTTTTCAGTTTAAAAAGCTCCAAAACATTATTATTTAAATTTTGTATTATTAACTATATTTGAACTATGCTAAAAACATTGATTGATGTTTTTTAAAAAATAGCCAATTTTTAACTAAAAAATAAAAAAACACTTAATAATCTTCTGAAAGGTTTTCAGTTTCCAGTCAGTCCACGAGTCCTAACGCGCTATGTATATTTTATTTACCACTTAAATTTTTGTATTGAAAACTTGCACATGAAATTGAGCTTTATTGAATTAATGGTGGTGGAGGAGGGAGGGTACAGTTAAACGAATTGAATTCGCTTGCCAGCATCGCCCTGCCAAGTCGTGGTTACAGTCATATGAGTGACATCGGTTTTTAAACCAGCTCAATCCTTTACTATTTGAAAACATCCAGAGAGGGCACGATAAGACTGTGGTTGGCCTTAACGAGCTTTTTTCCTTAAATAGGGGGAGGGGGAGAGATACGGGTAGTTCGAGAAGGGGGAAAAAACACACGTAGTTCGAAAAGGTAGAGTTTGGTGAAACTAAATACAAAGTAAACTTTATGTTTATTATAATTATAGAAGCAAGGGAATCGCGGTTTTACAAAATAGTAAATACATCAACACACATAAACTTAATGTACTCGTCCATACTGAACATTATATAATATATATACTTTGAATATTACAAGTAATTTAATTTAGCGATGGTTATACTTGAATGTTTAATATATTTTCACAAAAACTGTTACATTTATTAAAAAAGCGCGAGTCTGTTTGTTATTTAATAATTTCGAGACATATGTAAATTGTATTTCAATCTTTTTATCTGAAACTTTGAGGCTTTGGTATATTATTACATAAAGCGTTTAATCTTTTTTATATCTACATAGTTTTATAAACATTGAAAGGAATAAATAAACATAAAATATGCTTCCACCCGGATACAAACTTAAGAATACTCCATTGTAAAAAAATATTTTTAGAAAGTAAAGTTAATTTTATCAAATTCAAGATAGCAAGGCGATAGCAAGAGTACTTAAAATAATACACAATGCACTAAATATTAAAGAATCATATCCAACTTTCCACTCTCCTCATACGAATGCTCTCATCAAACGCGTTTTTGGCTTCGGAGAGGCTCTTGGACGGAGGAAGTACTTCCTTAAGTGTGTGAACGTATTTTACTGCAAGTCCTAATAAAACAGATAAATCTACATAAAGCAACAGAATAACTAAACTTCACTTTCTCCCGCAATGCAGTAGTTTTTTAACATCCACCAGAATGACCTACATTGAAAGTTTACAGCTCAAAATTTGAGAAAGAATATCGCTCTGTCATAAAACGAGAACAGTTGATCAATTCACTATTATTACTTGTTCAAGCGATTTGCTAAAATTCAAATACTTATAGTAAAAAAATGGTGCTATTAGAATGGACTACCAATCAACTAAGTAGATATTATTTCTTAATTAAGAACGAATTGAATGCCGATTAACTTCGATTGTAAATAAATTCATTTCTGGAGCGTAAAAATATTTCTAGAATGTTTTGAGTTATCTCTAAAGGGGTTAAGATAAGTTATTTCTTTTGAGGGCGCAGAGAGAAGAGTTTCTGGTTTTTTTTGTTCCTTCCTTGATGAGACCGGAAACCGTCACTTTCACTCGTATCGGAAAGGTTTTGTTTCAACCTAAACCAATCAAGTTCTTTGGATTTATCGAACAAAACATACATCGCCTTGAACGTTTATTCACCTAAAGTTTCCTTTACAAATAAATTTCGACCTGGGATTTAATTGCCCATTTGAAATAAATAATTAAATAAGTTGCGTAACTTTTACTATAAAAGTAACTGTTACAGTATTTATAAAGAAAAACCCATTATTTTTAAATCCTTTTTTAATTTAAAATCAGTTTATAATAGCGCACATATTTTACTTTTTACAAATTATAAATATGACATATTTTCTTTGACATTGATAATATTAAATCAAATATGTATTATTTTGCTTAGTTGCTAAAGTAAATATCCTGAAAAAATATGTAGGATGAAAATAAATAATACGTGCTTATCCAAGATATTTAGTTTGTTTATTTACTACAATAATTCATGGTTGTTTATGCAATTAATTGGAAGTAACTTAAAAATTTTCCAATGCACAAAAAATACAAAATTATACATTACGTTGAGACTACTGTGAAAAATTTATAGTTTTTACAAAGTTCGCAAGTAGGCGAGCTACATTGGAGGTTTAGGCGCAAAAAATAAAACATAATAATTTACAAAAGCAACAAAAAAGAAACATCAACATTAATTAATGGCGAAGCGGTCCAGTTGGCTTGTGGAACTTCTTAAGTAATAGTGGAATATCGCGGAGCTCTGTGGAATACTCCGGATTGTTTGTTTTCCGCTGTAATACAGCCTCTTTGTGGAATATCATTTGATATATTCACAAAGGCTGCGGGAGACAAAGCCTCTTTTGGTATATTTCTATATTTCTTCGCTAGTTTTCAAGTTATACCCACGAAGGACGTTCAATGGGTAGCGAGTATTTTTAATATCTTTACTATCGCTTTGACAATCTGAGCAGTAAATATAGCTTATTATTTGGTTTCATGAAGTGTGTAGGTTTTTGTATTCAGACTATTTACAAGTCTTCATTGTGTATCCGAAACACAAGCGTTATTATGATTGTTTTAAACAGTACTTGGCTTTGTTGATATCATCTCAAAGATCGGGTTAAGATTTTTTTTAGAGCATCGTGATGACAGCCTTCTGCGTTCATTTAAAAGAGTTTCAGCATAGTAAGTTTAATTGTTCAATGATCTCTTATTGAGTCTATAATATATATAATTCTTCAAACTCCAATTTTTTTTATTTATTTCATTGATGTTTTAGGTATTACGGAGCGTCATTTTTTTTATTACTAATCTGTTTTATTCAGTTTTTATTTACTTAAAAATGACTGCAACTAGAATCAAAATTTCTGACTTTACATCCGAGACAAAATGTACAGTAATTTTCACTATCATTGATTACAAAGTGACGTTTACACTATCATACTAATATTTATACTAAGGCTTTATTTCTTGGATAGTAATTGAACCCCCTCGGGGTATACTTTGAGAGTTTTCAAGTTTTTTCAATAAAACGGTTGGCCTCTGCGGCCCGTTTCGCCCTCGCCTTTATTTTTGACATATTTGTTTTCACTTAGTTCGCCGTGCATCTTCCGCGAAAGGGATTCAGCGTTATATCGTGAAATATTACAAGAATAATGCTTGTATGTTTTTTGAGGGCAATATAAACATTACATCGTGTAACACAGCCTGAGAAACTGAATTGTTTCAGTGAGTAGAAAATGAAAAGATTTATGAAACACTTACAGAGATATATGTAGGTCTCCGCCATATCATGAAATGAACTCGCATGATTTAGTCTATTTATTATTATAAGAAAAAATGTTTTATATAATAGTTTTTAAAAGAATATTTAATCAAATATCACATTATGAATGAGAATTTGCTTTGGACTACAGACGGATTTAATTTGTGAGTATTGCCATTATTTTTTTTTTGAAAAGTGTACCATGTTTTAGGCATATTTTAATTTTTTTCTTATTTCTGTAAATATCCATTGTATTGAATTTGTTTACAATCGTTTATCTAAATTAAATATATATTTTTTTTAAATTATCAAAATCACCATATATGTATAAAATTTATCAATCCCTTGCAGAGTTATAATTTTTTAAAAACACAAGTTCTGCTGAAAAATAAATCAATTGGCCGTCTGCCAACGTTGCTTTCTCTTTCAGCATCAATATGATTTAGTACAAATTATTAAATAATAAATGGGAGACATCAAGTGATACATCCACATATTTATTCACTGAAGCCACTAGAAGAGTACAAGTCATGTGTTTAGATTAAAATTAAAAAAAATGTTCGTAATCTCCGAGCCATTTGACTTTGATATTAGAAATGTTTTGAATATGCGTGCTGATACTTTTAAGCTCGTTGAAAAAACAAAATGCCTAAATAGCCAATTATTTAAGGAGGTATCGAGTTTGGCCTGAAGAAGTCATTAAAAGGCAGAATCGCTCACAAACAAAAATGTTCGTAATCTTCCAGCCATTTGACTGTTCATATTTGTTTGATGTTTTGAATTGCATGAGCTGTGACTGCAGGATGGAGGCGGGTCCCGAATTTGCATAAATAATTTGGCTCGTAAATTTTGGGCTTTTTTTTTTGGGGTTGTGGGTTGAAATTTAAATATGTTTAATACAATATACAGCTGAAAGCCAATTTATGCAATCAAAAAACACAAAGGATTTTTCACAATATATGCAAAGAGAATCTAAAATATACATTGAGCATATTATATTTATTTAACTTTTAAACAAAAATGTTTGGTTGCAAAAGAAAATTATGTTGAAAATTTATTAAATAAACAAGTAAAAATATTAGACGAATTCAGCAAAACTGCTGGAGGTTCTATTAAAAACAGCTCTACAAAAATTATTTAGTATTCAGAGTTATAGATAATGTATTTAAAAATATTAAAAAAGTTTTAGTCTCTCCAAAAGCAAATATTAGTTATTTTAAAAAATAGGGTTTAAATGCAAAAATATAAAAATTATATTATATATCATATTTTTATATTAAACAGATATTAAATATTATTTATTTAAATAAACTATAAAATAAGCCTTTTTTATAATACATATAATCCTTGCATAAAAATTTGTAAGCACTACCTTCTTTTGGGAATTAAATTTGAATGTGAAATTTTCACTTTTACAGTTTTATTAATACTGGAATATATGCATAAGTAATTATAGTAGATTTTAAATTTTAAAAAACCAAATTATTATCTAATGGTGGTATATAGATTTTTAATTACCATAGAATGAATACTATTAACCACTTTAAGAACAGCCAAAAGATTGAGAGATAACGACTTTTTTTAAATAAGATACCCCGCTTTACGCGAAGGATACGTTCCGGGAAAAATCGCGTTAAGTGAAATTCGCGTATATCGGGGTTTACGATTAAACATACATACATATTCATAACTTAATTTAAAAAAAATACGCATCATTTGAATCAATCACTTTAATTCTAAGAACACTTTATGCAGTATTACATGTTATTTTTACGGAAAAATATATATATTGTCTTTTGGGTAGCGTTTCTTTTACGTTCTTGTAAAATACGGTCATAACACTCAACGCTGTTTTTATTTGTTATGTTCATACACATTCTTAAAATAATAAATTCGCGTAATGCGAGGCATTTTAACGCGTAAAGCGAGGTATTACTGTACACATTTGATTAGAAAATAATGCATTAGTTCTCCTTTTTGGATCATAGCACTCCAAGAAATTATAAAGACAAACAAATAACACGTTGTATCGTAAGCGTTAATTGGATACATAATCTGTCGTCTCCGAGAATTGGGGTTGATTTGAACAAATAAACATTAAAATGATAAGCAAAGTTTGAGATTGAACTTAATAGAGCAAGCCTGTGTTGATGTGCTCGTGGGATCGCAAATACGAGGTATTTTATAACTTTCAGGCTCCGGGTCATGAGGGTGTGTTGTCTATTTGCCATCTCGTAAAGCCTTCGCTCATATAAAGTGTAAACACTTATCCGCTGCAAACAGCGGCCGGAACTCCACGGGGGCTCTCGAACCTGAAACTTCTATTTATCTGAAGAGATATTTTCAAATTAAAAAGCAAGTACACTGTCAATAAACATCCCCGAAGTGTTATTGTGAATTGAAAACTACTCTGTTTTAATGCTATAAGTATATTGTAGTTGTACTTTAACTGCATTTAATGCAAAGAAATAGTTCAAATTTATTGAGTTGTATATAAAAATTGACAGCAAAAAAGATCGAAGCTTATATGTGCCAATTTTTTCAGGCTATACATTTTCTTAAATATTTGTACGAGGGCGGTCCGATAAGTACTTAGCCTACAAACGAAAAACGAAAATTTTGGAAAAGTGGCGATTTATTTCTCAAAACAGTCTCCTTTTAGCTCGATATACTTGACCCAGCGATGTTCCAACTTCTTTAACCCATCTGAAAAATACGTTTTCTCACGTTGTCATGGTGGAAGAGCACTTTTTTCTTCGTCAAATGGGGCCGTTTTTTCGGTAATTCGGCGTCGAATCGGTCCAATAATTCGGCATAGTAGAGCCCTGTGACCGTTTTGCCCTTCTCCAGGTATTCAATGTAGATCACACCTTGTGAATCCCAGAACACGGTGGCCATCACCTTTCCGGCTGATAGGACAGTCTTCGCCTTCTTCGGAGCACGTTCGCCGGGTGAAGTCCACTGTTTCGACTGTTCCTTGGTCTCTGGTGTGTACCAGTAGATCCATGTTTCATTCATTCATTGTCACGAAACGACGCCGAAACTCCTTCGGATTGCGCTTAAACAGCGTCAAACACTGCTCCGAAGTGGTCTCACGGTTGCGCTTGTTGTCCGGAGTGAGCAAACGCGGCACCCATCGCCCCGACAGCTTTCTCGTGCCCAAAATTTCATGCAGGATATGACCCACGCGGTCTTTTGAGATGCCTACTGTTTCAGCTATCTCGTGCATCTTCAATCGGCGGTCTGCCAATACGAGATCGTGGATTTTTGACACGTTATCCTCCGTGGTAGTCATTTTCGGGGCACCTGGGCGTGGTTCATCAAAAACCGACGTGCGATTACGTTGAAACTCGTTAAACCAATTTTAGACGGTCGCCATCGAAGGAGCATCGTACACAGCATCCAAGCGATCTTTGATTTCGCTGCCCGATTTCCCTTCCAAAAACAAGAATCGAATCATCGACCGATATTGCTCTTTTTTCCATTTTTCTTAAATACGCGTACACGTCCGCTTCCACACGCGGTCAAAACAAAACTACGAGTCCGATTCGGCCGAAATTTTGACGCTAGCCGTCTACAAGAATGTACTAAACGATAGTAAATCTCTCTTGCGATGCTAGCACCATCGGGCGGTGAGGCTAAGTATTTATCAGACCGCCCTTGTATATTAAGAAAACAACATAAATATGCATTTTGGTCACTTTTTAATATAAAATTTTCTTAAAAAAAAAAATCATGATATTTTTTAAAGACATCAACAGACACATAATGTTGTATAACCTGAAAAATACACAACATTTTTTTAGTAGTATTATTTTAAAACATTCACAATGTTGCGTCGTTTTTTTAAATATTAAAACCGAGAAATAACACATTTTTCTGCCAGCTATAGCGACAAGATCTGTAGATAAAACTGGTCGTGTTAAAATAATTATCATAAAAGCATGTTGTATAAATGACATGAAATATTTGCAGCTTTGAGTTCAAGTAAAATTTATACTGAATTACTTTCCAATAGCAATATACAACCAATGAATGGGAAATCTACCAGCAATTTGTATCAGCAACTCCATACAAGCGGGGTGGTATTCTGAAGCCTCTCGCAGCGGGTTATTAGACTGGTCATTATATGGGTACAAATAACTTTATTGAAGGAAATATAAACCTAAATTCCCCTGGTTTCTCTCCAGGGACTCTCCTGCTCTATTAACCTAACCTCCCCATAATTACTTCGATAATAATTCAATGAATATTCATATTTTATGAATGATATTCCGTTCTGGTGGTAAGAAAAGCTTAAGTAATTGATTCACATATGGAAATCGATACAAGTTTTAAAAATATTCAATCGGATTAAAAACCCACACGTTTCAATCTTGACTCTATTTTTGACCGAAAGTTGTGATTGCTAAAGTGTAAAACAAAGGTGGTTTGAATTCTATGAATTAAAAAAAAGTTCATGTGTCAATTATTTACTTTTAATTAAGTGCATATAATAAGACAAGTAGAAAGCATGAGTTTCAAATTAAAACAACAATCCTTGCAAGTTCTTGCACGTGCGGTAATCTCAAAAAAAGTCTCTGAGCGTATTTTTACTCCATAAATATGCAAAATGACCTTAATAAGCTATTTATATGATGTGTTCCTACAGAGATAATTTATTTTTCTCATGGAAATAACTGCACGGATTGATATTCATAACAAATTTCATAAATATGTTTTATTTTATTATACGTTAGAATTTAATTTAATTTTTATAATATATGATATAACCTCGCAAATATATTTGGTTCAAATTATTGTTAATCTAAAAATAAATCCATTTCTAGTTTAAGCCACTAACTTAACGTTTTGGTAAAGCAATGAAAATCAAAATTATTCCCGGTTCATTGTGCAGATTTGTGTTCCCAACGAGAAAAAAGGCTTGCAAGGTTTAAATAGGCGACCGGTAAGAAAATAAAATTATTGATAAAAATCATACACCAAGATGGTATCTCTCAATTTCATAAATAATTTTTTTAAAAGCAGTGTTTGTTTAATTAAAAAAATACAGTCCCTTGTCTCTTAATAAAATCTAGTTTTCTCACTTTAGATAAACCCACTTTTTTTAGACTGTGCTAACACTTAAATTGCAATTAAAATATCTTTGAACATTTTCAGATTACTAGACTAAAATCTATACAAGATTTATTCTAATAAAATAATTTATTTGCAGTCAATATTAAACATCGCTTGATAAAAAAAAATGGAAGATATTTAAGTTGAGAAATTCACAGAATTAGTTTGCAGATTGTCTTGAGTTATTTGCTTCGGTAATGACTAAGATTGAAGTTACGCCCGAGGTTCGAATAATTTTTTAGAAAACGTTTATAGGCCGATAAATCCCCGGCACATGGCGGCAAAGCTTCTCGACAGGCAGCTTACAGTAAAAGCTCTCGCTTCATATACAATACTCTGGCAAAGTAATTGATTTACACATGTTAACCGACAACTACATTATGTACTCACATATTCTAAAAAATCTCTTAATACAGTTATACACAACATTTCCATCTTAGATTATCAAGTCTTTCTTGTATTTGTTAAAATTAATTTATTTCACATTTCTTAAAACATTTTTAAATTTAACTAGTTTTTTATATTAAATATAAATTCCTTTTTAAATTCTCACCCAGTAAAGTAAAAATCGTCTCGATACGCCCCAAAGCTTTCTTATGTGCATCATTGTAGATTTAGCTTTTCCTACTGGATTTTACAAATCAACACACTTTAACCGAGAAATACCTAGAATATGCCTTAATTAATACATTTTGAATTAAAATATAGTTTACATGTATTTACATCCATGGTTTTCAATAATGAGTACTATGAGCTGAAATTTTGAATATCTTTCATTGTAAGCTCTTATTAGTAATATTCTCATAACATTTTGCGCGCTTCATTAAAACTTTTAACCTCACAAAAATATTTTTTTTTAATATAGGCAGGTTTATTTCCAATATTACTAATGGATATTTTAGAAAGTGCAAAGCAAGTCGTTCATACGGCATGTTACTGTAAATCGGATCTCTATACATCTTCAAAGATAACGGTTTTACTGCATCGTTGCTTTTGTAGATTCTCTCTATAAGATTTATTACTTTTGCTAGAATTTTCTTGTATCTGGTTTTTATTAAATTTATTTCATAGATACTTTTATCATCTGGCTTCGAACAAGACATGAAATACATTTGTAATATGCTACGATTTATAATAATAAAATTAAATACAATAGCTTTTAAAAAAATCTATTGAAAAGATTAATCAATAGCACAATATAGTGAAGATAATTGGAAGTCTACAATATAAATTAAACTGTTTTATTTGATACATTTGCAATATTTAATTAAGCCAATAGACTAAACGAACAAAATATCAATTTATTAGTTTGTTATCCAAATCAGCTTTTCACGAAAAATACTTCGATCTAAATATCAAATAGTATATTATTTCTAGCTCTGGTAAAAAAGTATTTGAAAACTTAGTTTAGAGTTTCTATTAGAATTTACAATTAAACACAATATTTATTTACGAAAATGTCACAGTATTGCTTGTGTCAAAATAGAATTAAAATTTTACATAATAAACGCCGTATTTAGTGTTTTATAAACTGAAACTCTCAACAATGTTAATTGAGTAAAATCCCAATTGACTTCTTAATTATTGAAAATAAAAAAAGCTGCTAACTCTCAAGTTTTTTTTTGTACGTAAATTGTAAATTAAACCTGTTTCTTGGTTCAGTGGTGAGCACGCTTGCTTGCTGATAATTGCTCTTGGAATCAAATATGGGTGAAAAAAACCTGTATCTTTTCTTTAAATTACTTAAAGATTAAAATATTTTTTTTTTTATATATACATACCATAAATGCTTTAGCCAAAATGGCCTCCAATACTACAGTAATTTAATTATATAAATAATGTTATCAGATTATCTGAATTTGAATGTATATCGCTCAAAGAATTAAAATAATAAATGTAATTAATCGTGAATTCATCTTTGTCTGGTTAATTTCTATGCTTACTATGGTCATTAATATTTTCCTAGTAATTAAGTTAATAACAAAGCGTTTCAGACCATAATGCTGAAGCACGTATTTCACGGTATAAATACAGTTTTTACCGTCATTAACCCGTGGGGGTTGCGTTTGTTGGAAGGTTCTATTGCAAAGGCCCATTTGGATTCAGAACACGACCAGGAATGCGATGTATCTTCTGAATTGATCGTGAGGCCTTTGTAACAACCCCCGACTTTCGCCCTTGTATGCTAATAACGTTTAACTTTGTTTATGTCTTACAAATAAATATTTGTTTCAGTGAAAATTTTGGAAATATGTAAACGCACGTAAAGAATTGTACTTACATATTTTTTCTAATTTTTAACTTTACTTCGAGGGAAATAAATAAATGAGTTGAGATGTAAGCTTTCAATCGAAATCTTTTACTCAGACTTTTAAATTTTTTGCAGAAGTTGAACGCTGAATAGATAAACACTGAACGAGTTGCGAATTGAGAATTTCGAGGGTCCTAAACAAGTTACTGAAGTTCCTGCGATAGACATATAAAAATGATAAGCACATGCGATAGAAGTTGAATTAAAATCTCTCACTATTACGGATAAAGCTGTAAAAACTATTTTTTTTAATATAAAATAGGTTTTTTAGAAGCTGATAAAAAAAACATTCAATCAATTGAAAAGCAAAGTACACAATTATAATACAAATAAAACGATTTTGATTTAAAAACATTTTTTTATTAAATCATGCTATAACGTAATTTCATTTCATGTCATAAACATTGAAAATGTATTTATAGATAAAGGTTACTCGATTTCATGTTAAAACTTTTGTTAAATATACATTTAACACCTTGAAAATTCAATTAATGGATTTTCGTTCTTGAATACAAATCTTTAAACTACACTTAACTCAATGAAATATTGTAAAAATAAAAGTTTTGTAACGTTTCGAACCAAATTGTAGTGTACATTTTTTTAATACGAAAAAAAGGATATTCCTTGTAGAATAGACTCTGGTGACTAATTACCTCAAAGGCTGAAATACACTCCGAAGTTCTTAATTAAGTAACTAAGAGTAACTTCTATCTTTTTTAACTTTCAGGCAGTTTGAACGACTTTATTCCCGCATTTATCTTTTTTGTAAATTAAACTGCTTTTATTTGCAACTATTGCTATATACGAGTATTTTACTTTTTGGAAAACTGTATTGGGCTGAAAACGGTAACCAAATTCAGAATGATGTTTGAAAAATTGTTTTAAATGTTTTTAATGCATGAAAGAGTTCTTTCATTTCATTCTAAGTTTAATAATTTGTTAAATTCCGCAGCCATGTTGTTCGAATAGATTATGGCATGTAGATCGAGGTGGTAATAAGACGTAGGCTATAATTCTTTGTGCTTTTTTCATCTTTTCACATTTGAATAAAAGTGGAAAAATGTTTGTCGTGTCATTTCTTTTGATATGTTGCCAAATAAAGCAAGCATGCTTGGGTATTCAATAAATTTATAATTTTACCATTTTTTTAATAGGTTTTCTACGATATACTAGTTATATAAATGTAAGAATCAATATTTAAAAAAAAAATTGAAAGGCAAAAGGTTTTACAATCATTTCTGATATAATCACGCTTGGCGTATCATTTAATTTGACTTATTTTTTAAGTAAAATTTTTTTTTAAATCCAAATTTGGTTTATATAAATCACATTCAGCTCTTTTACTCACATGTATATTAAAAAGTTCATCGTCAAAGCAATTCCAGAAAACAACCGAGTGATAAACTCCATAAAAGACATCTCGGTGCATATTACGGGCTTCTTTTAATTAAACCGTCCGCTGCATTCGATGGAGCAGATGGAAAGTAGCAAATCTAAATAAAGAGGCAGGTTTATTCGCAGTACTTGTGAGAATGGCAACACTCCAGATTACAGCTGGGGAATTGAAAAAGGCAAACTGCACCCCATTCCTCTACCCTTGCCTCTACCTAAGCGAGTACTCGACTTATTACATAACAACTTCATTCGGCTATTTACCACCCCAAGCCTCCACTATCAAATTTTTGCGAAAAACGTGTCCTTGTATATGCTTCAAGTAGTATATAATACGAGTAGTACAAAAGTTGCAAAAGGCTTAAAACAAAATATTTTAAAAGAAGCAATAATTTTATGAGGAAGTTCAACTTGTATAAAGTGATAAAAACGATTGTTTTTTGACAGACAGCAATAATTAGTCGTGCCGATACGATTTGCTAGACCTAACTTAAACTCGGTGTAAGGGTGGCAATAACTCTCCACCCTAACCTTACCCACCCTAGATCTTTGTGGGGTGTCCTGTAAACTGCGGAGGTTCTATATCTGAGAACTGCTGAGCAAGACGTGATGCCATTTAGTGATTGGGTGTTTAGAGGAGCTGGGCTGGAAGTATATGTGAGAACCGCGCAAAATAAATCATATATGGGATATAAATCTCATCATGTGAAAAAAAACCTTTTTTCGTAGTTTTTCAGACATTAAATATTATAACATCACAAAATACATATTCAGAAGTCAGCTCCCAGTTAAATCCTAAAAAATTTCTGTAAATCAATCATTGTACGTATTTAAATTAGTTTTGGGCTAAGCACAGTAATTCTGCAAAATATAGTTGTTATTACTAAAATTATTTTAAATTTAACTCATTTAAATTTAATAGTATTATGAATGTACTCACAACTTGAACAATCTAAATACCTAATCTGTAAGTCAATGATTGCCAGTAAAAGTTAGGTTTGTAAGCAAGCATTTTTAAACAACGATGACAATATGATTTTTCGTAGATTTCTTTTTTTAATATAATTTTATTAATAACTTCTTGATAGCTTGTTTATTCATTAGAATCTAGTAAAATACTGTAAAATTTAGTAATATAATATTCAAGCTTAGTAGAAATCAAAAGAGATTAATGAGAAACTAAGAAAACAAAAACCTATTCAAAATATTTAAAATCTTGTTATTATTTAAAAGACATCTTTGTTTAAAGCTCTTTACATGTAAAACAGTAAAAGCGACTATAGGATATCAGTTCAATTGTTTTAATATTTTAAAAAGCGTTTTGATGGATTTTATTTCGAGAAGCTTTCAAAGCTCTGACTTGGTGTGCGTTATTTCATAAGCTCTGCAGAACGGAAACAACATCCAAACTACGTTATGAACTTTTAATTCAAAAGCCGAATTTTCCGATTCCACTTAAACGACTCTGGATACAAAAGTACTTGTAAAGTGCTCGAAGAGAGATTTAATAAAACTCCCCTCAGGACATCTAAATAATATATATTTTACATAAAAAAAACGGATTGAAGAAAATATTTTGACAATAAACTTTCAACCAAATTACTTTTATATCAATATTTTTTCATATAAACTTTTTATTTTTTTGTTACTTAAATAATTATAAAAGTATTTTTACTGCCCCGTATTGTAACAAATGAATCTTACGCACTTGTCTATAAGTGTTAAAATTCTCGCTTTCTAAAAAAACTGTTATTTATTCCTTAATATAGTTCTTCAGGATTTATAAATATTTTTTTGAATTTTATCTCCAGTAAATTTATATGATATAGAATAGAGTTCGACTCGTTATTTTTCTGCCTGAAAAAACTAGAAGGCTTTATCGCTTCGGTAAAAACTTAATTACAGGATCATTTCCTGTATATTCAAGAAAAGATCACGCGTTTCCGCCAGAAGCGTGTTCTTGTACTGGGATTTATTTTTCGGATGAATACAATGTATCTTTTCGCTCATGTCTTCACGTAATTGGGTACATTCATTGTTAGTGCAATTTTGAGAAATGTATTTTTATTCAATTGAAACATTATCGACACAAGTAGGTTTTAAACCCCTTATTTTCTTCAAATAGATTCAGTAAAATATTTCAAAATTTAAATTGTTTTAAATAAGAAACATAAAAATAAATTTATTTTAGCTAAATTAAATTTCTAAAGATATTTTTACGTGAAAGGAGTCTCTTATCTTTTAAGATTTTCCTAAACTCCTAAACTAGAAAAATAAAATAATTAAAGTTTATGTTACCCTTACTTTCTTTCATGATATCATTATATTTATATATCTATTAAATAGCGACCAATGCAAAAATCTTATTAAATTAATGAATTGATAATGATTAAGTACATTTTTTCAAATATTGAAAATTGATTAAAGAAACTCATAGAAAAATATTATCGTGATTTGTGTGGGATTTGAGCTCACATCCCCCAGCTTAAAGGGCCGGTGCATTACCAATTATATCAACGAATCACTTGTACTAAGCAATAATTTTTAACAATAATATCCTATAAGTGAAACAACGTACTTATTTTGCCAATTAAATATTGTGTGACAAAGTACTGAGTGAAGCATTTAAATCCGATCTGAATTTTATTATTTTTAATGTCTTTTTAGCTAAATCAATACACGCACTTGTTAAATATATTATTAATTTTTGTGAAGACCGTCTCACAGGAAGTACGATTTTGCCTATACAGGTTTTATTGATTGATAATGATTAAGTACATTTTTTCAAATATTGAAAATTGATTAAGAAAACTCTCAGAAAAATATCATCGTGATTTGTGTGAGATTTGAATAATTAAATAAATTATAATGTTGGTATAATTGGTAATCCAACGATGATATGATACTTAATCATTATCAATCAATAAAACCTTTATAGGCAAAATCGTACTTCCTGTGAGATGGTCTACACAAAAATCAATAATATACGATATATCTCAGAAAAATATCATCGCGATTTGTGTGGGATTTGAACCCACATCCCCAAGCTTACATACAGTGAAGCATTTAAATCCGATCTGGGTATTATCATTATCAATCAATAAAACCTGTATAGGCAAAATCGTACTTCCTGTGAGACGGTCTTCACAAAAATCAATAATATAAATAAATGAAGATAGTGAGGATATATTAGTATTATTATTATAAAGTATGTAATTAAATATAATGATATTTAATCTGAAATTCAGGTAGAGTAGTGAAAATTTTTGAAATTCTCACGACGCGGTGATATATCGCGAGTGTAATTCGCTGGAACTGGAAATGATTTTCCACCCCGTGTAGAGTATTCACACGTCAGCGCGTCGCCTGATGCGTTGGTCCCCACCAGCCTTCCCCACCAGCCTTCCCCACCAGCCTTCCCCACCAGCCTTCCCCAACCCCAACCCACCCTCGCCCCTCATTTCTCGAAACCCACCTGGGGTGCAGATACCTCCTGCCCCTCGGCTGATATTCTCTAACAATAGTCAGAGTGCCAATTTGCTGTCGCAACTAGAACTCGGATATTGAAGCCTTCGGGGTGTTGCCCTAATACTCATACTTAAACAGTGTAAGTGTGCAGCCTTTTTTCAAAAACCTTTTCACAATATAATGCGAAAGCCTCAACTACAATGTGCGCCGAGAGTAATGATACTTTTAAATAAATAATTGAGTATTTTTGAATAAAATACTTGAGTGATCTTCCACATGTTTGTTTTTATTTGTGAACGGTTTCGCCAACCTTTCACGTTGGCGTTATCAAGCAGAGTCTCAAACACTCAAGTATATTATTTAAAAATATTAAAATGGAATACCACCAAGTACTTGAATTTCTCAAATAATTGAGTATTAAAAAAGCGTGTTACGTAATACGAAGAAATGTAAAACATAAAATGTCCAATTGTTTTAACCGTTAACATTTTGATTTTATTTTGTGATAGCATTGGAATTTTAAAATTAAAAATCATTCAAAATTGAAAACCTCGCTCAATTAAGAGGCTTTCAAGGATATTGCTGATCTGTCGAGCGAGAGTGAGTTGGGCCGGCAGGGCACCGCGCTCTTACGGGAGACCGTTTCATCCGCTGTAGTTTGCAGCCGGTGCAGGAGCGGAAGTGGAGAATGGGAGGGGCTGAAGGGGTGAAAGGGGCCCAAGGCCACCGGAAGGACGGAGGGAGACACCTAGCGAGATTTAATTGAAGCGGAGTATATGTAAGAGGCATGCCAGAGACTCTGATTTCTCCCTGGAGACGTGTTAGGTGTAGCCATATGGAAATGTAAATATAGGTGAGATAGGTTTGGATCTAACTGTATTTATGGTTAATTTTCTTCTGATGTAAATGACTTTTAAATACATATATTTTTTGAAGATCCATTATCATTTGCATGGTTCATGAACAAAGGTATTGAATTTTTAAAAAAATAAAATCGCTAAAAAAAATTAATATTTTTAATAATATGTCTATTTTTTGGATTGAACGTCAATCAGATGCGTATTTATTACCCATTACGGGTTTATTATATTATTACTAATATGATTAGGCACACAAAGAAGATGATTAAAAAAATTCTCAGAAAAATATCATCGTGATTTGTGGGGATTTGAACCCACAACCCCTGGTTTACATGGCCGGTGTACTGACCCTTGTACTAACGAATCACATCCATTAATCGAGATCATATTAGTAATAATATAATAAACCAGTAATGGGTAATAAATACGCATCTGATTAACGTTCAATCCAAAAAATAGACATACGTATATGATGGTGCGCGTCTTGGCTCAATTAATAGATTTAAAAAAATAATATCCAGATGGGATTAAAATTGCTTCACTTGTTACTTTGTTTAAAAAGTCCAGCGCTTGCAAATCACTAAATATTGGTTGGCCTGGGCACATTGGTTCATATGTAGAGTATGATTGTTAAAAATTCTCGATTAATGGATGTGATTCGTTAGTACAAGGGTCAGTACACCGGCCATGTAAGCCTGGGGATGTGGGTTCAAATCCGACACAAATCACGATTATATTTTTTTGAGAATTTCTTTAATCATCTTCTATGTGTGAACTAATGTGTCTAATCATATTAGTAATAATTTTTAATAAAAAATAAAATACTTGTGTGCTTTTTCCACATATAGATTTTTATTGGTGACCGATTTGATAATTCCAACGTAAAAAATTTGCGAAAGCCGTTACCAATAAAAATCTATGTGTGGAAAAATCACTCAAGTGTTTTACTTATTATTGAAAATATTAAAATTGAATTCCACCAAGTACTCTCTGTCAAAAATATTGAATTGGTAAAATTTAAATTAAATAAACAAAGCTGTATTTATAGTCAGTCAGTCAAATCATTTGATTTTATTATTGTAAAAATACATTAAAGAAAACACAGAAAACTTCTCTTAAAAAGTACTAGTATTAAAAAAATAATTTATTTAATAAAACGCATTTTTTGATATCAGATATCAAACCAATGAATTTTGATTAATGCTATTAGTTTTGAAGACAGTGTATAAAATGCTTAAAAAATAATCCATATAATAAAAACCCTTTCACCAAGTTTTTTTCATTATGAAAATCTTAAGGCCATAAAAAAAAACCATAAATGATAATGAATGCTTTTAATGCAAAAGATACAACCCTTTTGTATACTTTTCATAACTTTTGAAATTCACAGCTCTCTAGTACAGCACGCAATACGAAATGCTATGCTTAAATACAAAACACGTTTTATTAAGGCCATTCCAAAATGGAAACAGCTTGGAGTTACCATTAGTAATAATATTTTATTTTGTTTTAGAATATTAAAGTAGGGGACAACCAATGAGTTGGATGGCCCATGAAGTGGTCTCTCAACTTTACTATTTTTTGAGGGGTTCGTGTTAATATTAGAAAATATTTGTCAGTTTAAAATTTAATGCACCTATTAAATAATAACGATATGGGAAAGCAAAAAAAAACACGGGATATTTAACTAGAAATGCGATTTACTATTTGTAGGAAATATTGGTAGAAAACTTTAATTTTTGCAGTAGTTCTAAAGGCAGTTGCTTCCAGTCTTTTAATTGGCTCTGGTATCCAATCGGACACCAGAGGCAGTCCATTACCTTGCAAAATCGTGTCATTTAATTGTCGCTTTATTTTTCTATGTCAAAAGTTGATTTTTTTACGGAGTATTGAAAAAGTTATAGATTATATTTATCTATTTTTTATTATTTAATTAACGTCCGTTTTCAGGATAAAATAAAATCTTGAAGATGTTGAAAAATTGGATAAAATGACGACTTTTCAAAACCAAAGTTTGTTAAAGATTTTTTTTTTTTTAGTTTTTAAAATAATATATCGCACAGGGTTTATATTTAATCTTTTAATTCCAATAGAACAAAAAAACTTTTAAATGTTTAGGACTCTTAGAAAAGGAACATGGCGAATCTCCAAATTCCTACAATTCAATTGGAAAAACACATATTTATCATATTAATGGTATATTTATAAGAAATAAAAAAAAAATTATTTGGAAGAAGGGATGTATCTTTAATTAGTGCAGTCGATTTTTCGCAAAACGGACTAGAAAATGATCAAAAAAACTCGATTATGGGACCTAGCATAAATATACACAACAAGCAAAATTCTTTTACCGATTTTCGCAACCGGGATTTGGATACAATGTCTGATTGGAGTGGAATATCCCAGGCAGATCAATACCTTCTATCATTACGCAAATTGCCAGGCCGGGCACGTCCCGGGACAAGGTGAGCGACTCATCTGAATCTATGATCGAGCCAAGACAACCAAATATCCAGAAAAGTCGCACAAACATCTAGATTGTGCCCCCGGGCCCTCAAGGGGAGGAGAGGCTGTGTGCTCAGACATCCTATTTAATAAACATATGGGGATCCTGAAAAGGGGATTTCAGATTATAAATATTACATATTGATAATGATTAAAGAAACTCTCAGAATGGGATTCGAACCCACATCCCCAAGCTTACATGGCCGGTGTATTACTAATTATACCAACGAATCACTAGATACCTAGCAAGAATTTTTAACAATCATATCCTATAAGTGAAACAACGTACTTATTATGCCAATTAAATATTCTTGCATTAATATCTGAAAAACCTTTAATTAACTATTTACCTTATATATTTGGAAATGATTAATCCAAGCATGACACAAAAAATAAAAGGTATTGTAGACGAATTCAATCAAATACGTTCTCAATATATTTTTCAAATAAATCACAAAATAAATTTTAAAGCCATTCCTGTAGTCATAAATATCAAATTGGCCTCTTTCAAAAAATATCGTCGGTAGAATATTTGGCTGAAAATATATGAGTTTTTTAACCCTCACACCTCAACCAATGATTTATTGTCAACCCTTGTAACTACTTGACAAGTACAATATAAAATGGTTTTACATGTTTCTGAACTTTGATTTTGTACCTTGATTTGATATCTTTATATACTTGAGTATTGGATGGTAAAAAACTCAAATTATTTTACGAAATATATTCTAAAAAACATTACGTGCACTCTGATTTTTGAATGACACGACTAATGAATACATTGTGTATTCATTTTTTGTGTCATATTGCGTAAATCGGTTTCATGATCGATAGTTGTAATTTTTGTCAGTTATGATTGATTTCAGTTCATGTGTAAAATTTATGTTTAACAATATTAGAAGATTGCAAAAATTCATAAAAACGTTATTTTAAGGGCAGTAAATAAATGTTAATGTTGAAATTATGTAAAAACTTTTTTTAAGTGAAACTGTATTGTAATCCTTTTTGAAGTTACAACGAAACCTTTTCATATCACTGATGAGTTTATTATTTAAAATTAAAAATATAAATTCTCAGAAATTTTGAAGTTTTATAAAACCAAACTTCAAAAAATTCTTCGTAAGTTAATTTTAATTTTAAGATAATCGATAAAAGTAATTTATAATAGGGATTTCGAAAGAATTTTTCCAGCGTAAAATAACAAGTTGAAGTTAATTATAATTTTTTCACTCTTAGTAGCTTAAATTATTCGCATCTATAGAAGTTTAAGTAGGTTGAGAAAGTATTTTTTTTATTTTTAGCATTGTCTTATTTTAACTGTTCTTCAATATATATATAAAATATGCTTTAAGAAATCTAATTGATTTATCGAAACCGAGGCACGTTCTGATCGAGGACAGCTACACGTGTTTTCTCTCTTCTCTATGCAACTCTCCGTCTTAATTTATCCGGATTAGTACAAATTGCTGGCTTCAGTTTCCGTTTGAACCGGAACCAGCACAGAGAGAATCTCGCCCAGTGACTTCCGGGGAGGTAGTAGAAGAATTGAATTTTCAGATCAATAATAATCGAGACAATTTTAATAAGCAGTATTTTACCATCTGGATCAGTATTACTCCAAAAAGTGTTATATTTGGATTCAAGAGATTTATGCGGGTTTTCATAGCCGGCTTTGGTTTTTGTGTTTTTTTTTATTTATTAAGTTAAAATTAATCTGTAAAGCTATTTATTTTATTTACAAATGCTTCTCTTATTTATGTTTTTTAGAAAATACATCCTATCGATAACATGGCGTCAAAATACTAATAACTAATATTTTTAAGGAGACAAGAAATGTACAACATATTGCCTGCATTGTAGGCGCTTTATCAGCTTATTTTTGCTTGAGCTTTATTGTTATTGCTATCATCTTCCCGTGTTATACTAAATTTAGTTAAAGGCACAAAAAAACAATACCAAAACATTATCAAGGAATGTTTAAATATCAAATAATGTTTTTTTTTTACTTAGGCAGAATTTAATAAGCCAAGTGCAATTTAAAATAAAAAAAACCATAAGTAATTAAAAACTTTTTGGCTTTTTGAAAAAAACTTTTTTTTCAGTTATCTTCTGTCCGTTCTTCTCACCTTTCAATTAAAACTTCGTAAAATTTCAAAAAGACACAAACAAGCAACAAAAACAAACAAATTTTAAAAAATAAACGTACTCACGTTATTCTTTTGAGGTTTCTAAATAACATGACCCTGTCGATTATTTATTTTTTTAACTTATGACTTACTTTGTTTAAGGTCAATTCATTTTTATAAATTTTTAACTAAAATTTTATTACATATTAAGTTGATATCTTTATGCAAGAAAACAGGGGGGAAAAGCTGCCAGTGCAGAGTTCTTTTTTTGCTGTATAAGACATATGGGATTTATTCTGAGATCTGATCTGTTACCGGAACAGTTCGTATGTGCGTTGAACGGTTCTTATCTCAAGTACATCGCCCCGAGAGATTTCCACTCTTTATTCTTGTTTCCGACCGTTCCCCGCCGGCATTTTGTCTGAAAAAAAAATTTGAGACTGAAACACATAATTCGATCTGTTTTCTAAATTTACTAAACAAAATAGAAGGCTAAAATCACAACCTGAAATAAACAAATATTTATTTTAAAAAAATAAAGCCGTTTATAAAAGAATCGAAATTACACCGGCCGTAAAAATACAACCTCTGTTTTGTAGAGATTTAAGATTTTATCACAATATATATTTATAATTTTTCACAACAAAAAAAACTTGTTCAAATTGAATTATATTTTTAAAAATATTTTTTAAATTAACAAGTTTTTATTACAAACAAACAAATCATATATTTTATTTGTTGCTATCCATTATAACGAACTGTGAATATATAAATATGAATCGAGTCATTTTATTGTGGATGGAAATAATTTAATTCCCTTTTCAGGAATAAAACATATATGTGCTTATAAAGTTTTTTTTCAACTTAAGTTGTAATATTTTTAGGCTCATTCACGTGCGTTAGATATAAATATTTCAAATGTGAAGAAGACTGACACTTTTGAAAAATACTAGCGTAAAAGAGCACTTTGTGAGATTACTCATAGTTTAGTACGAGACTTTTATTCACGATTGTATTAAGTGTTTTCTAGTGAAGTAATTTATGTGAAAATCTTGTACCTGATGATGTATATTAACATTTTCGAGACAAATTGGTTTAATAAATGTTACATATGAACATATACATTTTATATTTACGTCGGAATAAAAATATTTTAACCATCACATAAAACGAGAAATGAAAATAAAAAGTGGATATAAAGTTGAAATGCCAAAATTGTCACACTGTGTCTGCTTTGTTACCTGAATCTTGTTTTTGACTAACAGACGTATGGGGCTTTCAATTTTCTTCACGTTTCTTATTACACTGATATGTGTGGTTTTTATATATTATTAACCTGCCAGAAAACAAAATCCAACCAAATATAATCTGGATTAGGAAGCTTCGAAAGTAAGAGGCTTTTAACAGAGTAGCTCCAGAAGTAACCTTTTCGGCGTTTTTTTTGTTTTGTTTTCGGAGATATAGATTTGCATAATATTACAAGATGTGAAAGTAAACTATAGATTCCAACTTGGTAAATTGCTTTCATATTCTTACAAACCGATTCAGTATGTATTTTTTTTTGAATTTGTTATAAATACGAAATAAATCCTTTATGTGCTTTTAATTGTTGAAGGTATGAAAGTTGTTTAATTTCTTTGTATTTTCAGGCATCTACATTTTTCACAAAACACATTCAAACAATGTTTCAATTACTCGGTTCGATTTGAATAAAATATCTTAAAATCGTATTTTTACTCTGATGTAATTATTTGATAGAATTAGATTAAGTCGAACAAGCTCTTGATAAATTGATAATTTTTCACCCCATTCAGAATGCTTGACAATTTTCCAAACATCATTCAATTAATATAATATTCTAAGATTTCAGCCTTTATCTCGAATTCTGTATACAAACATAACATCATTACTGAAATATATTCAATAAGGTGCGTCACACGTTAACGGTTCCCGCATTCAAATTCTGCGGCGTTCCACATTAAGCTTAAGACGTGAGTCCCCAAACCAACAAACAACACTCCTAAACAAACTCAATTTACATCTTGTATCTTAATAATGAATCTATAAAATTAAATAATAAAGCGGAATAGAGAAAAAAATATATAAATTGCAGGTAATCACAAAAAAAATATCAAAACACTTTTAAAGATTTTTCAATGATTTTCGTCGAAAAAAAATTTTTTTTTTTATCTACATTAGTTTATTTAAAATTAGGAGTGCACTAAATTACAATTTATTTTTGTATTTTCAAAAAAAGCTCAAAATTAGAAATTATTTTAGTGCCAATACTGTGAATAATGGGATAAAAAAATAACAACGTATCTATAAAACGACGAACAAATCTGTTTCGATTCTAATTCGTTTATTACAATCGAACGGAAAAAATTGCAGATCTATTGAATATTTAATAAGCATCTGTGTGAGGTGGTTCAGGCTTCAGTTCAGGGGTAGTCAACTTGGTTCCTATCGCCCACTAGTGGGTGATTCAAGTTTCATGGCTAGCGTTACGAGTTTTATCCGATGCTGATGCTACTTTCCGTTATTTCCATTCTCGGCTTCCAATGTATCGTTATATTAAATTCTTCTACCCGCAGTGCTTAAACAAATTGGAAAACGCAATTGAAAATCTCATTTTATATAAGCGCAGCTACCGTACTGTATAAATGACGATGCACGAATGCAGCTTCAATATTTTAATATTACGTGAAGAAACAATGGTTTTACCGTTGCATTCAAAAGCGGTGGGTGCACATAAAAAGATTGACTACCCTTGCTGTGGTTGCTTTATAGATTCACGTCTTAATACATTTAGCATTTACATATGCAAGTGTGCGGAGGCTTGCGATCTATTCTCCTGAATATTAAGTGCGAGAAGACTATACCTGCGAAACTTCCGCTGATTGCCGGCGCCGCGGACTGTAATGGCTTTCTAATTAAATCTGCCCGACACGTGACGCTGAAATAGACTTTGAATGCGAGGCAATCGCTCTGAGTATCTTCATTCTGAAAACGTGACGGAACGGCTTTCGAGTCGAGGTGAGACAGCCTCTGAAATCAGTCATGAAATTTTGAAAACCTTCAGACACACTTTAAGCGGGTAACCAAATTGACTAAACTGACGTGCGAAGCGGACAAAATTCCCATAAAATTGCACATGTGAAATATAATCTATACACTCTTTGATTTGCATTTTTTGATTTTTTTTCTTCCGCTCAGCAACTCCGAGTTAATTAAGATATTTTTGTTAATAAATTAAATGTTATTGTTACACAATAGCTTATATTATATTTATATTTTAAGCGAGTAACCAAATTGACTAAACTGATGTGCGAAGCGGACGAAATTCTGCGGTCTGAAATCTAGTCTATACACTCTTTGATCTGCATGCAGTCAAATAAATCGTTTCCTTTAAAAAGTTTAACCACTTCATACACACTTTGCGGATTACTTGGCATCACAACAACACCACTTTGTCCTAAAAATTGTTCAATAATCGGAGGATTATCATTCTCTGACCAACGCACTTCTTCGTTGTCACTTTGTTCAGAATCACTGGAAAGTATTGGTAGAAGTAACGTTGACGAGTCTAAATAAACGTTACTAGCTGTAAACCTAGAGTAAAATGACCTTCTGCCGCTTTTAAAGTAAACACATTAAAAAAGGTATTAATACGCGCCCCGCGTTCAGACAGCAGTCCGCGAAACGGGTACTAGTACCCGCCCCGCCTTTAGTGTGTTAAAGGCCTAAGTCCCATACTCGAACTTTTTCGATCATGTTCTAGTCCGTTTTGCGAAAAACCGACTGCACCAATCAATAAAAAATAAATGCTAAATGTTAGATATATCCCTTCTTCCGAACAGAATATTTTTTCATTTCTTGTAAATTTACTTTTAATATGACAATTACATTAATTAAATGACACAATTTCGCCAGGTAAAACTGTCCTTTTTTTGTGGCAGACGGGGGATGGACACCAAGCAAGGTTAAGTAGATGATTTAGACTGTGAAAACATATGACGTTTTGGTTCCAACATTGGAACCATCTTCAGGGAAATCTACGAGGATAGCCCCACGGAAACGTTGGAACTTTCAAGAAGAAATGTGACATAATACCGAAACCACTTTCATCTCCAAGCTCTTTGACTATTATCATTTGTGGTACGGTTGTTTATTTTCAAGTTAAAGTATCATACTATTTGAAACATAACAAGTGACTGGCATAAGTGTGCGTCTGCTGTTTGGTTTCCTGAGTATTCGTGCCGTGTTTTTACCAACTCCATGTTATTATTGGCTCATCTCGACTTTGAGAGACGGCTGGCTCGTTTGGCCGTCATCGCCCAGCATCGCCTTGCATGGATTCACGAGAGCTCAGCTTCCTTATTCATATTTCGCATGAATCGATAAATTCTAAAATGTTTCAGGCAAACAGTAAACACACTTCAACAATCGCCCATTAATATTACTACATCCTCTTGTATATACAGATAATGAAAGGTTAAAATTTGCTCACGACATTTGGGGGCCGTTGTTAATGGAAACTATTTTTGATTGTAAAGCCGTGTCAACGTTCAGTTTTATACTCTACGTTTCGGATATCGTTATACTGAAAATAGCTCCAGAATCAACTATAAAAATTTGACGTTGTATAATACAAAAAAATAAACATAAGTCTAATGTTACTAGAGATGCTAAATGTACCGAAGATGTGTCCTATTATGTTTAGTACAAGCCATCGAAACATTGCATACGACTCTCTACGTTCTGTAATTTTTTTTAATGTTCAATTTACCACAAAAAATAGAACCGTTTTACCTGGCGAGATCGTGTCATTTAATTAATTTAATTGTCACTTCGTTTTTCTATATCGAAAGTTGATTTTTTTATTAAGTATTGAAAAAACTATAAATTATATTATGCATCTATTTTTTATTATTTAATTAACGTCCATTTTCAAGGTAAAGTTAAATCTTGAAGATGTTGAAAAATTGGATAAAATAACGACTTTTCAAAACCAAAGTTTGTTGAAGATTTTTTTTGTTCGCACAGGGTTTATATTTCATCTATTTATGCCAATTAAAAAAAAAAACTTTAAAATGTTTAGGATTCTTAGAACAAGAAAATGACGAATCTCCAAATTTATACACTTTAATCGGAAAAACACATATTTATCGTATCAAAAGTAAATTTATAAGGAATTAAAAAATATTCTGTTGGAAGAAGGGATGTATCAAACTTTTTGCATTTAGTTAGTTAGTTTTTTTTTATTGGTGCAGTCGATTTTTCGCAAAACGGACCAGAAAATGATCAAAAAAACTCGAGTATGGTACTTAGACCCTTAAATCTTACTATTTCATATGTTTCATTCGTTATCATTATTTTTGTACTAAGAAAACATTTTTCGATTCAGGCTATTGTTGTTTATACCTGGACCACGTGATGATACTTAAATAATGGTTGTGTTTTGATAAATACATAAACTGTTTTTAAAAGTCAATATGGTAATCTACTGACATTATCGTTATAATTTCTGTATCATCGACTATTAAAAAAAAAAAATTTAAATCATAATTGTATTGAAATACATGGTCGAAATATTTATGCCGAATCCACAGTGCGTTCAAAAATAAAATCGATTTTCGTTAATGCGGGCTTTGTTGTTGTGAACAATGGGGAATTGATACGAAACGTTCGATTTAAATCTATTATTTGGATCTAAATAAAGAGTTGTTTCAAATAGATTCATTTTCGTGATAACGCACAAACCTGAATATAAATGGTACCTTTGAAAACAACACGACCATATTTAGGAATTACGCAAAAACCAATTTTGTTAACAAAAGTACTTATCAAAAAAAAACTGGGAGCTTACACAGCTCAACAACAAAATAATCGTAATCCAGTTAGCCATTTATTTTGATGAGCCGATTTTATTTTTTATTCAAAAAGTTATTAAGCGAATAATACCATCATGCTCTTACTTTGTACCAAAAGTATTTAACAAAAATCATATCTGAAATTAATACTATTACGTACAAAATAAATTATAGCATATAATTATAGCAATCTTCCTATAGAAAATCTAGGCACTTTTAAGTCTTTAATTGAAAGTTTTCAATACAAAATAAATGCCTTTTAAGATAGGAAATGCGTTGAAAATATCAATTAAAATAGAAAGCTCATCCCTTATATTAAATTTAATTTTATTATTAGTTTTAATTGCATTAAATTTCAACACTGAAATTGGCTAAATGGAAAAAGTCTGTATCAGTGATTTACGTACAAAAACATTTTGATATTTTGAGTAAAATACTTGAGTGATTTTCCACATATTCGTTTTTATTTGTGACCGGTTTCATCAGCCTTTGACGTTGGCATTATCAAACAGAGTCTCAAACACTCAAGTATTCTATTCAAAAATATTAAAACGGAATTCCACCAAGTACTTTCTGTCAAAAATATTGAATTTCCTAAAATATTAAATTCTAAAATAATGCTCCAGGATTTTATATTTTCATGTTCTGGTGTATTTGTAAAATAATATTGACTGTTTGTAGGATATGAATTCCTGAAAGCTTGTACTCTTGCATCGGTTCGCTACTTGAGGCACGTGCAACGAGTGGAGCGGAAGTTCCCATTGTTGACTTCCCGCGCGGAGATTCGTTGTGACGTTGCCAGCTGAGCTTATATTGACTATTTGTTACAAACATCAAAGGATCTCAAACACACGACGGCATTATAAAAGCTCGGCTAGATATAAGCTTAACCGTAATGTAATATATTTATGCCATGTCAATATTTACTGAAAAAAGTAAACTTTATATTATGAGTGTGTAATTTTAAGCATACATTCATATTTGCATATTTTGAATTATAAACTGAGACGATAGGGTGAGATTGAGGACTGTCTAGTTCATAGGTTCCCAGCCTTTTATTGACCACTTGACAAAAAAAAAAAACTTCCAACGCCCCCCTAAAAAAGTAAACTTTATATTATGAGTGTTTTTTTTCGAAATTTGGTTTACAGGTGTAATTTTACTGTGGTGAGATTGAGGACTGTCTAGTTCATAGGTTCCCAACCTTTTATTGACCACCGCCCCCTTGACAAGAAATAAAAATTCCAACGCCCCCCTTTGACATAAAAGTTATAATTATACCAATTTTATTTCTGTATATTATTTATTGCTGCCCGGGTAAAAAAAGGTATATTTCTAGGTGCGCTACTAAGTCTTTGGCTTTCACACATAGATGGCGCTAACGACATATTTAGTCGACAAACAAGTCTAAACTTGTGTTGTTTTATAACTGTCATCAATAAGTTGTCACAATACCAATGCGTTTTGCAACGCAATAATTTTTTTTTGTAACAATGAAGACGTCGAGTTTTGTGCCATGTTAGCATGTTCGAGTTTTTTTGATCATATATTTCCATCGCTAGCCACTACTTTTTCCCATCTTTCGGGCAAATTATGGATTCCATCCCAAAAGTACTGTTCATCTTTTGAAGCCAAGAAAGAATCCAGTCAATTTTTGATACCCTGTTCAGAAGTGAAGCGTATTCCAGAAAGGGCATTCTGCATCGATTGAAAAAAGTAGTAGTCGGAAGGGGCAAGGTCTGGGCTATAAGGCGGGTGAGGCAGAGCATGTTCATCATAAACTTCATACAGAAATTGGTGACTTTCAGCTGGTTTTTTCTTCCAATTGAAACAGAAAAATAAAGCTTCCCGCAAATTGCGTTTTGTTGGTACAAAAGTTGACATGTTAAAAGCTCAAAAAAAATGTTGTATACATTTCAGCGATATGACATATACTGAAAACAAAAGCGCAACAGTGACGCTTCACAATGAAATGTTAAAGTATAGCCTGATGCGATTCAATAATAGTAACACTATTTCTTAGAAAATCAATAAAAAATTATGCAAACGTATATAGATAATAATTTTATTTTGATAAGATATCGCGTATGAAACTCAAATTAAATTGGGAATAATCTTATACCCGAGTTAATGTTGGTATATAATAAAGCTCATTCTCTGTGGTTCGTGAAACGGAAGTAAAAGACGCATCAAATTTTAACAGTCCGGACTTGGGAATGGCAGTAAATTTGCTTAATTTACTATGAGTTATAAATGTCAACATAATCACCGTTGGCTACGTAAAGTCAGTTTGTTCTTAAAAAAATGTATTTTTTCCTGAAGTCCTATTTCTTAGTAAACCCGGTATTATCATCAACATAAAAGTATATAAGACTTTTTACTGTAAAATGTTTCAGCAAAGGGACATCCAAAATCAAAACCACGTTGTTATTTTTTTTTAATTTATGACATGATTATTTTCAATTTCTTCAAATATTAATTATGCACATTGCCAACGTAAAATTAGGGAGTACTTCCGGTACCATCTTTCTGTAACTACAGCTCTGTATGTGACCACCAAGTACGTGGTACATACAGGCTGTACGAGAAAGTTTTCCTCGAAAGCCTCCCCATACATCGCACAGCCCGCATATTAATGTGTGAATACATACCACCCTTGCGGTAGAGGTAGGGGTAGAGGGATGTTACGGGAAACAATAAAATCGGCTCTAAATAAGAGGACATGCTTTGAGGGTTTATCTAGCTTCCCGACGAATGGCTTTTTGATTTCCAATTCCGTTTTTGCTATTTTAGTACTTTTTTATTTATTGTAATAAATTTGTATATATACACAGAGCTCGAAATTTGTAGTAACGTCTAAAATTGTAACGATGAACATGTTTTTACGAGATCCGACAAACTGTAAACAATTGTTATATTATATTATATCTTAGTTTCAAAAAAAATTACATAATAACCTATATACGTATTTACAAATAAAAGTCAGTTTTTATGATTTTTAATTTTTTTATGGGTAATGTGTTTAAAAAAACCGTAGTAAAATTTCCAATAATAAAAAAAATAAACAAAATGTAAAAAGCTTTAATGTCGTAATTTTTGCTGAAACATCGAAATTCTTGACGGACTTGTTCATAATAAATTGTTTCGATGAATATTTTTAAAGTAGTATATTTGAAATTCAAAATGAAATAATTTTAATAGTGAAGTAAAAATACTTGTTTTAAAAAAAAATTAAAAGATGATTTTATATATATTATGTTTTTTCTGTGCATCTGTGTTTCTGTTGAAAAAATATATTAAGATTTAATTTTTGTACGAATAGAATATTTTAAAAATTTAAGGTAAAAAAATACTAAACTGATTTTATGAATATTTTTACGAAATAACCCTTTGAGAGTTAATTGATCATTTTCATAAAATATATATATTAAGTACTTTTATATTTTTTTTGCGCGGTTGGGATATTCTTCATAAGTAAGCATACAGAGAGAATATCCAAACAAATATAACACCAAAGCTGCGGCTGAAATGTAAATAGCTCAGGATTTTTATATTTATTTTCTCTTTGTGTATTTTAGTATAAGATCACCCGACGGGGAGGAATCCCATATTTTTGTTTTATGTAAATATAACGGCTAATATTTTTTTATTTTGTACGCAGAGGGATAATGTCTACCTCAAGTAGACTTTATCTCATCTCGTATAATAAAGAGTGTAAAATGTATACAGTTTTCGTGGCAAACATATTTTCATTGCAATATAAATAATATTTGTTTTAAAAAGAACAGCATGTGAAAACTCTTTGAACAACAGGATCATCCTATGTCAAAAAGTACATTAACATTTTTTATTCAGTTTTTGTTATTTATTATTAAGCTTTTATTGTTAAAAACACCCATTATTTGTACATAGCGATCGTGTTAATATACATTATGAATGATAAGATATTGTTGCCTTATATATGAAAATGTTTTAAAGTAAAAATTGGTAAAGCTTGAGTTATCAATTTGCAATTATATCAGTGGGTTTTTTTTTATACTATCAATATATTTCAACGAAATAAGAGACAAATGCTTCAGATAGTATTCTAGACTTTTAGTCGCTGTAGATAGTAAAGTTGGAAAGGAAATGTAACTGTAGTATTTTTCATGTGTAAGTAAAGATATCGTATTCTATTATTTCTTTTTATCGTCAAATATTAAGTTTCATGCAAATTTAAAGAAATACGTAGACATCAAGATGTTTTGATTAGAATGCAAAAAAATCTAACGCTTAGATATTATGGATGAAATATTCATAAAAAAAACTACCCATTCTGCATCTTTAGTAATTTTTTTATAAACGCAAAGCCAAAAAATCACTTTTGAGATTCTCGAGGAAAACAAATGAACGTCCTGTCGGCCATGACGGTTCCTGTCAAACCTAATTTCTCCCCAACTTTAACTCTAACCGACAGCTTCTTAACTTGAAGATAACTTTTTCATTTCGCTTTTTGCTAAGCCCGCCCTGGCACACAATGCTTGGAATATATAACACACAAAAAGTATACACTGCTTGCTATTCGTAAATAATATCAACATATATTTTATGTACATCTACATATAAATTTGATTTCAAGATATTTCCATATATTTGATATAAAAACCTCGAGTGTTTTCGGAAAAACTTTTGAAGCTATATAATAGTAAAAAGTCAATTGCATAAAATTGTTTTTCGTATCAAAAATTTAGTCTTCATTCCCCATATTGCTTAACTACAACACAACACCGTTGAAGTTTAAATTTTTTTTTTAAATACATAAGCTTAATTTTTATGGTGAAAGTACTATCGTCATGTGAAAAGTTTCATACTATAATTTTTTTCAATAAAAAACCTGGTTATAAAAAGTTTACATATCGGTAACGTGTAAACACTTTAGACTCTTATTGAAAATTTTAATGTTTAAAGTATACTAATAATTGTTTTGTTGTTTCAGATTTGATCTTCAGTTTCGATGGATTTCATAAAAAGTGGTGCTAAAAATACGAAACATTAATATATTTTAGTTAAAAAAAAAAACAACTACCAATGTGGCTTAAAATATTTTATACACCTAAATAACTGTCTATTTTCTCTATTAAATAAACAAAAAATATATTATATAAATATTAAATAAAAAAAATATTATTGTCTTGATATTTTAGATATACCTAATCGTGTTTTTAAAATATAAAAATATATAATAATTCTCGTACTAAGTACCTCAGTTTTGTGAGCTTTCAAGAAAGCTAAAATAAAAGATTTATGTGTTCGTATTAAAGTTAAAAAAGTGTTGTTCTTGAAATCATAAGGCTTTGGAACTTATAAAAAATATACGAGTTTAAAAACTTTAAGCAAAAAAGCGATAAACTCGCAAGTGTTATTTGAACTCGAGCTTACGATGTGACGAAGTGTTAATATTTCGATATAGAATTATCGATTTTGTTATAGCGTTTGAGAATTTGAAGACGGATTATGACCTCTACAAAAAAGAGATAAATCTCACGGGTATGCTGAATACTGAAGGGAAGAAGAAATATATTGAGGGATCGAACGTGAGACCATCTAAGAAGACCTCAGTCATTGTGAGCTCTGACGTCACGAGGCTGAGACGCGAATAAAAGCCAGGGAAGAAAACAACCTCTCGGAGGTGATATTAAACCCCAGCGTTTTCACGAAAAACCCCTGCAATAACTCTTCACTGACGCCACAGGGCGATAAATTTTAGTTTTAAAACTCCCGGGTACTTAAAAGTATCTCCTAAAGTTATATCAATAAAATACGATAAAGTTAATAAACGTTGATCGCGCTAAACGATTTAATTTTTTTAAAGATACATTTTGTATACCTTAAATAATTTATCACGTAGGAGCAAACACCAAATTTCGTAGAAGTTATAAATTTGAAATAGTCATGTACGTTAAAGTATTCATTGTGTGGTTTTAATGTAAAAAAAAAATAAAATGCGCTAATAGTTGTGCGTGCAAGAATATTGACAGTGGATATCTTCTCGGCTCTAAAAGAAAAAACATCGCGTAAATCTTGCACTCGCCCGAAATGCATGCAGTGTTAATGCAATTCGTGCTAATATAGTGAATATATAAAAAAAATATTAAAAAGCGGCATGAAATTTAATTATATGTCAATAAGTGGAATGCTTGTATTTTATAAAGCTCCAATGTTTTAGTCGTCGTGTCAGTGTTAAGGTGAATGAAGAACAAAGTCGCTTTAGTAAAGTAGTGACTCAATATAAAAAAACACTCATACTTATGCAGAGTAAAAAGATTGCACAGCTAATTGTAGCGTAATTTCAGTGTTATTAATGTATTCAAAGTATATAATCTTATCCGTGTGCCAGCGCATTGTTAACTAGTCTTTCTCTCAACAAGTTAAAAGAGAAAATCACTACAACCCAAATCACGCAAATAAAGTGATCAGTTGAACATCGCTTGATAAGCCTGCACAAATGAGATAGAGACAGTTGTACTTTCTCATCTTCAAAACAGATAATACAAGTGTGTTCGCGATGTGATAAATCAACAGTAGCAAAACGAAGTAAATTATAAAATTGAGCAAAAAAATATTTGTATTGAGTAATCGTGGTCGTGGGAAATCAGTGCTCCGCTGAAAGGTATACGCGATCGCGGTGGTGCAAGGTGGTGCAAGGGTAGTGCAGTGCGGTGTGGTGTCGTGGTAGTGTGCGTGCGGGGGCGGGGGCGGGGGCGAGGGGGAGGGCGGGGGCGGGGGCGGAAGCGGAAGTCGGGAGGAGGGCGAGGGCGGCGCCCGTGCGCGCGGGGCCAGGCGCGGCGCGCGCTCCCCGGCCGCCCTTCTGGAGGCTCTGCGGCGGCAGTCCAGGCAAATCGCCGCCCGCAGGGGGCGGAAGGTCAAGGTACGAAGCCCACCACTCTTATCCACCCTTCCCCAGATGATTTTCACCATTCAAATGAACTCTGTTTTCGATTGGCTTATGTGCTTTTTTTTACTGTCGGCCCCGGGCAGCGCTGTGGTACTACTTCCGTGTGCCGACAGCTGGTCTTTAAATATATATATATACTAGAAATGTAGCCCGTCACAGAATGACGTATTCGATGAACGATGCAATAGTGTTTGAACATATGTTTGGCTGAATACTCGAATAGGTGTAAGACGCTGCTCACGTTTTCCTTCCAATTCATTGCTTGACATTTGTCACATTTTGTGTCACAAACAACGCATCACTTTTCACTGACTGTTCTTTATTTGAAAAATTCTAAATTTGAAATTCTCGCGGTGAACAACAGAATCCTATTATTCGAACATATCGAAACTCGCTAAAGCATATTTTATCTTATATTTTATTTATAAAAATCAGCGTTGTATCTTTTAAGATATGCTATAGAAAACCAAAAAATTAAACATACATACATACACACAATGAATATTATTTTTCATATAAATAAGATATATATATATATATATATATATATATATATATATATATATATATATATATATATATATATATATGTAAAAATCATACATTCGATTCATTCATCCCCTTACTCAGGGAGCGCACTTTTCGCTGTTCCCCAGTCTGCTTCCCCTCCCTTCTATTCATATCTAAAATTCGCCCCTGTCTATCTATGGAGGCAGCGTCTCCGTGATGCGCTGAGAAGCATAGAAAATGGTGTCTCAACGCGCTCTTCAGCTCTTGATCATCTTTAGCGCCGTTCTTCTCTTGTCTAGCTGAAGACTGCCTTCGGGTCATGGTGGTTTAAGAGACCTTTACAAGATAACATCACCGAATAATAACCAATAGCGTCCTTTTAAGGTGCGCACAAAGTGCTGTTGGCGATCAAGTCTTAGGTGTAGAAAATGTTGTTCTAGATTTTTATATTTTATTTTTTCTCTTTAAACATAATACAAGACAGCAGTTGCCTCTATACTAGGAACTGATGTACAGTATAAAATTGCTCAGAAATCAATGAACTCATTATTCATAATTAATGAATTATATATATAATATGTACGTCAAGTGTAGGAAAACTCATCCCGTGCAGATCTGCGTGTGAAGGATCAATGCATTTTAAAATGCAAACAAAAATATCTAACTTTTAAAATCTGAGGGAATGACTGAATATATTAATAATAACAAAAAGAAGTTTCAGAAAGATTCAAAGTCCGGCCTTGCAATCGGCATTATTTAATTATAATTATCTCGCGAATGAGATATTCTGGACGAACATGTTTCTGTTCGGAATAAATTTTGTTTCCGTGTTTTTATAAACCTTTTGCCAGTTTCGCTTTCAATTTAACTTTGAAACTGACTTTATCCGAGAGCTCATTTAAATTGCAAACGCACTTTGTGAATTGCTAATTACTTAAAAATATTTATACATTTTTTGTTACAGCTATCCTGGAAAATTTTAAGTAATTACGTAAAATCCTTGCATATCTATATCTCGACCCTTCGCTGAAATTTTCATTAATTGAATCCGCGGATTAATTAAGAATAATTTAATTACGAAAAATAATATACCATCGACGATTGATTACATTGATGTTTTAACGCAAGAAATTATAAATAGAAATTAAATAATTTTTATTTCTTATTATTGTACATCACAATAAATAATTTTTGAAAGTCTATTTAGACTTATAGAAAAATATTTTTTTATCATTTGTATAGTACTAATATGATTAGGCATATTTTTTTCACATATCGAAAATGATTCAAAGAAACTCTCAAAAAAATATCATCGTGACTTATGTAGGATTCGAACCTACATCTCCATGCTTACATGGCCGGTGTACTGACCCTTGTACTAACGAGTCACCTCTGTTAATCGAGATTTTTTAACAATCATAATTTACACACGAACCAATACCATCTGGATATTATTTTCAAAATCTATTAATTTAGCCAAGACGCGCACCATTATATATGCATGTCTATTTTGTGGATTGAATATCAGTCAAGTGCGTTTTAATTACCTTTACAGGTTTACATTACTTACTAATATGATAAGGCATATTTTTTTCGCATATTGAAAATGATTCAAAGAACCTCTCAGAAAAATATCATCGTGACTTGTGTAGGATTTGAACCTACATCTCCAAAATCATTTGGATAGACATTCCATGCAGATTTCTTGCAAAAGCTGCTGTTTATGACTCAAGAGGCTCTTTCGTCGGTTTGGCAACACCCTTAGCCTTCGCCGGCCCAGAGAAATCTTAATTACCCCAAGAGATTCCTTTCGTTGGGCCTCGAACTTTTGCAATTCCCATTGTTTGACCAAACTTGTCAACAACTTGCGACGGCGCTCCCGCGGGCCGGGGCCGCTAATGCCTGGGATGATCACTTCTTATCTACACCACTCTGGAACAGGGCTGGAGTCAAGAACACCACCAAGCACCACAGAGCTTGGTTATTCACTATTCACAAAACGCACTCCGATAATCCATAACAATCGCTGCCAAAACCTAATAATATATCAATTTTTATAATTACTGTTAAAATTTGTAGTATTACAAAATAAACCAGTAAACAGCCGTAGATTTATTATTTCACTCACAAATAAAATGTTAAAAATAAAAACGACCGTAATCTTTTTCTTATTTTTTGTTAAAATGTGATATTACAAATTGAGCTCATTGGTTTATTTCAAGAATTTTCTCAAGATTACTCAAACTTGAATATTAAAAACAAAATAAAAAATGTTTCAATACCTGTAAAAGATTAAAACCCCTTTTATTAAAATAATGATTTTGTATAATAACGCTGACAGTCAATTTGCGCCTAAGTGTTTTTGAAAGATTTATTAAAGTCAATTTTGCTTTAAAATCCCTAAGGCTTGTACCATATTTTTTTCAAAATTATCTTCGTAAACACCAGCAAATACGGTGATTAAAAACTCACGGTCTTTTTGAAGCTTACTGGGTATTTTTTTGTATGTCTTCGTATTAATTCAAAATAAAAATATATTATATATTGTATGCAGCTTCACGATGAAAATAGTTTATCCATAGTAACAAATATAACTTGCTCACCGTTCAGCTGTAAGCTTTGTTGCTTCGTGTGAATTTCGCTTTTATATTTATTAACAATAAATCAAGTTTCCTTATTTAAGGTTATCCATGAGTTTTAAAGAGCGTGTATAGTATTATGGGGGGTATTTATTAAAAGATTGTTTTTGCTGCCCTGAAATCCCGATTCCCTTGACAGTAGCTTCTCCTGCTCATCCTTCAGCACTGCTCGGCCCCGAGTGGGCTCGCAATAATTAAGTTATAAAAACTTACTCAATTACCCTGAGCCGACGGTGATAGTTTTTAATGCTCCAAAAGCTGAAAGCTATTTTTGATTGTTAATTAAAAAATAGATTTTTTTTAATGGTAAGGCACTGTACTCATATGGGGTGGCGCAGTAAAGTAGACGAGGCTTGAGGGTGCTGTGAAGAGGAAGCGAGGGTTCAAAAGTAGATTACGTGATGTGCAATATGCATTCAGATTTGAAACTTACATAAACTATTAATCACTGCATTTTCTATTATAATAATGTTTAATTCAAATTCATATGAACATAAAACATGAGCCTAAAGACATTCTGCAATATTGAAACATTTATAATAACAGGCACTGCTCGGTTTGTTGTGAAACCGACTCTTTATCAAAAGGTCCGATTCAAAAGTTTGATCCTTAATAAAACTTACAGCTCGCGCATGCTTCATTGTATATTTTGGGGCAAATTTAATTTTTTTTTTAAAATTAAATTCTTTAAAGCACTAAATTAATTAAGACGCGTGTAATAAAGTTGACTTTGTAAGTGCCTCACCTCAGCACCTCACGTGTCTCACACGTGCAAGCTCTCACCATGGCTCGTAGGAAGGATGTACTTGTCTGTGTCTAACTTCAGATCTGTGTCGTACCAGTTCTGGCTAGACTTAATACAGGGTGATTCCAAATTTGTAGCACCCTATTACTTCTATTGATATACTGTATATTTTAAAAAATACCATAAAACCATTATCAATATATATATTTTTTTTGTCGCAATACACTTCCCAAATATTGGTAGTTAAAACGCGGTATTTTAAATTATGAAAGAGCTTTTAGTTTGACACGTGTTTTTGGACGTGAAATGAAAGCATGCCACTGTGCACAAATATTTGTAAAAATAAATATTTTTACATTTCTTGGTGTTTGTGAAAACAGTTACTTATTTAACTATCGTAAAATTCTCATAGAAAAAACATGTGTATATTTTATAGTTGAGAAAATAAAAAAATATATAGCCGAAAGCCCGTATTATTCTGCTTTTTTGCTGTGTGTGAGCTTTAGGCGCTGGTCCGGACTTTTCTCTATATCGGCTGAAACAGCAAAACTTCATACAATTTATTTTTTTGTGACACTGACATTTTTTTTTTTTACAAAATATAGCTGAGTTACGTAATATATTTTAGCAGGTGTATATTCGTGCGCAGATAATTTAGATTTTATTATTGGTGCGACGTAATGATAACAATATTATAATAGCGAAATAAATGCCATATTTTTGTAGTCTACACAAGCTTATCCCACTTATAAAAATTCCTCGGATTGCTTTGCTCTGTACGATTACAGTTTAGTAATGAAAAACGATAAATTAACATCAAAGCACTTTAATCAATTTACCCAACAAATGACACAAAAACTCATTTAAAATATTTTTTGCAACACGCGTGAGAAAAGTATCCTTGGATTTTATTTTAGAGCAGCAACAGAAATTGTTCTAAGAAGCATAGATGAGTGTTTTTTTAATTTTTTTTTTAATCTATTTGACTTTGCAAATATATTGCACAGAGCTGTATAAGTGTGGATTCAAATACCTTTCTTCTCACAAAAAAGTTTTTAATGATTTTTCTCGGCGTTTCATGAGTGGACCAATTACCTAAAAAAAAAAAAAAAACATTGCACAAAAATTAATTTTGAATTTGTCAGGATTACGTACGTGTTTTCAGCAAAGTCGTGTTTGTGTAAATTTCTCGTTAGAATGTTGACTTTGCGTTTGGTCTGGGGCAAGAATATTTTATAATTTGTGTTTTCTTATTCCAGTTCTCGGAATGGCCGGTTCATGACCCCGATGGCGCACCGGAGACGGGTGAGTTGTTTTTACAGACCAGCCAGGAACTAGCTGCATGTGTTTATTAAACCTAGTTAGTTGAAATATCTACAAAACACTAGCACAGTATGATTATACACTTAATTAAATCTCTTTACCCACGAATGCTGCACGAGCTGTACAAATAAGTTTTCAAGGATTTTTTATCATGTAAAAAAACGGCGTTCGACGTCTCTCGTCTTCAGTTCATACGGCACCCAATATCCTACCTTTTGGACCATTCCGATGGATTTAGAGTCACTCCCAATGTTTTTTCGAGTTTTTTTTGCGTTTGGCACGAGTCTTCATCCAATATAGCCTTCAATTCCGCATCCTCAAACTTTTCTGGCCGCTCTTCGCGCTCTTTGTCATTGGTATTAAAATCACCACTTCTAAAACGTTTATACCAAAATTTACACATAGAAATCAAGCATATTTCCCGTAAGCTTCTTGCAGCATTCAACTTTTCTTCAAATAGAAGCAGAAAAGTAAGCTTTCCCGCAAATTGTGTTTTGTTGGCACAAAAGTTGACATATTCGGAGCACACAAAAACTGAGTTGTTCCCACTTCAGCGAAATGACCATAATTATAAAAAAAGCCTAATAATGGGATTATAAAATGAAGTTAAATGCAACACTGTCCGTTTCGATTTGATTTGTAACGTCATTTCTTGAAAATCCTTTAAAACCTAATAGTACACCTAATATAAAAATGCACGAAATTCATAAAACACCCTACAATATTTATTTTTTCAACGTAATCAGGAACTTCATTTTATTTTAAAAAATAGTGTACTTTCCCTATAAAAATATGATGGTGCTAAAATCACTAATAATTTAAATATAAAATAAACTAAGGCATAAAAGTTTGACTTAGAAATTTTATGCCTATTTTGATACTTAAATTAGTTTTTTATAATTATTTTTTGACAAATTATATATTATACTCATAAATTTATTTCAAATGCCACGTTATTGGAATTCGTACTGATATTAATACATAAATTTGGTTCAAAAACTTTGATTCTCAATTTTACGTCAAATAACTTATTTGATTCTATTAGAAATATATTATTATTATAAATTAGTTATAAGTCAGTGTCATGGAAAGTTTTGTTTACCGATTTGTCATAGCTAGTAATTTGTACCATTTGGTATTGAAATAGAAGCAGGATGGCCTAGTTTTCATCAAAGAACTGTTCAATCGCATCTCTAAAAGCTTCTGGAAAAATATTAGGTTTTAAAAATCAATCACATATTAAATATAATTGGCTGGAAAATTTATTTTACATTGAACGAAAAACTATCTTTAAAAATACACATATCATTAAAAATGTTTTTATGAAATAGTAATCGACTCCGTTTTTATGCATTGTTTTCAAATTTAAAATAAAAAAAAAACATTTTAAGTAAAATGTTACAGAAAAACCACATAAGATATATAATATTTCCCTATTGATAAATTATTTATAAATATTTGTGGAAATTCCCCATGCAAACAAGCTAACCACCAGTGAGATGGTCAATTAAAGGAACATTGAAATAAAAAGTTCGCAATAATATTTCAAATAAAAAAAAAAAAAACACTTACATAGTTCAAATGTAAAAACATTTAAATAAAACTCGTACAAATTCAAACCGAGTAACTTTTTTCACTGTCGATTTTTCCGTAGCAAAGTTCTTCGGAAAATCAATTTTTTCCTACTGCTGGATCACAATGGCATTTTTTTTTTTCTTGTGAATTTTTTTGCCCCATAAAGCCTTCAGCATCTCGGTTTGTTTCTCAGTGGAACCAATAAGTATTCAGCGGATTTCCCAGCTTCGAGTGAGCGGTCACTGTGAGCGAAGCCTCCAGCTCTGAAAGAGCCCCTGAAACTTGCGCAATTAAGCCTGAAGTTTACTTCAGGACTATTTTATGATACTTGAGGGTATCTTTAAATATTTTAAGTTTTGAGTTTAACTTTCGTGTAATTAATTTAAACTAAAATCTTGCTACAACGATGAAAACAACATACGAGGGCGGTCCGATAAGTTCTTAGCCTCACCGCCCGATGGTGCTAGTATCGCAAGAGAGATTTACTATCGTGTAGTACATTCTCGTACGAACTGCTCCCTCATCCACCGTATTCTCCAGATTTGGCCCCGTGCGATTTTTTTTTTGTTTCCAAACTTGGAAAAGTCACTCGCCGGGCAGAAATTTAAGTCGAATGAGGAGGTCATCGCCGCCACGGAGGCCTACTTTGCAGACCTCGAGTTAACGAATTTTCAGATGCTGGGTCAAGTGTATCGAGCTAAAAGGAGACTATTTTGAGAAATCAATCGCCACTTTTCCAAAATTTTCATTTTTCTTCTGTAGGCTAAGTACTTATGGGACCGCCCTCGTATAAGCACATTGGAATATCTTGAATATTATGCTGCGTAGTGTTTTGTGTCTTATATATCATACAATAATATATAGGATAAATGCGCTGTATTTAAATATTTCAAAATAATCATTCACATATTTAAAGTTACCTTTCCACCTTTTAACTCTTTATCGACGTCTTATCGATATGTGTCTTTTTTTTGTTTTGAAAATTTGCATCGCGTTTCTGAAAAAATACAACAAAGGACAATACAGCGGAGCGCCCTGCTGGTAAAAGCTTTCATACCAGTAATTAGATTCGTAATTATATCCGTGTGTTCCTCTTTGAAATGTTATTGCGGAATCATTAATATGGATTGCGTGTTTAGAGTTGAGATGCAGTTTGTTTGCGTGGCCTCTTTATGCCGGAGGAGTGTTTGCTGTGGCTAGTTCGATGTTTATTTTGGGCTAGTGCATTTGGTTACTGATCCAAGTAGAATAAATACGATGCAAACTGAGTACAATACGAGTACGGTGTTATTATAAAACTAATGTTGTATCGAGAGTTTGGCAGTAAAAGCTGGCAAATGATAATTCATGGAAAAGTTCCAGGCGTGCAGAGCTAAAATTGGTCAATATGAAACAAAAACAATGTTTGATAGTTTTATTATAAAAACAATCTTAATTTGATGTCATACTAAATTTATTTTTAAATCACATAATATATACAGTTTTTTCATAATAATAGCTTGTAAATTGTTACACAGTTGCATTGAATAGCTTGTTTTAATTACTCTAGGAGTTTTTACTATGTCGTGTATTTTTAATACTCAAGTGACACGCATATGATAATAGAATGTGAAATAGCTTGTCTGGAACACCTTAATTGCTTTATAAGTCAATTGAATATAATTATTGTCCCTAATAAAGAGCATTTAGTTCACGTGGTCATATTATGAAAGAAATTGACCTAATTTTGAGACAAAAGAAATGTATTACTGCATCATTAATCACCTTAACATTTACGAATTAAACAAATTAATTCAGTTTAGAACTGTATTCAATACGTTTAATGAGATATTTATAACAAAAATTATTATATTTTCAGGTTAAGATTGCATTCAGCACACTTAGCAGTTAAAAATTAGATATTTTTAGTACGAGTTGGTCAGGATATTTTTTATGTAGCTTTTTGAGCTTTCTGTGCTTTTATGCTTTGACTATTGTTAATTTTACTTTTTGCAAAAAATCGCATTGTATCTTAAATATATATTCGTGACAAATTCATTAAGTTCGTTAGTAATATATTAGCTCGACAACCATATGTGTGAACATTCAAAATACCCAATCACGAATTCAAAAACGAGTGTGAAGCTCGGTGGACCCTAATAAGCTCCGTGATTCAATTTCCAACTCGTGTAATGTTGCTGTCTCCCTCACTCCCGCGGTCGCCTTCATTAGCGGAAACACCTTCTCTTTCACTCGGTCACCGCCTTGGCCCGCGCTAGACGAGGCTACCAAAAAGGTAAAAAAACAATTTATAAAAAGTGTTTAGCGAAATTCCTAAGCATCGGAAAAACGTGGTTAATTGTAGCATGTAATTGTATTAAATATTTTTGCGTTGTATTTTCTTCTTTTACGTTGTTTTATTTATTTTGTTTGTATGTCAAGTTTGAGTGACGTTTTTTTTATGCAAATATAAATATTTTGGAAACAATTGTATTGAAGATGTATGAATGTATGCACAATAATTTAGAAATTCAATATTTTTGACAGAGAGTACTTGGTGGAATTCCATTTTAATATTTTTGAGTAAAATACTTGAGTGATTTTCCACATGTTCGTTTTTATTTGTGACCGGTTTCGCCAACCTTTCACGGTGGCATTATCAAACGGAGTGAGATTTTATATAATAATAAGCAATTAGGTACCACTCCACTTGTCAGGTACATTAAAATCACATTAGCCCCTACCACCTGACAATCACTCTCTCTCTAACAATTGTTTACCTAATTGCTTATTATTATATAAAATCTCACTCTGATTGATAGTGCCAACGTGAAAGGTTGGCGAAACCGGTCACAAATAAAAACGAGCATGTGGAAAATCACTCAAGTATTTTACTCAAAAATATCACAATAATTAAGATTAAAAAACAACACAAAGACATTAAACAGACGTACATTCACATATTTTTTTTAAAAATGGTTTATATAAAAAGAAAAACATAAAAATATTTTAAAAAAAATATTTTTTAAATAATATAAAAATAATTGCGCTTGGTGTTTAAACCTCCAAATTTACTTTTACTTTTCAAATTAATAAATAAATAGATCAAACTTGATCGTCACCAGTCGCCTCGTATATTATATATTATAATATATTTCAATCCAAATTGTATGTTGTGTTAATACCCATGCTATTGTACGGAGGGCCTGGCACGCCTTTGTGTCATTTACACAAGACTCCCCAATATGAGCAAGGTACTGGACTATTGAAATCCAACAACTGTTTATTTTAGCTCAGGTTCCCCCGTGGAGGAGAAGGGGCGGCAGCGGTACGTCATGTGCAGAGATACAGAAATACGATAAATAAAAAAGATTTAAGATTAATAAACTTTTCATATTTTAAATAATATATAGCCTAGATATATATACGGCAATTAAACGGAATCGAGCTCTTCAGAACGGTGCGTGTGCTTTTCGTAGCCCTTTTTTATATTTGTCTGCAAATCTTGACATAAAGAACAATATAACTCCATGAATTGTATAAAAAAAATACTGTGGGTGTGTATATATTAATATAAAATAATAAAAAATTGAAAAAGTAAGAAGTACAATAGTTTGCATTGTTATTTGGCTATTTATATTGGAAGCGTTAATGTATAAAATTAAAATCATTCAGTCGTGGATTTTTTTCAAAATGTTTTAGCTAACTATTGACATTTTTTTTTTGAGTATTTTATCTAAAATAAAATTATTTTTCTACAAAAACAGCATGGTTTTTTTTATAATATCGACGCCTGTTCTGAAAACAAGAGAGAAGAAAGTGAAGAAAACGATAAAGATGGCAGGGCGAGGGCGTGGTCGGAGTGACAGGACATTTTGCATTTTAACAGTAAATTCTGAAACAAAGACACTTTCAGTAATTTATTTTGTAAATTATTGACAACAGGACGCACGAGAGTACACACTGAAAATGTTTTGTATTTTTTTTTACTCCAAATATATAGCTCGTTTAAAACTGACTAAGACAAACTGCAGAGAGAATTCCGTTTAAAAGATGTAATCATCAGAGCGCCATGCGAGTTGTCGAGGACGCGTAAAGAGTATAGTTCAGATTACAGGGTGATTAAAACTGTATTTTATTAATTAATGTATTTTTAAAAATATGTTAAAAACAAAACAGACTTTGGGGGTCACAGTAGGAGACAGGTGCATGTCAGTCTCAGGATTAATATCCACGAACAGTAAGAACGAACTTATAAAACAGTCCCCAAGTATTTTTTACAATGAATGAATGAAATTTGACCTCAAATATAATATTTTGAGCTATTAACAGTTTTGTAATATTTTCGAGTAGTGTAGCTTAAGGCAAAGACGTCTTTCTGCGGATTCTACATAAAAAATTACAAAGTATAATTTTTGCTACAGTAAAATTTACTGCCGCCGGAAAGTTTTCTGGTTTGTCCTCGATAAATTTATTGCATTCTCAGGAAGGACTTAACTCATGGTATAATTTATTGGTAGACATGAAGAATTTTCCGGGAAAGTGCATAATACACCTATCAGAAGAATGATGGATTTTATACCTACTAGATAGTTTTCTACTTTGTTCTCGCAGAGTTTGTAGTTTTCCCAGGCATGACGTCATGCCGAGGACACATGATATTAGAATTAGTGGGAAGCTAAGCAAGAAGGCAAATGACTAATTCCTTAGTTTACAGCGTAGTATATACACAACTACAATATACTTAATACTGTAGACCAGTGGTCCCCAACCCTATGCCCGCGGGCACCATGGCCCCGCCGACCGTTTTACGTATGCCCGCCGCTTAAAACTGTTAAAGTTTACAATAAAATGTTATGAAAAATATTAATATTTTAATATTAATAATTATTATATTTCTTGTGCATTATATGTATTATTGACTATGTCCAACTATAAATATACCTGGAAAAAATAAATGATACCCGTCGCCCGACCGGTATTCTAGAATGTGCTCTTGGGTGCAAAAAGGTTGGGGACCTCTGCTGTAGACCATAGGTGTTCCAAGGGGGCGGTGGCAGGTCCAAGAGAAATTGGATGGCGTTATGTAATAATACCTCTATGCTATTTTTATATGGAAAAAAAATTGGTATGAAGCGTTGGAATTTTTTTTCTTGCCAAGGGTGTCAGGGGTGGTGGTCAATGAAAGGTTGGGAGCCTATACTGTAGACTTTATAGCCGCCAGGAAGTTTTCCTGTTTGTCCTCTCAGAGTTTGCAGTATTTCCGGGCATGACGTCACGCCGGGTAGGCATGATGAGTATTCATGGGGAGTTTTTACGGACAGGAGTTTGTTGGGGAATCACGGCTCTCATATAATTTGCATGGGCGCGTGCCTCCCCGGGCGGCCACATGTTGGCTGGTCTAATGCCCGGTGGAATTAATTCCATCTCGAAAAGCACGTAAAAGATTACCTACAATTTATATTTTTTATAAATTTTTATAAATTAAATAAACATGACGTTTTTGAGTTTTTTTTTAATGTAAAAATACGATGTAATAAAATTACGCACATTAAAAATAGGTGAAACGTGAACGCTTCCGCAAAGAAATCAGTTAAATTTGTTCACTTTGATTTATGACTTTAAAGTATGAAAATATCACAGCTTAAAATTGTGACAATCTCTTGAAACTTTCAGTTATTCAATATTTCTCACATAGACATAAAGATTATTTACTTAGTAAATTGGCTGAAAGATAACAATATTTTTGAGTAAAATACTTGGGTGCTCGTTTTTATTTGTGACCGGTAAATTTGCAATTATATAGAATCCTCCACTTGTCAGGTACATTAAAATCACATTACCCCTTACCACCTGACAATCACTCTTTCTCTTTCCAACAACCTCTCCTTCTAACAATTGTTTACCTAATTGCTTATTATTATATAAAATCTCATTCTGTTTGATAATGCCAACGTGAAAGGTTAGCGAAACCGGTCACAAATAAAAACGAACATGTGGAAAAACACTCAAGTATTTTACTCAAAAATATTAAAATGGAATTCCACCAAGTACTCTCTGTCCAAAATATTGAATTTCTTGAAAGATAAACTTGTGATAATCTCTTGAAAAGTGACGTTGTTACCGGTTTTTGGTTCTTCGTGCCCGAATACAAAAATAGCAAGTATTAACTCATCAATTAATCCAAGTATAAACTTTTGAATAACCACAGCTTTTCTAACCTGGCTTTAACCCTTAAATAGTAAAAAAATATTACAGCAAAACCACGCATAGAATGTTTTTATAAAAAGCAACCATACATTGCACTATTTTATTACATGGAAAGAATGCTTATTTCTCATCAGGGTACCCAGTTATATATTGCCAATATAGCGAAATACTTTTTGCTCTTCTACCGCAGACTTTTCTCCAAAAACTTTCCCATAAACCCTTCCCCCTTCCAATCGTTTATCCACCCCCTTGATGTTCAGTCCAGCTCTATAAAAACAACCAGACATCTAAGTAAAGGGCTGATTATTCGACCTCTGGTAAAGTGCGATTTGTATTGAAAAGCTATATATCAGAAAAAAACTAGTAAATCTTATTGATTTTATTTACTTATGGTAACTTAATAAATAAAATTCACTAAATGAATTTTTTATATTAAAACCAATTTCGTACGTTTTTTTTAAATTAATAAGTACGTTTCCGGTTACGCTGTATAAACGATAATTTTTTCACGATATTTTTAGTTTGAATCACAATTAAATAAATAGTGTTTTTAATTCTTTTACGATCTACTAGTTTCATAGATTCAATCTCGACACCTCAAAATTCGATTAGCATGGGCGTTCACTCTTAACCACAAGGTTGATTTGGTATGGAATTCAATTACTACACACAGTATCAATTAATATATATCATTAATAGTAAACCACACAATTAAATGCGTTATATTCATGTGTTATATTTTAATACGGCTAAATTAGTTATAAGCTAAAGATTTTATAAATAACATATTGTGCGAAAATTAATTAACACTTTCGCTTATTGAGTCGATTCAGATAATGAATAATTGAATGCTTAAATTTTGTAAAAATGCTCTTTTCTTTTTTATTCATAACGCTATTTTTTATGCCGCGTGTTTTAAAGCAATGCAATGTATCTCAAGAGCTTACTTCTCCAAATAATATTGAATTATTCATTTTCCTTTTATCATTTTCCTGGAATTTTATTAGTCGGTAAGTATATTTAAAAATCAAATATAAATTTCGACGGTCGGAGTCATAAAAATATTTACAGTAACATTATCTGAATTTCATATCGAATTGGTTGTTTTTTTTCTCAAGAGGGTTGTTATCTTTAGTGGATTTGCAAATAACTCTTATGTTTGTTAAATGATTATCTGAATGGAGAAGACGTTGCACGAGAGAGCTCGATTTCATATTTACATTCCACAACCGTTCGTTCATTTTCTCTTAAATTTCTCTTCTCGAGGGTGCTCTCTGAATAGTAAATTTTAGAAGTTGTGTTTTTTATAATACATTTATTTCACCCTCTTGCACCTGATGTTAAAAAATATTAAATTTGATAATACCTCATAAATATATAATAAAGAAGGGTTCTTCAATCCAATGAAAAATTTGCTCTAACAGAAGTTTCTTTTTTGTAAGGGTGGTTGAAAATATGGGTCGCTTAATTTGATATAATAAAAAGTGAAAACTAGTTTTAACAATTTTGTTTTACGATAAATATTTAATAAAGAAAAAATTGAAAACAAACAGAAATAACTTGCAATTTGCATTCAAAATGTTTGTATAAATGCAACGCAAAAGCGTACACTAAAATGCCATCAAATAATCTAAAATATCGGAATAACAAAAAAAGAAAACATTGAAAAGAAATCGAAAGTTTAAGTTGGATTATAGGTTTCATTTGAGGCTGTTTTTTTTTAAATAAAAATAGTTTTATTTTAAATTTGTTAAAAACATTTATATAAATATGAGTAAAAGTAAAGAAAAAATACATGAAAGCATAGGTTTTAGTCCGAAAGCCTTCAATATGCTTTTGCCATAAATTGTGAGATGGTATTTTTAGGGAGCTTTTTATAGGCTGTGTCTACAAACACAATTTCAGAGAATGATCCTTATAAAGATATATAAACCTACTGTTGTGATATTTCCCACGTACTGCGTCTCCGTGATATAAGGAAATGCTTTATGCTTACGGTAAAATTAATAGTAGTGGTTTTTTTAATATTTGATATTGATTTAATTTTTTAATACCTCTGAAAAATTAATTTTATTGCACGTTATATGTATGCTGTTGTGTGGTCTTATATAGGATCATGCATAATGAAAAAGATCTTCGTACAAACATGAACATTCATTTAAAACAAAAATTTCAGTGGTAGCAAAAATAAAGTTGAAGTATTTAAATAATAAAATTAATATTTTCAAAAATTTATTTGTTTATTTTACATTTGTTCTGTTTTTTTATATTCCTAGAACCAACAACTGGACAGTCAGTTTTATGTCTGCGGTAAATTCTGTAGTTCTTTGAATTTGTTTCTAGATGTTAAGGCGATCACAAAGGGAAGCTCTTGATCTTAGAAAATGCCGAGGGTAAAACGGATAAAGGGTCGAAGTTGATTGACTGGGTGAGGCTAGAAGTGAACCCAAGACCCATCACACGAAAGACAATCACATTTTAAGTTAAGAAAGCGACTTAAAATAAGCTAAATATAATTTAAAGTAAATAATTAACAACTAACAACTACAAGTAAAAATGTACATACGATGCTGGATTAGATTCTTGAATATCACTGAGTATCCTTATTAACTCGTAAACCACATATCACTATTAAAAAAGTTCCTCATCCACCTTACCTGTAATAAATTCTTCTAACATTAATTATTGATTTTATTACTCTTAGCAAAATTTTCAAATAAATGATCTGAACTTACATTAAAAGCTACCAAAACTAATATTTTGAAACTTCATGATAGTAAAAAACATCTTATAAAAATAACTGTAACATGATAAGATATTTACTGTTTGTATGGAATGCACACCATTGGTAGTATTGGTTATTAAGTCATATAAGAAATACTATTATTGCTTTAAACACGTCTATAATTTACCGGATCATAATTAATGATCGAAATTTTTCAACACCACCTGAAAATTCACAAAAATAAACAAAATTTTACTAAAGTATGGGTATTCATTTAAAAATGTTCAATTTGGCGGTGAGTTCTGCTTTGTTACCTCCATAAATATGGGGAGCGTTTATTGTACCGAACCCCAACAAAGAGGGGAGGAAAAAAACATAATCACAGATTTCGGTTTCACGAAGGCAGAACAATGCGATGATTAATTTTCCCCTCAAATGTGTTTAGAGTTGCCATGATTTATCTCTGCTGAAAAATTGGGTAGCGGAATAGCTTTTTGTTGAAAAAAAAAATACTCTGAGGTGAACAGTCGGCATATCAACACAAAAGTACTTCTGTGACCAGTTTGGTTTGACCCATCATACTTTTCGATGAGGTTATACATATTCTTTAAGTTAAATTTTGGGAATATTTTCTATCACTAACTACACCAAAAAATCATTAAAAGTTAAAAAAATTTGCATGGGTTTCGTACTACTCATAATAATGCATGATCAAATGTCTTAAATAATAAGTATGCATAATATATACACTGACACTAAAAATGATACAATATAAAAAAAAGTGCATATGTACGTTCAAGAGATGATTTATTAATAGAAAAATGAGATCATTGGAACTAAATAAATATAATTAATAAAAAATGATTTGCGAGACTACTGATATTATGAAAGACTTTTTGCTATACGGTTTACCACACGGTTTTATTTCAATTTTAAAATAAAGCCCAACAAAGTGAATACCTGTAAATCAAATGGATTTTTTAAAGTAATTATATAAAAAAGTTAATTTTGATATCTTAAAAATGTATAATATTTTTCATTTAAAAAGAGTTTAATTTTGAAATGATGTGTTACTATACAATATCGTTTTTGTGTATTATATATATTTTTATTTTTTCAAAAAAATATGATCCGTTTTAATACTTTTTAAATCACCTAAATAACCTAAAATTAAAAATATGTTAAAAGTGTAAGAATTCAATACAAAATGAAAAAAATAATTACAAAAGGTGCGATCACGTTATTAAGATCTAAGCTTGAATTTCAGCCGAAAAAGATGCTGAACCCCCCGAGTGATTTGTTATATTATATTTAATATATACATTCGCAAATTTTGGATATCTGTAATTATATAAATTAATATAATTAGTTAAAGATAATAGGATCCCTTTCTTGGAACTCCTTCGACTCTCGGCCATGGCATAACAGCTGGACAGCCTCTTGGAATTGCGTCCAGGGAATGATTTGGACAGGTATGTGAGGAATTCGTTGCTACAGAGGATTGGACATTGTTTCCTGCAAATAAGTACTGCGGTAAATGCTCCGACAGTTTAGAATTTACGCTATTAAATTAACAATACAAAATTATTTAATTAATTTTGCTAATTAAGCTTTTAATGCCGCTGTAATTCGTAATTGAAATAAGGGTTTTTGTTATTAAAACAATGCAACAGTTAATGCTAAATTTAAGCATTTGAATAATTACGTTTTATTAATTATGGTGATATTGTATAAGAAATATAAATTACTCATTTAATTGAGTCATACGTTTTTGGGCAATCAATTTACATATTAAATGAATAAATGTGTAAAACTGAAGTTCAGTGCCTCTGTAACTCAGAAAGTTTTTGAATATTTATATGCAGGTTTGTAGCAAACGTTCAAAGTTGCTAGTTTAGCTCAAATATAAGTTTCGGTTAAAGTATTGAATAAAAATATAGACCTTCTGTCTGTTGGTACATAATTGATTTTTTTGATAACTCCAATGTCTTTAGTATAGCGTCTAGTAAAAAACTTCAATACGTTCAATGTCGTAAAAAGCTAATAGCCAAATGCTCCGTATTTCCTTGAAAATCACCTGAACGTGAAAAAATACAATAATTAACTGAAAACCATTCCGAAAAGCTCTCAGCTGGTCGCGTGGTCGGGACAGGTAGGGAGCGGGTTCACTGCCGATTCACTGCCGGTTCACTGCCGGTTCACTGCCGGTTCACTGCCGGTTCATTCCGGTTTTTTACGGCCGGTTACAGAAGTATCTGCAATAAACAATCCTAGCGAGGCTGTAAAACCGGAGAAACCGGGCCTGCGAGGTATTGATCTTTGGGGTTTTTTTTCCGCTCGTGATGAACGAAGAATCTTCATGTATATGGAATGGAAGTTTCTGGAAATCATCCAAATTCAACGCGTGAATAATCAATAAAATATTTTACCATTTTCTTTTATAGAAAGTTTGACAAAATCCTATTGTTTCTGCCTAGTACGAATGTTAGAATAAACACAATTCAATTACGTAAATTCAAGAAAAAGATCAGGAAATTTGCTTTGTTGTTTATGTGAACCAAAAAAACTAATTGTACCACCTGAAAATCCAAGTTCTGTAACACAAAATGAATGTTATTAATTTATTGTATCATGATCTCACTATATTTTTTCAAGAGAGGGCAAATACCCATACTGGTTTGCCACAACACTTACGATGATCTATGATTTATTCTAGCCATTATATAATAATCCTCATAATCTTACGCGTTACTCGTATCAAATAAACAGTACAATAATTCGTAAGATAAATCTTTTCATTATCTCTTCGAAATGCTTTCATTCGCTAACTTTGTTGTAGTCCCTCTCGCAGCATCCTTATATAGTTACTAAGAGACTTCCACTTAATTTATTCTTCTCGTGAGACGTCAACTTACTGATGTAACAAGTTGTGTAAAGATATTTACACCGTTTCTTGTAGAATTGGAGGTTTTCAATTGTATTTACCTGACATTATGGCTTTCATTATTCAAATAATTTGATATCTCTACCCGTAAAGCTAAAATATGTGCTACGCGTGTTCTGGTTCTATGTTTTAATGCCTTCCACAAAAGAAAACAAGCTGACGATTATTAAACTTTTTTAAATAAATCTACATTAAATACACATATAGATTAAAAGTGGCTTCAAGATGTTTAAGACAAAAAATTTTAAAAAAAAAACTTGAACTGTCATGCTTATGATGTAATCGATTCATAAATTTTTGCTCCATGGCTCCAATATTAATTATTTATATCTGAAATCAAATCTGAAGTTGATTATCCGGTAGTAATTTAAATTCAATATTTTAGACAGAGAGTACTTGGTGGAATTCCATTTTAATATTTTTGAATAAAATACTTGAGTGATTTTCCACATGTTCGTTTATACTTGTGACCGGTTTCGCCAAACATTCAATTTCAATGCCAACGCCTCTGTTTGATAATGCCAATCACTCAAGTATTTTAAGAAATTCAATATTTTTGACAGAGAGTACTTGGTGGAATTCCATTTTAATATTTTTGAATAAAATACTTGAGTGATTTTCCACATGTTCGTTTATACTTGTGACCGGTTTCGCCAAATATTTAATTTCAATGCCAACGTCTCTGTTTGATAATGCCAATCACTCAAGTATTTTAAGAAATTCAATATTTTTGACAGAGAGTACTTGGTGGAATTCCATTTTAATATTTTTGAATAAAATACTTGAGTGATTTTCCACATTTTTATTTTTATTAGTATTTTAACTAAAAATGATAGAAATTCGGTCAAATTCCAAATTAATAAAAAGATCTTCAAAGCCTCGTGCAGCTATTGGGTCATCCGGCTCACGTGCAAGATGGCGGTGTAAGAGGGGCACTTGGCGATCCGCCCGATATAGATAGTCCGGATTGGTTATTGGGCCGTTCTGTCCCGGATATTTGCGCTCAGATGGCGTCACTACCCATCGCGATACACGAGGACGGTCCTCGTAGAGGTGCGCTTGCGGCAATACACCCCACATTCCCACCTTATTTGAATTTTCATCGTTGAGATATTTCGCAAGCTTTGTGACGGGCTCACTGGGATCGGGGATAATATAATACAATAAACAGTAAATTTATTTGTATGTACACACGCATACACGTGTGTACCATGTTTATTATATAAGATGTCCAAACAGAGTATCGGGTATTTGTTAGTTCAGTAAAACAAAAACTACTAGTAATCAAGTATTTTTTTTATTGTTTATTATTAGAATACAAAATGGAAAATTATTTTAAAAAGATAATGTTGTCCAAATGGTGACCGTTACGCGCTGCTGGCACTCTTCTAATCTGGAACGAAGATTGCTGATAACACGCTGACACAAAGCCCTCGATATTGCTGCCATTACTGACCTGATTTTTTGTTTCAAATCCGTTAGGTTTGTCGGATTATTCTCATAAACTCTATTTTTGAGGTATCCCCATACGAAATACTCAGGTCTGTTGATGTTACCTCTACGTGAAATGACCTTATTAAGGAATAAGTCATTAACAGCTTCAATTGGTTGATTAGATGTATAGCAAGTGGCCCACGTCTTGTTGAAACCACGTTTTTGAGTTGAAACCTTGAAACCCCTGCAACTCTGGGCCCAAAAATTTTCGCAGCATATCGCAATAACGGTCACTTAAACAAATACCCGATACACTTTTTGGACACTCTTAACTGTTAATTTACATAATTAACTTGAATTTATAACGAAACCGTCAATATTCCGTTGCGGCTGACTCGAGGTATAACTGCAAGTGATCACTTAATTCAACTGCCGCTTAAGCGATGTCTGCTTGACATGTGTTAATAATAAGGCCAATTACTCTCTAAACGCGTGAACACCATGAGAGTGACGTCAACTTGACACCATGAGCCGTTCGATTCGAGGAATCATTCGATTTAATAACATAAAGCAATGCACTGCTATTGAAAGCCTCAATATTTTTACTAATGAAAAGTATATTTTATAAATCGATCCATGCAACGAAAAAAAATCTGTTAATATTCCGTGCACGTAACGAAAATATTTCTTTGCATAAAAAATTCTCAATTACACCAAAAATTATAAATCTGAACTTCATGGATATTTTATTATACATACACCGTGTCATCTCAGCAAGTGTAAGCCTATCGTGATTTTATAATACGAAAAAGCTTAAGATATATCAAGCAAATTTTAACAGTTGTCTCTTGCAGATACACTTGCCAAACTTTTATAGATTGGGGTTGTGAATGAACCCTTATTAATGTTCAAGGACTTTAGACACCCCTCGGGGCATTAACCACAATACAGTATTATCAATTTCTTGACGGCTCCTATTCTTGGATTTATATTCTTGAAAGTCAAGCCGAATCAAAAGTTTTCTTCTTGATTAGACATTGGTATTCCAGATATGCAAGGAATCAATAATCAATAAATCAACCAATAAAAACTAGATTTTGTTTATTCGTTGATCTTGATTCTAGTGTGTAAGTTAGAATGATGACAAACGTGTAGTTGAACAAAAAAGACTTATTGTTATATAGTACAATAGTCACGCTTAAAGATTAGTCTAGGCCACTGGTTCCCAAAGTGGTCAATATAAACCCACAGGGGTCGATTTCTCCCTTGAAGGGGAATTTCGCTCATGATAGCGAAAAATTAAATTGGGAGTCCACGAATTGTAAATATCTATGAGAGTGGATTAGATTTAAGCATATCATCACCAAAATTTAGGCATTCCGTAAATGTCATCATTGAACACAGATTGAACCTATGTACTAACATAATCATGCTGTTAATCCTGCATTATGGACTATCGCAAGAAGGTTTTTGATAGCTTTTACATCTTCATATCACATGCAAAAGGGTTTCAGTGCAGTTGTCAACCTTCTTACAAAAAAATAAATAGTTATACAATGTTTACATACCGACATAAAATATGGCGCACCCTTTGTATCAGATGTCAAAAATATGTTTGAAGATGATTAACTTGCAAAAATTCAATATTAGCAAGACAGGGGTCTACGAAAAACTTGACAAGGGGTCAACGGGACAAAATAGTTTGGGAACCGATGGTCTAGGCTTACCTTTAAGACGTTGTTATAAGTTTCTCCAAACACAAGTCGAATCCCTTGTTTCTTGCGGATGAACTACAATGGTAACTATTTAAACGCTGTGTTTAAAGTTATCCCGTCGCTAGGCTCCGATAAGTTCTGCCTCCATTAACATGTCACTGCTGCAAAGAAACTTATTGGTGTGAACTTCTTGCGGGGAGTTTCTCATTTCGTACTCTTCGCACCTAAACTTCAACACCAACATGCTTAAATGCAAATTTATTCAAGGTTCGTGAGCAAATTTAACTGGAGTATATATATAAACACACGCACTACATAAATATATATTTTTTCTAATCACGTTTCTAATTAATCTTTTGATGAAGTTGCACCTTAAATAATTCCATTATAAATAATAAAAAGTATTTCTATCATAAAATTTTCCAGACCTTTAATTGTAAAATGAACGACCGATTACTCTCAAGTCTTATTGAATAATCGAATTTCGATAAGGAACAGAGAAGTAAGGAAATCAATCGTGGAAACCACTTATGTTCATACAAAATCGCGTACCAATCAATCTCAACTAAAAGCATCAGGCGATAACGGATGGCTTGTACCGTCGATTATGAAAGTTTCGAAACGGTTGCAATTAGTTTCGGTGGTGTTTGTGCGGAAGCTGGAGCCTGAAACGAGCTCCGAGCTTTTTCAAAAGCGCTGAAAGCTCGTCCGGATTAAGCGTTGCGAATATTTCATGGAGTTGCATCATTTTGTAAACATACTATTATTTGATATTGCGATTTTGAAATGGAAGATATTTCGTGTTTTGAATGAGAGATTTTATTTCAAACTTTTTTTAAGCCTGGCTTATATGTTTGAGCTTTATCTGTAAAATATTATTTTTTATACTTATGATTTTTGTAAAGGTCGTCTCACAGCAAGTACGATTTTGCCTATACTCGTTTTTTTATTAATTGAAAATGATTAAGTACATTTTTTCAAATATTGAAAAATGATTACAGAAACTAAATAAACAATAAGTACGTTGTTTCACTTATAGGATATGATTGTTAAAAATTCTTGCCAAGTACCTAGGTACTTGGCATGAATTAAGAATCACTAGTGATTCGTTGGTATAATTGGTAATACACCGGCCATGTAAGCTTGGAGATGTGGGTTCAAATCCCACACAAATCACGATGATATTTTTCTGAGTTTCTTTAATCATTTTTCAATATTTGAAAAAATGTACTTAATCATTATCAATATTATTTTTTAACAAAATTTAAATGCAAAAATTCGATGTATGTAATGAAACGGTAGTACAAAAATAACTTCAAAAGAAAAAAAAAAAATGTGATTATTTTTTTTAGTATCTGCTTTTACAGTTCGCTAAAATGGCAACTTTTAAAGCAATAAAACAGTTTTTATTTGAATTTCGCGCACCTTTCCACGCAGGGCAACTTTTCAAAAGACTTTTTTTTATTGTCTGCTCTTTTTCACAAAATATGGCGGCTCGTCGGGGCCGTCCCCGCCTTCAAATGAAACGTTTTTCGATACCATTGTTCGCCCCGGCGAACAATCCAGACGGAACGAGCGGAGATTTACGAATAATCCCGGAGATACTCGATTATCTCGGATAATGGCACCGCGAAGTGCGTAGCGCTATTGAAAATTTTATTGACTTGGATAAAGTAGGATCATATACACGCTGAATGAGATATAAACTTAGCCGACTTTTGAATTGCATAAATACATTTATTAATAACTTTATTTTCACACTCATCGCGATACAGCGCTGTGCAAGTACAATTGTATCAACGACGCCGATCTGCAAGCGTTATTGGATGAAGATGATACGTAGGTACAAAAAAACAACTTGCAGAGGCATTAAACATGACTCGCCAAGGTATTTATAAACATTTTCATGCCATCGAAAAAAAAAATCAAAGGGAAGGACAATGGGTACCGCATGAGTTGACTGAAAGACAGATGGAAAATCGAAAAACCTCTTCCGAAATTTTGCTTTTCCTGTATAGAATTGTTACTTGCGATAAGAAGTGGATATATTTCGAGAATTCCAAACGACGGCGCGGCCAAATCGTTTCGAAAAGAAGACAAGCTCTGCGTTTGATGGGACCAGTTATAAATCGTGCATTATGAGCTGCTGTAACTGGGCGAAACTGTCAATGGACATTGCTACAGACAACAACTGATCAATTTGAAGCATGCATTGATCGAAAAACGGCAAGAATGAGACACGAGACACGAACAAATGATATTGCAGCACGACAACGCTCCGTGCCATCGGACTTCCATCCTCCAGGACACCATCAAAACGCTGAAATGGGATCTGCTACCGCACCCTTCGTATTCACGAGACCTGGCCCCTTCCGATTATCACTTGTTCCGGTCCATGAAGCATGGCTTGGCTGGGCTACACTTGGCCAATTTCTAAGGAGTGGAAAATTGTTTGGATGAATAGTTTTGGTCCAAAGACGAATACTTTTGATAAACAACTTTTTGTATTTTTTCATTGATCAAAAAAATTTAATGGCGCACCTAGTATACATTATATTATTGATTTTTGTGAAGACCGTCTCACAGGAAGTCCGATTTTGCCTATACAGGTTTTGTTGATTGATATTTATTAATTTTAAATTAATGCACCAGCCATGCAAGCTTTGGGATGTGGGTTCAAATCCCACACAAACCACGATGATCAATCAATTTTCAATACTTGAAAAAATGTACTTAAGCATTTATATATATAGCATTAGTATATATATATATATATATATATATATATATATATATATATATATATATATATATATATATATATATATATATATATATATATATTAATGTATTTATGACGAAATAACAAGAGAAATAAATCCTCAAATGCACTTCACTATAAAATCAATATTGCCCCGATGACGTGTCATCTATCATACAGAAACCAAATAGTAAATAAAAAAAGTAGGCATTGGCAAACTGGGAGCTTCCTTCGATACCAGCGACTCAAATTCCCGGGGGTTTTTTTGCAAAAGCGCAACGATTAATCTATTCCCACTGACAGGCGTCCGCGGCAGAGGCGCTTCTCGCCATACATTAGCCTTGTAGTAGTCGGAGGAAGACAACGGATCTAGTCTTGTCTCCGAGTGAATGAATGATTCGCGGATTATCAACGGGAAGCATTGTTCATCGATCTCGCGGAAGAGACAGACGGATTCGTTTTTGAATGTAGTCATCCGCGGAGGACTCTTGAGTGGCCTTCAATTTTAATTTATTAAGTACTGAGACACCTTTATAATTATTGAGATAAAATCTAAAAACATCTAGAGCACTGTATCCCAAAGTGGTCTAACTGTAAATGAGGGTCTACGAGAGTGGATCCCATTTAAGCAGATCATCACCAAAATTTAGGCATTCTGTAAATGTCATAATTGAACACATATTGAACCTATGTACTAACATAATAACGTTGTTAATCATGCATTAAAGCCTTTCGCAAGAAGGTTTTTGATAGCTTTTCCATCTTCATACCACATAGAAAAGGGTTTCAGTGCAATTGTCAACCTTCTTACAAAAAAAAGAAATTGTTGTTCAACGTTTACATACCGACATAAAATATGGCGCACCCTTTATATCAGATGTCAAAAATATGTTTGAAGATGATGAATTTGTAAAAATTCAATATAAGCAAGGCTTCTTTCTACGAAACGTCTACGAAAAAGTACTACGAAAAACGTCTACGAAAAAGGTACTACGTCTACGAAAAATAGGAAAACTCGACAAGGGGTCGATGGGACAAAATAGTTTGGGAACCTTTGATCTAGAACATGGGTGGCCAAACCGTGGCCCGCGGAGTATATGAAAAATATATATGGTCGTATGCATATGTTTTACAAAATATATTTGGACAAGGAGAAATATCCTGCATTATAGAAACATGCTCTATCGATGATTTCGCTATTTGGAAACACTTCTATGAACAGCTTTTTACTCGAATGAAGCAAATTATATCTATTATGAGAACACGAATTACTGATGAGCATTTGGAAAACTGACAAAAAAATCAGACGTCTCACTAAAATTTATTATATTATGTTTATTTTTTTATTATTACTTTGTATTGCGTTATCTAATAAATATGTTTGATTCAAAAACACTATATTCTTGCTTGCTTTGTATATTAAATGAAAAAGGTTGGCCACATATGATTTAGAATATCATTGTATTCGTGATATACTTCAGAATCTCTGATCGCATGAATTTCAATTTATCTCATTATCTAATTCAGGCACCTTTCACCCTTAATTTTGAGCGGTCATTAGGGATGGACATAACTACCAATTTCAATAATCCCTTTTCCGAAATTGATGGATGATTATCCCCTATTAAGTGGACAAGTTTAAACGCCCTCGGGCAGATGAGGGCTGGACAGAGCACAGCTCTTCTCGCGTTAGCCCTCTGTTATACTCACTGAGGTCAAATCGAATAACGATTTGGGTTCTCCGCGTTATACGTGGTCTAAGTGTCAGGCCGTTAGGGCAGCTGAGCACTGGGACCCAACCCTCTGCCTACGTGCTAAATTTTATATTTAACACTTTGACTGCCGACTAGGCGATAACTCGTAGATTGCGTTCTTATCTAGGACGCCAACTACGAGCTATCTCGTCAAACTTGCCATTTTTGTGCAACTACGAATATATATATAAAATACATAATATATTATATATTACACTGATCTATTATATATCAATTTCTGAGATACTACTGACGAATATGGACGCGTATCTATGATTCAGCTTTAGCGAAGCGATAGGTCGAAACGTGTAAAGAGTTTTTAATAATATAATGTGATTAAAACAAACCGTCATTTGAGGCCAGATTTCTGAAAATCGCCGTGGCAGTGAACGTGTTAATATACATTTGTGCATATTCCTGCATAAATTTAATTTTTATATTTACAATAATATTTATTATTTTGAAAATACAATTAGCTGGGCATCAAATATTTCACTTCAGTATATGTTTTTTTAAAATTATCATTTCAATTAAAATACTAATGATAGTATCCACTCTCTTGTTATTAATAAGGCGTTGTAAAGTCTACATACTTAATGGTTTGAATTGTATATAAAAATATATGAAAAAAATATTTTGGGTCCGAACTTGATATTTCATTACTTTTAGAAAGTAAATTTTTTATTCATTCTTATTTATATATATAAACGATGAAAGTAATGAATTCACGTGTATATATAGATTTTTTTATATGTATATATATATATATATATATATATATATATATATATATATATATATATATATATATATATATATATATAGAATATTTCGTTGCAAGATAAGTGTCATCTTTGCTGGAAGTTGATTTAGTGTTGCCATTTCATAAATCCTGCGGAAGGATAATTGACGGGATTCACCATCGCAATGTAGACAAAAACCAGAAGGAAGGTGTGATTCACGCACAATTAAAGCCGGCCTCGCTTTGTTCAGCCTACATAATGACGGCTGCCATTTTGGAATCATTCCTCTTCTTTTTATCGCTTTTTAATATTTTGGGAAAAATTCGAGTTTTTATAAAGGAATGACTATGGGATAATAGTATCCCATAGTCTTCTCAGTCATATATATATATATATATATATATATATATATATATATATATGTGTGTGTGTGTGTGTGTTATTCAAAATCTATTAAAGTTTAATAAAAGGTTTATATCAACACAATACGATGGCTAAAACCTTCAATAATTTTAAGGCTGTAATGCCGGCTGTAATTTTTTTATAAATTTTAATGTTACAAATTATTGAACAAAAAATAAAAAATACTTTATTTAGTCCACTTTACATGAGATTCATTAAGTGAATGTATTTATTTCCGATTTTAACATATCCGATTTAATAAGATGTTATGTTTGGTTTATTGATTAAAATTTTTTTTTTAATAAATCAATTATTATATATACGCGATTACAAGGTCATGCCAAATATTTAAAAAAATCACATCTGGTATAAAAAAGCAGTACGTTGCTTTTATCCGAAATTGGGACGAAGAAGGGTGCTAACGATGACGGTGATGCTTTTTACGGCACCACCCTCTCTCTCTGAAACTCTTTGACTGAAGTTTTTTACTGCTTTTCATGGGGGAGGATTTGAATTTTAGAGTCTCGTTTCGATCAGCGTCGGTAGGTGTCTCGGCGCTGAAAAGTCACGTCCGGCCGCCATGACATCTCTGCTGATCTCAAGAGCACTCCGAGGGGTCCCTTTGTTTTTTGCTACCTTCCCTGCCGCTGAAAGAATCTGAAAAATAGCGCAAGCGCTTCGTTAAAATTTAATTTGCAAAAAAAATACATATATTTCTTGAAATTATTTTAAAAAAGGACTAATTTGTTTGTAACAATTTTAAGTATTTCACTCAAAAAAATTTAAATGGTATTCCACCAAGTACTCTCTGTCAAAAGTATTGAATTTCTTAACAATTTTAAGTGTCGGTAGTGAAATTTAATAAAATGAAACATATATGTAACCTTGTTGAGAGACAAGGCATTTGATTGGTGAAGATCCATTATTATAATGTTATAAGTAACTTTGTATTCCGTCTTCACTTTGAGTTTATTAATTTTTTTACATGACAGAATAAAAAGTTACTTTTATCATTATATATATGTAACAACACGGAAAACTATAAATGAAGCGAGATTTTACGATATTGTAGTTTTATTAAAAATACTCTTAATGGTACATCTGTATTTTTGTCTGTATAAATATTACACTTTTATTTATATAAAAAAATAATATATGTGCCTCTTTGATAGAAAAATGACGGTGTATTGATTTTAAATTGTTTTAATAAAGTATATGTCTATTTTGGGGATTGAACGTCAATCAAGTGCGTTTTAATTAACTTTACAGGCTTATATTACTTACTAATATGATTGGGCATATTTTTTCACACATTGAAAATTATTTAAAGAAACTCTCAGAAAAATATCATCCTACACAAGTCACGATGATATTTTTTTGAAAGTTTCTTTAAATCATTTTCAATATATGAAAAAATATGCCTAATCATATTGGTTAATAAAGTATGTTGAATGTCAGAGACACATAAGAATTTATTTTTACAGAAAAATTATAAGACTGTATAATTTAAAAAGGGTGTATCTTAGCATTGCAGTATTTAAAAATAATTCAAATTATAAAAACACTCAAATAATATTTTTTTTTGTGTGCGTGCTTTCATGAGTTTTTCCAGGAGATGATAACAAAAGAAAAAGATTTTAATGCTGATGTCAGATCTTTTTACGCGAGGTATTTTTTGTGAAACGAAATCTTTGAATAAGCCCTAATATATCTCTCAGCTCTTAAATTCTACGTAAACTGTACATATGTTAGTACATTCTCACATTTTTCATTTCTAAAACGAGGATTTTCAAGTGGTTTTCATGCAAATGTATAGCTTTAATGATATTTTTAGACTAAAAGGTTACTTTTGCTTTTAACCTGAGCTTTTAAGTAAAACTTTGATTGCATAGGCGAAGCTTTCGTATTTTCTGAAATTAATCGACGAAGAGTATTTACTTAAGTGTTAGTTTTTTCAGATATAACACTATTCACACAAATGTATATATTTATTATTTCTGATAAAATATTTTAGTATAACTATTCATCATATCTTGTTGAAGCTAAACTATTATTTTTATCAAGTAAAAATGCAATGTAAAAAAAATAACCTAATATTTATTAATATATTTTATGTATTCATATGTAGGGTTAAAGCACAGGAATAGAGCACGTTTTTATTTTGCTTTGGCGGAAACGGTCGTGGCTGGATTTAATGAAACCTTAGACTTGGTTTTCAATTAGATACAAATGATTTCATAATAAGTGCCACCACTTGTACTAAAATAATATGCAATGTCGACGATATAAAGATAGTTTAATGCATATAACTTAAAAACGGGTAAAAAACTTGAAACGGGATCGTCTCGGATGTTATAAAATATTTATTTATGACAATCGAAATATTAGTAAAAATTTACAGCACTATGGTAATCATTTTATATTTACAAAAAAAATAGAACGAACGGACGAAGTAAATTTTTGCAAAATATGTGTTAAGTACTATAAATAATACAAAGATATATTTTTTCTTATGTAAGGCTTTATTTTAGGTTACTAGAGCACGATTTATTTCAGTCGATTTACAATTCGATTTTGGCAAATCCATTATTATTTTGCAAAACCTCTCACTCGGCAATGCGACAAGATATGGAGTACAAAAAAATTGAAACGGGTCAGAGTTCATCTATCAATCGCGATTAACAAGCCGAATCGCAGACTGAACGATTGCCTCCCCTAAGAGAAATTCAACCCCTCGCACTACCGAGGCAAAGTAATTGATAAATAATCTAAATAACGATTTAAATTAAAGACTATAAGAGGCAGCAATAACAAAGTAGTGTGAGTCCGAATCTAATGTGTGTTCTGAAAAGAATCAAGTAGTTTCGTCACTGCTCCGTTTGTGGGTTTGTTAGCAATTCATTTGTGTCCAGCATCAGCAAAATAAATATTTTCTAAGAATAAAATTTCCAAAGGCAAATACTGCTATTTTCGTTTATAAAAAGCAGCGTCGCTTTCGACGCAATCATACCAGCTATTTTAACTGCTTCTATTTTTCGACTCACCTCAAACAAATACATTATTCATAGGACAGACAGGGCCGCATTGGCTTCACCTAGTTTCAGTCGTATTTTCTAAAGTGCGGATACAGGACAATGGTTTATTGCGCCATGTACAGCATTTCATATTAAAGTACGAACATATGGGGCAGTACGTGATCTTCCTTGATGAATAATAAAATAAATAGGTGAATTATTTATATTTTATTTGTTTATATTTTGTCACATTGTATTAGGTGTACATTTAGGTTTTAAAGGATTTTCAAGAGATGACGTTACTAGTATGAAATTGAAACGGACAGTGTTACAACTAACTTTATTTTATAACCCTATCATTAGGATTTTTTTTTCATTATGTGTCATTTCGCTGAAGTGGAAACAACTCAGTTTTTGTGTGCTCCGAATACGTCAACTTTTGTGCCGACAAAACACAATTTGCGGGAAAGCTTACTTTTCGCTTCCATTTGAAGAAAAGTGCTGCTGTAGGCCATCGAATGCTGCAAGAAGCTTACGGAGAACATGCTTCATCGATTTCCATGTGTAAATTTTGGTATAAACGTTTTAGAAGTGGTAATTTTAATACCAATGGCAAAGAGCGCGAAGGGCGGCCAGAAAAGTTTGAGGATGCCGAATTGGAGGCTATATTGGGTGAAGACTCGTGCCAAATGCAAGAAGAACTCGCAAAAACATTGGGAGTTACTCAAAATCCATCGGAATGGTCCAAAAGTTTGGATATTGGGTGCCGTATGAATTGAAGACGAGAGACGTCGAACGCCGTTTTTTACTTGAAAAAAATCCTTGAAAACTTATTTGTACAGCTAATATTATATTAGTAAATGGATTGATTTCTCTAATGAACGTTTGATTAAAATATTACATACCCGTGGTTTGTAAAATTTAGATATTGTTGATTATTTTATTAAAAAAATGTATGCTAAGGTTAAGTGAAGATTATTTATTGAATAAATACCGGAAGTATATGTGCGGGGCTGTATATACGCGCATAATATTCATCTTTGCATAAAACTGCGTTCATTCTTCCTTATTGGATTCTAACCCTCCTCGACTGGCTCGGTTCCTCCTCTGTGGGAAGAGAATTCCTTCTAGAAGGTTCAAGAATATTCTAGAAAGTTCAGGAAGGATCTTCGGTACTTCTTAGCGTCGTTATTGTATTGTAAAGAAAGAAAATCAAACAGAGGCGGGATCTTAAGTTTCTTATTGCGGATAAGATAGAGCGGTAACCGTTCTCGTACTGATAAGTAAAAATTTTTTTTTATTAAGTTAATACATCATGAAACATTCAAATAGTAAAATAAATAAATATAAAGGACAGCTTATGGATAGATGTGTATAATCAGAATAACAAATTAAAGAAATTACATGAAAATTGTTCAAATCAAACAAATAATTGGATTAATTTGGTAAATGTATTACAGGTGTATTATATAATTCAAATAATTAAAAATACTGAAAATGTTTATTATTTCACTTTGATTTGGGCCCTAGACCTTGTAGACGTTAAGCAAGTGCGCCAGTCATTATATCGCAAGTCAGTTTCAAGAATATTAAAAATAAAATGTTCTCGGATATGGTACATAATGGTCACCCTATTCGCAGATGAGCAGTGGAGTCCGTTAATCACGTCTAGAGACGCTATTTGCCTGAAGTTCTGAGCTTTATACTCTGTAGCGTTTATTTGCAGATCTTCCCGCAACTCAATACTTTTCAATTTATTCCCCGACATAATGGATGTCTGTGGAATATTGCACTCCATAACTCTGGATGGGTTTCTTTAATGCATTTTTCTACGTCAGTGTTTATTTGTGGATTTTTACAGATACAAAAAAAAACTGAATCAATTGAAAGAATTCGTTATAAAAAAGTGTTTCATTGCAAAAATATCCAATGACACTTTTAGTCATAAGTGGGAACTTTTTCAAAAAAATATCAATTGCCAAACTTTATTTACAATGATAGAATGTAAATAAAATGCTTTTGCCTAGAAGAAGAATTTCTTGAAAAGTAAAAACTCTCACAAACAACGGTAATCGACGTTTCGTGCCCATTTGGCAATTTGTATGTGTTGCTTTAATAACATTATTACAAATTATACCTGTTTTTACTGAATATATGAATAATAAAGATTATTTGTGGCAGTCAATTTATAATTACACAAATTGAAAGTAAACGGAAAACGCCAATTACCTAAAACCTACACAGTTTATTTTTATAAACGAAATTGGCTGATAAGAATAAATGTCTGTCTCCTTCTATTTAAGGGATAAAGTAATTGTCTCGTACAAAGGGAGAAGAAGCTGGGCTAATATTGAAATTTATTGAAGAAGGCTGCGATACCTCGCGCCCCGAGTAAGTAGGCTTTCGCTAAAGTCAATATTGACACAGACCCTAAAAGCCAGTCTGTTACACACACGTCCACTCTGGCTCTGATGAAAAATCTGTTCGTTTGTCACGAACACTGTGGCGTTAAAGCATCCACGTACGTAACAAATAACGCTCTTACTCAAAAATTGAAATAACGCCACATTTGAAACCTGAGGTACAGATTTAGTCTGAAAAATGAAATTATTTTGCTTAGTAAAGAAGAAAATAAGCTTTTGAAATGATAAATGAACTTTTATCATGTATACAAAATATTGACAAGTTATCACCTGAAATAATCAAGATGTTTTTTTTAGAAATCGATAATATTATGGAAAAATAAAATGTTCCCAAAACAAAGCTCGTCGTATCAAAACAAAGATTAGAATCGGTGACTTCTGGATTTAGAGGCTTTGTTCAGAAGCCAATAAACAAACTTATTTGAGTTCCAGTGTTCTTCTCTAAGAACCCTAGCATGAAACAGGATACTTTCAACTATTTGTACTTATCCTATTGTTGTCATATTGAATTACGATTTTAGTTTATTTAAGTTAATATTAAATTACACAACGCTTTTACAATGGCTGAAAAACAAAAATGGTAAACCATTTTATACAATCTTCACGTTGAATTTAGTTGGTTATTCGTAGAATATTCATCAATCTTGTTTATGCTGAGATAAATAATTTTTAACTTGATCATAATTATAATCTTGAATAATTATTTCAGATAAAGTAATACGGCAAAATACAATTTATTTTTAAATTTCTGTAACCAAAAACTGTTTTGTAACTGCCTTAAGAAGTGATACAAATATAGTTTAGAATAATTCTCGGAATGCTATTTTCGTTTTTTTAAATTTCATTTCAAACAGTATTTTTTTTGTTTTATTTTAAATTAACTGTCACCAAACCCTTAATATAGTTAAAATACAATCTTCTGCAAAAATAAATGCTATGAGCTGTGCGATAGTCTGGCGTTTAAATGGTGAAAAGAAGTTTTCAGTTTCAGGCAAGAACATCTCGTAGAGGTAATAAAGTTAACGGGTGTTCGGCTCTGCCAGGTATTTCTACAGGAAACTTTGTGTCAACTCATTAAGACTGTTTCTTCCTCCCAAGAAAGTTGAAAATTAATTTAAACAAAAATGCACATTACCAATGGCCATCTTTTTCACTCGTAAATCTAAAAGTTAAATATACCTACATTTTATCAAATTATTTTTAGAAATTTGGTAGTACAGAATATATGTTATTTTAGTGAGTACTTTTGACTAACGATATTTTTAAATAATGCTTGAAAATATCGTAAGACGTTAATGACCACTTAAATAAAAAATGTACCACTTTTATTTCAGAGTGCTTTTTTTCTTGTAAGCTGTTAAATGTCATTGAGTAAAACTTTGCATTTTGCAGTCACCAATAAAATATTATACATGTTTATCCAAATTGACGGTTTTTTTTAATAACATCAGTTGTTTGAGTCAAAAAATAAACTACGTATTAGATTTTTTTGTTTTATGTGGTAATATTTTTTTTATCAAACTATTTGCTTGTCACTCATTTTTAAAATTGGCAACTCCGTTTTTTTTAAAATTTGTTTTTCCGTTAAACAAATCTCGAGAGTCTGCTTATGGTGTTTGCTTCAACACGTGCATGTACAGGTCCTTGTGCGTCATTCTAAAAGGAACTCAAAGTATCCTGGCGCCAGGAAGCCGCCTAAGTGATTACCAAGACGCTTGCCAACCAGAGGGTGGGCAGTGCACTTATCGGCTGAGGAGAGTGGGCTGCCGAGGGTGTACCAGGAACCCGGCTTGAGAAAACACAGACTTAATCTATGAATAATATTGCGTTTTTAGGGTTCCCTGAAACTTTGCTCTATTGCATAGGCTCCCAAACTATTTTGTCCCGTTGACCCCTTGTCGAGTTTTCCTGTTTTTCGTAGACCCCTGCCTTGCTAATATTGAATTTTTGCAAATTCATAATCATCAAACATATTTTACTTAAGACAATTTTTTTTTTTAATATTTTGACTTATAAAATTAAGTTTTGGACCACTGACTTTTGATTAAAATCACCTGGTTCGATCTTGAGTTATAACTAGGTATTATAAGCTTAGTTAGACCCACTACACATAGGCTCCCAAACTAATTTGTCCCGTTGACACCTTGTCGAGTTTTCCTGTTTTTCGTAGACCCCTGAATTTTTGCAAATTCATCACCTTCAAACATATTTTTGACATCTGATATACAGGGTGCGCCATATTTTATGTCAGTATGTAAACATTGAATAACTGTTTCTTTTTTTTTTGTAAGAAGGTTGACTACTGCACTATCATTTTAATATTTTGATAGCTGCTAGTGCAGCTATCAAATATAATATATATATATATTAGGGTGTCCCTTAAAAATCAAGTTCAATATTTTTTTACGCATACCTTCTTAAAAGTTTAGTAATAACCCTATATTGTCTAGAAACAAATATTAGTTCGATTTATAAACGATAACCCGTGCCGACTTGCGATTTTAACTTGTCCATACAAGTTGCGTAAGTACTGCGCTGTGACTTGTAACTGCATGTTTTATTTGTCATTTCATACGTGATTTTTGAGATTAGTAGTGTTCCATTGTTTAGTGCGTTAACATGTCGGTGGAATTACGGAGTGATAAACAAAATAATTTCCTTATCGGTTTGCCTAGATATCAAATAAATGGTGCAAAATTACCATCTAATCGACAAATTCCCTCGGTCCTATTTTACAATATTCGTGAGGTTAAACTGATTGTTAGTGAAAGTGAAAATCTTGTGATTAGGGAGTGCATCATATATTGGGAAAAAGCAAGAATTCCAACAAGGGCATATCCTAACTGCGTGAAGAAACTTGTTGATTTATATCATGTTTGGAGAGAGTTGCAAAAAAAATTGTAAGAAAACTCAGGTTACGTTCAAGAGCCGTGAGAACAATTTCAAAATTGATCTTGATAATTTGTTTGATATTGCACATGCTGATGCTTTTGAGAGAATGAAAATAGAGTAAGATAAATTATTTTTAATGAAACAGAGAGAGCCAGATCGACAAGGATGCTTAGGTGGTGTTGATAAAAAATTGTCGGAAAAAGAAGATAGATCTAAACAACGACGATTGGAAGAAGAGGAAAGGGTTGTAAGACAAAGATAACCACTAGCTGCTGAAACTAGAAAATCAAGGGCAGAAGCAATAAAATCTGACTTCTTTGGAAGTAATGTACTCGACGTAGTCACAGTCCATTGGGATGGAAAACTATTACCCGGGTTAGATGTACGAAGTTCTAAAGAAGAACGCTTGCCAGTTATTGCTTCGTTTGACGATAAGGAACAGCTTCTTGCAGTGCCAAAACTAGAACATTCTTCTGAAAAACATCAAGCTAAGGCTGTCTCAACAGCTCTCTTTGACTAGAACCTTCACGATAAAGTACAAATAATGTGCTGCGACACAACAGCTTCCAATACTGGCCGTTTCAATGGAGCTTGTGCTATTTTGGAGAAACTTTAGGAAGAGAATTGCTGCTCGTCTGTCGTCATCATGTTTATGAATTGGTCCTAAAAGCTGTCTTTGAAAGCAAAATTAAGTAAATTACTAGTAGCCCAGATACTCCAATGTTTAAAAAGTTCAGAGAAAATTGGAAAAACATCGACGCTAGTAACATTGAACCATCTCTTAATTTCGTAAAACAACGTGTTGCCGAGACAGACATTCAAGCTTTGTTAATATTTTATAAGGCAGAATTAGACAAAGGTTATGTAAGAGATGACTACCGCAAATTGGTCGAACTGTGCGTAATATTTTTGGGAGGAGACTCAGAGGAAAAATTAAAACTAAGCCCCCCCAAAGCCATGCATCAGGCACGCTGGATGGCGAGAGCGATCTATTCTTTAAAAATGTGTTTACTTCAGTCACAATGCAGAATAACTGCGAAGGACAAAAAGACTCTACAAGATGTTTGCTTATGTTTGTAAAACACTGGATGATTTCGTATCGGAAAAGAGCAAACAATTTTTATCACGACTGCAGATCGACGACAGTTTTCTAAAGGAAGATGTATCTTCTTGGAATAATAATAGTGCTTTTGTGGAAGCTAAAAGAAAAATAAGTTATTTGAGGGTTGTGAATGATACTGCTGAAAGGGCTGTTAAAATGATGCAAGATTTTAACGGACTTATCGCGGCTGAAGAAGAACAAAAACAGTTCTTGCTGCGCTGTGTCCAGGAACATAGAAAATTGTATCCGGACTGTAAAAAAACAACTCTATAAAAAAGTTACCCTGACTGATTGTTATTACTTTATGTTTTTGATTAAAGATTAATGTTCATTTAATTGAATTTTTACTATTATTCACTTAATTTATTGCATTTATAATGATTTTATACCAGACCGAAATATCAAGACAAAACACGTTTTTTACTAAACTTTGAAGCTCGGTCGGCACTAGTTGCAATTTTTCTAGAAAGATGAAATTTTATATTTGAGTATCTTATAGCATTAGTAAAAAATGTAGAGGGTATGCATTTCGAAATTTGAAAAAAAATTTTTTTTGGTCATATAAGGGACACCCTAATATATATATATAAAAACCTTCTTGCGATAGTCCATAATGCAGGATTAACAGCATTATTATATAAGTACGTAGGTTCAATCTGTGTTCAATTATGACATTTACGGAATGCTTAATTTTGGTGATGACCTGCTTAGATGGGATAAACTCTCGTAGACCCCCACTTACAGTTCGTGGACCTGAAATTTAATTTTTAGCTGTCATCGACCCCTTGAAGGGCGAAATAGACTCCTGGGGGTCGATATTGACCACTTTGGGAACCATTGCTCAATTGTATCAAACCGGACGCTTGAAATTATTTCAGGATGGAGTTTGCTTGGCTTGGCATACATAAATTACTTAAAATGCAAGCAGCTTGCTTTGTGTGAGTTACCGTAATAAAACCCTGCTATATACTATCATGAAACTAAATATAATTATGTGTCTGAGTTCAGTGTTTCAAACAAAGCCTTGAAATAACAGATTTCCCTCTATTAACGTTTTCATGCAATTCGGATAAAAACCCATTACTTTGGACTGAAAAAATAAATTATTTTAATTGAATGTGCATTTATTTCAACATGGAAAATATTTCGTTTCGACCTAAAATATTATGATTAATTATATTTGTAACGTCACTAATTGAGTTAACACTTAAAAATTCGCCCTTTAAGGGTTGATCAAGCGTCTGACCTCTTTTAGCACTTACACCAAAACTTCCCTATTTTTAAAAATCTGTCAATCGGCAATTTTTTATCTGATTTGAGAAGCTCATTAATCTTTCCGAATTAAATGTCCAAAATTTCCTTTTAATTACTGAATTTTATTTTTCCATAATAAATCACATCATAATCAAGCTGTAATTAATTAATTTTAATCTTAGATGGACGCTTCAACGGGCGCGACCCCAAAAGAGATGAAAAATATATTTTTTTTACTTCAAAGAAATAAAGTATAATTTTTGATAAATTTCGGAAACAGAGCAATTACTTTATTAAATGTCAGAAATATTGCATTAACACTTTATCAGTATATAATAATTAAAAATCTTGAGAATACTATTTTATGCAACAATCTTCTACGTATATATTTTTTGGTTGCTACAGAAATTTTTGAAAGAAAAACAGCTTAAATGTCCACCGAGATAAGCTTATTTTTTAATGAATATTTCAGAAATATAAAATAATAAAAAATTCCCATATTTATAATATTATTTATCATTTTAAACAGCTTGAAAAATAGCAAAAATATCTTAACATGCTTTGGAGAGAACACATTGTCTACAAAGAGATTCTTCAGACACTGAAAATTTAAAGCCCATAGCAATAATGATTACCAAGTTTTTTATAAAAATCTATAATTTTTTATTAGCTATCTTTTTTTGTATGTAACAATAATATTTTTCTATGTGAAATACCTTACGCACCCCGAAGGAAGTGTCTTTCCTTCATATTCATAAGCTAATGACGTAGAAATACCCCATTAGGCAGAAGTGTTTTGAAGATACTTCTAGAAAATACAGATAGAAAATCTGCCAACAATAGACCCAGAGATTAATGATTTCTCATTTTTTACCGACGTTTTGTTATGAATACTTTTGTCTCTATTGTTTGCCTAAAGATGAAAACGTATGATATTTTGTTTTAATAAAAAAGACCAAAAATATTTTTAATTATAAGTATGTTTAATATTCCATACATTCGTGATTCGTTTTGTTATTATTTTATTATCTAAAGATATCAAACCATATAAAGGAAAAAATTGATTGTTTCATAAAACCCTTTTCCAAAATAATTTAACAAACAGACCGAGTGAAGGTACTTTTTTATTTAATTAACTTTGATAACATACTTTTAATACGAATTTTCAATTTGATTTTTTTAAATATATATACTAATGAAACAACTTTCCTTTTTTTATTTTTTTAAAACGTTTATATTGCCTCCTATAGAATTACAAGATAGATCTTAATATTTATTAAATTATTGCATAGCATTGTCTGATTATATCAGAATTGTTCTTGAAATATAATAACAATTTTTAATAATATTAATTCAGTAACATTGAATTAAAGCTTAATCATCATAATGTTATTAAAAATATATACATCTCTGATAAAATGTAATATTTTATAAACTTATCTTCTCATAAATTTAAAGTAAGAGAAGATTTTTACTCTTTAACTTCTAAGTGATTTATTTGTGACAACTGGTGGATGTTAAATAATTTAAATCAAAATATTTCCAGTTTACTCTCAAAAAGTACTTAAACATTAAGGAATTCGAAGATTTTTCAGCGTGCCATGAAATTCGCGATGAATATCTCAAGATTCGTGATACTTGAGAAAAACCTAATAATTAGTCTCGAGTAAATCCGATGATGAAGCATGAACTCTCTGATGATAAACAGGCACTCACAGAAGAGTTGCAAAATATTACTTTCAATCAAAAATCTACAAATGTTTGAAAAGTAATTTCATTAAATTCAATTTTATTAAATTTATCACTAACCCTTCTCCAGTAAAATGATATCACAAGCACAAGTTATAAAAAAATATATTTTTCGTTTGCAGATAAATTTGGATTTTGTTAAAATAAGCTTAAAAACTAAATGCTGAAATTATTGATAGTAAAATTCTCTCAGTCTAATCATTATAATTTATTTGGATTTTGAAAACATGGGCTGTCTTTATAAAAGAAATAATTTAACTTACTGGTTAGAGTAGTTTGATTGATAACTATTATACAAAACTAGAGTATATACCATAGGTTCCCAAAGTGGTCAATATCGACCCCCAGGGGTCGATTTCGCTCTTCAAGAGGTCGATGACAGCGAAAAATTAAATTGGGGGTCCACGAACTGTAAATGGGGGTCTACAGGAATGGACCCCATTGGCCATGCTGGCCACAATATTTTCGACGATATCCACACTGAGTTAACACAACTGAATGACTATTTTCAATGTACAGCGTCACTATTTCGGCGCATTGTTTCAGTGTGAAACATTTTTAAAATTGTACTGAATTAATGTTTCAAAACATGTTTACTCAAGTTAATCGGTTTATAAATGTCAAAGATATTCAATATTTACATACCGACATAAAATATAGCGCACCCTGTTTTATAAAAATTAAATATTAGCAAGGCAGGGGTCTACGAAAAACAGGAAAAATAGTTTGGGAGGAGAGTTTGGGGTTAACTCGATTACATTTGGCCGTATTATTACAAATTTTTTCAATATTTGTTTTTAAAACCACGTATGTTCATCACCAACTAGTTAAACAAAAAATTGAAATTATGCGATCTGCTAACTTTCTGAATATCGAAATGCGATTCAGGTTTGTGCTCTCTTCAAAATATATATTTTACTGTAGCCATGTAAAGCTTTTAGACTCCATTAGTTATATTTGGTGAGAGTGTTTTTAACGGTGTTTGTAGCTTTTAATATATAAACATTTTAAGTTTCTTAATTGTATTATTTTTGAGTAAAATACTTGAGTTATTTTCCACATGTTCGTTTTTATTTGTGACCGGTTTCGCCAACCTTTCACGTTGGCATTATCAAACAGAGATTTATTTCTTAATTGTGATTGTATCTGTTCTTGTGATGAACAAAAGTTGTCGTTAATTTACTTTGGTTATTTGGATAACCTCACCATTCGTCCCTGTTATCGTATTTGCATCAACAGTTATGAAAGAGCTCAGCGTCTGCGGAGTAGCGCACATGTCGTGTTCTGTCACTCACAGAACAATCCAGCCTTATTTTTATACCTGCCGTGGAAATTTTTCACTTGCAGAACCGTAAGGTTGCTTGTTACGTACGAGAGAGGAGGTAAAATATACAAAAAATACAAGAGCTGTTCTCAGAGATATCTTTTGCACAACCATACGGTAGAAATATACGCTGAAAGTACGAAACGTAGAAAACTGAGGTTGAATTATAATAAAGATTTAAAACTATTGTTATATTGCCTAGTTGTTGAGTTGAATAATCATTTGCATCCAATATTAATTTTATTTTACGATATGTTTCATGTGCATCGCGTTCACATAAAACGTCAAAAAAAAACTACTCAATTTTTTCTCTTGTGATTTTTCCTCGTCTTTGTTTTTACTGTGACTAATTTCGCTAAATCTCATAGGCATTTTTAAATAAAGACACTTCGTTTAATAATGTCAAATATATAAATTCTTCTATTCACCATTGTTTTGTTACCTACTAAGTATATTACGTTTTATTTACACGAGTAATGTAATGTGTTTCAAAAACATCACATTAATTTATATCTTCTTTCATTGCGGCGTGTGTTATTACTAAGCGCTCTTTACTATTAACGTGTATTTACACTCGTTTATAACGCGCTTTGAAAAGCAATTACAGTAATAATACAAAGAAACTCATCTGCAAAGGTAATCTTCTACTTGAAGGCAAAAATAAACACGTAAGCACTCACTCAGCCAAGTGCCTATTTTCCTTCGAATCTACAGCAAAGGTGACAAGTACTTCCTTTCTATGAAGATACGCCATCAAGTACTAGAATGTTAAGATTGTTTTTGATTATCCGACCTAAATTATACCAATGTTAAAATAGCTTTATAAACACAATTAGTATATAGTATAAAACGTTTTCATGTAATGAAAACAAAACAGGTAGGCTATCTTTTATCGTAGCCTCATCTTTATATTTTATTCACAAGTAGGAGACATCCAAATAAAGTATAAAACCAAACGTATTTATACAAGGTAAAAAATACAGGTTACCGACCGATCTGAATCTATTATAGTCGATTGAGGCTTTTTGTGGTCGTTTCTGGTTGAATATAAAAAAACCACGCGGGTTTTCTCCCTTGCATTAAAAAACCATATAATTTTTCTGAATAAAATAAATTATATTTATCCACCCTAAATTGACTGTACATTCATTTGATTTTTTTTACTGTATGGTAATTCTATAATAATATTTATTATAATATACTTAAAAAAAACTATTTTTTAACTTTTTTTCAAATAAGAAGAAAATCTGCAAAATTTATTTCATATTTTATCTTAAATTTTTGAAAAAGTTGATTTAAATTTGTACGGAAATTCACATATTTTTGGGAATTTTTCAGGGGATTTTCAAACAATGAAAATTATCCTTTCATGACTTTGTCATTGTTAAAAAAATCAAAATTGGAGTTGAAATGTTCTTTAGCCATTCTTGTACCTTTGTGTTATTTTTATCTGCCTAGCTCAAGGCTTCAGCCGCAAGATTTATGACGAAGCGTCACACGAAAAAGAAAATATTGACTTTAAAACCTTAAAACCATATTTTTAAGCAATTTTTTTTTAAATTTATCTTACAGATTAAATATTCTACCTGAAAATTTTTGTAGTAGTATAAAAATCACATTTGAATGTGAAGCTAAAATATAAGGTTTGGTTGAACTGTTGTATATAAAACAAAATATTGACTTTTAAAACTTTAATCCGCAATTTTTAATATGATCCTATTTTTTATTTTACTTAAAAACATTTCAATATTAGCATATTAAATATTAATAATACAATATTAAAGCATAACTGAATTACTGGAACATTGAAAATCCATGATGACGCTAATCAGCCATGAAGATAATTTTATAATTATATTGATACCCAGTTAGTGAATCAATAAAAATAATTTTAATTGAGTTCAAATTTGCAATTTTTGTATATGATTTATTTGTATCTACTGTATTTAAGATTTATTTAAATAAAGGCAATAAAACTTCTATTTTAAGTAATATATTTCAAATTACTTGACTTCAGTAAAAGTCAGTATATCTTTATTAGATCATGTGATATTTTTAAAATAAATTCTGATTTTTTTTCATAAATATGCTTATATATATATATTGATTAAGTTTTCACATAAATACTTGATAAAAATTCTTGCTAAATTGCAGTGGCTCGTTAGGATTATTGGATAATGCACCGGCCATGTAAGCTTGGGGATGTGGGTTTGAATCCTACAAAAGTCACGATGATATTTTTCTGAGAGTTTCTTAAATCATTTTCAATGTGTAATAAAATGTGCCTAATCATATAAATACTCTATACTTATCTACAATAACTTATCTATAATCTACAACAACTGTTCTGAACTTTGCCATATGTTATTTTAAACGCCCTGTTTACAGTAGTTATTTTAAATTACATTTTCTTTCGCGTCCTTAAAGTTTGTAATCATGTGATTATATTCAGTATTTTGCAAGATGCAATCTATTTTAAATTGCCAAAGAGTATCTCGCTACAAATTCTGCAGCTTCCACCTTAAAAAAGCGCCGATACGTGGGTCTTCAGTCGGAAGGCTCTACGGCGTCTGTTCCAGACGCTGGGCTTAACAGAGGCTGCTCTGCCTGTAAATTGAGAATAACGTTCAATATAGCAAGCAAGGCTTTCAGAGGGTAGTTTCTTGTTATGGAGGAAGGCGGGGCGTGATTGCTCTCACCCTTACCCAAAGAGCGGCACGGAAACTGTTCACCATACATGGGATGTAAAAAATCTTTTATCCGAAAATATAACTTTACGTGTGTTATATGGAGCAAGCCTAGGATCGATATTGTCTAGCGGAAGTCTTCGTGAATACACAATGATAGTTCTTTCACTATAATTTATATATCCTATATCAATATTTTTGACAGAGAGTACTTGGTGGAATTCCATTTTAATATTTTTGAGTAAAATACTTGAGTGATTTTCCACATGTTCGTTGGCATTATCAAACAGAGTGATAATGCCAACGTGAAAAGTTGGCGAAACCGGTCACAAATAAAAACAAACATGTGGAAAATCACTCAAATATTTTACTCAAAAATATATCCTATATCAATAGTATAAGTAATTTTGTAAGATTGGCATTTTAATAATATTTATAATAAAACTCCTATATTTAATTTATCAGTTGTAATTCCCGCTTCATTCTTTCTTGTTTTTGAGTTCTTCGAGAAAAAAAGTTTGCTTAAATTTTTTGCAACTAAATTAAATATCATAATGATAAAAGTAGCTTTGTATTTTGTCTTCACTTATATTTCACTTATATAATATTTTTTGCATGACTAGTTTCGACCAAATAGACTAGGTCATCATCAGATGCATAACTTAACTTAGTTTAGTTAGTTAGTAAACTTGTATAGTTTACAAACCTACTTTTATTATTATAATAATGGATCTTCACCAATTAAATGCCTTGTTCCCCAACAAGACTAAATTAAATATAATGTATAAAAAAATGCACCTTGGGAAAGTGTAATAATATTATTCTGAGAAATGATAGCACGTAATAAACAAACAAAATAACTTTTACTGCAGTATTTGGAGACACCAAAAAATACTTTAGAATTTATTAATAAAAAATATATTTATAAAGAGCAAAAAATGTTTGTAAGCTGATCACTCCACCTCGTATTTTTGGGATATTTTTTTGAAAACTTGATATAAATTTAAAAAAATAAACCAACCTGTGATTTAGAATGTGATTTTATAGTATATCTAGTGCGTAAATCGCTCTTTAAGAAATGATAAAAAAAGTTGAATATGTAATAATTTATGCGAAAGGTTTGCATATTTGAATATTTTGCTCTGATATGTATTCGTAAACACGATCAACAAAAATCTTTACCATAAAAGATGAGAATATATATTTGGTTGGGAATCTTGATGAAAAAAATATATTCTCAATGTTCCGGGAAGAGATATTCAACGTCAAAATTAATTTAAATCATAGTTATTATTGAAGAAATCAAATTTAATAACATTATCAATTTTTGATTTAATATTCTCAAATGCTTATTTGTATTCCATACAGTGGATACTTCTAATGTGAAAGAATCCTGTATAATAAAATAGTTTAACCACATAATAATAATAAAAAATATATAAATAAATCTACATGATTTTAATATGTTTTTGAAAATACCCTTATACATAAAGACATTGTTTTATTTTATCGTAGAAGATTTTAAAAATTTTATGTGCTTGTAGAATTCACAAACAAAACAATACCCATTTAAATGTTTTTTTTTTTGTTCTTGAAATTTATGGGAGGGTTTAAACCGCAGGAAAACTTTATTTTGTAAGTCCATAAGTTCAGTTTGAACTTTTTCTGAACACAGCTTTTATTTTAACGTGAACTCTGAAGTGCCCACCAAAGTCAAGTTTGTCGTATTTAAAAGAAATATTTTTAAATGTTAGTGGCAGTTTATTTCAACTTAAAAAAAAAATAAAATAAAACGGTCCAAAAAACAAGATATTTGTTTTCATAATTAGTCACATATAACTTTTTTAGCTTTATAGCGACTTTAGCAGATGTGGCTGATTTGATTCGCCTCCAGCATTAACCTTGTTGTATATAGAAAACTTTTTATTGCATCTGAAGATAATTTGAAGTGTTATCTAGATTAAAAAAAAATAAAAAAATAAAAATATATATATATATATTTATATATACGAGTATACGAGGACGGTCCGATAACTACTTAGCCTACAAAAGAACAACGAAAATCTTGGAAAAGTGGCGATTTATTTCTCAAAATAGTCTCCTTTTAGCTCGATACACTTGCGATAGACCCAGCGATGCTCCAACTTCTTTAACCCATCTGAAAAATACGTTTTCTCGAAGTCTGCAAAGTAGGCCTCCGTGGCGGCGATAGCCTCCTCATTTGACTTAAATTTCTGCCCGGCGAGTGACTTTTTCAAGTTTAGAAACAAAAAAAATCGCACGGAGCCAAATCTGGAGAATACAGTGGATGGGGGAACAGTTCGTCGTGCAATTCGACCAATTTGGCCGTGGCGACGGCGGAGGTGTGAGCCGGTGCGTTGTCATGGTGGAAGAGCACTTTTTTCTTCGCCAAATGGGGCCGTTTTTTCTGCAATTCGGCGTCGAATCGGCCCAACAATTCGGTATAGTAGAGCCCTGTTTTGACCGTTTTGCCCTTCTCCAGGTAGTCAATATAGATCACACCTTGTGAATCCCAAAAAACGGTGGCCATCACCTTTCCGGCCGATAGGACAGTCTTCGCCTTCTTCGGAGCACGTTAGCCGGGTGAAGTCCACTGTTTAGACTGTTCCTTGGTCTCTGGTGTGTACCAGTAGATCCATGTTTCATTCATTCATTGTCACGAAACGACGCAGAAACTCCTTCGGATTGCGCTTAAACAGCGTCAAACACTGCTCCGAAGTGGTTTCACGGTTGCGCTTGTTGTCCGGAGTAAGCAAACGCGGCACCCATCGCGCCGACAGCTTTCTCATGCCCAAAATTTCATGCAGGATATGACTCTTGCGGTTTTTTGAGATGCCTACTGTTTCAGCTATCTCGCGCACCTTCAATCAGTGGTCTGCCAATACGAGATCGTGGGTTTTTGTCACGTTATCCTCCGTGGTAGCCATTTTCGGGGCACCTGGGCGTGGCTCATCAAAAACCGACGTGCGACCACGTTGAAACTCGTTAAACCAATTTTTGACAGTCACCATCTTAGGAGAAGAGTCACCGTACACAGCATCCAAGCGCTCTTTGATTTCGCTGCGCGATTTCCCTTCCAAAAACAAGAATCGTATCACCGACCGATATTGCTCTTTTTCCATTTTTCTGAAATACGCGTTCACGTTCGTTTTCACACGAGATCAAAACAAAACTACGAGTGCGATTCGGCTGAAATTTTGACAGTAGCCGTATACACAAATGTACTATACGAAAGTAAATCTCTTTTGGGCTGTGAGGCTAAGTATTTATCGAACCGCTTTCGTATTACTACACCCGGCTTTCAATTCAAAAGACCTTGTCGGCAAGTGAGTCTTCTAACCACCAAGCTACGAAACAGAGAAGTAAACATAAAAAACTAACGACCACCAAAGATACATAAAGGGACTTACAAGGGACCTACTCTCGGATCCACTTTATTACAATCTATCTCTCAAGTCCGGGATATACATATACAGGCGGATATTAGATTCGTAAAAACATGGTGCGTGTTGGTGATATTTGCTCGTTTGATTGTTCAGTTCGGGGGGGACAATATTTGCTTGAACTCCCCTTTCCCCGCCCGGCAGATGTGCCGGGAATTAAATTAACTTCGGGGAAATCAGTGGACCGGAGGGGGGAGGAAGGTGAGAAGTCTTTATAGCCCGTAAATCCTTTGTTCCTGAGGGACTGTTGGAGTCCTGTCAGGTGGGAGATTAAATAAATTAGCCTAAGGCCTAACTTTTATTGACCCACTGCTTATATATATAAATATATATATATGTGTGTGTGTGTGTTTTTATTTTTAATTTAGCTTTATATAGCTTTAACGGAAGTAATTTTTTAAAAAGGATTGGGGATATTCTCCAATTGATATAATTTTTTTCACCCAAGTGTCACATCGAATGCTAAGTTGGAAATATATCTTAGCATAAAAAAGTAATAAATAAATATTGGTCGACACCAAAAGTTAAATTATTTGGGCGGATATTCAAAGTCAATGTTTCCAGACTTACCGAAATATAATAGACACTCGCTTCCGTCGACAACAAAGTATAAATAATGTAAAACCGTAAATCTTTGGGAAACGGAATAATACCGCCAAGGTTCATGGCATAACGAATAGCCTTATTAGGGTTGCCATAAAGAAATTAGGCAGACAAAAAAATAGGTTGTACTGAAATTGCTTGATTGGGTTGTTGACTTATTTGTTATTACCGCACGTGGACCGGTGACCTAAAATACGCAAAAAGCACGTTGCAGTAATAAAAACTCAATAAAATTAAAAAAAGATAGTATTCACAACGAAATAATAAAAAAAATTAAATCGAGGTTTATTTACTTTACAATGTTTTTATTATTGTGTAAAATTGCATATTAATTGTGGTGGTCTTACAAGTTATATCATGGAGCATCAAACTTCGTCGCAGAAATTGGCATTTATTAAGGTAGCCACGTGGTGGAGGTGGTCTCTGGAGGTTCAGCCCCTAATTCGGTTTTACGGCCTTAGGATAGAGGGTAAATCTTTTATGGGAATCGGCCATTATGTGGAGCCGAAGATCCGGCTATTGGAAATTATCAATAGTCGATATCTAATGATGAAATACAATAATGTTGTCATATGTATTTACATTAGGTTTTGTTTTATATTTGAAAAGGGTATTTTTTGGCCTTTGTTCACGAGAGTAAGATAACCAGGCTTTAATAATTTTAGTTTAGATAAACTACTCTGCTTTATAAGGGTTAAAAACAAATGTGAGAGGAGCGTTAAAATAAATTATTCATACAACAAATACCGCACGTTGCCCGCAAACTCGGTTGATAGTTATGAAAACCGCATGGCATGGTTTTAATTTCATACGTAAAATTATATTATATAAATCATAGAAAATACTGAAACAATACGAAAAATTATTTATTTGATTCTAAAATACACAAATTGTCCTGTTACTTTAATTACTTATTTAATATCTTAAATATGATTAAGCTAAAAAAAAAACATGACAGAAAGCATTGTATACAATAATACCCCGCTTTACGCGAGGGATACGTTCCGGAAAAAATCGCGTTAAGTGAAATTCGCGTATAACGAGGTTGACGATTAAACATAGATACATAGTCAAAACTTAATACAAAAAAAAATACGAATCATTTGAATCAATCACTTTAAATCTTAAAACACTTTATACAGTTTTACATGTTATTTTTACTGAAAAATACATCTATTGCCTTTTGGGAAGCGTTTCTTTTACGTTCTTGCAAAATACGTTCATAACACCCAACGCTGTTTTTGATTGTTAAGAGAAGTCAATGACTACATTATGTTCATACACATTCTTAAAATAAGATATTCGCGTAATGCGAGGCATAGTGAAACTGCGCATAACGGAGTCGCGTAAAGCGAGGTATTACTGTACTGAAACTGTACCTTTTATTTGTACACGTAATACGTATACGAGAAGAGTGATCGATTCATCCATTTCTATATTATTCAGGTTTACACGTATCCTTTGTATTCCAAGATATTTCACACATTGATAAAACAGCGATATCACTGTAGCGAGTGCGAAGCCTTACGGCTTTACAAAATGCAAAATTTCAAAATTCGTTCTCGCCTCGGAAACTCGCGCTGCATTTGCCGAGCCAGAACGTAACTAGCTGAAATAAAAATGTAAACTTCCCCTGCGAGGGGAGACCGGAAAGGTTTTCCCGGGGGAGTCTCGGGGAATACGACCGACGTCATGAGGAATTCCCCGTCTTGTGTGTCGAATTTGACAAGATGTACGGGATTTGTGGAGTCGCATTGAATTGTTGAACTGCAAATTGGGTGTCGCGAGTAGGAATACGCTGCTTTGCTTCAAAATGCTTATTGCCTCAAAAACAGAGTTTCATTTAGAGCGGTTGAACTAACGCTGAAATAAAGAAGAAAAAATTGATTTCGAACTCAATTTAAACTTTAAATTGAATTTTGTTCAGCGATATTTTAATGAGAAAAAACCACTGTAAATTAACAAAGTTTTACATTCATAATAACATAAATGTATATATTAAACATAAAAGAAATCAATGGAGTTTTGATGTATAATATAAATAAAGGCAGAGTATCGGTTACATTGATTATAATAAAATTAAAATATTTTTTTTATTCTTTTGATCCGTATTATGAGCATTAGTCAAATATATCAAATACTTGTATTATAAACACACTTTTGTTAACTTATTTATATTTCAAAATACTTTGCTTTTGAATTTTTACAACCAAAATTGAAAAATAATGCTTTAAAATGAGTTGATGTATAATTTGTTAGTAACCCATTTTTTATTTTTATAAATCGTATATTTCTCGGTGTTTTAATAAAATAGTTAGACATGTAACGTTGTACGTCTTTCTTTATATTGTGACGATAAAAATACCTTGTATGTGAAGGAATCCCTAGAAAGTGGCATTCGTCTATAGAAGGAATCGAGGAATGCGGACTTATTGGAAACAGTGAACCTGAGATGGTCTTATTAAAGTATCTTAAGGCCTGTCAGTCGCCTTTCTTACCCCTGTGCCTTCTGCACGCATCCCCTAAGCCGAAATAAACATCCCGAGAAAAGGTGCTCCCTGAAGATTTTACGAATAAGAAACATATCTGGAGCTTTGCATTTTGTCAAGTCTATTTATTCTTGGTTTTTTTTATAATAAATAAGATGTGTTCGTTGTTATTTATCTTTATGACAAATACAACAATAGTAATGATATCAATAAGCATTTTTCATTCATATAAAAATGAACGAATTTATTATATGAGTATATATTTTTTCAAAATGTCGCAACTATTTTATTATGAAATTATATTAAAAAATAAAAACGTTAATTTTGTGCGCAGAGGTGTATTGAACTTCGGAAATATAAATTGTTTTGTAATGGTATAACAAAATGTTATTTTTTGGTCATTTTCGGAGCTCTATATAATATGATAATTTTACTAAAAATGTGTTCACGTTTTTAAGGTTCAAAACTAACAGAATGAGACTAAATCTCACTCAACTCTTGTTTTGTATAGTAATTGTATATTTATATTTATTGATTTTCACCTACTTTAAAACTACAGTATATAAAAATAAAATACTTTGTATAAAATATAACACTATTCATGTTACAAATGTCCGTTTAAATTTACATTGAAATATCTATTCTTCAGAGAAAATCACGTCCATACAGCGTGAAAGGTCACTTTATTTCTTCACATCCACCGAACCGAAAAAAGTCCTTTGAAAACATCTAATTCAATATTCAGGCTGCATTGAGATCACGGATACTTGCGTGTCGTTCTTGTCAAAGGTCGCGTAGTTTGAATATATGCTTAGGGCTTTAAGCACTGGTGCTTTATTTGTGTGATATAATGTGAAATCTGAGGAGCGTTATTCAATACACGGGGCGTTAATGTTCGGCTGAAAAACTCGGCGACCCAATTCTGGACTGACCCATATGGGACATCCGGTAGGTTCGCAGTTAAAATGCCACTGAAAAAGCCACATAAAAAGCGGGCCTGTCCCGAGAAGCCTGTAGCTGCTTTTGTGATCATCCATTTCTTTCGAATCTAAAATGCGCTTGATTTTTTAGGGGTGTGCTATCAACACCCTTCTTGCTATCAATTGATCGTCTCTTATGTTGTTTTTTTTTTACAATTTCATCACAAATATTTTTTCTTTCCTTGGAAAGGTTCAGTTATTTTATATATAACGTTTTGAAGCGCATGAAGGCAAGCATTTTGATTGAGATAATTTTTTTTAAGTTTATCTAATGTGTACTTTAACCAGTTATTTAAATCAATAGACCAACAATTGCATAAAAAATAACCGGTAGCAATGTATTGGTCGGTTGATTCAATTTTACGTATGTAGAAACCAAATAAAGGTTTGAAGCTGTTGATATGCTTATAACATGCATTATACAATACGATTCGAAAAAAAAATTGTTACATCGGTAAGATGAAGATCGTAACTTAAATGCATTTTTTTAAAATTATTCTGCAGTTTTTTGAAGTTAATATTATATTATGAACAACTTTAACATATTTTCGCTGAGTGTAATACCTGCACCATAAAGGTGTTGATCCCCTTCAGTCCCAAAAGACGACACCCTGAATGCTAATGGTGGGTGTTAGAGACAGGGGTGCTCTGCGAGCAGGGGTGGTAAGGTGGTCAGCTCACTATTATGGTGGTTGATTGATGGAAGGCATAACCCCATATGTTGTTGAAGTTTGTTAAGGAGAAGTCCATATTAAAAACTCTGTAAATTTAAAATTATCAAAAACATTGCCTACTTAACTGAAAATAGTAGATATTATTCAACACTTATGTATTTTTTTAATAAGTTTATATTTAATTTTTAGATTCTTCATATACAAATATAAACAAGATATTAATTACTAGTGCTCCCACAAAGGCACTTCCCCCGTAACGGAATTTAAGTTAATTTATTTTTCAGCAGCTTTCAGGGGTGTTACTCCTTGTAAAGTCTGGGTTATATTTCATATTTTCCTTTTTGCCAACACTTGGACCTTCTGTTTTGCACTTAGTGTGTTTTAAAACGATTTCTTATAAAACAAATGTGCCTCGAGACTTAAGGCAGTTGCTTCCAGTCTTTTAATTGCCTCTGGTTACCAGAGGCAGTCCATTACCTGGCGAAAACGTGTCATTTAATTAAGTTATTTGTCAATTTATTTTTCTATAAAAAAAATTGATTTCTTTATAGAGTATTTAGAAAACTATAAATTATATTAATCTATTTTTTATTATTTAATTAACGTCCTTTTTCAGGGTAAAATAAAATCTTGAAGATGTTGAAAAAATTGGATAAAATGACGACTTTTCAAAACCAAAGTTTGTTAAAGATTTTTTTTTTTTAAATTTTTATAATAATATATCGCACAGGGTTTATATTTAATCTTTTAATTCCAATAAAAAAAAATACTTTTAAATGTTTTAGACTCTCGGAAAAGGGACATGACGAATCTCTAAATTCCTACTCTTCAATCGGAAAAACACATATTTATCATATTAATAGTAAATTTACAAGAAATAAAAATATATTCTGTTCTGAAGAAAGGATGTATCTAACTTTTTGCATTTAAATTTGTTTTATTTGTGCAGTAGATTTTTCGCAAAACGGACTAAAAAATTATCAAAAAAACTTGATTATGGGATTTAGACACTTAACTTGCGAATTAGTATTATATGTTACATAATATATAAATTTTATATATTTTACATCACATCAAAGCCAAAATGAACGATTATTTTTTATTTATAAAGCAATTGGTTATTTTGTAGGAAATCTCTATAAATAAAACAATTTTTTTTTTGTATTAAGTGTATCATATGATACTTCATTACAACAAAGAACACAGGAGATGAATGAAACTTCATAATACGGAAGCAGGACATTGTACTTCCGGGATTAATACCCGCAGCCATTTTGTTTTATTTCTGGTGCCTGGCGGGAAATCTTCCGAGGGACGGTCATAACACCCTCGCCGCTATTACTATGTCACCCCATCCAGAGGGTGCGCGTCCCCGGAACCAATCTGTCAGGAATTGTAAAGAATGTACTGTACCTGCAGACATGGGTAAGACCTGAAGAAAGAATATTCATGGTAACAAATATTCCAGACATTATGTAATATATAAAATATCATTTCTTCATCCACAAGTTGCGTACATAAGACAAAAGATTTTTTTAATGTTTTGACTTGTAAAATTAAGTTTTGGATCACTGACTTTTTATTAAAATCACCTGGTTCGATATTGAGTTATAACTAGGTATTATAGGCTTAGTTTAGTCGAAAATGAAGGACACAAGGACCCACTACACCATAGGCTCCCAAACTAATTTGTCCCGTTGACACCTTGTCGAGTTTTCCCGTTTTTCGTAGACCCCTGAATTTTTTCAAATTCATCACCTTCAAACATATTTTTGACATCTGATATACAAGGTGCGCCATATTTTATGTCGGTATGTAAACATTGAATAACATTATCTTTTTTTGTAAGAAGGTTGACAACTGCACTGAAACCCTTTTCCATGTGGTATGAAGATGGAAAAGCTATCAAAAATTTTCTTGCGATAGTCCATAATGCAGGATTAACAGCATTATTATGTAAGTACATAGGTTCAATTATGACATTTACGGAATGCCTAAACTTTGGTGATGACCTGCTTAAATGGGATCCACTCTCGTAGAACCCCATTAACATTTCGTGGACCCCCAATTTAATTGACCACTTTGGGAACCAGTGCACTACACTATAATCCCCTTAAAAAACCATGAACACTGGCTTAGCATAAGTATATGCTCAGTGAGATGGTTGCCAACCTTCTCTGAGGAGAGGCACTTGATAGAGATGAAGTTTAAAATATTTGTAATGAAAATTAATCACTGAAATAATGGCAGTGTGATCACAAAAAATGGGTAAAATATATTTTTTGTCAATATTTTGTGCGCTTCATGGAAATTCTTCTATACGAGTTGAGATAATAAATCTCAAGATATATAACAAATAAATAATAATTGTATAATACATTTAAGTTATAACAATTATAAAATCGTTTGATGAAGCATAAAGTAATTAATTTATATTTCCTAGAAAAATACTCAATTACTCTTTTTTTCGTACGAGTAAATGTGCAAGCCAAGGAATGCTTATTAATATTTTTTCCAGTAGTATAATTCATAATAATGTTATCGTTAGCAGAGGCTATCACTTTTCATAATAAAATTTATATTGTTTACTGCCCGGATAAAGAGTATAAACTCTGGGGAAAAAGCGAAAGCTCTCTGATAATAGGTCATTCTTAATGTACGGCAGCGATGGCGAATTTAAGAAACACAATACAATAATTTATTTTTTTCAATTCAAATTAAATACGTTGTAATTTCAAAGTAATCGTTGAAAAAACGTTTATTATTTGTTTCTTTAATTATTTTGAGACTTTCATTAAATGAAATTTTTTCAATAACATATTTTCATAATTGATGAAACCGGATACAAATAAATACCAAAAGTATTTATTTTTTAAATATAATTTTTAGTTCTATTAAGCTTAAAAAAAAACTATACATATATGAGAAACAACAATACTCTCAACATACAACCGATTTTAGAATATGTATGCAATTTTTTTTAATTTTTCCTCAGTTTTACTATCGCCGTTTTACATGACAGGCTTTTTTCCATTGCATCAGGTTTCCATTGGATCGGGTAGGACTATAAATTGTTGTCTGCTGTGGAAGAGGTTACAAGAAAGGTGCGTGCTCGTTTATAATAAAAGTTTTCAATAAAAATTTCATTCATTAAATTAAAATGCACATTAGAATTGTAATCATTCTGTCACATCAAGTTTACAAAATAAGTACACAAGGTATTTACAAACATTTTACTGGAAATTATTTTTTTTTTCGCTGCAAGGTACTGATTCATATAAGTATATCTGTTGACCCAAGCCTTTATTACGGCTTGCATACGAACACTGAGCTTGAAAGGAATATGATTGCAACTTTTCACAATGCCTACAGAGGCGCCATTTTCCTGCCCCAATTCGAGGGGTGGTTAGCGGCGGCAGTGCTGCACTGGGCGGGCCGGAAACCGGAAGCGGCAAGCGGCAAGCGGGTCACGTGGCCCGGAAGGCTCGCCCGCCAGAATGGAAATGAGATGAAGGGGCCACGCTCCAATTCCAGCGCTCCTCCTCTGATTGGCCGCAATTGGAGAAGCGCGAAACTTCATTCTTAGCTATACAAGCCTGTGCGGCGTGCCTGACTTGTGTGTCATCACACACACACACACACGATATATATCGATAATGATTATGTACATTTTTTCAAATATTGAAAATTGATTAAATAAACTGTGATGGGATTTGAACCCACATCCTCAAGCTTACATGGCCGGTGCATTACCAATTATACCAACGAATCACTGGTTCTTAGCAAGAATTTTTAACAATCATATTCTAAAAGTGAAATAACGTACTTATTATGCCAAAGTACTGAGTGAATCATTTAAATCCAATATGGATATTATTATTTTTAAAGTCTATTTAATTAAGTCAATACACGGCACTTGTTAAATATATATTATTGATTTTTGTGAAGACCGTCTCACAGGAAGTACGATTTTGCCTATACAGGTTTGATTGATTGATAATGATTAAGTACATTTTTTCAAATATTGAAAATTGATTAAAGAAACTCTCAGAAAAATATCATCGTGATTTGTGTGGGATTTGAATAATTGGATAATTATAGTGTTGGTATGATTGGTAATGCAACGATGATATGATACTTAATCATTATCAATCAATAAAACCTTTATAGGCAAAATCGTACTTCCTGTGAGACGGTCTTCACAAAAATCAATAATATAAGATATATATCGGCTGTTTTTGGTACTCATTTGGTAATCATATATTATTTTTTATGACCAGCTTATTTTCATGATGACATTGGCAGCTGCTGCTTTGCGATTCTGAAAATTTTAGATTTTCAGGTATACGAAATATATTTTTACACAGGCGCAATTCAAACTCACTCTGGCGTTTATCACTTAATCCAATTTCACTATTGGACATTGTTACTGAACGAGAATTTAAATCGTGAAATGAAGGTTTGAAACCGAACCACGTAATTGTTTTATAAATGGTGTGAATTGCTTACGAAAAGAACATATTCTATTATATACCCAATAAACGTAAATATAAATTCTTTATTATCTACGTATCAAGTAAGTAAGGATAGCTGCTAATATTATATATCACGGTGTTAAAAATACATTTTCAACTACGATTGTTTTTCTATTTCAAAGGAAACGCTCATACATTATGCGTGCTGATATATTAAGATTTTTTCTTGAATTAAAATAATTTATTAATGTGACACGCTGTGAATGCATTGGCGTATAACTGCTTGCCGAGTTGCGGATGTTGCGAGTATCTGAGTATAAATTCAAAAATGCCTGATTGATTGTTCCCGTTTCGTTTGTTGATTGGAGCCGGATCTGAAATCCGAGGGGGCTTGCTTTCATTTATGAATTGATGTATGAAATTTTTGACCCCTTTTTTTCATTTTTTTCAATACCCCGCTCGTTTATTGGAACGGAACAAACGGGAATACTTTTCGAGGATATGAAAGAGAAAAATAATAATTTTGTTTTCATATTCAACATTTTCATCGCAAATTGAAATCGAAGAAAGCGTGGAAATATATTGAGTACAAAATTGGTTTTATTAAAACACACGAGGTGCGAATTTTTTAATTATTATATCGTAATAAAATAAAAATAACTTGAAAATCACATGAACTGTCTAAAAATGCTCATATATTTCGACGAGCTTACTTTTACATCACATTTTTATTTTATTAACATTGTTATTTGAGTCAACTGCCTTATTATTACTCCAGAGAGTGAAATGAGAATAGTGTCAATACTTTTAAATAATATTTAATTTTTTTTTAGGAGTTATTGAACATTAAAATATATAATATGTTTGGATTTTAATGTTATAAGTCAAAAGTAAATTTATGGCGAAACATTTAGTGACTTTCGATAAAGTCATTAATATTCTGAATGAAGTGGCTAATTGAATTTATAGATAACATATCAACTTCTCTGAAAAAAACATTTACTAAATGACCAATAGCAATAAATTTATTTTTGGTTGATAGATTTTCCATGTATTAACCTTTTTAATTATTCAATGTGACTACAGACTAATTCATTTTATGTAGAATAAATCATTTTCTCTCTGATAAAAGCACAAACGTTAACTTAACGTACAAAATAAACTAGTCATAAATATCAATGTGACATCTATGGTGAAATTACTGGAATATAAAAAAAAGTAAATTACCATTATTTTTTTTACTTTTATTCACTCATAAATAACAAATCAATTCCTAATCTGTTCACAAAATGGCCGATATGAAGCAATTCACCTCTCGCGGGTCGTCTCTCATTTATCATGGGGAGTAAAATATCATTTTACTTTGCGGAAGACCACCGTCTATGGGGGTGGCAAGGTGGGTTTGAACGGGTAATAGCAGACCAATGTGTCAGAGAATAATTTATTATTTGTAATAATACCATTTAACCGTTTAATTTCAACGCCGGAATATCCAAAAGGTTTTTAAATTGTGATGTAAGTTTTAATTACCAAAAGATGTAAATTTAACCTAAAAAGTCAACATAAACAAGGTTTTATTGAATAAAGTTAAGGCGTTAATTTAAATGTGAAAAAATATTTTATTAAGTTAAAAATGATTGTGTTAAAAAAATATAATGAAGATAGAATTTATCTTTTTAATAGTTATAAGAATGTTATAAATGTTTACTAAAACATAAATTGCCTAAAATAAAGTATTATTGATTATGTCTAGTCGTCTAATTTATCATTTTATCGGTTAATAATTTGGAAAAACATGTTCGCTAATAACAAATTATTCGTTTTTTTATTATATTTTACCACATTTTTTACATTTTCATCAAATACAATACAAATACAAACGTGTGTTAATTATTGTTACTATCGAAAAATTTAACAAACTTCTCTTAGTAGTATTTATTAAAGACAATATACATTCCACAATTACTCTATATTTTGCAAATGTCTTATAAATATAAATATATTAAAAACAAAAAAACAATTGAATACTATTTTTTATACAAAATTGTATAAGAAATGCGTTGAATACTATTTTTTTTCTATTTCATAAGCGAGATGCACTTCTTAAAGTATTTTTATATGAGAATTTTATGTAATTATTCGAGAAAAAAAATTACTTTATTGTACTGCAAAATCATTTACGCGTGTAAACACGAAACAGGGAAACCTTAACAAAGGATGAAACATTTTTATGAAATTTCAGGAAAATAAACGTTTTTTATACTCGCACATTGAAATGTTTCATCATACCTCTTTTAATCGTTCAGATATAAAAAAAAACACATTTAATATTACAAATATAAACGCAAATCGGGAACATCCCTTTTTTAGAAAATAAAAATGCTGCCAGAAAACGGTAGCTTGATCGGAAACGTGTTAAAAAAAGATAAACTGGTATTCCGGAAGTAAATTATTTCTTTCGCATAATTGTTTGTCTTTCCGAAAAGGAAAAACTTGGAAGACTTTATAAATCAGTGCCACAGGATGTTGTCATGAAAGTGTACATTGTTTTACTTTAGAAAATGTTATTTTTGCTAGCTACTCTAATGACCACAGTATAATTTAAAAAGACGAAAAAATAAAAACACATCAATGAAAAAAAAATCACGTTTCCTCTTTTCATAAAAAATTTGTACATATATATATATATATATATATATATATATATATATATATATATATATATATATATACACACAAATATTCACACACACACACATATATAAAGATATATATATATAATAATTCCTGGTCTAATTACCATTCAAACCGAAGGTTTTTATTGTGTTTTGTTACAAATATTGCTCTTATATTTATATTAATTTCGTTTTGATTATCACACGTTTATCTGTCATGTTTCGATTTCATTAATATTTTAGGTATATTTCGAGTGTCCTAAATTAATTTTTGTAAGGGGTATATATGTATTTTTAAACAAGAAATCAAATCTCTAAATAAATACATACCAGTTCAATAAGCAGAAACTCGGCCGATATTCTCTTCTAGTCCATGAACTCTAATCGCAAATATTATTTCAGTCATTTCCACTCCAATCGAGTTAATTGATGATCTGATAAACTGTATCTGATGATGACCTAGTCTATTTGGTCGAAACTAGTAATGCAAAAAATTTAATAAACTCAAAGTGAAGACAAAATACAAAGGTACGTTTATCATTATAATAATGGATCTTCACCAATCAAATCCCTTGTCCCTAAACAAGATCTTAAATAATATAATTTTTAAGATATTTTTAGAGGCCTGTTAAAAATTTAATTCCAATTATTTTTTACTTTCAACCGCTGTCGATTCGGGTCACGGTATATATTAGTGACGATATTAAAGTGACAGGGCGTCATCCATCAGGGGCGGAACAAAATGACAATATCTATACAGGGTGCCCGGCACTGGAGGTACTCGAGTAGAGGGTGCTATTACAACCCCAGGACCAACGCAGATGTGAGAAAGTGGATTGCGGGGTGGTTGTAACTGTTTTTCAGGTTTCCTCGAGGCTGTTTATTTTTTTTTTTGTTATCTAATATTTTTTTGTATGATAGAGAAATTTTGTATGAGAATTGAGATCGTTTATTTTTGATTAAATTATTTTTTTTAAATACAAGATTTAGGGATGATAACTATTATTAAAAATATTTTTGTAGTTATCAATTTACCAATCGCCAAGTAAAGTTAGTATCAAAATCTGTAGCTGAAAAATGACATTTTTCAATCAATTGGTAGATTTACATGAGTTTATATCAAAAAGGTATATTTTTGCTCCTAAATATATAACATGTATAGAAATCACTTTTTATCACATGAAATTTCCATTCAACAATTGAACAATTCACATTAAACTATTGAGATTATGTCTAACTTGTATCGTGTTGTGATAAAATTAAAAAGTTTTTGTTTCCTTGAAGTCAGTAAAACTAAAAAAATGATTTCTCAACTCTGGCTAAAAATCAAAACTTCGTGAAAAACGTTTTTTTTTTAATAAAATTAATGTAAATTCAAAAAGTTATAGTTCATCAAAACCATTTAATTATTTAGCGTTTATCCACACTAGATAAATTAAACTTCAAAATGTTCTGAGCAAAAAAATGAATTATTAACAGCGATATCTAAAACTCAGTTTTTTGCTGCATATAACCCGTGAAAAATATTTTTAACCAAGTGACTATCTTTTGGGAGTATCATATGTTTTATAAATTTTGATGTCCACAAACTTCCACCCCTTCACCAGCGGGAGATAACCTTCATCACTCGGCTTTGAATAAAAGATAACCGGCATTCAGAAGCTACAGGAAGCTTTCATTTTATCGTATATCAGCAAAAAAGCTCTATCATATCTCATAGGTAATATAAAAGCAAATATTTTGGGAGTGAAGTAAAAATGTAATCTTGAGTGAGAAAACGCTCCGGCGGCCGGAAAGTTGGGGTTGGAGACATTTTTTTAGTATTTTTATGTGTTATATAATTAAGCCTCTTACATAAACCTATTTTATATATTTTTGCAAAATTGTGCTGAGGTTGAGACCTGCTAATATTCAGTGTTTTAATTAATTTTCACTAATGTTATACCTAATACTATACATTAAAAAATATAATTACAACGAACCCCTAATTATTTTTAAAACCGATTAAAAAAATTCACATAAAGATTTTATATGCCGATTTACACAAGCAACGAAAAATAATTAAAGTCACGCATGATAATTTTAAACAGAAATTAAAAGTAATATTCATAGAATATATTTTTACATCAACATTTTGTTCAAACACAAATAAGAAACTGTTTATTCATATAAAATACCAGCAAATATGTGTGTGTTTTCTTTTTTTTACCTCTTCAAGATTATGGTCTTATTTATTCAAAGAAGATAAGTTAGTGAGAGAACCATAGTCAGAAAGCAAAATAAACTAAAACTAAAACTCAATCAATTGATTAATACATTAACTCTTTTAATAATTTAATCATTTAAGTTACCATCGACCTCTTAAGAAGGATGGATGAGTCCATTTTTGAGTTTTTTGATAAATTTAGAAAATATTTTGTGAAAAATCTACTGCAGCATTCACTTTTCTACGGATAAAATTTTTATTTAATTATTTACTTTTAATGTGATAAATATGTGTTTTTCCGATTGAAGTATATGCATTTGGAGATTATTACGAGTGACAGATCTAGAAGCCTAAGCATTTAAGTGTACTTCTTTTTATTGGAATTAAAATATTACATACTTACACATGGTATAGGATTAGTTAAAAATTAAAAAAAAAAAATTTTTTAACAAACGTTGGTTTTGAGAGGTCATCATTTTATCAAATTTTTCAACATCTTCTTAAGGGGCAAAGTCGCATATTCGAGTTTTTTGACCATTTGCTTGTACCTATTGCGAAAAATCGACTGCACTAATCAAAAAAAATTAAATGCAGAAAGTTAGATACATCTTTTCTTCTACTACCATTTTCATTTTTATTTCTTATAATTTACTTTTAATATGATAAATATGTGTTTTTCCGATTGAAGTTTCGGGATTGGAGTTTTACGATGTTCCTGTTCCAAGAATCCTAAACATTTATGACTTTAATATTCTGTAAAAAACATATATTTTCAGTATACAAAAATGAAGTGACAATATAATTAAATAATAAAATGATTATAATATAATTTTCAATTGCATTAAGTCGCAGACTTTGGAGGTCGTAGCGCGATATAATGATGTTATAAAGTTTCAATTCATATTAGTCCCCATTACAGCGACTGCGTGTTTTCTCGCAAAAACTTGATGACAAAGACACGCCACAAACAGCGACCGGGTCGAATGTCGCCATTCGCCATTCGCCATTCGCTATTCGCCATTAATAAGGCGCCCTGATAAAGCAGTTCAGCTGCAGAGGCGGTCTAACATATCACTGCTTTGTTTGGAGTTGCTATGGTAATTCCATTCGGTGTTTCGTAGCGAAACTTGCTGGAATTAGATAAGTACGACCCTAAACATAACTAATGCACTATAATATTTATCTACATGAATACATATCTGCTCTGCGTATATATAACTAAAGTTTTAAAGTTACGTTCATGAAGGGTGATTTGTACAGTAATTATACAAAAAAATTATTTCGCTTATTGAATAGTGTGCATGTTTGATAAAAATACTATTATGCATGTAATTATTATTAATTAATGATCCCTTGTTAGCTTTCCCACGCAACTAAACCTTTTAATACCAATTAATATTATTAATACCAATAATGATCTGCTCTTATGTAATATTGTTATTTGTTTCTACTACTACTACTAAGGTTTTTTTAAGGTTAAGTTTTTATCTGCTTTGTGAAAATGTTAAAAAACAAGAAAATATTTTCAACTTTATAGTTTGCCATGTAATGGCGAAAAACTTTTATATTAATAAAGGGCTGCAGAATTTCTGGTAGAGTTTTCCATTTTCCTCTGATATTAATATATTTTTACTACTTGTCTAATATATATATTTTATTTATTTACAGGTAAGAAAAATCAACTACCTATTACAACACAGACATGCATCTCGAAAGTAAATAGATAACGTAAGTAAATGAGAAAAAAATAATTAAATTTTAATTAAAAATATTCCGTATTAGAATGTAAAATTATAATAAAATACAATATCAATTTGATAACATAAGTAAAATTATCGATACCTTGGGTTCAAATCCTAGTGGTGATGATTTCAATTATTATTTAAATATTTTAAAAGTACGTATAAATAACTATATCTCTATATGCATTGTATGACATGAGGCTACAATAAATTTTTAATTTAATGTGAATATTTTCTTTTTAAATAACCCATGCCGATTTATAGTAATTTACATTTTACATTAACCATGTACCACTCATAAAATGCCTGAAACGCTACTGATGTCTTCTTCTAGTAGAACTAAGTATATGAGCACAGCATTATTAATATAAAATAATTATTTTCACCCCTGCGTAGACAATTGTTTTCCACTGTATTAATAATTTTACATACGAGTACTTTTTCACATTTTATTTTATCTCAAAACTACCTTGATATATTAAAAACACATTTTGCGGACGCACTGTTTTCCAAAACACGGATTCATCCGTATGATATTTTTCCATTTTACGAGAATTCTTAAAAAAAAAAAAAAACCCCACGTGTCTTTCGTATTAAAACGTACGCGAGACGTCTTGTGATAAATGGAATGCCTTTCAGTGCATGAAACTTTATTCTCTGGAGTGTGTCTCTGTTTGTCTTGTATAATGAGCGCAGCGCAGAAAGAGACGGAGTCTTTTTATCGCACTCGCTTTAACCTTCTTTTTACATGTTTTTTAAGTTTTGTTTGAAAGAAGTAAAATCCACCGCATGAGGTGTTACGTTTTTCTTTTTTGGCGAAAAAAACAAACGCTGTTTATAACTATATAAATTTATTTAAATGTTTTTTTTTATGTACGTGATTTTTTATAATATAACGATAGTAAAAAATCTATTTTTGGTCGTTTGTTATACTTCTCATGGATCCCGGGTTTGGATACAGATTCAGAGTATTTAAAAAGATATCAATAAAAAAAAGCCTTTATATTTACCTAAAAAAAACTATGTTTATTTTAGAAACATATCAAACCGAATATATCCGCAACTGCCTTTGATTGCTTCTAAGTGCAAATAATAAAATAGTAATAATTTTACTTAAGCTAATCTATGCTTTTCATTATTTTTTAATGTGTTTCCACAATTTAAAAGTAAATAAATTAAATAAAAATACACATTTTATATAAATTTATTGGGACATCAAATTTTGTATGATGAATCGAGACTCATCCAAGATCTGAACGCAATCTGATTCATAATTTTTTTTTTCATTAGAATTAGCCGCAGTGGTTGCAAAGTTAACTGAAAATTCCAAGAAGTTCCTTCCATTTTGGTGGAAGTTTCGTATAAATTTTTAATTAATGAATGGTCCAAAATTTAACAATCCATCTTATCGATCATTCAATAAAGCCTCCTGAATGGAAATCGTAAATTGCTAAAAAGCTTTCAGGCGAGAAACAAAATTCAGATTCAGGATAATTACAAAATTTGGAAATAAATTATAACGCCAAAAAACTTAATAGGTCATTATTTTTTTCATTAATCACTTAAGCCTATTATTTTTTTTCTCTATCCAAGTGATTTTATTTGCTTAGGTTTATTTTTCCTTGCTTTGTGCGCAGTTAAAGAGCTTAGAATTTAATTACAACAAATGAAACACGAACAACATTATGATTGTTTTTTTATTTAATCAAACACAAGTGATTACTCTAAAAACTTGTACAATCGGAATTAAAACCTGCATCTCTTGACTATCGCTTGACAGGACAACAACAACATAAATTACATTTATCTATTTTTTATTATTTAATTAACTTCCATTTTCAGGGAAAAAAATTTACTTGAAGATGTTGAAAAATTGGATAAGATGATGACTTTTCAAAACCAAAGTTTGTTAAAGGTTTTTTTTTTTTTAATTTTTAAAGCAATTGCACAGGGTTCATATTTAATATTTTAATTCCAATTAAAAAAAAGACTTTTCAATTTTTAGGACTCTTAGAACAGGGACATAACGAATCTCCAAATTCCTACACGTCAATCGGAAAAACACATATTTATCATATTAATAGTAAATTTACAAGAAATAAAAATATATTCTGTTCGGAAGAAGGGATGTATCAAACTTTTTGCATTTAAATTTTTTTGATTGGTGCAGTCGATTTTTCGCAAAACGAACCAGAAAATGTTCAAAAAACTCGAGTACGAGATTTAGACCCTTAAGTTTAGAGTTCCCCTTACAGAACGTGGATCGAAACGATCAAAAATCAACGGTCTTACCACTGTTACATATTTTGTTAAAATACAACCCTTTTTTCAAATAAATTCAGACAACCGTAAATATTTCTTTTAAAAAAGTTTCAATTACTGTTTCGATTCGACCCTCGAATAAACAACCTGTCTTAACTCACAAAACTTGGCAACAAGTACAAGAAAGTGATAAATACTGATGGCTTTCCCTGTAGGAACGCCACCCAAGCAGCTGACCGCCCTGACCCACATGTACCCCCATGTACCCCACAGGGGGTGTGCCCTCGAGCCTTCCCTACCCTCCCCCTTGTTTGACCCGTCTTATGCCACTACCTGAGTCTTAAGGCAGAACCGCAAACTTTCATAGGAATATAATATTTTTCAAAAGTGAATCGATCGCATTTATTTTTATGCTCTGAGTTGAATTTTGTTGAGTTGAGTCACTGAAGTAAACCTAAATAAATTTTCCTTTAAAACTCCTGTGCAATTCATATACGTCTAAAAAATTCAGATCAGTAAATGCCGTCTTTCGGTTAATACGAAAGAAAACACTTTAAAAAATTTGTCTATGTAACGAAATTAAAGCTTGACAAATCCCAAAGATGTGACAATGTTGAACACTTTCTACGACAAAAGTGAATCGATGAAACGAAATTAAAGCTTGACAAATTCCAAAGATGTCACAATGTTAAACATTATCTACAAAAAAATATTGTGTTAAATAAAATTAAAAAATATGTTATTACACAAATTTTACTAGATCTAATATTTGCTTTTCTCTCTATGGTGTTTTTTACACTCCAATAAACAGAGTTTTCATTTGAGTGCCTCATTTTAAAAGTCTTTTTTTCTTTATAAATGTTCAAATAAATTTATATATCATTTTTTTTTTATATAATTCGTTTATTAGTTAGTCGATTAATACATAAGAGATTAAAGCAAAGATCCACACAATTTATTCATCTAACTCCTACGCGTTACATGCCCATGAAAATGCTAAAAATACATCTATAAAATGCACGTAGCTCTACATAAACCGTTCACGAAAGATATTTTTATTTGCCGCCATATTGTTTCCGCTAAAAATAAAACAATATCCGGACTGTCACTCCGCCTTCATTGCGGATTTGGTTCAGAGCCTCCGGAGTCTATTTATGTACGACGCCGTGCAATTGGGCCGCCGCTGTTAGAGAGAGGTCGTGCCTATTCACAACCTAACCAGAAATGCATCCTACCTGTAATTAATTAAGTATTAATAAATATATATTATTGAATTTTCACTTATACTGCACCTGTCTACGTAGAAAACGTAAAAGTAGAGAATAAATAACAAATATTCGTACTAGGCTGATGATATGTATCAGCGCCTTGATATCTGAAAATCTTCGTGGTATTTAATTGTTTAGTATTAAAATACATTCTTATGCTAATTTGAATATTATTAAGTTGTTCTGTATTGAATTCTTGATGTTTCTTCAATATGGGTTATGGAAACGGGTTTTTTCTTTGCAATATGAATCAATTCAAATCATCAAATTATTTTAATGAATACTTTGTTTGAATTGTGACAAAATGAATACCTAAGCTATATGATTTTTAATGAAATTATCGTTAAATATAACTCCATAGAAGTATTGCACAACACCAAAATAAAACATTTTGCATGTTATAAATGGTGCATTAGTTTATTTGTTAAAATAATTCAAATGTGTAATTGATAACAAATTTTGAGGCTCCACAACATTAACCGATATGGAAATGAGATTATTCACAAAACGACTCTGCATGACAACAAAAAATTGTTAATTTCTTTGGAAATTATGAATCCCTTGCACAGCCAAAAAAACTTCGTCGTCTCGGGTTAATTAAAATTCGCAAGAAAAATAACAAAGTATTGTAATTTCATTTCTGAATGGAGACTTGAAGTAGCTTTTTTCACAGTTAAAATATTCTAGCTTGCTGCACGGGCTTCTAGCCTCTGAAGGAAGTTTAAATCAAAGCCTTTCCGCTATTTATTTTGTATATTGTACTCCATTTTTGGCAATTGTGCATAGTAAATTAATTGTAACACATTTACTTAAGTTGAAAAGTTGTCTTGATTCCTTATTAAGCACGTAATTGCAAATATTAAATAACATAAGAGTGTTCTATGCATTTTAGTCAAAATTAAATATACTTAAAGTTGCGTGTTATATTTCATTTTTCAGATGATTTTATATGGCATATAGACAAAGTTAGTTCAATGAAAAATACTTTGTTATATAAAATACAACAATGGACAAAGTACAATCACTCATTCTTCTACGAAAAACTTGGAAGATTGATTACCGCTAAGTAATATTATTTATTGAAATTTTGTCAATTTTGCAATATATTAAAACAATGTATTATAAAACTGTGACTGTATACTTAATAAATTGCTCTTAGTAGTATTTTTAACGATATTTTGGGATTTTTTTAGGTGTTAGAAATTATGCACTGTATGGTATTCTATTCACTGTGTTCATATAAAAAAGTTTACTAAACAAAATCAAAAGTAGTATTAGTAATAACTGTACTTAAACGTAATTAAAATTTAAAAAATATATCATATGTTTTTTATGTACTTTATATTTAGCAAAGTTATTAAAATTTATTAAACTTCATCGAATAACAAGATCTCATCCGATCGATAATTTTTTTTTAGTAAAAATCGTGTTTGTTCAATTTGACCGTAATACAGTGTCAGCTTTGTTGGGTGTGCGGGCGCGTCACAGTCTTGTCAAGTCTAATTATGTCAAAACACACATCAATCAATACACCCCACAAAAAAAGTCGTTCATCATCGTTTCCGCTTGAGGTAATTTATGTGCGTGTATTTTAAAAAATACGACCCTAGCATCAATCAAGCGTGTAGAATATCGCAACACCTACTCATTTTTTTGTTTACCACATATGATTATTAAAAATTTGAACCATTTGGTTATATTTGGGTTTTGCTTAATGGGTTCATATAAAAAAATAAGTTTTAATTTGAATGATAAAATTTTGATGGCAATGGTTACGTGAACATTTTTTTGAAGATACATTAAAATACTGTATAAACAACTGTATGACTTGTATTGAAATCTGTCTAAAATCTAAATTTGGTATCTTCTTGTGAGTTTTATTATTTAACACATTTGAAGTTAGTTTAAAATATACTCGCATATAATTATAATTATAAATTATGAAGTTAGTTAGCTACCCTAATAAGACAGCCGCACTCTGAAAGCTCGCGTTGTGGCAGGTAGGGTAGGTAAGGAAGTGTGGGGTTGATGGGGTTTATGGGGTTGATGGGGGGAACTTTCTGCCACTCAGGGGGTGACGAACCCCTCCAGTCCGTTGGAAAGTTCAATGCATTCGGTACAGACTGCCGGTGACCTGGCCAGGTAGCCGACCTGATCGATATTATTGCAACTGTTACCTTTCCCTAACAACACCCGACTTCATTTAGCAAACAAGTTGAATTCACCGCAAAACTGATTTCGATTTGTGAAGTTTCAAGAATATGAATTATTTTAAATTCATGGTTGTATCATGACCTAATTCGCAGAGTTATACGACGTAACTTATTGGTTTAAGTTCGTTTGATTCAAATCAACTTTAATATTTTATTATGTTTATATTATACATTTTTACAGTAGAAATACAAAATAATTTTTGGTAGTAGCTTAAATGTAGATTCACAAGTCGTGTTGGTCGAATGAATAAATAGACAGTTGAATTTTACAGCAAAAATATTGAGGAAGTGTTTTAAAGCTGATTTTATTAATCTTGATAAAGAAAAGTAGTAATATTTTATATCACGACAAGGAAAGGTAATTGGAAAAAGAGAACTTTAATTATATAGCAACCTTTCGTCTTACACGTAAAAAGTATTCATGAAAAATTCAGTAAATATGGCCGTGATACCTATATTTGTACTTAGGAATCTGTTTCAAAACTCCACTCGTGAAATCGATAGCTGTACCATCTATCGAAATGATATTCCGCAAACGGTATAAATAATAATATTCCCATGAGAAATGTGATAAAAACGGTTTCCATTTTGAGGCGTAAGGCTGTAAAAGATGTTACAGTTTCTTATTTGTGATAAAGTGACTGAGGTAAGGTTAGCATTTGCGAGTCGTGGGGTTGGTTTTAATGTTTTAAATAAAAAGCATGCTGAAAAATAATTTCACCTTTTGACTTTATATATGTATTCGAAGCGTTTTCAATATAATTCATTGACATCAAATCAAAAAATTTATAGGCATTAATCATAGATAAGGAATAAAGTTTTCATGGTGGATGTTGAATACTTCATTAAAGTGTAAGGACCACGAACAGAAACGATATTAACACAAAATCTTAGCGTTATACAAGCAAAAGTCACTAAGCATAATAAATATATAGCTACAAACTCCCTACCAACTAAACCAGGAATAGTATTTAGATTAAATTATATCGATTAAATCGAAATAGGCGAAAACCAGCATGAATTTTTATTTTTTTGAATACTTCAGAGTTGAAGTCTAAAAATAATACCAATAGACTAGTAAAATACGAACACTTATGGCTTTCAATTGGATATACATATTTGTTGAATTAATATGATTAGGCAAATGTTTTCACACATTGAAAATGATGAATGATCCCCAGGCTTACATGCCCGGTGTACCAACCATTGTACTAACGAACCACATTCATAAATCGAAATTCATATGAACCAATAAATATTGGTTGGCCTAGGCACATTGGTTCATATGTAGAGTATGATTGTTAAAAATTCTCGATTAATGGATGTGGTTCGTTAGTACACCGGCCATGTAAACCTGGGGATGTGGGTTCAAATCCCACTCAAATCACGATGATATATCACGAATATATGTATATGTTTTTTTTGTGGATTGTGAACATCAATCAAGTGCGTATATATATTCTTATTAATATGATTAAGCATATTTAGAAACGCTCCGAATATCATCGTGACTTGTGTGAGATTCGAACTCACGTTCTCGAAAAATTCTCGCTAAGCTGCAGTGGCTGGTTAGCATAATTGGATAAAAGCACTGGCCATGGAAGCTCAACAAAATATATTAATCAGTAGTGCTGAGCTAAAAGCACACTATGGTCGCCGCAGTTTCAACTGGTTCTCGCTGGATTTATCATATTATATGTATATGTCTATTTTGTGGATTGTGAACGACAATCAAGTGCGTATTTATTTACCTATACAGGTATATATTAATATGATTAGGCACATTTTTTCACACATTGAAAATTATTAAAGAAACGCTCCGAATATCATCGTGACTTGTGTGAGATTCGAACTCACGTTCTCGATAAAAAGCAGTGGCTCGTTAGCATAATTGGATAAAAGCACCGGCCATGGAAGCTCAACAAAATATATTAATCAGTAGTGCTGAGCTAAAAGCACACTATGGTCGCCGCAGTTTTAACTTGTTCTCGCTGGGTTTATTCGAAGAGTGGGTGGTGTAGGATGGGTAGTGCGGTGGTGATACTCGAAGGCGCCTCGTGAAGAATCAGGTTCGAAGCCCCCGGGCCGGGGTATTCCCCGCGAATTGGGTTAACGTAACACGAAGGGCCGGGCTCCGATAATTTGTCGGCGACGGCGACGGGGATGCAACATGCAACGGCCATTTGTGATTCCTCGGCCACCCCTCGCGGCTCGGGGGCAACATGGCGCAGTCGATTTTTCAGTTCTTGGGTGTCATGTTGCGATTTTTCGACGTTTCGTTCCAGGCACTAAAGTCATATCTAAAATTTAATATTTTTGACAGAGAGTACTTGGTGGAATACCATTTTGATGTGTTGATGTCAAATACTTGGTATTATCAAGTGAAACGTGAAAAGTTGGTGAAACCGGTCACCATTAAAAATCTATATGTGAAAAAATCACTATAAAAAATATTAAAGCCATTTTACAACTGAGTGAGAATTTATCAAATAATAAGTAAGAGGGAGACAATTGTTAGAAAGAGGGTAAACAATTGTTAGAGGGAGAGGTTGTTAGAAATAGAGAGAATGATTGTCAGGTGGTAAAGGGTACTGTGATTTTGATGTACCTAAAGGTTGGCGAAACCGGTCACCAATAAAAATCTATGTGTAAACAACACATTACTAAAAATATTATAGCCATATTACAAAAAATGTTAAATAAAGTAAATTAATCTTTTAAATAACAAGTAACATACTTGAGTCAAGCTCTTGAGTAACTAAAGATTAAGATAAAGATAAAGAAAGCTAAAGATTGGTAAAACCGGTCACCAATAAAAATCTTTACGTGGTATAACCACTCAAGTATTTTAGTTATTATTTAAAATATTTAAATTGAATTCCACTGAGTACTTTCTGTCAAAAATATTGAATTTCTAAAGTTAATTGATTAATTTTTAATAGTGGCTCCAGTACCGAAACCATAATATTAGAAACGTGTATATTGTGCCTTTTTATCATTTATATGTTATTTTAATACACAAAATAAAATATTTTTCTCTTTAAGTATACAAAATAAACGCCAAGTGCAACGTAGACCTTTCGTGTTTTTTTCGTGTTACTTACCTGAACCCCAGAAATGATATAACCTTTCTTAAATATCTATCCAGCTTTAAATATTTTTGTTGTTGTTACAAGAGAGGTATAAAGATTTTATATTAATTTGAAAAAGTGTCGATTACTTGAGGAAATAATACTTCTCACTGGTCAACCTTAATATCGCGTATGATGTTGATCATATGGTCTATCCACTACGCATAAGCATTTTCAAAACAGGCGTTTTATGCCATCATCACCTTTTTTCTCAGCTTCAAATAAAAATATATTATTTCAGCTAGTTGTTCATATTTTGGCTTTTTTCAAGTTAAAAAGAAAAAGAAGTATATTCTTGTTTAAATAATAAATACATTAATATTTTTCTTGCATCAATTCGTGTATATATAATCAATCACAAATCAATATTAGAAAATGTGACAAAATACAGTTAAAAATATTATATTTGATTACCCATAGATCATGTAGATATCATAAAAAATATAAATGATCTGTCATTTCTAGCTAAAAGAGTTCTCAATATATCAAAATGACGAAGCTGTCTTGTAATAACTCCGTTTATAAAGAATACAAGGGAGGTTTATATATATTATATGCCAAGAGGGTGGTAGAGGTAGGTGCCGTACCTACTCGGGGTGGCATTTCTCAACCCCTTCAGCGAAATTTGTTATCACGTGACCCAGTTCACCAGCCCCGGAGGAATATGGATTAGGGCGGCTATGGTGCTTTATGGGGAAGCAATCAATGTTTATCATAAATGCAGTATTTACAGGAAAAATAATTCAATAGCGTCGACCTTTTTTCCGTATTTTGTAAACAAAAATATGTACACTTAAAAAAGTATAAGGGTGTTCAGATTTTACTGCTTAAATATTTATAAAGTTATACTATTGAAAAAAGTTAAATAATTAGCTATAAATGTTTTTCAAAGCGTTTGTTGATAGCTTTAAAATAAATTATTAAGAATATTGATTTATTTTAACTTTGAATTGAATTTTGGTGTAGTCAATTCACACCCAATAAATTGGAAAAACATCCTCAAAATATTTTTCGAAACTAGTGAAAAATATCTACACAACCCCAAAGTAGTAAAAAAGACTAGGACACTAACTAGGCTTATAAAAACAAGTTGGATCAAATTCCACTCGTATATTATTAATTTAATTGTAAGTAAAAAAAATACTGTGCCCTTGTTGACCATACTGTAATTGGTTTTAAATTAAAAGTTACTCATAAACTACAAATTTTTTGGTTTAATGTGCAAAAAATCAAAATTAAGTAATGTTGACTTTTTGATCATACTGTTAAACATCTTACAAGGGTTATTAAATATTTACTGTCTGTTTTATTTGCGTGAGTCATATACAGATTTATATTTGTACAGGTATGATATTTTTATATTTATTTAACATCCGCACATCCAGTATCGTAAAAATATTTGGGTCATCCCATTTTTGATATTTATTAAGTGTCGATATTTTGAAGGCTCGCTTCTTTATTATCTGTGATCCTTCAAATTCACAATTTTGCTGGAAAATTATAAATATAAAAAACATAAAAGCGCTAATATAACCATGGACTCTGATTTCAAGAAGTAAAATAATAACTCGTGAAAATATAATGAAAAAGAGAGTTTTTCACTATGCGAAGACACCATTTTTCACCAAATAATACAAAATACACCCCTGTAATTAAAATTTAGTCAGTTTTTGCTACAAATAATATTTTGAAGACTAAACTAACGAGATCGTGTATAAGTATCACTAAAAGTTATTATAAATATGATGTGAGTCAATTCTCAAGGCAACATACACGAAATTTGTATGAATGAATTTGATTTTTTCATGAACATAATGGTTTTCCTAGTATTTTCAAAATAGCTCAAAGAAACAAGATAAGCAATGTCGTAACAGATATATCAATATATCAAGGACCATTTCTCTGAATCCTATTCGCACCAATAGAATCAATCATTACATTTAGCGAGCGAGTCATCCGCGTCGATGGAAAAAATACAACTAAGTTGATTAACGACACGTCATTTGCTCCATACAACTAGCTCAAACTGAATCGACAGACCCACTGGCGAAGAAGACCCGCTCTTGGGCTGGCATGATGTATGTCTGTACTTGCAACACTGACAGTTATTACATTAAGCACATTACGAGATAGGTCATAAAGATCCATGAGTCATTCCCCGATAGGGATCCGTTCGTGAAAGTGAGCCATCATAAATAATCCATTAGTTTTCATCATCGTTTTACCATTAACATCATTTTTGCAGAGTTTTTTTTTCCCCGTCGATTAAAGCTTAAAGCTTCATATCTTTACACTCGACTCATTTTGCGAGCTTTCATTTTTTAACTCAAAAAGCACCATAGCTTATATCTTCATTTTCTAATAATTGATGATAGAGTTTTCAGAAATGTTTTCTTAAATTGAAAAAAATGTAAGTGCATTGAAAAGTAACAAGCTCAGATACATAAATAAAAATAATATTTTTTTTACATTTGTAATAATATAAAAAAAATTCAATCCATGATGAACAAATCAAATATCAAATAATCTATTATCCACAATCTTTTTATAGGTGTAAAAGTGTTTAATATTTCTTGAGAAATAGCCCAAAAGAAAGGTCTTTGTACTATAACTAAACTTTATACCTTATCAAACCCATAAATGAGAATTACTGCCATCATAATCTGTCTCCAAGATTCTGGAGATAAAGGACTCCGTCGCTTTAGTGGATTAACAAAGACCCCCGTTTATACGGAGACGGATTACATCGAAAATTAAAGATCTATCCGTTATTTATAAATCTTCTCCGACAAGCAAATCGAATTTGATCCGAGGAAAGTAGAATTTTCAAGATATTTAATTGAAAACTACTTAAAAGTTAACTTAAGTAGACTGTCCTAATAATGTTAAGATGCTGTCTTTGTTTTAAAGTATTTGCGTTCAGTGCCCGTGTATTTAAGTAATCATTACACTTTTCTTTAGATAATTTGTTTTAAGTTTATCGAATCCTGTAATATTGATGTTTATGTCATTATCGAATATATTATTGATTTTTTGTGAAGACCGTCTCACAGGAAGTACGATTTTGCCAATACAGATTTTATTGATAAAGTTCATTTTTTCAAATATTGAAATTTGATTAAAGAAACTCTCAGAACAATATCAAGCTTACATGGCCGGTGCATTACCAATTATACCAACGAATCACTGGTACTTAGCAAGAATTTTAACAATCATATCCTATAAATGAAACAACGTACTTATTATGCCAATTAAATATTTTGTGCCTTGCAATGCTAGACTTTTAACACAAAGTACTGAGTGAAGCATTTTAAATCCGATCTGGATATTATTATTTTTAAAGTCTATTTAATTAAACCAATACACGCATTTGTTAAATATATTATTGATTTTTTGTGAAGACCGTCTCACAGGAAGTACGATTTTGCCAATACAAGTTTTATTGATTGATAAATACATTTTTTATTGGAATAATAAGTACGTTGTTTCATTTATAGGATATGATTGTTAAAAATGCTTGCTTAGTACCAGTGATTCGTTGGTATAATTGGTAATGCACCGGCCATGTAAACTTGGGGATGTGGGTTCAAATCCCACACAAATCACGATGATATGTTTATGAGAGTTTTTTTAATCAATTTTCAATCATTAAAAAAATGTACTTAATCATTATCAAAAACAAAATCAAGCAAAACCATTTAGATGTATAAGTGTTTTGTTATTTTTCTATATTTGCTTTGTTACTTGTTTTGTGTTTTGTCACTAAATATATATCCAAACAGTACGGAATTCAAAGAAAACAAATCACATATAGAAATTCGCTGGAATCCTGTCTGGGGGTTAATCCGCCTCGATCATCGATCACAAAAGAGGCCGAGGGTAAATAATTGCTTGCCGACACACAGGACATCGTTAATAACGGGGTGGGTCAGTCCACTTGTCAACACAGGGGGTGTGTTACACCCCCACCGACCCCCCAGTAATCAAACATCAAAGCGGCCTATTTGTACGCACATCATGCCGAATGTGACAATTGTGATAAAACCTGGGATATGAAAAAAAAAAAAAAAAAAAAAAAACCAAGATTGTATATTTTTTGTATCAGTTTTTTTGTAAAAAATAGACGCTAGACAGTAAATGAGACTTCGTTTTGATTAAAATAATGATATTCGATAGTTTATTCATTTGTGATAAACTATTCATTTATCAGGGTGGTAGTGAACGATGAGGTGGGAATTTTGGTGTCTGAGATGCGAATGAAGTCGACTTTGACATTTAATTCTCAATAATTATCAATCAATCAAACCTGTATAGGCAAAATCGTACTTCCTGGGAGACGGTCTTCACGAAAATCAATAATATATTTAACAAGTGTATTCGCTTAATTAAATAGACTTTTAAAATAATAATATCCAGATCGGATTTAAATGCTTCACTCAGCACTTTTAATTGCAAATCACACAATATTTAATTTGCATAATAAGTACGTTGTTTCACTTATAGGATATGATTGTTAAAAATTCTTGCTAAGCACCAGTGATTCGTTGGTATAATTGGTAATGCACCGATCATGTAAGCTTGGGGATGTGGGTTCAAATCCCACACAAATCACGATGATAAGTCTCTTTAATCAATTTTCAATATTTAAAAAATGTACTTAATCATTATCTTAAATTCTCAAAATAAAAAGCATTCGTTTCTGATAGCAAAAGATAAAAATAAAGTTTAATTATTTAATTTTTTGATCACGATAGTATGATATCAAAGATTTTTCCGATTTGTTTAATAAAACGATAGTGCTTTCGATATAAAAAATAGTCTAAGTTGCAGCTATGTTTGATTTCGAGTGCATTTCGGTCTGATGTGAAAATATACTGAATTGCGAGCAGAAAAAAAGGGGATATTGTTGCTGTGATTATATATCTTGAATCTTTAAAATTATTGATATTTAACGAGGACTTGTTTTTTCGTTATTTCTGTTGTATGAAATAAAATATACTGACCACCTAAGAAAAAGTTTTAAAGCAATAATACCATAAATCATTTCTTTTAAAAAAATATATTTTTACTCTTCCTTATTATAATTATCTAGAACGGTTTAAATTGGTATTTTATATTTTGTAATTGATTCTGTGATATTTATTTGTTAATTGGTTATATTAATGCTTGAATAGCAGCTCGTTTTAGGGATTCTTCGAACCAGACATGCACTGACCATCGGCGTCTTTGTATTTGCACTTATCCGGAATTAAGATCACAAATAACTGCAACCGTTCGTACAAGAATGATCCCGGAGGATATAAAAGTAAACAAAAAAGGATTATCTGCTTAGTTGAACGTGTATCAGGGGTACATTGTTTAACAGTTTCAGTTGTTTGGTTTGTGTATGTTTATCTGTAGATCGCAATCGTAATTGTGAAAATGGGCAAAGATATTTGCGTTTATCTAATTCCTAATCTTACCCAACTGTGATATTAGAGTAAAATATACATTTATTTAGACTGTGCGACTTTGCTGATTCATATCCTTAAATGCGAATTTCACACTGGTACTATTTATATCATACTTGTTTCAATTTAGTCAAAAACGATTTGTATTGATATTGCATTATGTTTATCAATAAAAAAAAATTATTGATTTTTTTTTTGGTGAAGATCGTCTCACAGAAAGTACGATTTTGCCTATACATTTTTTTTATGGATTGATAATGATTAAGTACATTTTTCAAATATTCAAAAATATCAATCAAAAAAATGTTCATATCGATAACGATGTAATTCTGTACTTTCATTTTATTGCGGTGTGAAAAACTTCAAAAGCTGCAACCTGCTTGTACTTGCAGTATAAATGACGTTGCCAATGCAGTCTTTTTGATTATAAAGGCTGCAGTCTGCTGACATTATTGTGTAAATTACAAAGTCTTTCCCCGTGCGTTGAAGGCTCTTGCGCCCGACAGCTTCAAAGGCCTTTCATGTTCCTAGCACGGCTCTCTACTTCCGGTTGCAATTGCACGTGCTTTTTACGGACTTTTCTTTGATCTAAAAGGCTTCAAGTGAACTCAAACGAAACAAATAAGTATCAATACATTTTAAAATATATATATAATGTATTATCGTTATGTGAAACTCTGTACTTTTAGACTACTAAAAAACACTTCAAATGTTATAATGTCATTTTTTAATAAATAATTTTCATCTTCCAGTTTATTATAGCGATGCCATAATAACTTAGCAAAAAAAACACAACAGATTACTTACTCCAGCGTATCTTTAAAGCCGCAGAAAGGAGAAAAGCACTTGAAAACCACCAACCGCGTTGGTAAAAACGCCCCATGATAAAGGGCTTGAAGCGCGACATTGCTCGGAAATAATATAAAATTCTTCGTATCTGAAAAAAACACTGCCTGTAATAAACCACCCACATTTTTAATATATTTTCTACTGTACCTTATTCATTATTCACGCTTCGTATTTTTAGAGACAATCAAAAGCCATTTTAATTATTTCTAGTTTGCAACGTCATTGACTTGGTTTTGATTTAAAGAGGCGATTTTTCTTCAAACAGCTTGCATTTTTTAAGCATTTTAAAACTAAATGTCCCAAATTTACTCTCGTCCAAAATTATGTGGTTGATAAGCAACTGTACTTACCACCACCGAACCTCGAGGCGAGGCATACTTATAAGATTTTTCTTTTTTTGATTATAATAAGCTCATAGCAGTCAGTTTCACAATAAGCACTTTTAGTTTTGGAAATGAAATAAAGGAGGTATTTTCAGAGAGCATACCACATTTCTAATTTTAGAGCTGCACATTTGCTATTCAGCGGTTGTCATCGGCTCGAGCTGACCGCAGACTATTCAATCTGTTGACAAATAATTAATTAATCGCGAAATCCATCATCGGCCAGATTAACGGCATTCACAGCGAGTGCTTCATTCCACACTATATGTGAAAATATTTTATATATTATATAATATCACTAACTCTTTCCACGACTGGTTTAATTTGAAATACACTGCGTTTGAATAACCAAACGGCGAAAAATTACTATCAACTTTCTTTGTGAGCGCTTTTGACTTTCAAGGGTTTCTTCAGTCTGAAGATGCTGTTGGAAGTCAAAATCACTCGCTAAAAATTGTAATAATATTTGGCTAATTATATTTGTAATCATCGGCTCTGTAAAAAAATACAAAAATTGACATTTTAAAGAAGAGTAAATATATTGAGAAAAATTACTTTATTTCATTGTACAATGCATTTTAAACAAATATTTTTTAACGTAAAAACAAAAAGACTCCAATGGCAATACTTATGTATTTTTGTGTAAATGTAAAAAAAATATCAATTGATTTGATTAATTAATTAAACTCGCAATATTTGAGGTGAAGTTAAACACGATATATTTAAAGAAGCAATTGAATGTAATAAAGCACAAAAGAATATTTTAAATTAGTTAACTTTAGTTTATTTCAACTGAAAAGCGATTCCGTTAACTTTGTTTCTCAGAATGGTTGTTCTTTTGGACGGAGTTAATTATTTTTCAGATCTTTACTCGATCTAATTTCTACTTCATAATTATTTTAGAACGAACAAAATAACTTTCAACATAGTCATTTATCTATGAAGCATACATTTTTATATATACGATTTATTTATTATATATAATATCGAAATGGTTTGGAAATTTTTATTGCAAAACAGAAAACGAAAGAAGTAATATAAGTTTAATAACAGTGTACTCTTGAAAAACTTGCGTTGTTAATATGATTTTACAACCTCTCCCATGGGAGCAAAATTTATGTGACTTTTGTGCTTAAGCTGTACTATATGTTTGAAGAAAAAAAGGTATTATTGCTTGGATTAATAAGATATAAATCGATTTTAAACTGTATAACTAATCCAAGCATAATTTATACCAGTGTAACGCTGAAATTGTATTCATTTACAACGTGACTTTAACATCACTTGTTCATCACAGTTCCTCACGGGACACGGGGTGATGAGAAGCTACCTTCATAGGTTCCACCTGAAAAGCAATGGCGTCTGTTCAAGCAATGATTCCACGTCACAGACAGTGACCAATCTCTTCGTTTCATGCCACATTTACAGCATCCCGGAGAGCCTATGCCTAGACGACCTGAAGGCATAAGCGCTGCACCTACAATTGATGAAACCGTTGAAATGATCAAAACAACCAATCGGGGAGTGTGAATGGCAAGTAAGACAAGATAAAAATAGAAGATGAGTATATCGGAAGGCCCTCACTCCTTAAATAACGAAATCGACAAGGGTGAGGTCCAACTCGACCGACAAGGTTTTTATGGGCCGATTCAAAGCAAATGCAGATGAGCTCTAATCAGGGCATTCTCAAAGCTCCAATTGTTACTCCATCTTACTCTGTTTATACAATATGTAACAAAAGAGTATAGCCGAAATAAAATATTTAAAAAAATTAAGTCTAGCATTGGAAAATAATAAAACACGTAGTTTATCATACATATTTAGATGCTTTATTATCAATAAGGTGTCCAGTCTCCAAATTTTTCTGCATATTCACGGGATAATGACCTCTATATGGCATTAAAATTGCGAGTAAGCTCGGAGGCAGTTAGCGTTTTTTTCCCTCAAAGTTTAAGCTTTATCAACGCCTAAACGTTTTTAATTGACTTTGCGTCAGGAGATTGTAAGGTCCAATCCAAGACCTCGATGCCTTTATCTTGTTTCCACGTTCTGCATTGGCGACTTCGATGTTAGGGGTCATTATCTTCTTGAAATATCCATGATTCACTTGGGCTTGGGAACAGTCTTCGGGCAGATGGTAATAATGCTTTCTGGTATATTTGGTTTATCCTTGCAGCATTCAAAGTTCCGGTAAACAAGTTCAAATTGCCAAAACCACGTTTTAAGAAGCATCCCTAAACATGCACCTTTACCGAATGTTTAACAGTTCTTTCGACCAGTCTGTTATCGGCAGTTGACCAAGCACAAGGTGAGATACTAGTTGCAAAAAACGAAGCGGTCTTTGTTTTCTTGTGCCCAGGACATTCATTTTTTAGCGTGCTTTTCTGAAAGGATCGGTTTCTTCTATGTGCTTCGGTATTTTAACTTAATCTCTATTAAACTTCTTCTTATTGTAGCTTAAGATATATTTAGTCCTTTTTGCTTCAGTTTTTCTTAGGCAAATCGCAAAGTTAGACGTGGGTTTTTCAAAAATAGGTCAGTTATCCGCTTATGCTCGTTTTACCACGTTCTGATAGGTCATCAGTTTCATGTTCATGATCATGTTTCTAAATATCAGTTCGCTCACATGGTCACAAACACCTTTGACTTATTCATAAACAAAAAAAATCATCACTTTTTCATCACAATATTCGATGAATCCACCCAAAACGAATCAGTGAATTGAGGGCGGTGGTCTTTCTGTACTCGAAATTCACATCGTCCCATAATCCTATTGTGCGCGCCGCCCGTGTAGGGAATTAATCTATTTAAATATATTCAGTTTTTAATTCTTAATTGGCCTTTCTGTACCGCCGATGGGAGGATCGCCGGAATACGAATTATTCGGTCATCGTGCACGGATTATACAAGACGGGATTCCGGTCAAAGGTTCTAAGAAATTGAGGTTGTATATTTTAATTTTTTTTATTAGATTTATTGCCGGGGGTTTCTATCTGCGCATTTCTATTTAGATAAATCACTGAAACGTAAAATAATTTGTGAATTATTTTTATTATTCACATTGCGTTACCATTAAATAATGCAAACAAGCTAATGGTTGAAACTAAAATTATAATATAAAAGATAACTTAAATAACTACTTGTCATTTAAATTATTTAAGAGTGTTTACTTGGACTGCGTTTGTGCTTAAAAAAAACAATCGTTAAAGTATAATTTTTGTTGTTGAGGGACAAGGCATTTGATTCGTGAAGATCCATAATTATAATGATAAAAGTACCTTTGTATTTTGTTATTCATCATCAGATGCTTAACTAAACTAAGCTTAAGCATCTGCTGATGACCCTGTGTATTGGGTCAAAACTAGTAATGCAAATAATTTTAATAAACTCAAAGTGAAGACAAAATACAAAGCTACTTTTATCATTATATAATAGTATAATTTATGTTTTATTCATATTACTTTAATATAGAAAATTCGTTGAAATATCTTTTACTGTTATTTTAAGTCTAAAGTCGCGAATTTCACATGTAATAACAAATATTTCATTTAATTATTTCTAGCAAGTACGTGAATTCATAGACATTCTATTCAGATATTTGCCACTTATGAGATTAACATGAAATAATCCAATTCAATTTTGGTACATGCAAAGTTACGTTTGGTTGCGAAATGGTTTTATCGTAAAACTTGCAGTGTTGCAATATACGGAGTGTTTTCACATATAACAAAATTAAAAGTTTTAACTGGCTCTCCCCTCGACGCTGCACTGGACCATAATTGTGTGAGCTCTCGCAGACCTCGCTGGACAAAGTCAATTACCAGCAGACGTTTCGGGCAAACACTCCCCTTCTGAGGGCACAATAGAGAATTCACAACCATTTTACATGGTAAATAGGTTATATCATAATGTTTAAACTCATTTTTTGGTCAAACACCGATTTACTGTGTATACCATAGGTTCCCAAAAAATTAAATTGCGGGTCCACGAACTGTTAATGGGGATCTACGAGAGTGGATCCCCTTTAAGCAGGTCATCATCACAATGGATTATCAATACATACGGTTACATTGAAGAATCGGAAGTCATACTGCAAGAAGAACTGATCGAAATAAGCACTGATGAAGAACTGAAGGTGCAGTCTAGAAAGGGATATCAGCAATGTTGGTTTCAAAGAGACATACCTGCTATTTATCCTGCATTATGGACTATCGCAAGAAGGTTTTTGATAGCTTTTCCATCTTTATTCCTCGTGGAAAGGGGTTTCAGTGCAGTTGCCATTCTTCTAACAAAAAAAAAAAATAAATTGGAAATCACTGGGCAAGGATATTTAAAGTTAAATCTGACTTATTTGAAGCCAAATATTGAAAATTTTCTATTAAAGCATCAGACCCATCCATCCCATTAAAAGTATTGATTTTTATTAGTACATGGTACTATATTTGCATTTTGTGTATTTTAATTTATAAAAATATACAGTAAAACCTCAATATAACGGACCCCTGTTTAACGTATTTCAGATATAACGGACAAAAAATTCGGGACAATTCTACGAAAAACAGGAAAACTCGACAAGGGGTCGACGGGACAAAATAGTTTGGGAGCCTATGGTGTATACTGTATTACTACAAGATTAGACAGGGAGGTATTTTTTGTTTTTAAACTGAAAATGGTGTCTCGTGCTCTTTAGCTCTCGATCCTCTTCAGCGAAAAAAAAAAAACAAAAAAAAATGGCAGGGAGGTATGGATGATTTGAAATAAAGAAACTTAAATTTTATTTTTCAACGTGTAACTTGAATGTTTCCATTACAAAAATCTATTGACTAGCAGATATCCCCACTTTTTATCCACCAAGGTTATCTCCACCTTGTTCAAATCATCCATACCTTCCTGCCTAACCCTGTATAATACTGGAGTATACTTTTAATATTGTGATGATAGTGCTGATGATGTTGGCAACTCGACGATTAAAAATTTATGTATTAGTATAAAGTCAAAATCTGGTGTTTTTTTTAAATTGACAGTTTCAGTTTAGAGCAAGACCATGCGTTGTTAAATTTGATGTGTTAAGGTTTGTTTAAGAATGAGTTATGTGACAGTTCCCAGTCAAGGTTCACATAAACTGGTCCCTGCAGATCTTTCCTGGGAATTTTATTACATACATGTGCGTGCTGTGTATTGTCAATTTAAGAAAATAAATTTTAGACATAAGCGCATGATAAATAATGGCTTATTTTTTACTACAGGCTTCGAATATGTATTGTAAAGGATTATTAGGAACAGCATGTGAAAGCGATGCTCGGTGAAACTCTGAGACAAAGCAGATTAACTCTACACAGACAAACTCCTGAGATAAATTTATTGTCAGTCACAAATGTTTGAATACCTCGAGAGATTTATTTGAGTCTTATGAATGACCATAACCTCGGTAATTTTTTGTAATTTTTTTGTTTGTTAAAGTGCTAGTTTACCATCAGAGGGGTCACGATGTCCGTGTCTAAAAAAGCCGCCATATCCGTGTGCCATTTATAAAAAAAGTGTAAAATTTGTAATGAAAGTGTTTTAAAAATAAAATAATACAGTCCACTAGTATTCACGAACCTTTGGCGAATTCGTGAATTCATCCCGTAGAAGCCGAACGACTGCAAAAAAATTTCTAAAGTGAAAATAATATAATTAGTAGCCGTCGCCAACAGATAATTATATATGAAACAAAGAAGACAAATTCTGAAGTAGTCATTTACATACGTCAACATTTAAGTATTCGCAAATTATATTTTTTTTATTTAAAAATCGGATTGAAATATAAACCGAGAAAACTGCTTTCAAAAACGGACATGACAACAAAGAAGTCAAGTCCAAAGCAGAAAACGAGATAAATATTCGAATAAAACCATTCTTCTCTTCAGTCGTCTTATTAGTGATTTCCTATCACAACAACTGGGTTCACAGGATTCCAATCATTTTATTTTGCCCGTGCTCATTATGAATGGCTTTTATTCACAAAAATCATTAAAAAAAGAGATCCAACAAGCCGGCGGCTTCTCTTTCTTTTCCTCCACTGCACTCTTCCCTCCTCCTCACCCTCAACCCTCCACCACCCCTCGACCCACTGAGGTTAGGTTAGCTGGGTTAGGTCGGGGCTAACGAAATATACAGGGCGAGAAATGACTTTGGGATAACGACTCGATTTATTTTAACGTTGAGATTTATTGAAAATTTTATGTGGCGATTTATACTTTACTAGCGCGAAAATTTACGAAAATCTGTCAACTTCAAGCGAAAACAAGCTGAGAAAAATTTAAAATATTCATTGAAAATCATAATAGTTAGCATTCTTCTCTGTCCCCAGTGAGAAATCACAACAGTATTTTATTTTATTTGATTTGTGTGGGATTTGAGAAACCACATCCCCAAGCTTACATGCCCGGTGCATTAGCAATTATACTAACGAATCACTGGTACTTAGTGAGAATTTTTAAAAATCATATTCTATGCGTGAACCAACGTACTTATAATGCCAATTAAATATTGTGTGACTTGCAATAATGGACTTTTACTTGGATTTATTGAAAAATTTATGTGGCGATTTATACTTTACTAGCGCGAAAATTTACGAAAATCTGTCAACTTCAACAAGCGAAAACAAGCTGAGAAAAATTTAAAATATTCATTGAAAATCATAATATTTACAATTCTTCTCTGTCCGCAGTGAAAAATCACAACAGTATTTTATTTAAAAGAGATATATAAAGCTTCAAAATTCACTATTTATGATAAATTTTATTTACGGTGGTCTCTATTTTTTCGGGATTTCAAGTTGGAATTGCTTTCGGAGAATCGACGCTCTAGCATTAGGGGATGATCACCCTTCTGTATCCCGGCTTTCAATCCAAATTGAAATTTTACGGAACTTAAATATAACTACCCATCCCGTTGGTCATCCAAACGATGAGACGACGAAAAACTAAAAATAAACAAAAATACGTTAAAAAAATGACTGCCTCAAATGGAGATTAACTCGAGTACCTCAGTGAGAGGTTCTTTCTCTTTTTAATGGCAAGTCGTTGAATGCGTCCATCTTGGATTATTTTTTTTCTCAAACGTCCAACTTACTCAGCCCTCGACTCGCGCACCAATTAGGGAGCTGTCGCCGCGGGTCTAATTATCGGCGGAAATTGATTGGCTGGAGGGACGAAAATTTAAAATTCAAATTAAAGATTTACTCCTCTAATTTGTATCAATGCAAAAAAAAATATTTTTTTTTTTCACTGTATTTATTTATATATTAAAGATTTTTTGTGATGACCGTCTAAAAAATATCATCGTGATTTGTGTGGGGTTTGAGAAACCACATCCCCAAGCTTACATGGCCGGTGCATTACTAATTATACTAACGAATCACTGATACTTAGTGAGAATTTTTAACAATCATATCCTATAAGTGAACCAACGTACTTATAATGCCAATTAAATATTGTGTGACTTGCAATACTAGACTTTTAAACCAAAGATCTTTGTGAAGCATATAAATCCGATCTGGATAGTATTATTTTTAAAGTCTATTTAACTTTTCATTCAGTACTTTGGTTTAAAAGTCTAGTATTGCAGGTCACACAATATTTAATTGGCATTATAAGTACGTTGGTTCACTTATAGGATATGATTGTTAAAAATTCTCACTAAGTATCAGTGATTCGTTAGTATAATTGGTAACGCACCAGCCATGTAAGCTTGGGAATGTGGATTCTCAAATCTCACACAAATCTTGATGTATTTTTCTGAGAGTTTCTTTAATCATTTTTCAATATTTGAAAAAATGTTACTTAATCATTATCAGTATTTATTTACGTTAATTTTCACAAGAACTTAGATTGTTTTTTAAATAATAAAGACCGATTAAGACTAGAAGATTGGCTGTCGTAAATTAATAAAACAAAATCAGTCAATGGTGAAAATCAAATAATTGGGTATTAATTACAGAGATTTTCAACAGCCTGAGGCTTTAAGAAATTTCGCCGCGATGGTTTTTCCTTTGTTCTTTTGAAACGGCCCTCAAATAAGTGGTTAAAACGTCTCGGGAATAGATATGACCACCACATTAAAAGCCACTGGTAATTTTGCTTTATTTGAAATTAAAATTGTTTTTAAAAAGTTTATATAAATCAGAGGTACCCAAAGTGGTCAATATCGACCCCAAGGGGTCGATTTCGCCCTGCAAGGGGTCGATGATAGCAAAAAATAAAATTGGGGATCCATGAACTTTAAATGGGGGTCTACGAGAGTGGATCCCATTTAAACAGGTCATCACCAAAATTTAGACATTTCGTAAATGTCATAATGCACCGAACACAGATTGTACCTATGTACTTTGTATGTTTTTAATTCATGTATCTTATTCTATTTAAGATATTAAAATGGAATTCCACCAAGTATTCTCTGTCAAAAATATTGATTCTCTGAATGTTACTATATATGCATTTTGTATGTTTTTAATTAATATAGGTATAACTAACTTTACATGTATTTTAACTTTTTCATTTTTAAACCCACTGTACAGTAAACCTTATGAAAGTGAGTTGTTCTATATAAGATGTCAAAAGTATGTTTGAAGTTGATGAATTTGTAAAAATTCCATATTAGCAAGGCAGGGGGTCGACGAAAAACAGGAAAACTCGACAAGGGGTCGACGGGACAAAATAGTTTAGGAAACTATGATATAAATGAAAACATTACAGATCGTCACAAAAATGTATTTTCACATGTCATTTGAACGTTATCGAATAATGTCATCAGCTCTATCTTGATTCCGCCATTGGTATTCGCGACAGGTCTCCTGAAGCTAGTTTCTTCCTGTTGTAATTCGATATGGGAGTCGGTGTCGCCGGCACGTTCCTTATATGAGGATCCCTCCGGAGAACTGTTGCTGCTGTGGAAGCTCTTCATCCACCTGGACTGGCTCCGCACGTGACTGCAAACAGACACGACATGTTTTCTATTGGCATCCAATATGATTAACTTACAAGAATGCAATTTATACTAACCAATCGTATAATTACAAATACTCTTGAACGATAATTATTTTTATCTATATATACAAAGTAAATTATATTGACTAAAAAAACTACACAGTGAAAAAATATGAAAGTAATCATCGCCCCGCATGTTTTCAATAACTTGATATTTTAATAACACTTCTTCGTGTATAAAATAAGTCTTCCCATGCACCTTTTATTTTGTCGGTGGAATTTTTTCATTAATAATTCATGTATTTATATCGTGAAAATTCCGTTTACTTTCAGCACATATTTTTGTGAGGTTATTTCGGCTTATAGAAAATTTGATATGCAATCCTTTCTTGAACTATTTTTCTTAGGTAGAGAAAATTTTGTTAATAGTCTACTGATATTTCTTTTAGTTACTTATTCATGAATTGTTAATTGATAAAATATATTTGTTTTTGATATTTTGTTCTTTAAGAATTTTTAATGATAAAAATTATTATTTTTTTATTTAATATTAAAAATAATATCTTATATTAAAAACAAACACAACTTTCAGTAATATTTGTTTGATATTAATAATGGCAGAAAATCCATCAACGTCTGCCGGCATGACTTAACAGAATACACGAGTTTAAAATAACTAACTTTAGAGTAGCACTCAACCTGCCCTCGATCAACTTTTTAAAATTATTACAACATACCGCTAAATGTTTATACTTATTATTGAAAACTCACAACAAATATTGAAGAAAGTCTTATTCATTGCAATGACATAAAAAAATATTATTAAATTTAGACATGCTCGATAAATTCCGATCAATTTTCTAGAGGACAATAAACATTTTTGTTTTTGAGTGCTTTCGAATTTCAAGGGCACCTTCAAGTATCCATTGAAAGTTCGAAATTTCATAGCCAAGTGGCAATAATACTACATGGAGTATTACACATAAAACCAGTATGAAGTGCATAAAATTCTGAGAGACAACCCAGGTTAGTTTCTCAATCAACGCATAAATAATAAAACGAATAATGTACGACAATTTTGACAAGAGAGCAGGTTTAAAATATAAACACAATCAATGTAAAAAGGCTCCGCAATACAATTTTTTTTTTAAATGTTTATCAGTATCTGTTAGATACGTTTCTATTATTTGCCTTATAAGCTATTATATACTTTACAATCGTTTCTCATTAAATCTAATCAAAAATTAATTCCAATACGTGATGACCCGGACACAAATCAGTTGCACGAGGGGCCGTTACCCTCCGGCCACAGTCCGCAGTGTCTAGCACGGTGCCTGGCAAAACGGACATTCAGTCAGCACACCAAGTCTTACGTCGTTTATTAACTCTTTGCACTCTGTAATGCCGCAACTCGAGAGGTGCGTCTCAGTCACCAATTTGTTTGGTGCGGAAGTTCGATGTGCGGTGATATCTTGTTTATGTTTATGTGATCTTGTTCATTATTGTTCGTTCTTAAACACTGCCTATATAATTTTACTAAGATGATGTTATCTCCCTTTCAAACTACGTAAGAATGTCTTATTTAAGATAAGTGCGGCACCATTAGGACTGCATTGTGCACACAGTTCGACCTTGACAGCCGTGGCAAAAGGACTAGATGTGTGCCTAATAAACCCATATATTTTTTGCTTGTACTTCTTATCGTAATCATTCATTTGAAGGTCCTTATTTGTTTAAACTTATATTGAACTGAGGAATAGATTTTTTTCTCCCCCACAATATTAAATAGCTTTCACCGAAATTCACCAAAAGCGCTACGAAACGCTTCGAGTTGATGATTAGTCCGCGCGGAAACGGTCTCGGAAACATTCAAATCAAATTTGAATTTATTAGAAACTAGCGGTAATACGGCGCGAGCTACTACGCTAAATAAAAAAATTAAATACTTTTATTTGTTCGAAAATTGTTTTTGTTTTTTATCTTAATACTACCGGATATATTGAGTTTTTTCGGTAGGTGTGTGTTTCAAAAACATTGTTTCGATCACGTATCGGTGCCTATATAAAAAAGTAAGTAAACGAATACTCTTCAAAAAAGGAACAGGATTTTATATATATATATATATATATATATATGTAAAAATCATACATTCGATTCATTCATCCCTTTACCCAGGGAGCGCACTTTTCGCTGTTCCCTAGTCTGCTTCCCCATCCTATATAAAACTCTTCATCTATATAAACATCTTCCCATATAAAACTATATATATATATATATATATATATATATATAGTTTTGATATCCACCAATGATATAAAACAAATGAATGACAGTTTTGTGTTGTTTTTTGTTGTTGTTGTTGTTGTTGTGGCAGCCTGCATTATACAACTTCATACTAATCTTAACAAACATCAAGATCAGTATTTTTTTGTTGGCAGCCTGCATATACGCGAAAATGTTATTGTTCCTTTTTTGAAAAGTATTTGTTACCGCAAAATGTTGAAATTTTTGTATGGGAAATGTCGAAAATCTATCAGACCTCAGTATTATTGGCTTTCAAATGAAACCGGTTTGGGGCATATCGGTTGGATGGTTCTAAAGCCTATAGCGGCCGGATATCCGGCGGTTTGTGTTTTATATATATAGATTTATGTAGAATTTTGAAACTATTTTTTTATGACAATCAGCATGAGGACTCGTTCTGTAGCATGCGGAGTATAGTTCCTTGCGGGGTTGGCGGCTGCATGGCACGCGATGGCCCGCTTAGAGCGGCGCTTATCGATTGATATGCGCGCCAATGCATTTACTGCTTACCATTCAGGCGGAGGCGTTGTCCTGAAAATGTCACAGTGAATACGGCAATTCTAATTCTTTTTAGCCTACTGGAATTGTATATAATAAACAACGTAGTCTGTATTCACTGCCAAATCATCTGTATTCATCAAGTGCCTTTCTTCAGAGGTGGTTGGCGACCGTTTCACTGAGCATATACTCATCCTGAGCCAGTGCTCATGAAGGGAAAAATATTAAAGTGAGTCTTCGAGTCTGCGTATTGTTGCTGCCTATTAGCATTATTATATAATATTTTCCTTACAAAGCTCTAGCGTTTAGATCTGATACTCTTTCTGCAGCAAGTTACAGAAACCTCGATAAGATACCTCCAGAGCACATCCCTCCTCAATCATTACAAGTCCACTATTCTATTACCGATCCTTTACACAGAATTGCAGCTATGCACAAGCAACAGAATAGGGAGAGCGGGAATATTTCTACTAACTTTTAAATTTGAAAATGATATATGCGTAAGGTTTTATTCTTAGAAATTCAATATTTTTGATAGAGAGTTCTTGGTGGAATTCCATTTTAATATTTTTGAATAAAATACTTGAGTGATTTGACTCTTGACTCTGTTTGATAATGCCAACGTGAAAGGTTGGCGAAACCGGTCACAATAAAAACGAAAATGTGGAAAATTACTCAAGTATTTTTATTCAAAAATATTAGTTTTATTCTGAGATTGCACTACTGACTTTAAAATATCTAATCAATAATCAAAATACATGATTTTATTTCTACAATTTATTTTTAATTAATTATAAAGAGAAATATATTAGACAGACTATTTTAATTAGAAGCTAAATTTGAGGTTATGGTAGCTTTAGCTGTTAAAAAAATGTCTTTGGATGTTGTGTTACGTTTTTTCGAAAAATATTCAACGTTTCACTGCCGCAAGTATTGATATTGATTTTAATTTTAAAGTCGCAAATATGGCATGCTGTTTTAACGGTAAGGCTGATTATCATTTTATATCTATTTTCCAGAGCTCATAATATAACTACGTTTAGATATTGTGCAATTTAAAAGGAATCTTATATATAAGCAGCGATACGATCACGTAATATATACCCGCTGGAAGATCAATCAGCTTTCAGTGGGGAACCTATATAGAAGAAAGCTCGGGGCACGAAGCTTTCACGGGGGCTGCATGCGAGGGAGGCGCTGACCCGAGGGCGGGCCGGCCTGAACTTTCACGGGTCTTCAGGAAACTAGGTGAATCCATCCACCGGGTCGAATCTAGGACGAACAACTCTGATTGTAACGAATTATACGCCAGGTCGAATACACCTGGGGAACTGGTTCAACTTAACCTGGATTCGTTACAAAGCTTGCTTCTATTCAACTGAATTATCACTGATCGTCAATTATTTCAACTTGATTCAAAGCTCACAGAAAAAATATAAATATTATTTCAGGTAAAGAAATTCAATATTTTTGACAGAGAGTACTTGGTGGAATACCATTTTAATATTTTTGAGTATAATGCTTGATGTCTATTTTTTTGGATTGAACGTCAATCAGGTGCGTATTTATTACCCATTACGGGTTTATTATATTATTACTAATATGATACATGACCGGTGTACTGACCCTTGTACCAACGAATCACATCCAGTGCTTGCAAATCATTAAATATTGGTTGGCCTGGGCACAATGGTTCATATGTAGAGTATGATTGTTAAAAATTCTCGATTTATGGATGTAATTCGTTAGTACAAGGGTCAGTACACCGGCCATGTAAGCCTGGGGATGTGGGTTCAAATCCCACACAAATCACGATGATATTTTTCTGAGAATTTCTTTAATCATCTTCTATGTGTGAACTAATGTGCCTAATCATATTAGTAATAATAAAATACTTGAGTGATTTTCCACGTGTTCGTTTTTATTAGTGACCGGTTTCGCCCCACAAACCCCAACACAGGATAACTGCTGCTACACCTCAAAGCCACTACTTTAGATAATTACCACATTAATATAAAAACATTTGTTCACAAAAATATGCAATTATATAGAATCCTCCACTTGTCAGGCACATTAAAATCACATTAGCCCTTACCACCTGACAATCACTCTCTCTCTCTTTCCAACAACCTCTCCTTCTAATAATTGTTTACCTTATTGATTATTATTATATAAAATCTCACTCTGTTTGATAATGCCAACGTGAAAGGTTGGCGAAACCAGTCACTAATAAAAACGAACATGTGGAAAATCACTGAAGTATTTTACTCAAAAATATTATTTCAGGTAAATTAAAACCTGTAGCAGTTTTCAGAAGCATGATATTCTTTACAACAACATATTCGTATAATTTGGTTTTAATGCTAATAAAGAAATGCACACAAGGTTTTTACATATGTAATGGAATTTTAGTCGCCAGGCGAGGTTCATAAATAATTACTTGAATAATAATATTTGTATGTAAACGATTGACATATTACTATAGTATTCGGTAAAAAATTCGTCTAATGTGAAAGCATATCCATCTAGGATTACATGGTAAACACTTATCAATTATTGAGGGAAGATAATGGTATTAAAAGATAACAACCACCGGACTGGATAAAAATCATAATACATCAAAATATTTGTACTTCCGAAAAGGGCGCGCTTTCACGCCATCTTCGGCGAAGGTTTCATTAATCATGCGTAATATAATTATCTGCTGAGATATATTACTCCGTGCTTAGCAATTTAATAAATTTAAATAAACAGGTAATTTTCTAGAAGTTTTGATTGAATTTGTAAATTAATCGCCTTTGTGACGCCAGGCTTTCATTTCAGCGCTGCGCTACCAATCAGATATTTTTTTTGTTATAATGCAAAGCTCAATTGCGAGGGACACCCACATTCAAACCATTTTTTTCACAGTTAGTACTATATGATATTTGATACTATGGCTTATGTTACTTTTCCAATCAATTATTTTTTGGCGTGAACTTTTATACAAAAAGGCATTATACGAAACAGAAACCATACTCGCATATATTATTTTTTTATTTATTTTGACTCCTTAATATATTTTTATGCCTTTGCTTTTGATAGTTAGATTTTAAATTTAATATACTCTTATTTTAATAGGTATATAACTTAAAACCGGAATTTGACATTAGATGCCAAAACTTTTGTATGCGCTGTAGCAAATCATTGATATACGTGTCATTTTGAAGCATTATTCAAAAGCTGTCAAAATCATCATATTTTTTTCAATCGTGGAAAATTTTGAAATATGGCGAATAAAACAGCGTTTGAAGGAGTCACTTTTTGTTAAGAAAACTGCAGCCGAAAGTCTTTGTTTGCTCATGGGATTGTATGGCAAACACGTTCTTGCGAAAACACAGTGTTTTGAGAGGTTTCAACGCTTTAAAACTGCCGATTTTGACATCAAAGACAAAAACGGCCTGGACAGCCAAAAAAGCTTGAAGATAAAGAAAGAAGAGATAGACTCGTGTCAAACACAAGAAGAGTTTGCGAAATCATTGGACCTGACTCAAGCAGCCATTTCCAAGCGCCTAAAAGCATTGAGATTCATCCAGAAGCAAGGCAATTGGGTGCCATACGAGTTGAACCCGAGAGACGTGGAAAGGCGATTTTGCATGTCTGAAATGCTGCTCGAGCGTCATAAAATGAAGTCGTTTTTGCACCGAACTGTTACTGGCGACGGAAAATGGATTCATTAAGACAACCCAAATATTCACGCAGCCAAGATAATGGTCTATATTTGGTGGGACCAGAAGGGAGTTGTGTATTATGAGGTTTTAAAACCGGATGAAACCGGGTGGAGAGGTGTACCAACAACATCTGATTCGTTAAAAGAGAGCATTGAAGGATTATCGGCCAGAATAGGAGACCAGACACAAGACATTGATTTTCCAACATGACAATGCTCGGCCACATGTTGCTCAACCCGTTTAAAACTGTTTAAAAAATAGCGGATGGGAAGTTCTGCCCCACCCGCCATATTGTCCAGACTTGGCACCTTTCGACTACCTTTTGTTTCGGTCGATGCAGAATGGACTTTCCGGAATATGCTTCACTTCAGTCCAAGGCATCAAAAATTGGGTCGATTGGTTTTTTGGTTCAAAACATGACCGGTTTTTTGGGATGGCATCCACAAATTGCTTAAAAGATGGGGAAATATTGTAACTTCCGATGGACAATACTTTAAATACCAGAATTGTACAAGATTTTAAACGCTCAAATTTCCTTTAAAAAATCTGGTTTTTAGAAATTTAAATTTATCCCGATCACGCATTGTGGTGGACCTTAATAGGTATTTGTCTTGGGGTTCCACATTATTTTAATTAACTTAATAAAAAATCTCAACTACTCGATAGGCATGAATTAGAGGGTTGGTTTTTAAGGAAACTGCTTAATGAGAATGTTTTTTTTTGTTTTTAATATCAGTTTTCAATAAGTAACACTACAAAAAATCTCTTTATTAATATGAATAATGAAAATAAAAAAATACTTTGACATTGGCAGGTAAAACATAAATAATTAAAACAAAAGTTTCGAAATGGTTTTCAATATAATCGGTAACTTATTTCGAAAGCATATAAAACTAATACCGCAAACCCCATTGGTTTATTTTGATTGAATAAAAAAGCACTTTACAAGCCTTAGGTCTAGCAATATAAGATATATTTCAGTGTTATTGATTATTTATCTCAACTTATTAAATCCGATAAAAAATGTCTCCGTTCGCTGTAATTGTGAGTTCTAGTCTTAACATATCGTGAAAAAAAAATATATATGGGATTTCTCTCGTCGTTTTATGAGTGAATCGATCAACTTATATTGCATACACACTTAAACGTAAACTTTTCTCAAGAGATTTTCTCTGCGGATGTTTTTCGGCTCAGCGGTATCGAGTATGATTTTTTTTTAAATAATATAAAATAATCATTTGCATTAGTAAGGATTCCCTATACAATGGATGAATGGGAGACTTTTCGTACTTCAGGATTAGCATATTCCTCCTGAGAGTTCCCTCCACCCATTTCCCGGAGGGCGGCCCAAAGGCCCCACTCAATGGGTGATTGATGGGAGTCTCGAGCTTGTAAAAAACTGATTTTGTTTTAATATTTCGGCGACCGAGATAAAGGAACCGTCAACCCTCGTTATCGCAGAAAGACCGATCCGCCATATTCACACTTGATTTAGCCCGGCTACGAAGTCCTTTTCATCCACGTGGACACCATTTTTATATAATGTAATGGAAAAAAATTCTTAATTACTTTAACACAATTCCATTTTTGTTATAAAGAACAATTTTTTTCAATTTAAACTCAAATAAATTTATAAGATAAGTCTTATTTTTGCTACTAATATAAACCAGATTTTTGCTTTTGAATGTAAAAAAAATAGTACACAGTTAATAAAAACTCATGGTCACCATATCACAGGGTGTTAACTTTCTTTTCAGTGGTTGTAAATTGGCACAGGCGATTCCCCCGCGCCCCCCGTAAGAGGGGTTGGACAGAAGTTAGCCTTTTTGAATTTAAAATCAGGTTTTCTAATTTTGAATTTGATTACGTTCTATTTGCGCTCGAACGGAAATTTTCTTTGATGCTCTCTTGTTTTCGATCAAATTGACTTACGGGCCGCCGTTAGCTGTCGCAAGCTATCGTAAGCCGCTGCAAGCCACTGCAAGCTACTGCAAGCTACTGCAAGCCGCCCCGAAGGCCTTACACTTTATTTGATTTTGCTGGTTACACTTTTGTTAGGCTTCCAAATATATTTTCTCCGAACTACGATAAAGGAAGGAAATAAAAAATATTTTTATTAAAATAAAATATATTATCGGTGACCGGTTTCGCCAACCTTTCACGTTGCCTTTCACATTCAAGTATTTTTTTAAAATATTAAAAAAGAATTGCACCAAGTACTCTCTGTCAAAAATATTGAATATTTATATAAATAAAAAATCGGCGTCTATATTTGAACATTTTTTTTGTATGTATTCTTATAATTATACTATAATCTTCTTATAAATATGGTTCCCATATCTTGAAATTTCTATAGAAAGTGATATATTTATATCTTACAATTGAGATTCATTGGACCAGGGTAGACATGCTTGTAGATATCAACCAACAAATATTTATTATATTTATATTATATATATCTCATAGTTGTGTTCAATCGAAAGTTTTGCTTTTGTCGCGTCTGCACTTAATAGCCTGAAATCCAAGTTCATTTTAAATTCTCTCACTTCTCTCACTTTATAAGGCGAAAGTAATTTGAAAGCAATCTGAAAGAGGAAACGAGGCCATAAATGGAAGCGCCATGAGTCAAGATGGAAGGAAATTCGACTTAACAGCCTCAAAATAAATAGCTTTCTTATAAATACGTATTATAGCCTCCTTGTGCAGATAATACAAGAGATTTTCTATTTAAAACATCAATACGCCAGAAAGATTATTTTAATTTGGAAGCCGTAATGTAGGGAAGATTAACGAGTGAGCCTTGAGTTTAATCAATTTAATGTTATTAATGTATTTACTTCAACGCCCTTTGGTGTGGAGAATCTTGTTTTTATTCAGAATACATTAAAGGTAAAAGTAAGTAAATCTAACTCTTTGTATTTACTTACTTAGATTCCTCAATATTACATATTATCTTTTCACCAACAAACTCAAGCAAATTTAGTAGTTTTTTTAATAACTGTTTAAAAATATAGTATTAAGCGACTTATGAACCTAAGAATGAATCCTTGGAAGACAATTCATATTTTTGAGTAAAAATCTATTGAATATCTATTCAATACACAGTAGGGGTGGGTTATTTTTAATGTAGTTTTATAATAACAATATTATAATTACACGTTTTTATAGTTCACGTCAATGACTAGACACGAAAAAGTCTTTGTTTCGATAGCAATTTAAAATAAATTAAATAAAACCGTTTTTCTTCTCCGTCATCTATCTTCAGCGTGTTTGCTCTGTTAGAGTATGTGGTGCATCATATAAATGTCTAAATGTATTTTGTATGTGTACTAGAAAAAAAATATCTCTTTTTTCCTGAAAATGGTGAAAACAACTCGAAATTGAATTCCAATAATACCAACTTTCCGACGCCCAGACAAATCAAGAATCCACAATGGGGAGTTCACTGACCGGCGACTTGTGCAAATAGCAGCGTGAACAAATATTGTGGAATCGCGATATGTCCCATACCGAGATAAAATAATATACTATTTCAAGAAAAACTATTTAAACTGTGCATGCTTATCGCAGCTCCAGATAATGAAGGCACTCGCTCAAAGATATATCTGGTAAGATGGCGAACCAGTAAAAAGAATGAAAACGTCTTAGTGGTGCTAAAACTCCGCGGTTAAACCCAAATGTGCAAAAAAAGCCAAAAGGCTTAACCACGCTCGTGAAATATTTTTGATCAATTTTTTATCTACCGGCTTCGGTGCGAAATAATAAAAATCCAACAAAATAAAAAAAAAACATAAAATGCAAGATTTCATATTTTAGGAATTTTCAATATTTATTCAATACCATAACAAAATTAACATAAGTCATACGTTCATACAAAACACAAATTAAACTAATATAATTGAAAAGGTCCTAATAACTTATATTTATTGTTTAGTTTGTTTTGTGTACCTGTTTTCTAAGCCTCTTAAATAATATGCTAATATGATTAGGCATATTTTTTCGCATATTGAAAATGATTCAAAGAAACTCTCAGAAAAATATCGTCATGACTTGAGCAGGATTTGAACCTACATCTCCAAGCTTACATGGCCTGTGTACTGACCCTTGTACTAACGAGTCACCTCTGTTGATCGAGAATTTTTAACAATCATAATCTACACACGAACCAATGTGCCCAAGCCAATCAATATTTAGTGGACTTTTTAAGCGATTTTAATCCCTTCTGGATATTATTTAAAAACTATTAATTTAGCCAAGACGCGCGCGTCTTCAACATGCGAAAAAATATGCCTAATCATATTAGTAAGTAATATAAGCCTGTAAAGGTAATAAAAACGCACTTGATTGACGTTCAATCTACAAAATAGACATACATAATTTAGTACTGCTTCAGTTTTTTTTTTATTCAAAAAGTTGTCACTTTTATAAGTATGTTATGTAATATATGGTATGTACAACATTGTCTTCAATATTGATGCCTTCATCCTGGCTCACAAAGGCTTCTCAGCTCGCGCTTGCTCTAAGAAACAAAACTTGGGTAAAGCTCAAGTCCAAACAACCACGTTTGGACGAGACAATCAAAAGCTCTGCTGCAGAACACGAGGCGAGCGAGACCAGCCGAGCTACTTGCTATTCATATATTCTGAAAGCTTCGACGCTCCGCACGAGACTGCTCCCTCCACCCTTCCCTGACCAGCGTGAAGATACAATAGAATATATCTTTGGAATACATAATTCGTACAATATGATTGATTTAATAAATTAAACTTTATTATTGATTTTTGTGAAGACCGTCTCACAGGAAGTACGATTTTGCCTATACAGGTTTGATTGATTGATAATGATTAAGTACATTTTTTCAAATATTGAAAATTAATTAAAGAAACTCTGTATTACCAACGGTCTTCACAAAAATCAATAATATATTTAACAAGTGCGCGTATTGGCTTAATTAAATAGACTGTAAAATTATAATATCCTGATCGGATTTAAATGCTTCACTCAGTACTTTTAGTTAAAAGTCTAGTATTGCAAGTAACACAATATTTCATTGGCATAATAAGTACGTTGTTTCATTTATAGGATATGATTGTTAAAAATTCTTGCTTAGTACCAGTGATTCGTTGGTTTAATTGGTAATGCACCAGCCATGTAAGCTTGGGAATGTGGGTTCAAATCCTACACAAATCACGATGATATTTTTCTAAGAGTTTCTTTAATAAATTTTCAATATTTTAAAAAATGTACTTAATCATTATCAAAATAAACTTTAACTGATTGTTCATTTTAACTGCATAACTTTAAAATAATAGTTTTATTGTTGTTGATTCTTTGTTTGATTAATTAACACAATCTAAAAGCTTCACCGTCTATCAAAATAAATACATCTTCCATTATTGTTAATTTGAGCGAAAAGACATAAATATGTATCTTTAAAATATAATAAATTCACATGTTATACATTAAATGCCATAGCGTTAATCTCCGAGATGTGGTCATATTGATTTTAGATTTTATAAAATATTGAAGAGCTTTAGCGTTCCACGCAAGACTTTTCTCACCGCCCTCGATCACAGTGAATAAATAATATACTGTTTATAAATTTTAAAATGTATTATTTTATAAGACTTCTTCAAATAACAAGAGTGCAAAAATAACTAGGATTAATATCAAATAAATTATTTATCATAATTTCAAAGCTACTTTTTTTGGACACACAATTAGTATTGACACAAGAAATATAAATAAAAATTGTCCTTAATCAAATGAAACGAGCACCTTCCAGAACTGGGTATCAAACTAGGGACCTCTAGATCAAAAAAATAGGATCATAGTCAGCCTTTCAGTCAACGAGCCAACAAAAATATCAATCAGGTCTAAATAATGATGTCGTATTTTAGAATCGCGATTTCACTATAGAGGAAAATATCGTAGGTACAAAATTTGAGGAAGTCATAAAATTTCCTAATATTGCTTTTCTACTTTTCTCGGAAGTGTAACAATACAAATATACGATTGCCAATATTCGATAGGAATGAGTACAAAAAGAAGATTTTATTCATCACTTTCGAGGAAGCCATAGATCAAAGCAAATGGATATGCTCCGATTTATTTTATATCGTTTGATGCATAAGCTTGAACTCTTTGATTATTTGTTATAAAATCTAAGATAATTTATAAAATTATATATATATAAAGCATTAAAAGTATTTTATAAAAATAGAACATTCAATTAAAAGTAAAGAAAATTATTTGTTGTGAATTTCGCAGACAATCGTTATATTTCACAATTACTGTTACGATTCTGATAAAACCTGATTCAAAATAAATTTATGATACAAACAAAGTAACAAAGCAGTACCAGCCCATTCCAAGTGTATACTTCCTGTATTTCCAACTAAAATTCAACTGACAATACCAAAACACTTTCATTATTTTCAGATTAACATTTAAAACAATTAATATAGGATTTTAAATATTTCATAACTGATATACATATAAAGACCCCGAAAGCATTTTAATTAAATTGCGTTTATGTATTCGCCTCTACGTGCTTTTAAAACTTTTCCATTAAATCACAGAACACATAAACGCAAAGTCTTCATAAACATAAGGCGGTTAAAGCCCAGTTAAACTTTAGCTGTAGGGATGTGTTTGCAGGTTTAAACGGCAATTTTATTTCTTGGGTGTTATGCCGGGTCCGTCGATTTGAGATTTTACATTTCAATGCCACGTTTACACATTTTTTCTAGGACCGAATCATCGGATTTATAACTAACAAAGTCATTTTGAACTATTGAGTCCGTCAGATAATGTAAAATTTTTCACAAGTTTTACTGTGCTTTAGTTTTTAGTACACAAGTGTGTAGGAGTGATAAGAATACCTCAACAATAAAAATATATTTCAATAAACGGTACATATCTCTACACGCCAACTTATTTTATAAATATGAGGCTTCTCTATTAACAGTTTTTTTTTAAATTAACTTAAAAATTTTGCAGTCGCCCATAGTAACTTTTTTTAAAAATTTAAATCAGCGTTTAAATGAAATGTTTTCTTTACTTTAATACCTAAGAAATGTTTATAATAATATATTCTACTTTGTGTCTGTTGTTATTGATGAGCTCAGTCAAGTCGAATCTCTGTTTTCACATTCTACGAACGACCCCTTCCAGGTCTCGTTTGATTTTAAACATATCGTTTTATCTTATTCCTTGTATTTTACCTGCCACTAGGTTGTAAACAAAAACAGAGAGCTTTTAGGAAAGTACCTTAACTTTCAAATGAAATAGTACTTACATACATTTATGAGCTGGGAAAAACATGCTCTCTCGTATATTGTGATTTATATGTATAAATAGCATGTAAAAGGGTTTTACATTACGATATGTTATTCTGTATATTACCTTTCGAGACTTTTTCCCCTTTATTATCGACATCTAATGAGCAAACAAGATGCCTTTGTTGTTGTATTCAATCTTCTCAATTAATTATTTAAAATTTTATATAATTAATATCACTGAAATGTACAATTAACAATAATAAAACTGAATGTTTTATGCATTACTTCATTCATAATAAAATACATATTTTTACCGGTGATTCATATATTTTAGAGGTTGATGTTTAAATATGTAAATACCCGTGTTAAATACAAGATTAGCTAATCTTTAAAATTCTCAGCTTTTCAAAAGGTAATATGAAAATTCATCACATAATACGTGGAGTCGGTTCATGTATTATGTAATATCTCATTTAATACTTGCGCCGAGTCCTCCCCCGGCCCGGCTCCAGATTAAAATCACTTACGGGGGAAAAGTCGTTTATTTGGACACCTTGAAAAATGCGCCCCGAGGCTGCTGAGCCTCCCTTGCCTCACCTAACCTAACCTAACCTAACCTAACCGCCCCTGTACAGGTGGAGGGGGCGGCAAAACGCAGCCCCCGGGAGACGTATTATTCAATATACGGAGGCTTCGCGAAAAAATATGATTAAGTTCTTAATAAAATATTTATAAACATCGTGAGGTTTTTTATAGCACATTTTTTTATTCCCTGTAAAAAAAAAGACGTACAAAAATCCTTAGAAAGTACAGAAAAATAAATGGGAGTATTTAATAAAAGAATCTATGAATATTTTACATAATTTAACTAAGCTAAATTTTTTTATTGAAAATACTTACTTTGATAAAGTTTAATCTTTATAAATTTTGTTGTTTAATCATATTTAATCAATAATACATTTTATAAGATTTATTAAGCTTGTCGTATTCGTAAACGTCAGTCAAATGCGTATTTATTACCTATTACAGGTTTATATTATTTACTAATATAATTAGGCACATTAGTTCACACATAGAAGATGATTAAAGAAATTCTCAGAAAAATATCATCGTGATTTGTGTGGGATTTGAACCAACATCCCCAGGCTTACATGGCCGGTGTACTGACCATTGTACTAACGTACATATTATACCAAATATTATTAAAATATATAACATACATATTAAAAACATTGGTTTGCCTGGGCACATTGGTTCATATGTAGAATATGATTGTTAAAAATTCTCGATTAATGGATCTGGTTCGTTAGTACAATGGTCAGTACACCGGCCATGTAAGCCTGAGGATGTGGGTTCAAATCCCACACAAATCACGATGATATTTTTCTGAGAATTTCTTCTATGTGTGATCTAATGTGCCTAATTATATTAGTAAATATATTTTTATATTTGAAAAAAACTTTTTATAAGGTTTTTGTTTTTATTATTTAACAATTTGCCCTATATTTAATTTAATTGTAGAAACATCTTGAGGGTTTCTTATATTTACAAAGGTAGTCTTATCCGCTAGGCTCAATCCACTTTTCTCAATAAGGCTTTCATTCACTTCAAAAGAAGACCTTCTCTTCTATTAGCGTCTCTCTGACGTGAATCTATCAAAGAAATCATTCCGAAATTTCTCAAAATACCAGTGGTTTGAGACACGCTCCTTTAATTAATATGAAGCTCAGAAATTCACAACTTATCATCAATTTTGGAAAAAAAAGATTATTATTAGTTTAATTGCTTAATTTTCAACAAAAAATAATAGAACTGTAAAACTTTTATACCTTTCATATGAATAATAAATAAATAAATTGTTCAATATTATATTTTACAAGTATTTTATAATTTTACAATATTTTTTTAAATTATAAAGTTATAAGACCATAAAACTATATAAACGGAATTATGTATAAAAATCAAGTATACGTTCAACAAAAATATTTTAGCTTATGGGTAAAATTAATTAAATAACCCTATATGAATCCTCCAGTAATAAAAACTATTTTATCCTTCACAATAACTGAAAACTTATTCATTGTGTTATTATTAGGAGTTATTAAATACTTTAATAGTTTATTTTTATATAAACAAATAAAAAATTCTTCTACAGTTTGTATTAAAATGATTAATACCTTCTGAGCATCAAATTCTAAAATATATCTCAATTTACATTATTATGATTGTTTTTGTATAAAATGATAAAAATAAATCATTTTTAGTAGTACTAATGAAAATTAACATAAAACAGACAATCAGTGACATTTAAAAACTACAACAGAGAGGGTTCAACAATGATGGGTCTCGTTAACCTCGGCTCGGAGGCTCTGGATGACCGAAACCCGGGAGGCTCCGACCGGAAGGTCTGAATCCTGGAACTGGAAGACACGAGGAATGGATAACAAAGCTGGACTGAGATTTTAGGAGAATGACAAAAAGGACTCTAGAAAATTTTTCTCGAGGATAGGGCTTCCAAATCGTGGCACGCGCCGTTTTAAGGGGGTTGTCATTTATCTGGCGAGGGGATCACTGAAAGTGCACGAAACATTTGATACAAATAATAATAATTTCATATCACTTTTAAATAAGTTTTTGTAAGTACATTATTTCGTGATATTTCATCTAATAAATAAATTAATTGAAGTAAAACCCTGAAATGGTAATCTATTAGAGTAGTAACATTTTCAAGTTTTGCTGCATATTAAAATATTTTTAGCATCAAATTTCAAACAACTACAAAAAAATCAATATATCAGTAAAATATACAGCAAAAATAATAGAAAATTCTATTGTAAAATTTTTCGAATTTTTGGCATGAAATAAAAAATAAAATGTGAATATTATGGAAAGCCATACAGTGTTTTATTGCTTGTATACTACATTACTATCATTTTTATATTACTATAGTTACATATTATATTATTTCATATTACAACTCAATGTTCTGGTTTTTTTTTGATAACGCCTTCAGGATTGGTGGGTCACTTTGTATCTGAAATAATCAGCTCGAAGGTTCTTCCATCTCTGGGGTGAATTCTAAAGAAATTGGTTGTTACTGGAAACCACGCCAGCCTTGCGCTGAGGACTATTTTTCAAATCGAATTTCAGCGAGTCTCTATATTTTCAGCTTATTGTTTCAGTTTCCTTTTCACTGTGTTCTTTTGATTTTTTTTCCAAATACACATAAAACTCACAAAAAAGATATGTAAGGTACATACAAAGATTCTCAACAAAAAAAACTATCAAATATTTTTCAATGATATAATACGCAATAAAAACTTTTTCAATCTGCCCAAACATTTTTTAACGGTATTTTAATTTATTATTATCATTTGAGATTATTTTTTTTATGTAATATCGTTTTTACGCATGTGATTAATAAAATCTTACCTAATCGAATTGAAAACCTGCTATATCATTTTCTAAAGTCCTTTTCGGAAAAAATCGGATAAAAATTATAATCAATAGTCAAACCCATCACATAGTCCCAAAATTTTATGCATGTGATGGAATATTTTATTTTATGGGAAAATTATAAAATATCTATACACTAAAACTATTATATGATATAATTTTACAATATCAAAAATCAGTCTTACATGCATTGAAACGCATTTATATAAATTTATTATTTTTTTTATATGTATTCTTTTGTTTCAATAAAGAAGAAAAAACACATTGAAATTCGTTTTTGTTTTAAATAAAGTAGGAATTATACTGTGCGTACAAGTTTAATTTCGATCAGAATAAAATAAAGCGCTTCTCCTGTCCGAGGCGTCTCCTCTTGTCTCGGGAACTGCTGATCCGAGTTGACGGCAATAATAATTCTCGGGGAATTCATTTTTAAAAATAAGCATAAAAAACCTTCGGGATTACAGCGGCCAAGATGGCGGAGTCAAATCTCTCGGAACGCTTGATGGAGGAGCAGACAAATCGTCCGCGCTGAGGCCACATTGCGGCATTATCGTATTATGTTAATACCCAGTCATCCCAGCGACACATTTATCAAAGATAAATATTATTCTGAGAATGCATAATTTGATGTGTTCTTCGCCCACCGTAGATTTATTATAATATTAATGAAAAAAGGCGTCAGCGCTTGATGCGAATCTTCGCGCTCGTTTTGCTCGATTTTTTTGTACTTGGACTAATCCTGCCGCCGTGCTTTTTTAATATCTTAAACATTTATTAGATCAAAAAGGAAAAAAATATTAAATTTGGAGATAAATATATTTATTGGTATAAGTTCGGTGATGCTTTTGAAGGCGTGAAAGCTCTCTTTTTAAGTAATAAGTTTAGTAGTCTTTGATAATCATTTTGTTTTAATTAACATTGAGAATATGCCTCACTCCAGACGCTGTTCATTTCCGACCTTTGTGATTTTCTGTGGATTTAATTATAAAGTGTGATACTGGTTTTAATTTTTTCACATAGTTAGTTTGAAGTAAAATGATAAATCACGGATCTATTCAAAAATATTTAAAGTAGTTTATAGTTTCTAAAAAAAAACCAAAAAATATGTTTATATATCATCAAGAGGAAGTTGGCAACCGTTTCACTAAGCATCTACGCATGCTGAGCCAGTTTTCGTGGTTTTCTAAGGAGAAAATAGTGTAGTGGGTCCTTCTACATCGCAGTTTCATATTGAAAGGAAAAGTCTGGATATTCTGCTGCCCAACAAGATAATAATATAATATTTTCCTTACTAAGCTCTGGCGTTTAGATCTGATATTCTTAATATATGTCTATTTTGTGGATTGAACGTCAATCAAGTGCGTTTTAATTACCTTTACAGGCTTATATTACTTACTAATATTAGGCCTTGTACTAACGAGTTAGTACAAGGGTCAGTACACCGGCCATGTAAGCCTGGGGATGTGGGTTCAAATCCCACACAAATCACGATGATATTTTTATGAGAATTTCTTTATCTTAATCATCTTCTATGTATGAACTAATGTGCCTTATCATATTATTAATAAATCTTAAGGTCATGTTATTTTTTTTCACACACCAGTGATTTTTTTCACCAATTTTATTTATAGTATTATAGAAAGTCGCAATAACTCATAACGCATACGATCATTTCGGCTGTTTTATTTTTTTGACATCTTTATTGTTCCGTTCCGACTGGCGGAGTTCTCGACTGAGCAGCCGTCGATAAATCACCCGGCGCGGTTAATGGCGCTGAGGTGCTCCTCCAGGCCGAGCTGGTCAAGATTTACGTCTCGGTCTTTGAAGAGGAGACGAGGGCATCTGGCTGCTGCGGTTGATTTACAATCTCCCGAGCCATGTGGGGGACAACACGCCACGTGACCTGCCGCTACTGCAAGCTACCGGAAATAACGAAATATTTCCCGGATGTCTATTTTTTTTATTAAAAATTTTTTCTAGTAAACTATACTTTTTCTAGTAATATTGCTGATAGTAATCAATTAATATTTTTGACTTGGTGGAATTTTATTTTGATATTTTAAATAAAATACTTGAGTGATTTTTCAATCATTACATACGAGGGTGGTTCAAAATTTAAAAAGTCAGTGAGTTTTTGAATTTCCCGCGCAGTAACATTAAATGCAGCACTGTTCCCGTCAACTATCATCTATTAATAGACTACTGCACAATTTTGGGCAAGCTACGCCATTTAGTTTGTTTTGTGTATTTTTGCATGAAAAAACCATAATTGAAACAAGATTAAAGCTTGATAAATACTATGGAGACTCTGCACCATCAATTTCAATGGTTATGAAGTGGTTTACTGAGTTTCTTTGTGGTCATACCAGCACAATTGACGCCAAATGTTCAGGTCGCCCAAAAGAGGTCGTCACGCCAGAAATCGTCGATAAAATCCATGGAATGATATTCTCGTATCTATCTCTCTCTCTCTTACAACCGATACCTTTCCCTTAACAATTGTTCACTTTACTGCTCTGCTATTTTTTGGCGAAACCGGTCACCAATAAAATAAAACATGTAGAAAAATCACTCAAGTATTTTATTTGAAATATCAATATTGCTGAATCACCAGCAAAAGTAACAAAGAATTTCAATTAAAAAAATTGGTATTATCGTTTACGATAATACCAATTTACGATAATTTTACGGCAATAGTGGAAAAAAAATTATTACATTAATACATTTATATAATATAATACATTATATAATAGACATACACTTTTTTTTCTGCAGAATACAAATTGTCATTTATTCTTACGTGTCTGTAGTCGTCTCGTTACAAAGCGAAGTGAAAATAAATTGAAAAAAAAACATCTTTTTCAATCGTATTTCCATTTTACTTTACACAAAGTCACTTAACGAGAATTCCGGCAATGAGCATTCGGGAATGCCGAGGAAATCAGAAAAACATCCCGGAGCTCCGATTCTGCATTCATTTTATTTTTCATTACGGGATATCGATCGCTCGGAGTTCCTCCGCTTGTTTGAAAGGCCTGCCACTCTTCAAATGTGGATCATTAATTATGTGTGGACCAGAGCATCGCTCTGTGTCTGCTACTGTACGAAACACGCGAACTTTTCTACATAAAAAATAATTAATAAAACTTCCTATAATACCATTTCCCTAAGCTTATTTTGGACCATAAGCGAGATACGTGCGTGAAAAATTATACGTGTTTTGAATCTTGCTTGATCAAAATTGATTTTTTTGAAATTTCTATAACTTAATAATGCCACGAAAGAATCAGATTTCTTTTCGTTTCACGTATGACAGATTGGTTTAATTCATATTGTAAGCCAAATGACTAGGAGATTCCGACAACTTTGCTAGAACTACAGACCCAGGTAAATAGGAAAAGCTTTGTATAGGGTGTCCAAAAAGAGTGAATGTGAATAGTGACCGTTATTGCGATATGTTGTGAAAAATTTTGGGGCCAAACATGCATGAGTTTCAAGGTTTTAACTCATGAACGCGGTTCCAACAACTTGCCATACATCCAATCAATCAATTGAAGCTGTTATCGAATTATTCCCTAATAAGGTCATTTCACGTAGAGGTAACGTCAACTGACCTCTTAGAAGCCCCGACCTTAGCCCTCTTGACTATTTTGTATGGGGATACCTTCAAAGTAGGGTTTGTGAGAATAATCCGATGAACCTAACGGAATTGAAACAAAACATCAGGTCAGAAATGGCAGCAATATGCTTTGTTCCAGATTAGAAGAGTGCCATTTGGATAACATAACCTTTTTGAAATAATTTTACATTTTGTATTCTTATAATCAACAATAAAAAAAATACTTGATTACTAGTAGTTTATGTTTTAATTAACTAACAAATACCCGATCCTTTTTTTGGACACCCTGTTTAATACTTGTTACTTTGATCAAAGTACATTTTCATATATTCACAGTTAACTTATCCTCAACATTTTTTTATAATCTGATAAATCTGATATTGGTGCGCTCAAATATCTGATCAACAGATTTTGAAATAGCATCTAATTAATTTTTTTTTCTATGAAATCAATAACGTGTTGTTTGCTTTATGACAGACTGCAGGTCGTTAGCAGAATTTTTAGATTTATTGTTTATTATTTATTTTTTTGGACGGCTGCCACAATTCTGTACAACATCAACAGAAAAACTATGCAGAGAGTCGCCCGTCAGACGTGACGGATGGGGCCGAAGTATGACTTGTATTGAAAAATTATTGCTTCTGTATTATGATCGATATCATCAATACAAAAGCAACTTTTCGTAACTCGAAACTTATATTAAAAATATACTACACAAAAGAAACCACCAGAAAAATTCATATACGCAAGCTAAACGTTATGGTGTGGGTTTTTTAACACTTGATTTTTTGCGATCCAAAGAAAGTTTCATAATAAGTTTGTGAAATATAAACTCTGCTTGTAGTAAATTTGAAAAAATAAAAAAACACTATGTGTTTTTAATTTGCTGCTTTATGCTCGTGAACATCTGAATTTAATATTGTATGAGCGAATCGAAGAACGCCAAAAGATCGACATATGTAATGTATTTGGAAATTCTTAGTTCTTTTTTCATTGTTATTAGTAGGTCGTGGTAGGGAGGTAGTTATTGGAGGCTTTACATTCAGGGATGATGGTTTCCAACCTTCAATAGGAGAAGACACACTAACGAGGGGAAAATGGGCATTTTCATTTAATGTCACAAGGAAAAAAACGTTACATAATTTTCTTTCAAAACTGGATTGTGTTCGCATGTTTGAATACTTTTATATAAAATAAAAAAGTAAATTATTATAAATTTATTCAATTTTCTTATAAAATAATTTATACATAATCCTTTTCATTTTAATAATAAAACACTGAAAACAAATTATTCAACCTATATATCCATAATTATATATTGTATATATTTTATTAAAGTTATCGTTTATCTTCATATCATTACATATTAGAAAAAACCTTAGTTCAAAAAAAGTCTGAAGAATAAAAGTATTTTTTTATTATTTTATCTTACGTTTTTTTTATAAAAAGAAACGGAGTAAGCAATTTATTTTCCGATCCTTTTTAATTTTCAGCTTTCTTCGGAAGCCGATCATCCAGAAAATATATTTTTCCAGTCCTCTGACTCTGAAATAAAACCGATTATGTAAGTTACACATAAACAAGATTCAATGAAGCCAACTGGTAAAACTGTTAGTGGATACAATTTAATATAAATAGTAACACGATCTGTTTAGTCATGTCAAAATCAAAAGTAAAAGTAAATATGTTATATTTGGCCAATTTATTCATGCGAGCACCAAAACTAACCAAAAAATTATTTGGGTTTTTATTTTTAGGGTTTCCTGATTAAATTTTTATCATAAGCTTTTTCAAGCATGAATATACAAATTTGCGTTTTTGCTAAAATTATTGCCTAGCATTGGCAGAATATCATATAAATAAAAAAAAAATAATATCAATATATATAAAAAATGATATTGATATCTTTTGAAGCGTTTTATTACATTTTTATAATACCAAATAGTTTTTAAAGTATATTCATTTCAATTTTTAGGCTGCTTTGTTAATTAATTTTGTAAGTAATTGGATTATGGTCATTTAAATTTTTCAATAAATTAATACTAATTTAAAATGGGTTTTTGAATTGATTGAATCATGGAAAGGTAAATAAATCTGAATATAAGTTTGACGGTAACTTTATAGGAATAACAAAGAGCTTTCATGAATGTTATTTTTTTTTTGTGTTTTTTTATATTTAAATTTTAAAATATGATTGTGCCAAAAAACATATTTTTTGTTTTCGTAATGTTAAATTCAAAAGAATTAACAGACCGAAGCATCGAGAAGGTTTCAATTATTTTTGTGGAAAAAATAAATCATACGCATATTACACGTGCCAGTAAAATATTTTCTCAAACACAGCAACCGAATTCATAGCGCAGATAAATTGTTCGTTTTATTAAAAATGTTTAAAACAACATGAAGATATTTTTTTCCTTTGAGATAGAATTCACTTGACCGACTAATATATTTATGATCCTCAAAGCCGACCTTCTACTATACCAAACGGATATCCGCTGAGAAGACTTCCAAAGCTCACTCGTAGTACTGAAGTCAAAGCAAAACAGAACCTTCCGCCAGCCCTCAATCATTGCTGGGCACACGCTTAATAAAACATGGTATTCAAATAAATTATATCAAATATGGATATAAATATATATATATATATATAAAGATTTTTTAAATTTAATCTCTATGCTTAGTACGAATACATGAAATACGGTACATTGAGAATCAGTGGTATTGTCATACTAGGAACTGCACACACTGTTTAATTTAAACGTTTCTTTAAGTTTTTTTTTATTGTGCAACGATTGAGTTTTTACTTTTGTGTTATATAAAACAATGGAGAAATTTAAAGCATTTTTTTATTATAATAACATAGTTAATTGCCCGAACGCCGCATCCAACAGAAATATTTACAAGATGGTCTATAAATACATCGCGCTAGCCGCGGACCACACATCTGACCGCTGTTTGCTCCGTGGAAGAAATACAAGAACTAGGCACCTATATTTTCAATATAAATATGCTTTGCATAAACTGCTTAAACAACAACTTTAATACAAACACATATAATAATAAACAGAACATCGCATACAATCCCTAAAATAAAAAAAAATACTCAAACACCTTTGATTTCAAATAATTTATATACAGATTCCCTGTTTAATATATAAAGCAATTTTTTTAATTTTTATTAATAGATCTATAACTTAAAAACTGAAATTTGACACTGGATGCCAACACTTTCAAATCATTGATATACGTGTCATTTTGAAGCTCTATTTATAAGCTGTCAAAATCAGTCAACAATGTTTGATTTGCTTGTTTGCGTCATATTTTTTTCAACCGTGGACAATTTTGAAATATTGCGCAAAAAACAGCATTTGCGGGAGTCACTTTTTTGCTAAGAAAACTGCAGCAGAAAGTCATCGTCTGCTCGTGGAATTGTATGGTAAACACGTTCTTGCGAAAACACAGTGTTTTGAGAGGTTTCAGCGCTTTTTAAGTGGCGATTTTGACATCAAAGACAAAAACGGCCTGGACAGCTGAAAAAGTTTTAAGATAAAGAATTGGAAGCGTTACGCGATCAAGACTCGTGTCAATTACAAGAAGAGTTTGCAGAATCATTGCGCCTGACTCAATCAGCCATTTCCAAGCACCTAAAAGCATTGGAATTCATCCAGAATCAAGGAAATTGGGTGCCATACGAGTTGAACCTGAGAGACGTGGAAAGCCGATTTTGCAGATCTGAAATGCTGCTCGAGCGTCATAAAAAGAAGTCGTTTTTGCATCGAATTATTATTTGTGACGGAAAATGGATACATTAAGACAACCCAAAGAGCAAAAAATCGTATTTGAAGCCCGGCCAACCAGCCAAATTGACACCGAAGAAGAATATTCACGCTGCCAAGATAACGCTCTGTATTTGGTGGGACCAGAAGGGAGTTGTGTATTATGAGGTTATAAAACCGGGTGAAACCATTACTGGAGAGGTGTACCAACATATCACCAACAATCGTACCAACACGCCATATTGTCCAGACTTGGCGCCTTTACTTCAGGAATAAGCCTCACTTCAGTCCAAGGCATCAAAAGTTGGCTCGATTCGTTCTTTGGTTCAAAAAATGACCGGTTTTTTTGGGATGGCATCCACAAATTGCCAAAAAGATGGAGAAATATTGTAGCTTCCGATGGACAATACTTTGTATAACAGATTTGCAAAAGATTTTCTTAAATAAAAGCTCAAATTTCCTAAAAAAATTCCTGTTTTTAGGGAATAGACCCAATAAAATTAAATTTAAAAAATCAATGATATCGTATTACATAGAAATACGTACGTTCAGAAAGTAAAGTTGATTATGCTTTGAAACCAAAGACCAAATAAAACTTGTAGTATTTCAAAATTCATCGAGCTAGCACTTCTCTGTTACAGTTTGATAATGGTTATTAAAATCCATAAAGTTCCGTACAACTTTGACCCGATCGAAACAATAAATTCCAACTTTTTACACAGAGTGTTTCGATGGGCTCGGACACACTTTCAATTCCTCCCCACAGCAATGGTTGTCTTTTGTTGGGGATGCTTTCCTTTTATCTTCAAATAGCATCACCGAGTCGTCATAAAGTACACCGCATTTCGCTACCCCTGTCCAGCAACCCCATGTCTAACAAAACGTTTTTACGGCGTATATTTTATTAGGTTCCATTTTGTGTTTTTTTTTCATTTTGGTTTCCTTTCTAAAAAAAATAGCATTACTATTGAATTATTTGTAATTTATTTGAATTCTTTCTAATGATAAGGGTAACTTTTTATACTGTCTTCACTTTGAGTTTATTATAGTTTTTGCATGACTAGTTTCGACATCTGATGATGACCAAGTCTATTGGTCAAAACTAGTCATGCAAAAACTATAATAAACTCAAAGTGAAGAAAGTATAAAAAGTTTAAAAAAATGGATCTTTACCAATCAAATACCTTGTCCCTCAATAAGATTATTGAAATTATCTGACGTAAATGTTTTAGATTTTAACAATTTTTATTATTATATATGGTTTTCTATGATTGTTTATTAGTATAGCATTCATACAACAAATATACAAAGCTACATTCCAATCATCGTATAAAATAAATATATTGTTTGATTGTTTCCATGTATGTGAGAGATTTCAGAATTTTAATTATGTTCAGTTATTTGTTTGACCGATTAGATCAAAAAAGTTTTCTATTTGTTAAAATTCAAGATAAATATTATTTTATTTAAACACATGTTTACAAGCTTTAATCAATATTATTAATATATTACCTTTAGCATTTATATAATAAAATTTCAACCTTGAAATCTCAATGTTGTTCAAAACCACAAGCATTCAATATTTTTTAAAAATATATTATACATAGCAAAAATTTCATCTCAATTGTTTATACATCATTTATTGACATTGGTCAAAAATATCAATAAATTTTGGTTAAGTTTTATTATTAGAAAGTTCCATTGGCACACAAAGAAAGTTTTGAGGAAGTCAGTCCTACTCTTAGATGTTAGGACTACAATGGAGGTATCCCTACTCCATGGCGTCCCCAGAGCTTTCTGTCAGAAAGTAGTAAATAAGATCGGGCACGTACTGGTAGAGGAAGCAACGGTGAGCCAATTATTCAGTTTTATTTTCCTGTACAAAATAGTTCTCAGCGTAAACACAGTTTAACTGTAACGTATAAAAAAATAACGTTTTATTAGTTTATGTGAAAAAAATAGATGGAAAAAAGAAGAGATGGAAAACTTTCGATAAGCAGGGTAGATTGTAGATAATACAAATTAGATGAAGAAACAACGAATCAATTAACCAGATTTATATTACTTGCTTTAAATACTTCTCAGCAATAATACACTGTACAAATGAAATGATGTGAAGTACAAGACATGGAAGGAACAGGAAGTATAAGTTATCTTCAGGTGCGTTTTCTCAGAGAAGGCTAGTGAATATCTCACTGAGCGTATGTCTATTTCATTATTTAAGTAAACATGTCCCGCATTTAAATTAACAGTTTTTGTACAAAGTTGTTTGCGACATAACTAAACTAACACAGAAGAATCATTAAAACCTATAAATCTCACAAAAATATTATTTATAGACAAAGTCATTGCAACTGAAAGCTAAAATTGTAAAGAGGATAATATGATAACGTACATTTTATTTTTATGATATATTTTTAAAATATTTTTTGGGTAAAATTATGTAAGGTTGGGTTAAATTATTTCTATCGTTGCTTGATTACAATCCATAGTCACGATGATCCATATTGCTTCAATTTAATAAATAGTTTTTTTATGTGTCTTTTATAATTTATGTGAGTAGTTTGTCTTATACTGTCTAAGACACAGTCACAGTAAATACATGTCAAGATTTACATTAAAATGTATCCAAGAGGCTCATTTTCAAACCAATTATCCTCGAGCCTCCTCCATGTGCCGTACATACATACATATAACCAGTTCGAACGAAGAGCACAGAGCAATTGTATGCTCGGAATTTAATCCTTTCTTGCGTGGAAAAACTCTGCGATGTGAGGGGCGGATTATGTAAATACCGGGGGTCGGAGGGTTGCTCGTTATTTCTGGGAAACAATTTACACGATCTAGGAACAAGGCTATGGGAGGTTCTAGAAGATTTACGCATTGATATAGTCGTGTCTTCGAATCAAAAATAAGCCGAATCTTCATTGGTGTAGATCTTAATCTTACTACAGTTAAATTTTTAGTTAACTGTTACAAAAACACTTTGCAAGGTTTTTCTTTTTTCTAAATGTGAACATTTATCGCGTGTGTCTTCTACTGAGTGTAAGCGGGAATAAAACAGAAAACTGATTAAACCGTTCTCGAAGTATTCAAAGTGGTCGAAAAATAATCCAGTATTTATATTCCATGAATAATAGGAGTGAGGTGAGCACAGGAGGCTGCGTCCGACCCGCCCACTGACAGATTTACGGCGGGGGTTGCGACTTCGCTCTTCTGCCACTCATCCCCTGAAAGATTCTGAAGGCCCGACGGACCGCGACGTCTGTTCGGCGTCGGCTTAGATTAGACATGCAATATTGATGAATCTACAGGCATCATGATGATCACAAAAACGTCACTCTTAGAACCTTATAAAAACGGGCTCAATCGAATTCGAAAAAAATATCAAAATATCCAATAATCAAAAACATTGAGAATCTCAACTTGTAAAAAAATTTTTGTAGATTTTCTCGTCAATACATAAAATATTTTTTTCATAGCATAATATAATGATATTCACAACTTAAATATATACGAGGCTTGTCTGTAAAATAAGTTTCACGAATTTTTTTCACATCAAAAAACTGGTTTATTTGCAAAGAAAAGTACATTTTTGGAAAGTTCAGACTTTATTTTATTTTTCTACATAATTGCCGTTGCGTTCTATGCACTTCTGCATTCGAGGCACCCACTTCTTCAAACCAGAGTCATAGAACTCTGCCGCCTGTCCGTGTAGAAAACCAACAACCGCGTTTTGCACCTCTTCACCTGTCTGGAATTGGGTTCCGCCAAGGTTTTTCTTCAACTCGGGGAAGAAATGGAAGTCACTTGGTGCTAAGTCTGGGCTGTAAGGTGGGTGAGACACCATTTCCCATCCTTCCTTCCTTCGAATCCTTCGATGAGGGCTGCGGTTCGATTGGCGGTGTGCGGTCGGGCGTTGTCATGGTGAAAACGCACTCCTTTTGTCAACATTCCTCTTCTCTTGTTCTGAATTGCACGTCTAAGCTTTTTCAAGGTCTCACAGTACCGGTCAGCATTGATTGTTGTCCCGCGAGGCATAAACTCGCACAACAATACGCCCTTTCGATCCCAAAAAACGCTAGCCATGATTTTCCCGGCAGACAGGATTTGTTTGAACTTCTTTGCTCTTGTTCTTTGTTCTTTTTGGTACCCATCTTGCGCAGACTTTTGAATAGCCTAAATGCTCAGTCAAAATCTTGTCAATTGTGGTTTTGCTTACCTCCGGAATCTTTTCGCACAGCTCCCGAACTGTAACCCGTCGATCTTCAAGCATTGCCGCTTCGACTTTGGCAATTGTTTCGTCGGAAACCGATGACCGCCCTGCACGGGCTTCGTCATGGACGTCTGTTCGGCCGTTTTTAAAGTCCCTGACCCATCTGCGCACCATCCCGGAGCTCATACACTCTTCTCCATACACTTGACAAAGTTCTTCGTGAATTTCTTTCGCCGATTTCTTCTTAGCGGCCAGGAAACGAATAACAGACCGCAACTCGCAGCTGGCGGGAGACGCAAGGGGAAGCTCCATCGCTGACGGCTGCTGAGCCAAGACTAAACGTCGCAGCGACGCTGGCTTGGTGAGGGATTTTATGGAATCAATTGAACTTTCCAAAAATGTACTTTTCTTTGCAAATAAACCAGTTTTTTGATGTGAAAAAAATTCGTGGAACTTATTTTACGGACAAGCCTCGTACATAGACAACAAAGTAGTCGAAAGAGCTAAAAGATTTAGGTATTTGAGCAGCTGGTTGAATGAAAACTGGGATCCTGACCCGAAAATTTAAGTAAGGTTTGAGACAGCACGCAGTACATTTGATAGTTTGTACAATTCTCGAAATCTCGATGGAGATTCACCAAATGTTATGTCGTCTCGGTTCTTCTTTATGGAGTCGAAGCTTGAATACTCAAGACAGCTACTATGCAAAGAATTGAGGAGGAGAATCCTTAAGGTAGTTGCTTCCAGCCTTTTGATTGCCTCTGGTGTCCAACCGGACACCAGAGGCAGTCCATTGCATTCCTTTTTTACAGAGTATTGAGAAAACTATAAAATATATTTATCTATTTTTTATTATTTTATTAACGTCCATTTTCATGGTAAAATAAAATCTTGAAGATGTTGAAAAATTTGATAAAATTACGACTTTTCAAAACCAAAGTTTGTTAAAGATTTTTTTTTTTAATTTTTAAAATAATATATCGCACAGGGTTTATATTTAATATTTATATTTCAATTTAAAAAAAGACTTTTAAATGTTTAGGACTCTTGGAAAGGGGACATGACGAATCTCCAAATTCCTACACATTAATCGGAAAAACACATATTTATCATATTAATAGTAAATTTATAAGAAATAAAAATATATTTTGTTCGGAAAAAGAGATGTATCAAACATTTTGCATTTAAACTTTTTTGATTGATGCAGTCGATATTTTGCAAAATGGTCTAGAAAATGATCAAAAAACTCGATTATGGACCTAGACCCTTAACCACGTCACAAATGAAAGAGTCTTGCACAGAATGCGCAAAGAATGGGAACTCTTGACGTTGGCAAAGAAGCGAAAGGTCTCCTATTTTGGCCACATTTTTCGTAACAATAAGTATGGAATCCTCCAGCTGAATATCCAAGGAAAAATAGAAGGAAGAATAAGTTCAGGCTGATGCGGAATTTGTGCCAGTGGCTGTAGATTGGAAGTGAGACATGAAATGGTCATCAACCTCATATGAGAAGAGTCAACAGAAGGAGAGAATTCATATTAATCTGTTTCTTCAGAGAATATATATTTGGTGGAATGTAGGGCACGTTCAGATTTGGCAGTGGTTTGGAAGATTAGCGGACCTGCCCCGGTGTAAAGTCCGAGAGATCTCGAGCTGCTGACTCAGGCGGGCCAGACACCGAGGCTTATGCCAGCACTCGTAAACTATCGACTCGGAGCCAGCAAAGTACTAAAAGCTAATTCATTGGAAGCTATTACGAAAGAAATGTTTACCTGATGCTCTTATTTCTAACTAATTTAATCATACTTAAAAAAAACTGTATTTTTCTATATCTAACTGGTAAATAATGTGCAAGGATCGAGTTTTGTATTGCCATTTCTTCAAACTGAATTTTTGAATGTATTCATAAATATACAAAAAATAACACAATAAAAGTATTAAAAATTAATTTTGGTTTTATTTGATGTATGACTTTTAAATCTTCCTGCATTTAAAGCTGAGTTTTCGTTGAATGCTTGCTCCCTGTGAATTGAATAATTACATAAAACTTTCCATTCCTCAAACAGACAACTTTTACTCGCCGCGGTCTTTTGATACTTGAACACTTAAATAGAAAGCTTTGCATCGAGAGCTTTACACTGAGAGCTTTCCTTTGCGTAATGGGTCACGTTCTCGAAAGATAATTTGCGTACATATTGTTTTATTATCTAGGTAAATTGTCATTTTGACATCGCTCTTTGAAGCTTTCACAAAGTTCATCAAAAGTTTCTGCAAAGTTAATTGTAATTTATGAGCCTCGTTAATTACAGTAAAGCCTTTGCTTATTCCCATTACGTATTTTCTATGCCGATTTTTTACGATAAATATCAAAAAAAATAATTATTAGCTCAAAGGTTGAAATTTTTTATCATTTTGTATGCTTTCTTGACTATTTAAATTAAAATTGCAGGGTTGTTTGAAACGTGAGTCGTAAATAAAAACTATCATTTCAAACTGTTTATATAATAACAATATAATATCATCTGTTCATTATAAATTAAGACTGACTTGACTAGCAAAAAAAACAAAACTGCCTTCTTGTTGAAATTTCAATATTTTTTTATAAACCGTGTATCAAATGATCAAACAATAATAATATATATTGCATTAAATAAGGAGACTGGCAGTTCTATCAGTTTCTACGAAATTTTTCGTAACTTATTTTGACTCATAGAGCATCAAGTGGTTAAAGATGAGTCAGTCTTCTTCAAGAAACTTATTAAAAAATCGCTATTTTTAAATAGAAAATATCATTACACAAAAATATCTTCAAGCAATCTGTATTTATTATGTTTGACTTGTACGAAAAGCGTCCTTGCGTACTATCGGTTAAGTTTCAAACTGCTGGTTGATATATTATTAAACTCATTCATTTATATTTGTTTAACCTATCAGTTTTGCTGATTTATTAGGGTGACCTTGAATATAAAAATAAATCCGTATATTGAGGTGTACCGAGTAGATCATCGACCTACGCGGCGACTCGCAATGATTTCAACACTCCTTTATGCTTTCATAACAAATGTGGGTTACAAGTCTCATAAACAACGCGATTAATCGTATCAATCAGCCAAGCAACCGAAACCAAATAGCACTGCGCGAATACAAACTTTAAACTTCAAAGTTTGATCTATGATACACTAGGGAAGGCAAAATCATGTTGAAATGTAAAAACATACCAATAAAATGTTACTACTGAAATTAGAAGCATAATTGTTACTCACCACAATTTTTTTAATTTATACACAAAGCTCTAACAATAAGCCTAAAAATGAAATGCATTAAATCTATTTTGACATTGATTTTATGTTTAAAGCACAACTTTACCGGTGTTCATAAAATTATCAGTTGCAAAAAGCTCGTCTCATATTTTTCGAAAGCTTTTGCCGCCCCTGCCCGCTAAAGCTTCTCCCATATATTTAGCGCGTCATAATCTAAGAATCCGCGATCTGCGCGGTTTCCAATAGCCCAGTCCATCGATGACTGCAGGACCGATCCCAGCTCTACAACACCTGGGGGAATTAAAATCTCGCGAAGACAGACAAGCTTTAAGCTCACATAAGCTTTCAAGCCACGGCAGCTATTTGAGAATGTGACTTGTTTCAACGGTAGTGTGTTTTTTTGTTTAGTTTTTTGTGTATGGAGTTTAAGTGATTTTTTTTCCGGTTGATTTTTTTGCTTGAGTGGTTTTGTTCGATCGGCTTTCTGAAGTGCCGGTTGGGTCAAGTGTTCTCTCGTTGAGTGAGGCAAGCTCCACTATTCAATATTGCCCACTATGGTATGTATGGAGCATATTGTTATTAGAACGCCAGAATGTCGTAAGCGCTATGGTAAAAAAATCCGTCTATTTTCCATTTTAATAATTAATTGCATAATTCGTTATTATGTTTATCATTAAGAAAATTCTATCGTACTTAACTTTATTCTATTGTTATAATGATAAAAGTATCATTGTATTTTATCTTCACTTTGAGTTTATTAAAATTATTTGCATTACTAGTTTCGACCCTTTCGATCATCAGATGCATAACTAAACTGATGATGATAATGACCCAGTTTATTGGGTCGAAACTAGTAATGCAAATAATTTTAATAAACTCAAAGTGAAGACAAAATACAAAGGTACTTTTATCATTATAATAATGGATCTTCACAAATCAAATGCCTTGTCCCTCAACAAGATTATTCTATTTTGGTTGAAAACCTATAGTAATTAATAAATTTTTTATTTTTGTTTTTACGGCCATTAGTGCCTGACATCTTTTCAAATGTAAACCAAATTTATGGACGTATATTATTAGTAGGAAAACAGAGTAAACCTTGTGAAAACCTTGCAACTGTCTTGATCCTCTCAAAACGAAAATTATTTTAAGGTGCACCACAGTTCTAATAAATATTTTTTTGATTATTTTTAAAAGTAAATCATCGAGATTGCCCTGTTTTTTAAAGACTTTTTTAAAGACTTCTAACCGCAAATATCTAAATCAAAATAAAATTTTTTAAACTCTTTTTATACGCCAGAAGACAAAAAAGTTGCATTTTTTATATAACTTGTAACACAGTCAAATATCACAGGTAACATAGTCTTGGTTTAGAATTTTCCAATTTACTTTTTTCAATATGTTTCTAGGCAGTCATTTAATACAAGAAACCATATTTTTGTATCGTTCAATAATCATTGGGAAATTTTCGATTTTTTTCCCCATAATTCTTTAAAACAATATTTTGTCATCTTTTGGTCATTTTTCAATAAACTCTTTTCAATTTTTTTTTTTTAATAAATAACCTTCTTATATATTATAAGTAAATTATGTTATTTCAAAACAGTGTATTTGATGCAAATCAAAACTTGATCATTAATATTTCAATTAGTAGTAAAAAAGTGTACGTGTTTTGTACATTTTCAAAATAATATCCAGTCAAGTGAACATAAATTCTGGAGTTTAGGACCCGGAGAGACTGGGGGAAACATTTATTGCAAATAAACCTTGAAATATGAAAACCGAGACATATGCGTAAACATGTAGCGGCCCGCACCACACTCCTCGGTATTTATGTACTCAATTTCCGGTATGGTATAGGCGCCGTGTGAACTTGAAGTATCTTTGTTCTACCGACACTAAACTCTGCAGTAAACACCCTGTATACTGGAACGAAACGTTAAAAACTTACAATATTCACTTTTATGATACTAACGGTCGTTTTCGCAGACCTCAAATGCTTATTTGACTTCTATTGTCTGTATTTTTCATCATCAAGTGCTTCTCCTCAGAGGAGGTTGGCGACCATTTCACTGAGCATATACTGACCCATTGTTCATGGTTTTCTAATGAAATAATACAGTAAAGAGTCTTCAGGTCCTTCTACACCGCAGTTTTATATTGGAAGTTAAGCTGCCCAATAACATTATTAAATAAACCTTTCCTTACAAAGCTCTGGAGTTTAGATTTGATACTTCTTCTGCAGCAAGCTATAGAAGCAATAACAAAAACCCCTCCACATCGACAAAGTACTTCCAAAGCACATCCCTCTAATATTATCTGTAAATTATATAATTAAATAAACTAAAAATCATCTAATTGCAAAACTTGCTTTGAGTATTTGTACCGCAGATGAATAGTTGAACTTTGTCATATTCCTTAAGATATATATAAAATAATGTAGATATAATCTCAAAACTTTGTTGATAGTTTTATAAAAATAGTTTTATGAAATCAAACGCTTTATAACAGATATATTGTATAAAAAAAGACTACTTACTTAAAAATTTGCGAATCTGTTGTTTTTTAGCGTAAAAATACTAGTTCACCGAGGAAGTAAGCCAATAGAGCTTTTCGATAGCTTAGATAACAAAGTATTCTTTTTTTCTTAAAAAGCTCTTTATTCTATTTTTGTTCAGTTTTCTAGAGTAAAACCACCACACATTATTGGCTCTGCTCGAGTTCAATAAATAGCGACTTATCTCAGATTAAAAGCTTTTAATATTTGATCTCTCAATCGCATTCATCTTTTAACGTAAAGCTTTTTTCAAGTACAAGTCCGCGAGTGGATGACATTCTACCTCAGATTATTCACAATTGTCTTTATTGAAGACCAAAATTAGCTTTATTTTATTGACTTCCTTGTATATTCCTATTTTATATTCTTCAGAGTATATCCTATGATTTATTTTTTGCTTTTCACGTGGTTTTCACGTATTTTTTTGAACATCTCTTATTTTGTTATTTAATCGATCTGGATGTTTCTTCACGTAGCCCATCATTTTTCAAATGGCATACGCAACAGTATACGGTTAAAATTCCTTAAACCAAATAATTAAAATTACTTAATAGTCCGTTATATTGACAAATTACCATTAGAATGACCAAAGCTAATGGCGGTGCTGAGAGCTCATTTCGGCATGCATCGCACTGAGTTTAGTGCCAAAGTTATGAATAATTTCAATACGATTCGCCAGCTGCGTTGTTAAGGAAAATATCCCTTACGGGCCTCTCTGAATACTGCTTTTATATTACCCACTAAATCTGAGTATAATCATCGCATAAAATCTAAAATTATAACGACATCTCCTTTTCAATATAAATTTATTTATTAACTTATGCTTTGCATAACAATAACTCTTGTGCCTGTTTTATGAATAGCAATTTGTCACCGGTGGCTGATGAAGTGCTTTATCAGAGTAGTCGTGTAAAGTAATGCAATATTCTTGTAAATTTAAATTAAACGTTGGATTAATAATCAAAAAATTGATGCGGTTTAACACCCGAGAAAACAACTTCATCTCTGCAAAATCAAAATCTGCAAATATACACATTTCCTTAGTTTTCAAATATTTTAACAGCCACGTCATGTGCCATGATTCATGCGAATCGCGATTGAGTTGCGTATTTGATGGATTTATACAGGATGGTTCCGCGATATGAAAGCCTGTAACTGATGGTCGAGTAGAGTGACTAGCATCTGTAAACAAGCGGACCATGATTCACTTCTCGCCCGTGAATTCACATCCGCCTCGGATTCACAAAGCAAGAATCCCTACAAAATACGACCCACTTTTCAACCGAGATTTTGCACCGCGCCGTTTATTTATCATCGGATTCAAAATATTCGTGTTTCTATGATGATTTCTACTGTATTTTTTTATAAAAATAAGTGGTTTTCAGAACACATTTATGTTTATTTCATAAGTTTGTTAGGGAGATGTAAAACTAGCCGACTTAAAACAAGGATGTAGCTTCATTATGAAAACATAATACATCGTGTGAATTTTAATTATATGAAAAAATATATATATAACCTAACTTAATTTCAGTTGGTTTGTAGTTTAAAATATTTTTTTCATCGTACTCGATTTAAGGTTTTAGGTACATTTTTAATTTTAACACTCCTTACGAATTAAACAGATATATTTATAAAATAACTTTAAAACTCTGTAGGTAGATGTTAAGAAAGCAGCTTTAATTACGCTACCGATTGATAAAATATAAATAAAGTATATATTTATTAAAAATTAAATGCTTTTAGTTTTAAGCAGCTATAGGTACTCCTAGTATTTTTGCTTTATTTCGATGCGACAAGTCTCGCTGGCTTAGCATGTTGGCGACACTTATCGCAAACAATGATTAGTTTTTACCAATTCCACTGAGTAAAATCTTCGTGCTATCAATTTAATGCGAAAAATCACTGCTTTGTTATCGCAAGATCGCATTGTTTACTATAGTGGACGTGAAGAAGGTGTTGCAACGAATTCTTCAGCGGCGTGAATGTTCCGCCGAATAAACGGTAGAGAAATCTCGCAGCCGTTCAGCCGCGCGTGTTTACGCTCGCCGTCTTTTATTTGCTTTTTTACATCGCCGAATCACCTCAGCCAGAATTCTTAGCCATCCCAAGCGAATCTGGAAAGTCTGACCGGCCGTTATCGGCCGCAATTCAATTCAATAATTAAACATGAGTAACACTGGCTCAGCACGAGTGTTGTTATTTTTTTACTGTCTGCTCCGGGCAGCGCTCTAGTAATAATTCCGGGTGCCGACAGCTGGTCTTTAATTTTTATAAATAAATAAAAAACTAAACAATCATACACAATTCATTCATTCGTGAGAAGGAGTTTCTCAGGGAGCTCACTTTTCGCTGCTCCCCTTTCTCTATTCGTCTCTGACATTCTTCCCTGACTATCTATGGAGACAGCGTCTCCTTTGAGTGATGCGCTGTAAAACATGAAAATGATCCTCTCGATACTCCTCAGGTCGGAGTTCTGGGGTCTAGCTGTTGCCTCTTGAGCTCCTCCCTTCGGGTTATAGTCTTCAAGCATGAGTATACGCTCAGTGAAATGATCGCCAACCTCCTCTGAGGAAGGCACTTGATGAAGATACTTGAATAGTGAAATGGCGCGTCTTATTATATAAAAAATATGTTAATATACCACGGAAATTTTCAGAAATTTGGCCTAAAATGACAATTAAACAAGGACGAGTTAACTCGTAGTTGGCGTCCTAGAAAAGAACGCAATTCACGAGTTATCTCGTAGTCGGCAGTAAACGTGTTAATAAATTTTCTATTCATGGAAGCCAGCATTGATTTTTTGTTCTTTTCCCAGAAGCCATATATCGATATTAGAACTGATATATTCCGCGTTTAATCGTGGCTGCACAAAAATGGCAAGTAAACAAGGACGTGATAACTCGTAGTTGGGGTCCTAGAGAAGAACGCAATCTACGAGTTATCTCGTAGTCGGCAGTCAACGTGTTAATAAATTTTCTATTCATGCAAGCCAGCATTGGTTTTTCGTTCTTTTCCCATAAGCCATCTATCGATATTAGCACTGATATATATTTCACGTTTAATCGCGGCTGCACAAAAATGGCAAGTAAACAAGGACGAGATAACTCGTAGTTGGCGTCCTAGAAAAGAACGCAATCTACGAGTTATCTCGTAGTTGGCAGTCATCGTGTTAACCTTAGTAAATATTGCGGTAGGTTAATTTGTAGCGGTGATGTACTCCAGCACCGGTCAGTATTTAAGAGTAACGCCCACCCCGCGAATAACTCAATAAGGGCCGGCAGCAAGGGGTAGTACACTTCCCTCCGGGGGTGCAGGATATCCGCGCCATTACCCGCCGCTGCCACTTTCAGAGATACTGCGAGACTATTAAACCTCGGGTTTTTTGGTACTTAATATAAGTTATACCGCCTTCCTTGAGAACCCTTAAGTGGTTTTGGACGCTTCTAATATAATAGTAAATGCCTTCATGCTTCATATTGGTGTTTTGACCTTCATATGTATTTATATATATATATACAGGTATAACAATCTATGAAAAAATGTAATGAATGCACAGTACTTTGGAATATGATCTTGCTTGCACTTAAACCGATTAAGCCATGTGTTGGTCGGCATTTATTATATGTACGCATATGAGTTCATAAATTTTGGCAGCTAGCAGAAATTATTTTGGTACGAACGCCAGGTTATATTTTCTACTTCTTTGATGTATATAATATAAAAAATATATATATTGAAGCATTACTTCTTGTGGGTTTAAATTTGGTTGCACGAATGCATCATAAATTATTACTTACGTTCTCTCATATATAAAAAACAATTGATGCACTTTCTTTAAAACTATTCAACGGATACACGAGGCTTATTAAATTAGTGCTTCATATTGATAGATGGGTATTAATGGTTTATTTTAATTTAAAACATAGAAGATCTTAGCATTAATATAGGAAATTCACTTGAATGTAAATTGATGCCCAAAGTAACACAAAAAATCAAAGTGATTCACAATAAATTGTTGCAGTAGCTTACACTAAATAAAATTAAAAACTACTCAATAGTATTTGTTTATGTCGATAAACTATTTATATTTATTTTATAGCATCCATTTTTCAGCTTTTGCGATAAGCTACAGTGTGCTTAAAATATTACTTTAAATGAATGTATAATAAGACATCAAAGTAATTAAATATTTTTGTATTTAACAATAAAAAACTTTTGCGACTCAATATTTAAGACTTCTTGACTGGATTATCTGTCCATATTTCGCTTTAGAAATAGGATGGTTATTAAATTCAGATCATTTGAGTTTGAGTGTCTCGCGTTCACGGATTTATCGAAATATTGCTAAACTTGCGGTACCCATTAAAAACTTTGTCTTGGATGCTTTACTTTTATTCTATTACTTATATACGTAAGAAGTTTCAATTTTGAAAAACTTTGTTATTATCTTTAATTGCATTTTCAAAATTTTACATCCGAATCTCATCGAATTCAATCATATTTATTTTATTTTTTTTGTAATCACCTGTAACTGTTTATAAAACGTAATCTAGAATTATGTTATCAATATGTTTTAGGTACATATGTTGGAATTAAAACCCACACCTCATTTTCATAACAGCTTGGCGGTCTAATCCACATAGTATATCAAACAATCTTATCGTACTGCGTATATATTATTTAATATAATATATATATCATATTTTATACTGCCTAATTTTATATATTATATGGTCTTAATACCGGAATTGAACTTCTAAATTTATAAAAAAAGAAATTATATAAAGTTTACTTTTCAATTAATAATATTTTTTCCATGTGACACATCTCTAATCTACGAATGTGTTTTTAAAATATTTTTCATTGTTTTTTTATAAAAAATCAACGCAAACTTTATTAAGCTGTCAGTTGGATAATTCAATTAATTTTTCATCTTTTTATTGCTCTTCTCCAAATCTTCGCTTAAAAACAAAACGAATTAATTAAGTTCTAATTACAGATACAGACGGAATATTTTAACATGGCTTAAAAGCACACAAAGCGAAAACTTTTTCTTCGTCGTAATTATTGATCATCTCCGAAGTGGTCGGCGACCTTTTCAAACCCCGTCGGCTCCTTATCGGCGCCCAGTCTATCCCTCGAGGGATCCCTTGCCCTCTGAACCCACATTGAGCACCCCTGGCGATGTAAAGCCAATTTACAATTTATCTTTTTTTTATAAAATATCCAATAAAGCATTCGTGTTTAACTCACATATGATTTTAACCTGATCGTTTTATACCAGTCAGCATATTTGATTTTTGAATACAAAACTCAAATAATTTATTATTGTGCTCTTTCCACTGCTTGATGAAGACGTCCACTTGCTGTCGATTTTTCTCTCTGTTATCGGAAAGTTTTGCCAAGAACTACCAAATCTCATCTCAATATATTGGCTTACGATATTTTATACCAATATGATATTTTTCTGAGAGTTTCCTTAATCAATTTTCAATATTTGAAAAAATGTACTTAATCATTATCAATCAATAAAACCTGTATAGGCAAAATCGTACTTCCTGTGAGACGGTCTTCACAAAAATCAATAATATATTTAACATGTGCGTGTATTGGCTTAATTAAATAGAACTTAAAAATAATAATATCCAGATCGGATTTAAATTCTTCACTCAGTACTTTGTGTTAAAAGTCTAGTATTGCAAGTCACACAATATTTAATTGGCATAATAAGTACGTTGTTTCACTTATAGGATATGATTGTTAAAAATTCTTGCTTAGTACCAGTGATTCGTTGGTATAATTGGAAATGCACCGGCCATGTAAGCTTGGGGATGTGGGTTCAATTTTTCAAATTATCAGTATTTGAAAAAATGTACTTAATCATTATCAATATTGGCTGCTTGGTCATTCCTTGATTCTGCTACTATCGCGTCGATAAAATTTTAATTCATTGAGCCCAGAAGTCATCTCTATTTATAATTGATCTATCAACTGTTTCGGGAATTTTCAGATTTCATTTTTGGCTCAAATCGATTTTCTCAATTTGATCTCGATCCGAAAAAAATATCGTCGTTTTATGTACATATGAATCGATTATATCAGCATTGTATCTCCAAAGCAATTCATATTTTTTTTAATAACGTCTTTCAGCATGAGAACGTAGCTTGCATGCTATCAATTTATAAGGCTTTCACGGTCGATTAGGAGGATTCGTGTGGTCGACGGTGTCACTGAACATTATGTAACGACCGCCATGTTAAAATCACGCAAATTATAAGCCTAATGGCGCCTTCGCCGGTTTCTCTTTCGACAATCACCGGATGACCCGAAAATATATGCGCGAATTTCCCATAATCCTGAAACTGAAAATTTAAATGTGAAAGCTCAACCTAACGATGCGAATTATTTTTTAATTGGTAGCAAATATTACATGTAAATAAATTAAGGTATTATTCAAACATGTATAAATATATACTATTGATTTTTGTGAAGACCGTCTCACAGGAAGTACGATTTTGACTTTACGGGTTTTATTGATTGATAATGATTAAGTACATTTTTTCAAATATTGAAAATTGATTAAAGTAACTCTCAGAAAAATATCATCGTGATTTTTTATTTATACTTGATAATTCAAGTATAAATATTTTATACACTATCAACACTTGGATTTAATTATTTGCTAAAGTAAAAAGTTTCGTTTTAAACTCTACTCATTTATTGCATCGGTAGAGTTTTCTGCTAAAAAGTTCCGGTTTGAGTTACTACATCCTCTAAAATGCACTCTTTCGTATTATAAAACTGTTCACGGAAAATAGAACTCTAAAACACCAACTGTAAACCACATCCAAGCAACTCGCCTTATCTCTCAACAGACTTTGTATTTATTATTTTTTGCTTATCTCTCGCTCCTGAACGTTACAGTATGAAATTTATTTCTGCTTTCAACTTTTTAGTTTGTTTGCCTGAAAAAACTAGAGCTTTACGATGAAAATAAGCAATTTTTATGTAAAAAATAATAAAAATGAATGTAAAAGTAATTGAAAAAATGTTACTCGATTTACAATTCCTACTGTGTCTAAATATTTATATGAAGTAGATTGAAATTTATATCATAAACGTCTAGTAAAAATAGATACTATTCCATCAATCTTTTATTTTACGGATGGGAAACACCAAAAACTAATAAAATTTCACGATGAACTGAAATGTGTAGCTTATTATAAAAACAATATGCTTTGATGCTAGTTTCTTTAAAATCATCTTATATGTATGTACTAATGTGCCTAATCATATAAGTAATAATATAATAAACCCGTAATGGGTTATAAATACGCTTCTGATTGACGTTAATCAAAAAATCGACATGTGTAATTAAAAAATTATTAAATATTCCTGACGTCTGCAGGAAGGTGACAACCCTGCACACAGAGACAGGGTGCTTTATCAGTCGCTTATTTCTGCGCTATCAGCTCTTTGTTGTCGTGTGAAGCAACACAATCCTCGCGGGTAGAATGTAGCCTATGAATAAATAATGGTCCGCTGTCGCCCGCTCGTATCGCGATTGTCGCACAGTTAATGACATCGTCGCAACTATCAATAATAATCGCGGGGTTGGTGCGCTCCCCGATACCTGTACTGAAAACACCTGAAAACCTATCAATTTTAACAAGCTCGATGTATTGAACACACAAAGCGACAGTAATTTACAATAAAAGTTCGTCCGATGTAATAAATATTTGTATACAATATTGTTGTGCTAATATCAAATTTATTATATTATTGATTTTTGTGAAGACTGTCTCACAGGAAGTACGATTTTGCCTATACATATTGATTGATAATGATTAAGTACATTTTTTCAAATATTGAAAATTGATTAAAGAAACTCTCAGAAAAACTTAAACCCACATCCCCAAGCTTACATGGCCGGTGTATTACCAATTATACCAACGAATCACTGGTACTAAGAAAGCATTTTTAACAATCATATCCTATAAATGAAACAACGTACTTATTGTATAATTGGTAATGCAACGGCCATGTAAGTTTGGAGATGTGGGTTCAAATCCCACACAAATCACGATTATATTTTTCTGAGAGTTTCTTTAATCAATTTTCAATATTTGAAAAAATGTACTTAATCATTATCAATCAATCAAATGTATTCTTTTTCAGTATTGAGACATTCACAAAAAGCATTTATTTTGTCTATTTCCGTACATTCCACAGCGTAGATGCATTTTTAATTAAATAAATTTATTGCAACTCTTAGATTCGAGCTACGCAAGCGTCTTGTTTACAGTGTTTGTAATAACTAAACCACTTTATTACTAATATGATTAGGCACATTAGTTCACACTTAGAGGATGATTAAAGAAATTCTCAGAAAAATATCATCGTAATTTGTGTGGAATTTGAACCCACGTCTCCAGGCTTACATGGCCGGTGTACTGACCTTTGTACTTACGAATCACATCCATTAATCGATAATTTTTAACAATCATACTCTACATATGAACCAATGTGCCCAGGCCAACCAATATTTAGTGATAATGTACCTAATCATAATTGCTAATAAATACGCATCTGATTGACGTTCAATCCAAAAAATAGACATAAAGCCACTTTACACAAAATAAACCAACAAACAATTAGCGAAACCAATTCGCATATTTCAATGATTTATTCCCACCGATTACACAAAGTAATCTGTTATGAATATTATAATTTCAGTTAATCGCCTTCCAATACCACTAGATAAATTAAAGTGATAAATAATACAGGATTACGTGTGATCCAGATGTGCCCTCTCTGATTGCGGGGCGGTTAGTTGGCGGCGAAGTCTCCCAGAGCAGATTATGAACCAGCCGACTGAATATTGAATTCACTTCAATTATCTGGAGTGCGGTCTGCAAGCCGCGCAAGTGTTAAGGGCTTAGAGTGATCGCATTATGTATCGCAACTAATGCATTCTAATATATTCCAAATAAACTTTACATATGTGAGGTGATATTGTGACGTGTCCCCCTCTACAGACGTCTAAAAATTTAAACGCTTAGTGAAATACATCCACGAAAAATATTTCAGGATCATCTGGAAATCTGCGTCTGAAAACAAGTTCGAGCTACGGCTGAAAAGAAAATATAACTACTGCAACGCTTAAAATTCTTAGTATTCAATCTTAAAGCTAAATATTTAGATCTGTTCTAAATTTTATAATTACTGTAGTTCGATTGGTTTAGAGCAGCCACCATCTAACTACTTTCAGCCGCTAAGAACGGGGTCCTAATAAAATAGCTTGACTAGAGGAGATTCCTTAGTCTGAAGGTTTAATGTGATTCGAAAACGATTTTACTCTTTAAATTCAAGACGAGGCCTTTGATTTCGTCACAATATGTTTTAATTTGCACTTAAATTTACGATCATAATCAATGAGCACGTGTCTCTAGCTTATAAACGGAAAAGCGATTTACGAGTTATCTTTCTGTTTTTGTGTATTTATTTTATTGGTATTTTATAAATATTCTTTGTAAAGCTTCGTTATTGATTTGCATGCGTGAATATAAAATAAAATCATTGATAAGACTCGACCTTTAAAAATTATTTGTTAGTTTACAATCTTATGTGATAACTGATTTATACGAACTTTAAATATTATATGATTCTCTCGTAAATGTTAAAATGATAATAAACATCTAAATATATAAATGATTCCAGCAGCTATCACAGCGTTTATGAAATATGTTGCAAAGTCAAACATATGAACAAAATTAATTTTCATAGCATTCAGTGTTTAATAATTGAAATTTCCTTACATTTTCATACATTCCATTGTCCTTTTCAAGAAAAACAACACACTCGACACACTTTAATAAAAGCTTTTGTCTCACTGGTTTTTTTTGTGTAGAGACAAAGCCAGTGGTTGCAGACCTATCGAAAGCTACTCAGCCGCTCTGCCAAAAGGAGCTTTCTCTCCGAAGCGATACTTTAAACCTCTTTATTCTCCCTCCGTAATAAGGTTTCGCGTTTGAGCCTCCGTCTCTCTGGCGTGGACGAAAATAGGCTTTAGTTTTTGTCTCCATATCTTAAACGAATCGGAACGAAATCTGTGGGGTCTTCAGAACCACTCCGAGATGCTGATGATGCTGCGGACGATTGATTGAATGAAGATTTATCTCTTGTTCGCTTTGATATTTTTAATAAAATTGATCTGACTGCATGTATGTTTATAAATATAAATATATGGAAAAATTACTTTTTGAGACTTATTTCTAGATAATATTTTTTTTATTTATTATACCTTTAAGAAATTCAATATTTTTGACAAGTACTTGGTGGAATTCCATTTTAATATTTTTTAATAAAATATTTGAGATTTTATATAACACCTAGAGCACCTGCTTAATGACCAGGTCATTTTCAATAAGTCTCCACTATTATTCCTTATTGCTAAATCACGTCTTTAAAAAACCATTTACTGCGCAAAAACATATTATTTACAGATAAACACACTACAGAACAAACCCCAACACAGGATAACTGCTGCTATACCTCAAGCCACTACTTTAAATAACTACCCCATTAATATAAAAACATTTGTTCACAAAAATTTGCAATTATATAGAATCCTCCACTTGTCAGGTACATTAAAATCACATTAGCCCTTACCACCTGACAATCACTCTCTCTCTTTCCAACAACCTCTCCCTCTAACAATTGTTTACCTAATTTCTTATTATTATATAAAATCTCACTCTGTTTGATAATGCCGACGTGAAAGTTTGGCGAAACCGGTCACAAATAAAAACGAACATGTGAAAAATCACTCAAGTATTTTATTCAAAAATATTATTATGTCTTTCTAAGAAGACAATATTGAATACTTCTTAGAAGCCTTTAAAATATTAAACAATTATCTTTAATCGCAATTTTTATCAACTGATAATAATTTGTAAAATTGAGAAATAGGCCAGTAGTTGGCTTATTACTTGATTTTTTTTCTATATGTATGACTTATGTTGAACGTGTTTTTGCAGAGAGCGCGGGGGAGGATGAAGACGACGGAGGCTCACTAGCAGGGGGTGGGGGTGGAGGGCGGCGGCCCTCCTCGTGCCGCCTAGACATGCCGCAGCTGCTCAGCCACCACCCGCAGGACCACCGCCCAGATGACAAGAAAGTCAAGGTAATTACTAAACATCCATGTACTTTATAATCAGCATAATCTTCGGCGCTGCAACCCGCGGTGAATCCGCCGTCGCCACGGCCAAATTAGTCGAATTGCACTAGCAACTGCTCCCCATCCACCGTATTCTCCAGATTTGGTCCCGTGCAATTTTTTTTTGTTTCCAAACTTGAAAAAGTCACTCACCGCACAGAAATTTAAGTCGAATGAGGAGGTCATCGCCGCCACGGAGGCCTACATTGCAGACCTCAAAAAAAACGTATTTTTCAGATGGGTTAAAGAAGTTGGAGCATCGCTGGGTCAAGTGTATCGAGCTCAAATGAGACTATTTTGAGAAATAAATCGCCACTTTTCCAAAATTTTTGTTTTTTTTTTGCAGGCTTAGTACTTATCGGACTGCCTTCGTATATATAAATACTTTTGTGCTGCTTAGGTTTTGGAGTTTATTTCAACATCTGTATTCGTATTCAAGTCCGGCTTGTTCACGTTTGTTTCCACGCACGATGTTCTAAGCTGATACTGCGAGTTGTAAGTGAAAATAAAATAGCAACACTGAATATAAAGAGCCTCGGCGAACACAATGTTTTATTATATACGGCCCGGAGCTCATATCAAACTTCTTAGGAATCAATGGATCGGAAAAATACTTGATGTTCTATGAAGCATGGGAGTTAGAGGCTCTCACTGTTTATTCACTGTGCTCAGGACTAGTAATCTTTTTCAAGAAATCGTTTTAAAATCTTTCCTTCGACGTTAAAAACTTATTATTCAAGATTATTTCTCTGAGGATGTTTCTTCTTCTAAACAGAAAACACAAAGATAAAAAAATGCACTGCAATAATACAAAATCAATGTAAATATAAATTTTTACATTTATTTTTTTGATTTCCTGTTTCTGAATAGATTATGCCTTTGGTTTTAAGAAATAAATAAACAATCAATGATATTTTAATTAATTACTTCCGGAGAGTTCCCTTCGTTTGGTTCCTGCTTTTGGTTGGTTTGACGAAATGAGAAGTTTTCAAACACAACCACTCTGCATTTTAAGCTTCTCCGTTAATACGATGCATAAAAAAACTATCTAATAAACACTTCATGAAACAATGAGAGTTTATTCATTAAAATTTTGTTTTGGTAAGCAAATTCCACCATCGCATTAACGACTACCCGATATAAGCTATTGGTGTGCGATAGTATACTATGTGCATTAATATACATGTATCTCTAAATTTACAGTATATAAAGACAATAAGGATTTTCATATTTGTTTGTAGAGATAATTTAAAAAAGACATCAATAAGTAAAATATTTCAGTAAATCCAAGGAATACTATGAGTTTTTTTCAACGGTTTCAAAAATAAGCACAGAAAAATGCAATCCCATTGCTTACATTCAATTCTGGTTTAGTCCTTCTTCAAAGCTACTTGAATTCCTAGAAGGCCAAACTACTGGGAAAAACGTAAAACTGACAGGGCAGGTACACAGCATCCCTCTACGTATACTGTTGAATGTATGTACGATATACGTGACGTCGATAGAGCCTCACATATATCCTTCAGCCCTAAGCTTCGCCCGGGGATGTTTTCGAAGAGTCCTCATTTGCCTTTGCTAGACTTTCTGCTATATGTGTATAAATACCAATTTTCTAACAAAAAAAAGTTTGTAATATTTCTGATCGAAAAGCATGAAAATGTGTACCTCAGTGCTACTTTTTATGCATAAAAAATGTAACGTACTCACATACATAAAATCATATTTTAAAACACTCTATTTTATAATTATTGTTAAATAATCATTATAGAATCCACAATCGCTTAAATATAAGAACTGTTTTTTTTTTTTTTGTATGACAATTTCATGAGTTAAAATTGACCGAAATAAATGCAGTATTGGTTCAGCATTTAAACATTTTTAAGTGAACACTTACGACTTTTGTAAACCACTTTAGTTTTATCTTGAAAAAATACTCACCAGTCCAATTTCTTGTAGATATTATGAAATCATATTAAAAAAATTTACTAAAAAAAATTCCGTCAATATATAATATATATATACTATAACATAGGAATTATTATCATCTACAATGTTCAAGTTATCAAATTTCTAATTAATTAGCTATAGCGTAATTCCAGGTTAGTTAAATTTGTAAATGTAATAAGTTTCAAGCTTTTTCACAGCAAGATGGTTATCATGGTATTATATATTATTTTAACATCGTTTTATTTCAAGTAATTAATACCGTTAACGTCATGAAATGGAGTCTTCGTTGAAACGCTGAAACATAAATCAAAATTTGACACGACTTAGTACTCATGAAAATAAGCCTACTATCGCCAGCCGCCAAAATTTTAGAACCAATTATTAATTAATATTAAGGTCAATAATACATAACATATTAAATAAAATTGTTAAAAAGAAAAACAAGTTTTAGAATTCATACAAATACATATCTACGACAGATTAATTTAATTCATATTGTAAGCCAAATGACTAGGAGATTCCGACAACTTTGCTAGAACTACAGTCCCAGGTAAATAGGAAAAGCTTTGTATAGGGTGTCCAAAAAGGGTATCAGGTGAATGTGAATAGTGACCGTTATTGGGCCCAAACTTGCATGAGTTTCAAGGTTTTAACTCATGAACGCGGTTACAACAACATGCCATACATCCAATCAATCAATTGAAGCTGTTAACGAATCATTCCCTAATAAGGTCATTTCACGTGGAGGTAACATCAACTGGCCTCCCAGAAGCCCCGAAATTAGCCCTCTTGACTATTTCGTATGGGGATACTTTAAAAGTAGGGTTTATGAGAATAATCCGACGAACCTAACGGAATTGAAATAAAACATGAGTTCAGAAATGGCAGCAATATCGAGAGCTATGTGTCAGCGTGTTATCAGCAATCTTCATTCCAGATAAGAAGAGTGCCAGCCGCGTAATGGTCACTATTTGGATAACATCATCTTTTTGAAATAATTTTCCATTTTGTACTCTTATAATCAACAATAAAAAAAAACTTGTTTACTAGTAGTTTTTGTTTTACTGAACTAATAAATACCTGATACTCTCTTTGGACACACTGTATGAAACAAGCAATATATATTTTTTAATGTACTGTAATTTTTATGCTATTAAATTGAAAATCCTACTGTCTAAATTAGTACATTTTGACTTGAAGTAATTCAGTAAACATTTAATTCCATTCAAGCAACTGAGCCTTTGCTTTTATCTGATATAAAAAGTTCACAGTGTCACTGGCATGCAAGTTTTAGTCCTAATTAAGACGGCGGAGAGGCGTAATCGGCTTAGCGCGACGTTAATTCCCGTAAGAACTGGGGAAGCTGCCGGCATTAGATAATATTACAAGGCGCAAGGGGACGCCGTTACACTTACTTTATTGAACGAACCTACGAGGCTGTCTGCGATAACTATTCAAATACGCTTTCAAATTCATATTTAATATAAATAACCTGTGGGGTTAGCTTTGAATCAACCCAGCTCCTGACGGGCCATGAAGTGATGAGAAGTTATCCCTTGAGATGATATTACTCCACAAACAGTGATCCACCTTGTGGGTTCATGCCCCATATTTGACCTTCAGAGACACCAACTGGAGAGCCAATGCCGACAGGCCTGAAGTCAGTGGCGAGACACCCACAGATGATGAAGTCACTGGATGGCTTCTTGAAGCGTGTCATCAGAACCATAAAGAGGATAAATCAAGGGGTGTAGCTTCAGTCACTCCCATATATAGCACAATTTCGATTGACTAGTTTGGAAAGTTTCTTACCAAACCTATTAAAAAAAAATATATATATAACCTAATGGTTGGGAGGTTAAATATTTTACGGTGAAAACATGTACATCGAAGAAATTGTTATTTTTGCATAACTTTTCAGATCGCATCTCCTACATCAAGTGCCTCTCCCCAGAGGAGGTTGGCGATCATTTCACTGAACATATACTCATGCTACAGCAGTGTTCATGGTTTTCTTATGGAAAAATAGTGTAGTGGGTCTCCGGGTCTTTCTATATTACAGTTTTATATTGCTGCTGCCCAATAGCATTATTATAAATTCATTCCTTAAAAAGCTCTGTAGTTTTATATTTAGATAGGAAACAATAGCAGGAGGTACTTCCAGAGCAAATCCCTTCACAATAATTCCAAGTCCACTACTCCATTACCGATCCTCAGCCATGGACAAGCAACAGAATTGCTTAGCACAGATTAAATGCTGCAAAGTTCAACATCAAATTATTTCAGTAATAACTGTCTAATATTTTATATAAACGGGTTTTGTGGGTATTTTTTCATAAATTTGCAGATTTTTTATGATTTCCTCAAATAAAGGAAACTCTTTGAAGTCCAATTGTCGCGCGGCCCGAGTTTGCGGTTTATTCTTTCAGCTGGGCCGGACACAAGAAACACAATATCCTGCTGAAAGAAAAACTACCCGCTTTGACGCAGAGAAATACGAGAGGATACTATAGAAGCCAAGATGAAATTATAATTACAACAAAGAACACTATTTTTTTCTATTCCCATCATATTTTCTTTCACAGTGGTACTCGCTATAGCTGCAATAACAGATTATATAATTTGTCCTGTTTTTAATAACTTTGAACTACGATATTACCGAGAGCTTAATTTTTAATTTAGTTTAATATGATTGCATCCGAGGGGGCACGCAAATTCCATCCCATCCGTGTCCTTTTGAGTATTTTTCTCGTCGTTTCATGCGTGAATTAATTTTTCAAATACACAATAAACTTGTATGGTTGAAAAATTAAATTTAGCTTAACATAAAATTTTATTATTTATGCAAGACTCAATTTTTTTTATTTCAAATAAACGAGTATTATATTCTTGAATACTTATCTCGTTATCAATATGTATGCTAAGAGAAATAATTCCTAGTATTAATGTGAAAATATTACGTTAAAGCTTAAACATTAATTATGTAGCAGGATATAATTTTTCATTTTGCTAATGGGGTGGTTACTTTCTCATTGTATTCTGAAAGGGTTTTTAAGTCATATTTAAGGGCGTCTACTTTATTCAATACAAAACACTACTACTTCCTGAAATATAATAATAGCATTATATTAATGCTTTTAACTTATTATTTTATGTATTTAAAATTATTTATTTTTCGTATTGGTACTTTGAAATATTTACATCTAGAATAAATACGTTAATAATCGACACTCGTATCAGGGCTTAAAAAAAGGTTTGCTCGTACTTATCAAAGATTTCAACTGAATGATTAAATTAATAAGCACCCCTAGTGAAAACGTCTGTCAGGGGCGGCTTATGGAGAATGACATGTGACTTTCACACAAACAACCCACTAGACCTGAAGCCTGGAATGGATATTTCCATAATTCATACGCATTTACTACGAGTAATTTGAACGCTTGTAAACCATTTTGTGAATGTTTTTCTGTCAGAAGCAAACGACAATTTCTCTCTCTCCCGCAAAAGTGTTTGCCCTGGAATGAAATAATGTTGAACAAGCATTAGTTTCATATATTTTTGGAAAGTGTGCAATTTTTTAAAACAATGATAATATATTTGATAATAATTTCAATATATGTCTTCTTTTGTACCACCAGATTTTTTAAAAATATTTACAGTATTTATTGCCAAGTATTTGAAGGAAGATTTTTTAAAAACATTTTTTGTTTGTTTACGATTACAAAAATGGTCAGCTCATCATAGCATCAAAGCAAATACAAAAATTATAAGTCAGTGAGATTATAAAAAAATCTTATAACCTACAAAATCAATTTAAGTAATATTCATAATGGATTTTCATACAAAACACAAATAATTTCGTTATATCTCAATCCTATGAGTACTATTATGATATCAAGACATGTAAACCTCTCGTAGTCGTGATTAATAAACCCACAAAACCACGGTTCACGCGGCGCTAGAAGTTCACCATAATTTAAATTATAATAAAATATATAAAATTATTTACTCGACTCGTGTATGCTATCTTGATATATTAACAAAACCAATCGGTATAAAAAATAAATACGTTTATCTCAAACTATGGCTAGTGTTATTTCACATAATATCACTTTTGAATAATTTAATGAAATAATATTATTATTTATATTCTCACTATATTAATATGCAAATACTATCAAAAGCGATACAGTTTTTACTGTTCATTATTTGCATCAATTTTCATGGCGTATAGCAGGGTGTGTCCTATGTATTTCATGGAATTTTTACATTATTTTCACCTGTCACTGTTTTGAACATCCCGTCTGTCGATTTGGGTACGTTTTTTTAAAATCAATGTTACTAAAATAATTTAAATTTTCTTAAACCTAAACTTGACAAAAATATTTTTTTTTGGCCTCTGTTTCAATATCATATAAAAGACGATAACATGTTCTACATAATTTACTATCAAAAAACAATTTCATAAATCATAAATTATTTTTAAAAGTTAAATTTGATTTATTTGAAATTAAAATTGTTTTCGAATTAAAGTATATTTCTATTCCTTAAATTGATTTTTAAGAGCATTTCCGTGACAAACAATTTAATACATTTTTGGTATAAATTTCAGCAAGAATATTCACAAAAAAAGCTCTGGAGTCCGGTCAAGTAGATTGCCTTATAAAGGCGGAAGAACCTTACAGGGTTGGTACTAAGTGTATGGCAAATCGGTAAGATGTTAATATTGAGATTGCTTTGGCATACCCTTCCTGCTAAGGGCTGCTGGTGGAGGACAAGTCCCCCTTTATTAATATCTTAGTATTAATATGACTTAAAAAAATAAATTGCTAACTCCACTTATGTTGACGCAATCGACCTTAAAAAAGATTGCTGATATTTATTGATACTTTATTTTTCTATGTCGAAAGTTGATTTTTTACAGAGTACTGAAAAAACTATAAATTATATTTACCTATTTTTTATTATTTAATTAATGTCCATTTTCAGGGTAAAATAAAATCTTGAAGATGTTGAAAAACTAGATAAAATGACGACTTTTCAAAACTAAAGTTTGTTAAAGATTTTTTTTTTTTTAATTTTCAAAATAATATATCGCACAGGGTTTATATTTAATCTTTTAATTCCAATTGAAAAAAAGACTTTTAAATGTTTAGAACTCTCGGAAAAGGGACATGACGAATCTCCAAATTCCTACTCTTCAATCGGAAAAACGCATATTTATGATATTAATAGTAAATTTATAAGAAATAAAAATATATTTTGTCCGGAAGAAGGGGATGTATTAAACTTTTTGCATTTATTTTTTTTTTTATTGATGCAGTCGATTTTTCGCAAAACGGACTAGAAAATTATCATAAAAACTCGATTATGGGACCTAGACCCTTAAGAGCTTATGATAAAAAGTTGTCAACATGAACTGTCCCCCATTTCAAGGATTGTCCTCCAAACGCGCTGTCCTGGCGCCAGCCCTGCCTGTATTCCGCGCCAGCCGATGTTGAGTTTGAATACGTCTTATGGGGTTTTATTCCATTATGACGCTCTTGGCAAACATGGGGCGTTCCATATGAGATAAAAATGTTTAAGAAAAAAAATAAACGGGGAAGATAACACCGTTATAGAACACACCGCACAAAGTATCGATTCTTCGGGAAGCTTCCTCAGTGTTATGGGAATTTTCATACTTTTTATCTTGCGTTTACTTTCAATATATCGATTTTTGTTACTTTCGTTTATGTGGCAGGCCCTTAAATCGTCAAAATCATTATCGTGAATCGAATTGAACAAGTCAGTCTCCAATTGTAATATTTTTAGACGTGACTAGTTTTGTCAACATCTTCAAGCATTGTTCTTACAGCACTTTTCCATAATAATACTTATTTCATTTTGTTGAATCAACGGTTATGTTGTTTATTTTGGGTTGTTGGTTTGATTCCCATTCCAGATAGCTCTCAAAACTAACTATTTTTATTTGTTTTTAAAATGTATTATAATAATTTGATTTATAAGAACATAAGTCAATTATTTTGTTTTAACGTAGTTATTCAATCTAATTTTATTGATAGAGATTAAAAAACCAACAAAAAGTGGCATTAGCAAGTAATGGTATTATTTACATTTTATCGTTTATTTGATTTGATTCTAAATCAAACATTTTTTTAAGTGTTTCAAACCATTTTATATTAACACTTTTAATTACTTTTCGATGGTTTGAAACATCTTAACATGACATTTTTCAATTTTAAAAGTTTTTGATATGAAGTCGTAACTTTTCCATGAACTGGGAAATATTTAAAAAGTCAGATGAAATTGCGTATTTTTTGAAACTGATAAAACTGTAATAACATTGACTGTCTTTCGAAGTTCAATCATTTCGCATTTTCTATATGAACATACTTTTCTATTGAGTAAAAGTTTAAACTTTTCGGCCATCTGTGCCCCTTGCCATAAAGATCATTAAATTCTACTACAGTTCTAGCATGTTCGTACTGAACCTTCAATTTGGCAAAAAAATGTGTATCAGTTACTATACATAACGAATGCCATTAACTAAACCAGCAACTTTTGATTTTAATAAAAAAAAACACAACGCATTTTTTGCAAGCGTGTATTAGGTAATCAGACTTGGCTAGTTTCTTTTGTGAATTAAAGGTCAAATTTTCAGAAGGCAAGAAGTATATTACCACACTTCTTTATCAAGGTAGGAGGTTTCAAGAAAAGAGGCAGCTTGAGAATCAGCAGCAAGTATTGCCGGACTGTGTTTAGTTTAAAACGGATTTTTTTTCATGAAAATTTATTTTGAAAGCTACAGACAATTTTTATATCAAGAAAATTGAAATGATACTTCAGCTGTATGCAATCCAGATCCTGCGGTTAATTGCGCCATAAAACAGTCAAAGCGAGTAACTCGAAAATCCATCTATATATTCTGACTTAAAATCTCACGGTTGGTAAGCAAGTATGCCAACTATTTCAAAACACTGTGAATTTTTATTCAGAGTAAATTTCCAAAGGGATCTCATGAAAGCTAAGCAAGTGTCTTTACCACCACGACACGATTGCCAAATTCCCAAATTTGCCTGAAATTGCTTCGAAGCCTCCGCCCGTACGAGTCCGCGGGGCGGAGAGGTCAGAAAACCAAGGAAGCAGACCAATTAATCATTTTCCTTCGGCGCCTTTTCGCTGAATTAATTTTTAATATACCCTCGTCGTAAATTTGATTTGGATTTCTTTTTTGAACGCCTCTCTGTCACTCGGGGAAAATTTATTCACCCTTCGCAATCTCGTCGTTCGACAAAAATTCAAATGAACCCACACAGCCTCCGCGCCTCCATCTCCAGCCCCATCCTGACAATTCGCCGCTAAAATGCAACGCTTTGAATTTTGCACCCACCATAAATATGCAACGATCCGCGATGTTGAATACTGAATACCGAAGTGTAAGGGCTCTCTGTTAACTCTTGTTCTATGCAAATCGCTCTATTAATTTAGTGAAACGGAATTTAATTAAGCCGCTAATGTCGAATGTATAAGAACTGGTCGTGGAATAAAATCAAATCAAATTTGACACTTTTTTAAACCCGTGGCTTTATACTCTTATACAGGGTGACCACATAAACTTTTATGAAAATTATTTTAATCCCATGATACATTGGTCCTTACAAGAAAAATATAAAGTATCATAAAAAAATAAAACCGACGTCTTACTTTGGCAATCTCACCAAGCCCTGAATAGGGCTTGGTAACAACACCCACAAATAAAAACATAGTACAGTAATATAGGGTGTCCATAAAGAGTATCGGGTTATTGCAATCGGGACCGTTATTGCGATATGCTTCGAAAATTTTTGGGCCCAAACTTGCATGAGTTTCAAGGTTTTAACTCATGAACGCGGTTCCAACAACTTGCCATACATCCAATCAATCAATTGAAGCTGTTATCGAATTATTCTCTAATAAGGTCATTTCACGTGGAGGTAACATCAACTGGCCTCCCAGAAGCTCCGAACTTAGCCCTCTTGACTATTTCGTATGTGGATACCTTAAAAGTAGGGTTTATGAGAATAATCCGATGAACCTAACGGAATTGAAATAAAACATCAGGTCAGAAATGGCAGCAATATCGAGGGCTATGTGTCAACGTGCTATCAGCAATATTTGTTCCAGATTAGAAGAGTGCCAGCAGCGCGTAACGGTCACTATTTGGATAACATCATCTTTTTAAAATAATTTTACATTTTGTACTCTTATAATCAACAATTAAAAAAATACTTGATTACAAGTAATTTTGGTTTTACTGAACTAACAAATACCCGATACTCTGTTTGGACACCTTGTATAACTGTTTGTTGGCTCAGTTGTTGAATTGTTAGTTTCTAATCAAGAATTCTTCGATTCGATGCTCGTACTTATAATTGAATCCTAAACAGTGTTTTTTTAGATTGTTCTTTCGGGTCTTGGATCGAAACGATGATCCCATAATTAAGATAACCTGCAACGACGACACGTCACATAAAATATGAAATATTGTCGTTTGATTGTGTAAAGAATGATTGTATTAGATTCTTGCATAAATACAACAAGTATAGCCACTAACCGAGCCAAGAACTGAACTGAAAGGTTTTGGTTTATTGGTGTAACGAAGTCAATTTAATGCTCTATAAATTGACTGTAAAATGAATGGCCTATTTTAAACTATATAATTGAAGACTCCAAGTGATGACTAAAGTTCTGTCGAGCAGTTTCAGAAATCATTCCATTGAACATTCTCCAACGTCCCCGATTGCCGTTATCGTTTTTACGAGCATCCCTAAAACCTGGATCGCTGAGGGCTTTCTTTACAATATACGCTCAAGATTCTTTAAACTCTGCTGGCTTTACGACATGATTAAAAAATCTGCATATTACTGGAAATTTTTATAGTTTTTTAACGGATTTCATGGCCGTTATTTGGACATAAATTTTAAATTCTGAAATAAAATACTTGTCTGCTGTAACGTAATTTGTTGTTTTCGTTTTTAAAGGTTGTTTTTAAAGTAAGTTGAAAATAATTTATTTTATATTCTATCTTCCAATGTACCTAATATCCCTGAAGAATTTAATTACAGAAGAAATATGATACTTTCGCGTTATCCCTTTTGAAATCAGCCGTTCTCTGTGTAGCTATAAAAAGATATTTTTTAGGTATATCCTTTTATACTTTAAAAAAATATTGTTACTAATTAATTAACATTTTATGAAGCGAATTTTTTTTGTTGAATAATCGGTCATATTACTGTTTTTAAATGAAGATATTTTTACTACAAGAATAGCTTTGTTCAATTTATAGAAATCGTATTTGAATACAAAAATTTTTTTTTTGTATTTTGTTTTTAAATCGAACTTTTATAAAAAAATAATGTACAGTAGTACCCCGCTTTACGCGACCCCCGTTATGCGCGGTTTCACTATAACGCGAATTTCAAATTTCGCGTTAAAATGCCTCGCATTACGCGAATTTCTTATTTAAAGAATGTGTATGAACATAATTGACTTCTCTTAACAATTAAAAACAGCGTTGAACTTATTTTACAAGAACGAAAAAAAATCGCTACCCAAAAGACAATAGATGTATTTTTCAGTAAAAAATAACATGTAATACTGCATAAAGTGTTTTCAAATGATTCGTATTTTTTGTATTAAGTTTTGACTATGTATGTATGTTTACATATGTCGATTTTTTGATTAACGTCAATCAGATGCGTATTTATTACCCATTACGGGTTTTTTATATTATTACTAACATGATTAGGCGCATTAGTTCATACATAGAAGTGCTTGCAAATCACTAAATATTGGTTAGCCTGGCCACATTGGTTCATATATAGAGTATGATTGTTAAAAATTCTCGATAAACGGAAGTGATTCGTTAGTACAAGGGTTAGTACACCGGCCATGTAAGGCCATGCAGTATTGCATAAAGTGTTTTTAGAATTAAAGTGATTGATTCAAATGATTCGTATTTTTTTTGTATTAAATTTTGACTATGTATGTATGTTTCATCGTAAGCCCCGATATTAATGTTTTGACGTAGGCTCGTGGGTTATTACAAGACGAACGAATGCGTCGCATTAATGCTATGAAATGACTTAATGTTTCGAAAATTTCTAAAGCTAATGTGACGAAAATTCTGCACTCAGAATACTTCCGCTTCCCCCGGGAGAGCCTGCGCACGCGCCGTGTGAAGCACTTTCCTTAAGAACCTCTTTAAAGCACATCGCTAAGGGTGGTTATTAGGGTAATGTGATCGACTCTAAGCCTCGATTTTTTTTCTTTTTACATTTCAAAGCCACGTAATTATGCGATTCTTTTTTTTTTTTTGCTGACTAAAAAAAGCTTTTTGCTTTTATTTTTGTAGTCCTTGTACTATTGTTTGTTAATACACGAATAATATAAGACAAGATTTTCCTAAAAAATAGTTAAAATATGATATTGTGAATACCGGTGTATCTAAATTGTATATTTGATTTATGTAGCTTGAAAAAAGTGTCACTGAAATGTTAATAAAATATCAACAGTAAAGTAATTTTATTATCATTACATACTGTCCCATGTCTCAAAATCCTAAACTCGTTTATGTGTTTTAATTTGAACGTACTAACACTGGATTGAGTACAAATTGTTAAGTGCAAGTTTAGATTGCAAATTGTCGCCTTGACACTGTTAAACACATTTAATTTCAAGTACAATAAAAACATACTTATTACTCAGTACTTATGATATGATAACAAAACGAACAATTCAGGCGACCTCTCCTTCATTTTACGCAAAAGATATAACCTTTTACGCGCCACTCATCAATAGAAAATAACATATTATGGCTGAGCCGTTTACAATACGTATTTACGTACAATATTAATAATTATATCTTCTCTCGTTTAAGTGAGGAGTTGCAATAAATATAACAGTTAACTCGGGGAGTAATGTGGAAATTGATTCGTTTACTTGAAAAAGGTCTAACATCCGCGTTTGCTGGAAATCGAATTATCTGTTCCCCGAAATCTCTCGAAAGAAGACGCATATTTTTTCAACGGAAACGAATAACCTCTTCAGATGTGCCAAACTGTATTATCCTGATGCTGAACTTTATTGCCTTATTTACGATATTTTCAGATGATACTTATAAATATCAACTCATTATATATTTTTAAAACTGCAATACATTTGGACATGCGTCAATATTTCTTTGTTCAACATAATTGCATTGGGGAAAGTTATATCTCAGGTAAAAGCTGTGGATGTATCCGATCTCGTCTTTGTAAGTGCTCGGTTAATTAAGGTATTCAAAACATTTGGGGACAGTATGGAATTTAATGACCTCTAAGTTAAGGCAGCTTCTGATTATGCTTTCACAGCTGAGATTCATTTTATGCGTCCGGTGGGACAATTTATGTGGTCAGTTACACGCAACCCTCTAGTACTCAATTTCCTGAAAAACAATGAATTGCATTCTAACCAAAAGAAATAAAAACAAAATAAATTTAAAAAAATTATATATATACTATTTATATATTATTCAATTTTTAACTTTGTGAAAATTTAAGTTTTTGAAGTTTAATAAGGATGTGTGTTTGCATATTAAAGTGTTATAAAAGGGATTTATGGCAACAGATTAAGCGTGAATTTTTAGGGAGCCCGTTAATTAACTGATTAATTTTCACATTTACCTTTACGTAAAAATGTATGCTTCCATTTCCCTGCCAACTCCCTTGCGGATTAATCTGGATGTGTTATTAAATGAGTGTAGACTCTCACACGTGTGGCTTTTTTGAAGCTTAATGAAGCTTTTTATGTCGGCAGCTAAGATCCTCCGTGCTTAATTTTCAATAGCAAGTAGAGTTTAAATGCAGTTAAACGCTTACCTAAAGATATGTAATAATATTATATTTAATTTGGACACTGAAAACACATGGAACTATATAAACCTTGAATGAAGCGATTCTAAAAGCTCTTTGTGCTTACGCACTTGCCCTCCGATAATAATTAAAGTAGTTCTCCCCGATTGATGTTTAAGCCGTGCACTTTTAGCATATAGGTAAATTATTTATTGTTCATTTTTTTTAACACAAATTTTGTAGAATTATTCACATGTATAATATTGATCTTTGCTAAATGATTTAAGACATCGTGTTCAATCAATTTCAAGCTTACAGACATCAATAATCAAAACAATTGTACGTATGCTTATACAAGCAAAAAAAAAACTCAACGCATATCAGCTTGCTCGTAAGTTATTGATTCGTAAAAACTTTAAGAAGGTTTAAGTCGTTGTTAAACAAGCCGGGCTTTCAAACTTCCGTGAGTGATGAGTGATTGCAATCCCAAAACTCATTACTCATTTCTCAAACAAGTTTACTCCACTACATACTATATTCTCGTAATAAATTTAATATAATTTCTGTACACGCATCTACACAAAATCAATTTGTCTTTTTTCCATAAATCATCGGAAAACTATTTGAAGCGAGGCCCGCGGGAGTATTATAATCCAGAAGTGTCAATGCGAGCGGACCTGGTGATGGATGTCCTGAAACCTTCCGCCGATTTATTTCACAGGATCTATCAGAGCCTTTCAGAGGCTGCTGCATTTAATCCATTATGTATTTTTATTTTCGTGAAAGCTTACAAAATTCATAAATTCTTTAAGGTTTTTGAAAGTTCATATTTGTTTCATTACTGATAATAAAAAAAAATGCAAATAGCCTGATGTTTTAATTTTTGATTTTTGGCGCACTTGCTCGAGATCTTCGAATGCATAACTGTGCTATAAAATCTATATTTACAAAATGAACAGTTATAGAACCGAAGAAATTTTAATCAATCTAACAGCGTCATACAAACTGCTTTAAGGCAGTTGCTTCAAGCCTTTTAATTGCCACTAGTGTCCAACCGGACACAAGAGGCAGTCCATTACCTGGCGAAATCGTGTCATTTAATTAATTAAATTGTCACTTTATTTTGCTATGTCGAAAGTTGATTTTTTTACACAGTATTGAGAAAACTATAAATTATATTTATTTATTTTTTATTATTTACTTAATGTCGATTTTCAGGGTAAAATAAAATCTTGAAGATGTTAAAAAATTGGATAAAATGACGACTTTTCAAAACCAAAGTTTGTAAAAGATTTTTTTTTTTAATTTTTAAATTAATAAGACGCACATGGTTTATATTTAATCTTTCAATTCCAATTTAAAAAAAGACTTTTAAATGTTTAGGATTCTTGTAAAATGTACCGGACGAATCTTCAAATTCCTACACTTCAATCGAAAAAACACATATATATCATATTAATAGTAAATTTATAAGAAATAACAATATATTGTGTTCGGAAGAAGGGATGAATCAAACTTTTTGCATTTAAATATTTTTGATTGGTGCAGTCGATTTTTCGCAAAACGGACTAGAAAATGATCAAAAAAACTCGATTATGGGACCCAGACCCTTTTAACTCTTTGATAAAGAAACAGGGACATTTCCAGTTGATATGGTGAACCGCAGAAATTCCACCCTAGACCTGTTATTTTTTTCTGTAATTTGACCTTGTATATTTTCAATTACAGCGTCACAGCATCCACGGCATGATGGAGGAGGAGAACGTGGTGCGGCCCCATCAGGAGATGGCACAGCTGTCGCTGGATGAGAAGAAGTTCTTGCTGGCGGTGGAAAGGGGAGACGTGGCTTCCACAAGAAGGTAGGACATTATGCCTTATCTACATCGTTTAACCTTGGACTTTTCAGAAAAAATATTTTTTATTTATAAATAACAAGATCTAAAAACATAATATTGGATTAGGACATGAAACGGAAATTATTTTTTATAAAAAGTATTTTTTTATATTTTATATGTGACAGACTGAAAAGTCTGCTTGGTATCGTTTCGTGGTTACGTTTCTGAAACAACAAAAGTTAACAAGCATATAATTTAAAACATAAACTCAAGAACGCTTTAATGGCTGGATAAAAAAAATATTCCCCTCTTATGTAATAATTTTTTTTTGTGGAAAAAATCTTAGAACTCTTGAGGTGGACGTTACATATACATATAATATATTTTATCATTTTAAGTTTTGGCAACAAAAAATTATCAACGGCTTCTGAAAGTATTATACATATACAAAAAGCTTTATTTAAAAAAAAAATGCTTACTATACTATCGTTGTTTACAATACTATATTCGTTTTAATAAATATGTATGTGGAAATGCTGCAAGGTTTGATATTTACGCGCGCAAATAACAAACCGCGAACATTGAATGCGCCGCGTGTAACAATTATTAGCACGACTGTTTGTCAATAAATATGATGTAGAAATAAACCAGTATATAGCGAATAGTAGACGACCTTATTAACAATGTGTGAATATCCCTTACCACAAATTAAACACGGCATTGATCAAACAATACAAGTTATTAGCGCTTCGAACGAGAGATTCGTTTGTTTCCAGTATTGGCTGGGTGTACTCATCTAATGGCGGTGTTTGCTGACATTAGCAAACAGTTCTGTGGAATTTCATTTGTAAAATGCGGCATCAGCAAATGCTACCGAATAGCCGATCAGCTTACACGGCTCTGCTCACGTGGGGGTGGGTCTGACCAGGGCGCACGATGAATCGCATTTCTTCGCACAGTTATATAAAAAATTGTGCACACTGAGCTTATATAAGGTAGATTTAATTAAAAAAAAGAATTTTTTTTTTTCATTGATTAAAAAAATTAATTTGGTCATTATTACTACTTAATCTTCTGATGCCCTTCCCCATAGGTTGGTACCCATTTTCTCGAACATATCCCTAAACTGGGCCAGTCTAATTTAGACCGCACTTCCGGTTTCCAGCCACTGGCGCAAATTTCGCATCCACGTGAACTTCCTATTGTTACGAAAAATGTGGCTAAAATAAAAGACTTCGACGCTTAAGACGCTTCTTTGCAAACGTCAGGAGTTATCTTTCTTTGCGCATTTTGTGCAAGACTCTTTAAACCCATGGTATTATAAAAATTCTCCTATACAGCCACATTTCTGCAGCCTCAATTTTTCTATGTTTCGACTCCATAAAGGAGAACTGAGACGACATACCACTTAGTGAATCTCCAGCGAGATTTCAGGGTTATATCTCTTAAGCAAAGTTTTTTCCTCAACCTTCACTTTAATTTATTATAAATAGAAATTTACGTACTATAATAAAAAATCAACTTACGTTCGCTATAATTTACGTTTTATGGAGTAATTTGATTCGTTTTATTAGATTATAAAATTTGTGTACAATTACGTGGCATATACGTCTGTCTATGTGTTACTCTAACTTTAATTAGTTATCATATTTAATTCGACAACGCCTTGGTAGCACACATAATACGTACGTTTTCTTTATTTTTTAATTAATGCAAATTATAACTTCAAATAATATACATTTTACTTGATTTATTTTTTATATAAATCATAACTTGAAAAACACTGGTGATTTGATCAATTAATTTGGTGAGCATATTGTACGCCCCCGTGACATATATGATACTTTTATATATTCAATATAAAAATCAATATCGCTGTCTTTATTCCTCGATGTTAATCATAGCTTTTAAAAAAAACACTAGTGATTCGATGAACCTATATACGCCCTTGCAATACACAAATCATCAATCTGCTCATGTATTGACGAATTTGTAAACGGCCTCGCGATTCACATAAGTCTTCTTATTTATTCCTTTATATAAATAAAAGCTCAGAATAAAACACCTGTTGCTCTGTTTATTCCCTAATATAAATAATAACTGTAAAGTTGATAGGTGATTCGATGAATTAGCCTGACGGCCATGCCCGCCCTCGCGCACATGATACGTCTGCCTCCTCCCGAGGGATCGCCTTGTTTGTCCGGCCGGTCCCAGTCTCCCTTCGTTAATTAAGCTAAGTATTGAAACTAAATACATTCAAAAGGAATTATTTCTTCGTTAAAACATGACCCTGCCATTCTTCGAATCCCAACCAGTGGTCCGTACGACCTCGGGACACCCGAAACCATTTTTTCAAATTCCAAAAACTAAATTATTTATTTTGATTTAGGGTATTTAAAACGTAAACACTGACAAAAATCCAACCGTAAAAATTGTTCATAAAGATCACATAATTATTTTAAAAATTTAACCAGCTTTTCTGCTTACCATAAAGATTTTTAGTGTGTGTGTGTGTGAAAAGAAAACTTAAAACTCGTGTCATCAAAAACAAACAAATGTTATATAAATATTAATTATTCGAAAACAATAGTTTGATGTAATGTATGTGTTGTTTCAAAAAATCAATAATTTTACTATAATCATAATATGCACTGCCGTATCTCCAGGGTCCAATGTACTTAGTTACATTTTTAATAACATGAACGATTCAAAAAATACCAGACTGAATCTAGAATATTATTATGTCGTAAATGTACACAAAAATATAAAAGAAAATATATAACCAAAGTAATCAATATAACTTAATAAAACTTAAAAAATCTTCTATGGCATCCATTTAACACAGTGAATAATTCATAAATAAATAGTATTTTAAATGTATTGTTTTTTTTCAATATCACTGAGTCAAGTGGTTGAATGTGATTGGAAAGCACTGTCTTAATTTATTCAAAAGGGTGTACTTCCTCCATTGCCTTTGTCTCCCTTTGAAATGCTCGTTTTTATCTGCCAGCCCTGCTAATTTGTGAATAACATGATTTGTATTTAAATAAATAAAACGGTCAAATGTATCACCTAAAAGGAAAAATGTTTACAAAACAAATCGAAACCTGGTTAACATAATAATATCGTTCATTGCTCAGTATTATAAATAAAAACTACATTATTGTATTGAAACGGCCAAGTTAGCACGATTTCTTGATAAAAATTGCATTTTATATAAGCAAAAAGAAAACTGACCTAAAACAATACAATATAGAAAATATAAAAACATTCAAAGTTTTTTTCACTTAAATAGAATTTAACTCAACAAAAAACTGCGAAAAATTATACATTACAGTACAATTATACAATAATTATATAAATTTAAATATTTATATTCAAATCGCGTTTAAACAGAATGGAGATTATCAATATTAAAATCTTTTAATTTACTCATGTAAACATTTCAGTTTACACAAAGCTCCTTCGCAAATGAGCGGGTATTTTATTTTTAGAATAATTTTTTTTGGTTAAATCTAAAATTACCTGAATGTTTGTTTCTAGAGCGTTTGCATTATTTAGTAATTAAAAACGTTTGAAGCACCCCTATTAAATGTTTAGGCCTGTAAGCCAGCGTTAATTGGGAAATTAATCACCGCTCTATTGATTCAATAAGATGCTCGTTAAATATACCAACCCTTAATAACCGGAACAAACAAACTTTACCGGCATTAACTGGATTCTGGTGCAAACATTGCGATAGTTTTATGTTACTTCAAAAATTATCAATATATTAGTCATTTCTCTAATAAATAACATGGACCAAAAATAATTTAGTTAAAGTAAAAATCAGCAGTTTTAGGTAGTATACAGTGAAATAATGTATACTTGAAACAGACGATGAAGTAATGAAACATAATATTTTTTCTTTGTTTGTCATTAAGTCTGATATCAAAAATCTACTCAACATATATTTTTCTGGAGTTCAATACTATAAATCTAGAACTTTACCTTAAATACGTACATAAGTTAGATTCTTACTTAAATGTAATAGTACTTTAGCTGAAATGCCTCGGTGTGGTTCAAACCCCACCTACTTGATTATGTGTCATTTTATTTGATTTGCATAATATCCCATGCGAAACTTCCTAATGGAATCTATATAAACTTCCCTGCGGTAAGCACACTGGCACCCTCTTAATCTAACTTCAAAACATTTATTTCTAAGACTTATTAGAGAAGCTGAATAATATGTCAATTACTTTATATATGCAGTAACCAAATTAGTAGATTAAGCTATATTATACTGTCGAAACTATATTTTTCAGTTAGTCTGATCAAGTAAATTTGATTTAAAAATATGAAATAATTAACAAGAATATAACAGCATCAATATAACAATACATACAGTTATTTATTAGTCATAATAATTCGTATAATATGGTTTATTTAATCAGCACCGAAAGCTATTATTTTGAATAATAGCAACTGATTAATTTTCCTTTCATATTGTTGATAATAATTAAAATAATTGGGATATCTAGCATAGGCTTTTCTGCGAAATTAATTTAGAGCAATTAGCACACTTTATGTATGTGTGACAAATAAATTTATATTTGCTCTAAATTTCTGCATTTTTAAGTTTATTTTCCTGTCAATAATTATACGATGTGTAAGTAATCCTTCGTAGAGTATCTACATACTATAAATACTGTCTAAATAAGAAAACCACGAAGCTGGGAGCATAATCGCCCCTTTAAGACCTGGAATGGGTTCTAGATCCATCAATCATTATAGTCTCCAATTGCCTAAACTTCAATCGGGAAAACACATTTTTATCATATGAAAAGTAAATTTATAAGAAAAATAAAAAATTCCTGTAGAAATACGAATGTATCTAACTTTTGGCATTTAAATTTTTTCTTTTGGTTCAGTATATTTTTCGCAAAATATTTTCTAAAATTATCAAAAAAACTCGAAAATGGACCCATCCCTGGTCGCAGCACCCTTAAAATATACCCTTAATATGTGAAATCTTGAGGTAGGTAAATTTTCAGACAATTAAATAATTATTTATTTCACAATTACTCTTCAATACTCTTACTCTACCCACGAAGCTAACACAGGAAACAGCACTCGACTATCACACGCCGGCGCCAAGATTGCTATAAAATAAAGACTGATAAACGAATAAGTTACTCAATAATCATCGACTAATTCGGCGTCGATGAAAATACAATAAAAGCTCGATATAACGGACCAATTTGGGGGGGGGGGGCAAGTCCGTTATACAATTTAACTGTCCTCTGACACTCGTCTTGGAGTGACATTGCTGTTTGATATCAACGCGTTTGCTTTCGGTAATCCTACCAAAAAGGAATCAACTTTTGTCTGCAGTTTTGAAGTTTGCTGTTTTTTTGATAATCAACTCTCGAAAATTACGAAAAAAAATTCACATTTTCGCATTTGAAACGTGTTTATTTTTTATTTTACATTTGACCGGATTTTTGTTGGCTATGTCCGAAATCCGTTGAATAGGGGTCCGTTACATCGAGGTTTTACTATACTCTTCAAATAACACAGGAAACAACACTCGACTGTCGCACGCCGGCGCCTAAATTGCTATAAAAAAAGACTGATAAATTATTATAGATGTATAACTTACTCAATATTCATGCGACGTTTGAGTAATTATTCCATTCGGCGTGGATGCAAATACAATAAAACCTTGATATTGTGGACCAATTGGGGGGAGGGGGTAGTCTGTTATATAAAAATAGGTTTAACACGTTGAACTACGAGATAACTCGTAGATTGCGTTCTTTTCTAGGACGCACACTACGAGTTATCTCGTCTTGTTTACTTGCCATTTTTGTGCAGCTACGGTTGAACTCTGAATATATCGGTACTAATATCGATAGATGGCTTCTGGGAAAAGAACAAAAAATCAATGCTGGCTTGCATGAACAGAAAATTTATTAACACGTTGACTGCCGACTACGAGATAACTCGTAGATTGCGTTCTTTTCTAGGACGCACACTACGAGTTATCTAGTCTTGTTTGCTTGCCATTTTTGTGCACCTACGATTGAACTCTAAATATATGAGTACTAATATCGATAGATGGCTTCTGGGAATAGAACAAAAAAGCAATGCTGGCTTGCATGAACAGAGAATTAATAAACTCGTAGATTGCTTTCTTTTCTAGGACGCACACTGCGAGTTATCTCGTCCTTGTATAATTGTCATTTTAGTGGCAGTCAACGTGTTAAAATAAACTAAAAAAACTTTTTTAAAAAAACACTAAGTATTTAGACGTTACTGTTTGATATCCTACTAAAAAGGAATCAACTTTTGTCTGAAGTTTTGAAGTTCGCTGTATCTTTCGACAATCAACTCATTTGAAACGTTTCTGTTTTTTTTTTACGTTTGACCGGATCGTTTGTCTGTTATGTCCGAAATCCGTTGAACAGGGGTCCGTTATATCGAGGTTTTACTGTACTCTATAAATAACGAGAGCACGAAGCCGATGCGGGCGGCGGCACTCTCGCCCGTAGTTCGCGCCGAGTGTCCGGCTTTCGCGGACTTGCAGTGTATTCGCACAATCGGCGGGGATTCCCCGCGACAGTGCGGCTGGATTTCCCCCTCGACGGGGGCTATTTCCGGCGATGACGTCACAGCCTGCTGAAACTTGAGACGCGGAAACGCAGTTTGTTTCTGCGTCGGTTTTAATCTCGCGATGCAGCGGCGGCGACGGAAGAATCAGCGCAGGAGGAGGAGGAGACAGCTGATGCTGTAAGTGTTGAATAACGATAAAAAAATAATAATTTAAAAAAATAATTATAAATACAGTAATACCCTGCTTTACGCGAGGAATACGTTCTGGAAAAAATCGCGTTGAGTGAAATTAGCGTGTATCGGGGTTTACGATTAAACATACATATTATTACTAATATGATTAGGCACATTAGTTCATACATAGAAGATGATTTTAAAGAAACTCTCAAAAAAATATCATCGTGATTTGTGTGGGATTTGAACCCACATCCCCAGGCTTACATGGCCGGTGTACTAACCCTTGTACTAACGAATCACTTCCGTTTATCGAGAATTTTTAACAATCATACTCTATATATGAACCAATGTGGCCAGGCCAACCAATATTTAGTGATTTGCAAGCACTTCTATGTATGAACTAATGCGCCTAATCATGTTAGTAATAATATAAAAAACCCGTAATGGGTAATAAATACGCATCTGATTGACGTTAATCAAAAAATCAACATATGTAAACATACATACATAGTCAAAACTTAATACAAAAAATACGAATCATTTTAAAACACTTTATGCAGTATTACATGTTATTTTTACTGAAAAATATATCTATTGTATTTTGGGTAGCGTTTCTTTAGGGTTCCTTTAAAATACGCTCAACGCTGTTTTTAGTTGTTAAAAGAAGTCAATGACTACATTATGTTCATACACATTCTTTAAATTAGAAATTCGCATAATGCGAGGCATTTTAACGCGAAATTTGAAATTCGCGTTATAGTGAAACCGCGCAGTAAAGCGGGGTACTACTGTACTGTAATTTACTGAAAAAAATATTATGTCGTGTGATGGGTTCAATAAACTCAGAGCGAATGAAACAACTTCTGCGAAGTTTTATTGTTTAAAATTAATAAAATTTTAATAAACCTTTTTACGAAAAATATTTAAAGTAACGCCTTATCTATTGTAGTAACTTCGAAATGATAGGTCAAATTGATCCAGAGAAAGTTCAACTTTGTATTTGCGTCATTTTAATTATTTTATGAGTCTTCAATAAAAGTTATAACATTGAATTATATGTATATATTTACTTTTGTGAAGATCGTCACAATCAGGGCGTATTTATTTACCTATACAGGTTTATAAGTATTAGTATGATTAACTAAATTTTTTCACATATGGAAACGATTAGAGTAACTCTCAGAAAAATATCATCGTGACTTGCGTGGGATTCGAACCCACATCCCCATGGCTTACATGGCCGGTGCATTACCAACTGTGTTTGCAAGTCACTCAATATTAATTGGCCTGGGTACGTTGATTCATGTTTAGAAATATGATTGTTAAAAATTCTCGCTAAATGGAAGTTACTCGCTAGCATTCTTGCTTGGCTTTCAATATGTGAAAAAATGTACTTAATCATACCAATGTTTTTAATTATTTTGTTTTTTTTTAGATTGTTTTATTTTTTACTCTCGGAAAGTAAAATTATAAGATTATCTGAGCCTCAACATCACTCACAAAGGAAGTTGTTTGACTGGTGTTTTCATACGGTTTTGATTCAATAACCAGGGAATCGGTGACACCACACTAGTAAGACGGAAAATATCCGTTGCTAGAGGAAAGTTTTAGCTATTTCAGAGTTTATTTATAATTCACACATGGGTTAATAATCTGCAGTTTCGGTTTAATGACACACAGGTTATAACAAAAGCTGCAAATCAATCGGCGGTCGACGTGCGCTTTGAACTTTTCGAAAGCTCCTACAACTCCGCACGTCCGGCAGTAAAGCTCAGGATTTATGACATGTTTGTTGACCGGGCAAGTCAGAACGTGGAAGACTCGGAGGAGTTTCTTCAGTTGAAGGGATCAGCTCCGGGAAGAGGTCTGCGGACTGATGCTTCTAGGAAACCACTTCTTGGTATCATGCTGGAAAAATTACAATTATGAGAAAAATCATTTACGGCTTGTTTTGCTTTTGTAAAGCAATATGCGAAGACCACTTACATGTTGCATAATAAAATTTTACAAAAATATACAAATAAGTTTTTATGCATCATTAAATTTCATTCATAGAGTGAATATACAGTAGGTGGAAATTTCCCAACCATGTAGAACCTTTCCGATACGAAAAAGATATTACGGTCAGTCACAGTTTTGTTGTGCCCTTGAAAAAACGAGTGCACAAGATTTGTTTGTTTAAATAGTAAAAATAATTTCAAAGTCATATTTTTAAATTAACATTAATTTGAATACATAAAAATATGCAAAAATAAAGCCGCCCACACAACCGACAAACAAACGGCATTTAACCATGAATCATAATTATAACTATAGAAAAAATCCCATCATAAGTAACAAATTAATTATTGTTCAATTATCGGTTTTGTTGTACGCGTGTGCAGGTTTTATAGTTAAAATATATTTTACTTTTAGTCAGTTTTGTACACTTACACATTTTATGGCGAAATAGGTAAGCTATAATTAACACACATAATTTAAAAATTAAAAAGTCAGTTTAGTGCCGTGTCATGGCGTAACGTATTTTTAACTCAAGAAGTTTCCCTTCGGGACGCAATCTGTGCACCGAAACTATGGGAATCTGCAAAGTAATTTTCGCTAACATTTTTTTTCTCCTCAGAAGCCTCTTTGTTGGTTGAAGTATTCAAATTTCATGCTAAGGACGAGATCTCATTTTCATTGTGAAAAAATCTCTCCGCGATGTACATTTTTACATAATTTTAATGTAAACATCTTTTAGGCAAATGACAAGAAAATTCTCTTGTATAGTATATTTTTTAGCGTGGACATTAGCTCGCTGGACGGTTCTTTTGTGCTTATAATTAAAACTTTCTCGAGTGCTAATTACGATTTTTAATGACTTAAAGCATTATCGGTAAAACAGCGCTTTATTTTCAAACCCAGTTTGTCACATTTTTTCAGTGTGTATCACTTAGAAGTAAGCGCATCCTTATGGGAAAGTATTTTTGATATATTTATAATATCAGATGCACATCTTTTGATACATACTTTTAAAATATATTCATTTAATCTATAATGTTTCTCAAGTATATGTTTCTAATTTTACTATGATCCGTTTTAATTTGTAAAAAAAAAGTTTTATTTTAGAAAAAGTAAATAAAAAATATACAATCACAAATAATATTCATTCATTTCATAATTTTTTTGTTGTTGTTGGAGTAGCACTATGATGATAAAAATAATATTAATATAGTTTATACAGTTTCTATAAAATAATTCCTAATAACGTACAATTTATACGATGAGCTATTTCTATTTCCTCAACCAATAGGTATCGTTATAGCATAAGGTAGAAATAGAAAATAAGCTCCCTTAAAAAGAATAATTAAAATTTATATAATTGATCAAAAATAAATTTTATCAGCATCAAATGTCCAAAAATATCATCCGACCGTTTATGGTTTCAATCATCCCTTATATAAAAATATATTTATGAAATCCTAGGTTTCGTGTGCAACTTTCTTTGTAAACAAACCCCCGCGTAGTCAGAGTACTCGTACCTGTGTTATTTCGCACCATCAGTATGTTACGATCTCCATCTTCAGTAATGACACACTTCATTCGGAATAATTAACCTTCGGCCCAGATATACGTTTGGTATTACTTCATGCAGCTTCTCAAGTTTGTATTTATTTTCGTTACGTGCCGTTAGCGTAACGAAGCGCCGTTATTCATCCACGATTCAACCTTTGTCTCGTGTGTGTTTTCGTTCACAGTCCATAGAAGTCATAGAATTTTCCCAGCCAAAATAATTTATAGAATTTTCTCGACCAACGCCAAATCGTCAACACGGCGCCCCGTGCAACGCGAAAATAGACATCCAATACTGAAAACTTCATGAGTATGCACAGTGTTGCTTCAAATCGAAGCCGACATATCTGGAATATTCTTTAATAAACCTTTGATCATTTCTCTAATTTGATAAACACTGATAAAATATGTTCTCTTAAGAAAGCTTATATTTTGAGTCATGGTATAGAATAATATCCGAACAGCCTACAGTGTTTTTAATTGTACAAGAGTGCTCATTGGATTTTATTTTAAAATAATAATAATTCGATTGATTGAAATGGTTAGATTATTGGATCTAGTAATAATTCACAATTCGTAAAAAGTTTCGGTTCAAATCCTTGAAATATTGTTGCTAGATAAGCCAGGCATTTATGGCGCTGGGGTGAGAGCCTCCTGTAGACAAATAGGCAGTTAACCCTGCGAGCATTATGAGGTAATGTAAGAAGACCAGGAGACCCCACTATAAATCATTGCAGTATTCTGACACTTTTCCCCTCATAACGTTGAACTTAATTCCTATCCATAAAGCCTTCCAACAAAGCCTTTTTTGTTTATAAATATGTATTATATTATCCTAATATTAAAAAAAACCAACACTCGAATATTCAATCAATAAAATTTTTCTCTAATTTTTCATCCTAATGTACACATATTCTTTTCATGTGATAATGAACTTTTGCTACAAATATTTATTTTTTTAAGTAATTGCGTTCTCTAAAAAATAATAAAAAAATTAAATTACGTTTAGTTTACTCAAACCCAATACCCAAAATTTACAATACGTCTCTACGTTTTTGTTGGATATTCAGAAAATTCCTCGTTTATTTTTTTATCACGAGATGTATATTATAAAGTAATTAAATTTGCCTACTGATCATTTCAACAAATTCTTATTCAAAACATTTATATCTGCTTAGTCATCAGATCATAAATATTTATCATTTATTCGCGAATTTAACTTTCACCGAGAGATTTATTATTCGTACACGAAATTCATCCAACATTTCAAAGGTTTATTTTGCAGATCCGAGATCCGCCCACTCATTCCCTCAGAATCCACCTTAAAGATTTATTAAAGAGATTGAAGATTCGCTCATTCATTAAGTCAACATTCATCTTATCTTCCATTAAAGTCGACACGGATCGCAACAACATCTATCTCTCCCGCGCCATCATTAGCGTGCGTGAGGCTAATCCGCCATCCCGCTGGATCTCAACCCGTGGTCCGCGCATCACGACAGACCACAAAAAAAAAAACAAATAAATAATCCAATATATTTGTCATCGTGAAATTTTAATCATTCTACTCGTAATTCAGTTGATCAAAAAATCTTATGACGGTGTTGTATTGCTAAGTTAACAACGGCAAGTCATCTCAGAATTGAACCGTCGGATAATAATTAATAAATAATGAAACATTTGTTTTATTATCTTCCACATATTATATTTGCATTATAGCACTGTTTCAAACGATCATTTTTTTATAGATTTAATATCAATTATATTTGATGATGAAGCCACTCACACTTGAGATATGACTAATCTATATTATTATTTCATCTTCATCAAGTGTCTCTCCTCAAAGCAGGTTGGCGACGATTTCATTGACCATTTACTCATGCTGAGCCAGTGTTCATGGTTTTCTAAGGAGAAAATAGTGTAGTGGTCCCCGGGTCTTTCTACATTGCAGTTTCATATTGGAAGGAAAAGTCTGCGTATGCTGCTGCCCAATACCATTATTATATAATCCTTTCTTTACAAAGCTCTGGCGTTTAGATCTGATACTCATTGTGGAGCAAACTACAAGAAACAATAGCAGAAACTCTCCCACTTACTTCCAGAGCACATCCCTCCACAATCATTCCAAGTCTCCATTACCGATTTTTTACACACCCTCAGGGTACAAAATAGCAGTCATGCACAAGCAACAGAATGGGGAGAACGGGAAGGATATTATTATTTAAACGTTGATTGCCGACTACGAGATAACTCGTAGATTGCGTTCTTTTCTAGGATGCCAACAACGAGTTATCTCGTCCTTGTTTACTTGCCAATTTTTTATGCAGATACGATTAAATTCAGAATATATCAGTGCTAATATCGATAGATGGCTTCTGAAAAAAGAACAAAAAATCAATGCTGGCTTGCATGAACAGAAAATTTACTAACACGTTGACTGCCGACTGCGAGATAACTCGTAGATTGCGTTCTTCTCTAGGACGCCAACTACGAGTTATCTCGTCAAACTTGCCATTTTTGTGCAGCTACGAATATATATATATCAGATAAATTATATATTATATATTACACTGATCTATTATACATCAATTTCTGAGATACTAGTGACGAATATGGACGCGTATCTATGATTCAGCTTTAGCGAAGCGACAGGTTGAAGCGTGTCTGCGTGCGAATTAACTCGTAGTTGGCAAAGAGATTTCTGTTACAGAAGCCTACTACGAAATACCTTTTTATTGCTTAAAACACATTTTTTATGCTTTTCAACGATAAATATGCACTCGAATTAGAGTTTTTAATAATATGATGTGATTAAATCAAATTGTCAATTTAGGCCAGATTTCTGGAAACTGCCGTGGCAGTCAACGTGTTTAAGACCATAAATAATATATATATATTTTTAATTAAAATTTTATGAAATAGTTACGGTACAATAGACACTCAAGTAGTGGAGCCGCTGCCGGATAGTCTCTGGTCTCCCGAGCGTCGAGCATTTTGCCTTCCCGCTGATGAATGGCCCCGCGTCTCCTCAGCCACGCGTCAGACAAATGGCGACACGCTCACCGCCGCCTGTGCCCTGGAGTCTGCAGAGATTATGTCATAAAAAAAACAGAATGCTTCATGTTTAACAAAATTTCTTGAGGCTGCCTACACACGTTGCGATACGACCCAACACCGAGTCAAGATCGAGACCGACTACACGAACAGACACCCAACCTGCAACCGATTTGCAATCACTCAATTACGTCTCTCAATTTAACCAAGCAAATATATATTACTAATAAAATATTTTTACTAATATGATTAGGCACATTAGTTCATATAGAAGATGATTTAAAGAAACTCTCAGAATAATATCATCGTGATCTGTGTGGGAGTTCAAATCCCACACAAATCACGATGATGTTTTTCTGAGAGTTTCTTTAAATCATCTACTATATATGAACTAATGTGCCTAATCATATTAGTAACAATATAATAAACCCGTAACGGGTAATAAATACGCAACTGATTGACGTTTAATCAAAAAATCGACATATGAATAAAATATTTCACAAATATAATTTCCGGTTGTATAGTAGCACGTGTAGGGCGCTTATTATCAGTTGCTGCTAATTTATTTCTTTAAAAATCTTATAGAAAAATATCTCGTCATATCGATGATTTTTGAAACAGCTTTTGAATAATATATCTTTATACTTATTGGATATTCAATATCTTTGACAGAGAGTACTTTGTGGAATTCCATTTTAATATTCTAAATAAGTAAAATACTTAAGTGATTTTACTTATTTAAAATATCATACTAATTGGCATAAAAAATGCTGTTTTGTATATAATAGCTTTTTTATTAGGTAGATGTTCTGACTGATGCCGCGTTTTCGAGGTATCGTGTTCATAATAAGCAATTAATTAGATGGGCAAGAGTGTATTTTGAAACCCAAGAACTTGTTAAAACGTGACGTCATCGAGCCGTCACTTTCATGCCGCGTCATGTTTATACGCAACGCTCATTATTTTTATATTATGAGTTAATCAGTTTTTCATAATTCCGAGAATTAAATATTTAATAAACAAATATAAATTATACCACGGCTGGCAAGCGACGTGTTTCTCGATCGATTGCTGTTTTTGAATCATAAAGCAACTTGCTTTCCAGTCGACTACTGTGCATATTTCAATTGATCATGGTGTACTATCGATCGATGGTTTATGTGCAACATACCATCAATCGATTGTTATGTGATTTTTAGTCATTTACTGTATACGTCATCAGTTATCGTAATATAATTTTCAGTTAAATAAGTTGCACCATCAATTCATTGCACGAGATTTCTTCTGTTCAAAAATTTCAAGCAATTAATTTTTTAACAAAGTATAAAATCAATAACGTTTTATCTTGTAACTAAGGCAGCTTAACTCGGTTATTCGGGATTAAGTTATCAGTTTCCTCCGATATGCCGGCCTTCCGCAGACTATTTATTTCCCAGGAAACCTCCCGGGTCTGCTGTCAGGAGCTCTTCAAGCTCCCCCATTTATCATCACCAAGTTGTGGTCATCAATTCCAACTCGGGATCTGTCCAATTAGCAAAAGTAAGTTAAGTCCTGAACTAGGTGTTTGCTGGTTTTGCGGCGGGGCCATTAATTGATGTAGAAATTTTATTTATTTCGAAAAACTAATCGACTTAATTGTTTTAATTCTAGTAAATAGACAGCTTATAGAGACAAAATAATCTTTGAATAGACATCTACATCGAGATTTTAGTAAAAAAAAACACAAATAATTAAAGGTCCAAGTCCCATACTCGAATTTTTTTGATCATTTTCTGGTCCGTTTTGCGAAAAATCGACTGCACCAATCAAAAAAATTTAAATGCAAAAAGTTTGATACATCCCTTCTTCCGAACAGAATATATTTTTATTTCTTGTAAATTTACTTTTAATATGATAAATATGTGTTTCCCTGTTCTAAGAGTCCTAAACATTTAAAAGTCTTTTGTTTAATGGGAATTAAAAGATTAAATATTATACCTGTTCGATTTATTATTTCAAAAATTAAAAAAAAAAAAGTCTTTAACTTACTTTGGTTTTGAAAAGTCGTCATTTTATCCAATTTTTCAACGTCTTCAAGATTTTATTTTACCCTGAAAATAGACGTTAGTTAAATAATAAAAAAATAGATTAATATAATTTATAGTTTTTTCAATACTTTTAAAAAAAATCAAGTTTCGACATAGAAAAATAAAGTGAGAATTAAATGACACGATTTCGCCAGGTAAAACGGTCCTTTTTTTGTGGCACACATGCAAGGTTAGGTAGCAAGACCCCTAAGTTCTCGTTGTTCATGCTTGCTTGAATTCATATAAAGTTTTTTTAAGACTATTTTTAAAATGACGCCATTTTTTTTTAATTTAATTAACTATTAGAATTATTAACTTGAAATATTTTAGTTGATAAATTTTCAGCGTAAATAAACATAAAACCAAAGCCTTTTTAATATCACAGCAAAAAACATTTAAAAGGGGAGTGACAAAACCCAGGCCAGCAGGCACATCGCACACACGCTGAAACGGAAACAATGCCACAAAGGCTTCAGCAATCCGTCAGCTGAAAGAAGTGGCGCCAGAAAAGCGCCCCAGCATTCATCCCTTGTTCCTTTGACACCCCTGGGAGGCTCCAGCGACGAGCTCCGAGCCGCAGAGACCCACTGCGACTGAACTGTAATTAGCTCTGCGATTGCTATGAACCACTGTGAAATTGTATACTTATTCATGAGTATTTTATTAATTATTTTCCTTTATATAAGCTCACAAACAGCTGCGGTTTCAGATTATTTCCATAGATACACAGACTGAGATTTTAAAAATATTATTACTAATATGATTAAAGAAATTCTCAGAAAAATATCATCGTGATTTGTGTGGAATTTGAACCCACATTCCCAGGCTTACATGGTCGGTGTACTGACCATTGTACTAACGAACCACATCCATTAAATCATACTCTACATATGAACTAATGTGCCCATATTAGTAATAATATAATAAACCCGTAATGGGTAAAAAATAAGCACTTAATTGACGCCACCAAAAAATAGACATTTTAAAAATAACTTCAAAACGATATTGCGATATATAAAATAGTTTCATTATACATGTGATGCATTGCCTTTATTTGAGGATGATCCCATGACTTTTCCAGCACCGTCTATTTTAAAACCAAATAAAAATAATATTTTAACATTATTAATATTTGATTCCTATACGTTTCAACTTTCTCCAAGTTCTAAAGGATGCACAAACCTATCAAGAAAGAACCTTCTCTGTACGTACCGAGCCTTACACAACCGCAAATGCCTCTTCTACCTGCAGTCTCTTTTTTATAGATTTAGATAAGTTATGTACTTTTATAGAGTATAAAAACTGTATACATCCATCTCTTGGTATTATTTCTGCAGCCTGCTGCAGAAGAAATACCAAATCTAAATGTCAAAGCTCTTTGTAAGGAAAAGATTCAGCTATATGCAGACTTTTCCTTTGAGGACTCGTGAACCTGCTACGCCTTTTATTCTAAGAAAAACATGAACAGACATGCTCATCAATTATCTCTGAGATAAGGCACCTGAAGGAGATACACCCAAACTCAGGTGATCCGAATTTTTCGCGCTCGAAGAAATAAATACTTAACATCCATAAATACTAAAACAGTATCTCTTTACTTTAATATCCCATTCCACTCTGGCACTCTGTTAATAAGGCAGGCAATAAGTGACCCGGGGGTGGTGCTCGGGGGAGGAGGGTGTCGAGGGGTGGTCGGTGGATGGGGCAGTGATGGATGGACCAACCGGCCTGTGATTGATTGAGGAGGACCGAGCAGGACTCGAGTAGCGAGTCGTTAGTGACCGCAACACCCCAGCCCCGGAGACGAAACACACATCCTTTCATCCCCTACTGTCTATAATTAAATGACTCAATCAAACACTCCCCCAGATGAAACATCGTTAAAGCATGTTATTTTATAATTTAAAAAAAACACAATAAAACCATGCTTATAACTATTTTTTAAATATTGGTTATCTATAATAATAAAATCCATTGTGTGTGTGTATGTTTCATTTTTTTCATTTTTTGGTTCTCTATAGAATATCTTAAAAGATACGCTGATTTTTCGCATGTAAGTTCAGTAAGTTTTTCCGCAGTTATGTGCCGAATTTCAATACGATAAGACAATATTTATCATTCATAAACTATAAAATATGCTTTAGCGAGTTTTAATATGTACGAATTATTGTATTCTGTTGTTCACCGCGAGAATTTAAAATTTAAAACTTTTACAAAAAACTAATTTTGATGCTTCTTAGAAGTTTATGTCAGCTTGACACAAGTACCAATTTTATTTTTTTATTGAAATTGCAATTCGATTAATGAATGTGACCTGTCGATTCTGCAATGCTTTACATTTTCAAGCAGAAAAACCATCAGATGGAAAGTTCAAACGATTGCTGTCACAAAGGTAAAGTGAAACTACCAGCAAGGCCTATTTTTCCCACTATATTTTAAGGATATTTTGTCAAATCTAAAAAGTGTTTATAATGGAAATTTTTTAAAGAAAAATGAGATAATACAATAACAGTATATCTTTTGCATAAATAGGAGCTAAATTAGCAGGTCCAGGTTCAAAGTTCAAGGCCAAATATATCACAGAACTTTGCACCTTCATCCAACTGATGGTACAAAATGAAAGCAAATATTCATCTTATTGTCAGCCAAACACTATTGCATCGTTCATCGAATACGTCATTCTGTGACGGGCTACATTTTTAGTTTCGATATATTTGGAATAAAAATATTTTTATATATATGTGTATGCTGTACTAAATTTATTCAGCCCAAAAAACAAGCATTGAGATTGATTACCAGACATGGCGTTACTTATTGCTGCCACTTATCGTAAACCTTGAAAAAAAATACTTTAATTTACCGGGTAACGAGTAAAATAAAGTAGCGCTCGGCTTGTTTTTAAAAAAGCTACGTTATATCAGTGCCATGCAGCAATTTTACGAACAGAATATACTTAAAAATAATTTGGTGTATTTATTGTGTGATAACTACCTATTAAATTTTGAGTCACGCAAATTTTACGCATATTTTTAGCATACTAGTTAAAAACGCCAACCATAGCAATAAATATATATTTCTATATTATATATCATTTTTAAATAAAAATTGGAAAAAATACTTATTTTTATCACTTGTAAACAAGAGCTATTTTGCTTTGCAAAACACATCGTCAGAGCTTTCATAATGTCTCTATATGACGACAGAGCTCTTACTGAGTTTTTTTAAATAAATTTAAATATACACAGTGGGTAATTGTTATTCTAGACATCATATTAAATAAACAAGATTGCGTTTTTTTTTATTGAGATTCTAATATTTTTTTACAATACACGTCCATTATTTGGGTGGTTAATTTAATGAATGTTAATGTGCTTTAATTTTTGATTACATATCGTCAATATCGATTCTGGTCAGGTGGTTAATAACCAAATATTTAATATTTAAAAGAAAAAATATTGATTCATAAAAAAATGGACGGGATTGCCGGAGACGTATTAAGTGAGTTCATATGATAAGATGATTGGAATTTTCTAAGATTTGTGTCTTAATTTATGAGCTGCGAGTCCGTACTTTTCAGAAAACACTTCGCAACACTCGGATGTGATAAAGCGATCTTTTAATAAAAGCTCCGGCGTAATTTCATTTCCAGAGAGAACAAACCTCCATGCGATTTGTTCCAGCTGACTTGGTCTTATAAAAGCTACGCCGAGTATAAAGACCACCAAGGATTTTTATTAAATATTTATATCAAGATAGATCCGCATTTTTGCCTCTTACAGATTTATTGTGCATACAGAATGTTTTCTAGATAATAGATTCATACATGAAACATTGATAAAATTTTTTAAAAAAATGCATCACAGGTTGGATCCCACCTTTAAATCATGTTACTTTAAATGATATTTTTAAAAATATATTTTGAAACGCTGAAGCTATTTTTAGTAGTTATTTTACTTTTTTATTTAATTTGTAATTTTCATAAGTCACAGTCAATGTTTTGAAATTTACTTTTGAATTAAATAATGTGTGGCATTGCTTTATTTATTTATAGCACGCAATGGTGCCCACAACGATTTATCTCGAATTAGGTCATGAATCTAATTTGCTTATATTCGATCAATCGAATGATTTTTCATTTTATGCGCTCATTTTACATTTACAAAATAATAAAAATCGAGTTTGCAATTTAGCGAAAACTTTCAGAATTGAATATTGGATTTTCTGGTCCGTAATTTTTGATGTTTAGTAACAAAGACTCTCAATGCCCAAACTGTTTATTTTTTGATGATTTGGTTTACTTTCTGAACTTTCGTATATCCAACAATATATATTTTTAATTGATCTTAATTAATTAATTTATTTGATTTATAAATCATTCGATCACTCTTATCATTACTCTCGTCTGATTGTTGATTTATTTATTATTTTAATTTCAAGATTCTTTGTTTATTTTTTATGGTTGTTAAGGCTATGCTTACAATGCGATGTAAAGACTATCCTCTGATTCTACGTGCAAGTAATGAGGCTTACAGCATGTGGTTTAGATGGTAGCGTATATAGATTTCTCTATTTTCGTTATTAAGTTTGCGTAGGGAAAAACATGTGTACAAAACCTTTATTTGCATGAGATCAAGAATAAGTAAGGACTAAATAAAAAGGATAAATACTTGATAGATAGAACTAAACAAAACAAGAGGGTGTACTAAAGTATACAATTTTTTTTCATGAGTTGATATATAAACGCTCAATATGAAGGATCGCAAGCACCGATTGTGTAATACACAACTTGTGTGAGTTAACAATGATTCTGAAGCTATCCATGAATCGATACTGTATAACTAGTAATCCTTTTTTTAATCCTAGAAATAAGTATAGGGTTTATATATATATATATACTAAAAATGTTGCCCGTCACAAAATGACGTATTCGATGAATGATGCAATAGAAGAATATTTGCTTTCATTTTGTACCATCAGTTGGATGAAGGTGCGAAGTTCTGTGATATATTTAGCCTTGAACTATGAAGCAGAATGGCCCTGATCCTGCCAATGGACCTGCTAATTTAGCTCCCATTGTATGATCTTATTTTTCTTTTGAAATTTCCATTATAAATATTTTCTAGATTTGACAATATCCTTTAAATATACTGCGAAAATAGGCCTTGCTGGTAGTTTCACTTTACCTTTCTGACAGCAATCGTTTGAACTTTCCATCTGATGGTTTTTCTGCTTGAAAATGTAAAGCATTGCAGAATCGACAGGTCACATTCATTAATCGAATTGCAATTTCGATAAAAAAATAAAATTGGTACTTGTGTCAAGCTGACATGAACTGGAAATTTCTAAGAAGCATCAAAATTAGTTTTTTTGTAAAAGTTTTAAATTTGAAATTCTCGCGGTGAACAACCGAATCCTATGATTCATACATATTTTATAGTTTTATTAAATTAGTTAATGAATGAAAATATTGTCCTATCGTCTTGAAGTTCGGCACATAACTGCGGAAAAACTTACTGAACTTACATGCAAAAAATCAACGTTGTATCTTTTAAGATATTCTATAGAGAACCAAAAAATGAAACATACACACACACAATGGATATTATTATTATAGATATATATTACACTTGTCTAACGTAAACGACGAACCAACTCAGCGACATATTGCACAAACCAGCCTGTGAAACGGCAGCCATAAAAATCACGCTACGGGGTATATTCTAATGAAAAATGTACGGTTGGCTTTCAGTTGAATGGCTAAATCTCTTTTATCAGCCATAATTTCAATTCATTCGACTGTAACAGTTCTCAATGGAAAATGTCCCTCTGCAGAATAATAATAAAATGGAGAAAGCCACAGGAGGATTGGGAAATAATTATTATCTATTTGTTTGGAAAATACCGACCGGAAGGAAAATCTTTTGTCTCCGATTATTTTAATCAAACAGCAATTCTTCCCACGATTATTAAAAGAATTTCTTTGATTTTCCGAGTCAAAATCAATTCACTCTTGTTCATTAATAGAATTCAACTTCAATATTGGTCGGGTAATTCACCTCAATCCCGGTTTTAAAAAAAAAACTTCCTAAAAAACCTCATTGAGAAAACCGGGACTTTCGTTAAAAAACTTATTTCTAAATTATTTTGTAAATAGTACAATATATTCTTATATAATGTGTTAATTATTTTTAAGACCAAAAATACCTTGAATACTCATTACCGGTTTCTGAACGGCTTGTCAACGAAAACAAAAGTTGACAAGCTGTCAAATGCGGTACACGAGAAGCATAAAAAAAAAGTTCGCTAATTAACTCTGCGAGATTAATAAATATTGTGAAAAACTATGGAACTATATTCACGCAAGAAAACTGTAATGAAAAAATATTTTATATTTAGCAAAAATAATCAATTTTCATCATACAAATAAAAGCGAACCTAAAAATAAAAAAGTGCACTCTGTATCGCACACTTTTATAATTTTCTTTGTTAAAAACAACGCTTTCCTGTAGAAATATTACACTATTAACGCTTGTATCCTAAGAAATAAAGTATAGCAGGAGTTTTAATGCAATGCTCAGCTGATTTATCGCCGATGCTCGGGAGTTTTATTGCAGCTGCTCGTTTATAAACTACATTTTAACTAAATACTGGCATCCGGCACAAAGGCTTTCCAATTAGGTGATGCAACTGTTTTTTTTTTTTTAACAAATGTTCCGTTCAAAGGAAACCTTCACTTAGACTAATTGAAGTGTCCTACAGTGCATCAACACTGTATTTGATTAGCCAACTGTACACTACATCGAAATTATCGCCAGTCAACTCGAGTTTATTACTAAAATAGCAACTACCTGTTGTAGATATAAGGAAATGAATCTGTTTTTTCGATCGAATTCTTACTGGGGACTTCTCGATCACAAATTAACAGTGTAACCACTGTGGCATTAATCTGGCATTAAATGTTATATTATAAAAGCGAAACAGGATTAGTCTCTGATTCGATACACTATATACATCATTAAATGATATTTCATAATCAAAAGGCATAAAAACAGATCAAAACACGGGAAGGTCTTGAAAACGTATGGGCGATGTCCAATCAGAAGTGTTATGACAATTTTTACCTTGAACGCTCATTCGGGATTCCTTATGAATTAAAACGATTGTTTATTTTGATTATACGCAGTCTTGTATAACGTTAATCACTTGTAGTGGCGTGCGATAGATTTTGGCGTAGGGCAAACTATTTTTAAACATTATTGTTAATATAATTTTGACTTAACAAAACTATTAAATTCACCAATAATTTTTTTTTCTATATCAGCCTCACTTGCTCTTAAAATATTGGCATATTTTAATATACTAATAAAAAATATATATCTCAATTTATAAATGTCAAAACGAAGGTATATGATTTGTTAGGTTAGTTTTGATTGAGTTGTTACTTATTTATAAATAGTTATAAATATTTGGAATTTATTTTATAAAAATCAACAAATGTTAAATAAATAATTACATAATATTGTATTTAAAAAAGCGTTTACAAAACTAATTCATAGTGTCCAAAGCGCAGCGACAGTCCTTACGCAATACCATATTTTGAGTAAAAATAAAACTATATTATTCATGCTACAAATATAACATTGTTTTTTTTATAACTATTATTTTTTACTGCATTATAGTTTACGCGATTCATAATATCCAGCGTAAGGCAAGCAATGTTTATTCATTAATTCCGACCGCACGCCTCTGATATAAATCATTAGCATACATACCGTCTATTTGTAGAATGCCTATACACTGCTATTAATAAAATTATATATCTTACGTTTAAGTTCTTTTTATTAGAGATCGTTTTTTAATGTTGGATATTCGGAATTTATGTGAAGCTTTTGGTAGAGCTTTGCAAGCCTTCGTGCTGAAAACAGCGAGACGATGTTGCAGAATCTCTGTATGTTTTAACTAATTTCAAATAAAAAGCTTGCATCATTCTTTCAGAAACTATAAAATGAAATTTTTCTAGCCATTATTAATTTGTGATCAAAGCATTGCATTACCTGTTTAAAAAGTTTGATGATTTTAATGAAATGTGATATTTCAGTTGCTTGATGTTGTGCTCTGTGTTCCAGGATGATGCAGCGGGCTGAGCAGGAGAACGACTACATCAACGTCAACTGCGTGGACCCCCTGGGCAGGAGCGCCCTGCTGATGGCCATCGACAACGAGAACCTGGAGATGGTGGAGCTGCTCATCGAGCACCGAGTCCAGACCAGGGACGCGCTGCTCCACGCTATCTCCGAGGAGTTCGTGGAGGCTGTGGAGGCGCTGCTGGACCACGAGGAGACGAGACACAAGTTCGGAGAGCCGCACGTAAGAAACACTAATATCTTATTTATTTGTAAGATTTTTTTATCAGATTAATATATATATACTAGCAATGTAGCCCGTCATAAAATGACGTATTTGATGAATATTGAAATTTGCTAAAGCATATTTTAAAGTTTATGAATGAAAATATTATCCTATCGTCTTGAAATTCGGCACATAGCTGCGGAAAAATTTACTTAACCTATGTGCAAAAAATCAGCGTTGTATCTTTTAAGATATTCTATACAGAACGGAAAAATGAAACATACATACATACATACAAACACACAATGGCTATTATTATAGTAGATATTGGTAGTACGCATTAATTTTAAGGATTTTTTATGGATTAAAAAAAATTATGGATTCCATCCCAAAAGAACTGTTCGTCTTTTGAAGCCAAGAAAGAATCAAGCCAATTTTTGATACCCTGTTCAGAAGTGAAGCGTATTCCAGAAAGGGCACTCTGCATCGATCGAAACAAGTGGTAGTCGGAAGGGGCAAGGTCTGGGCTATAAGGCGGGTGAGGCAGAACTTCCCATTCACTGTTTTCCAAATATGTTTTAACCGGTTTAGCAACATGTGGCCGAGATTTTATTTCGACGTCTCTCGGCTTCAATTCATGTGGCACCCAATTTCCTTGCTTTTAAATCATTCCCAACACTTTTAAGCGTCTCGAAATGGTTGCTTGATCAACTCCTAATGATTCTGCTAGGTCTGCTTGCGTTTGAAATGCCTCTAATTCTTCATCTTCGATTTTTTTGGTTGGCCTGGACGTTCTGTGTCATCCACATTGAAATCACCACTTTTAAAGCGTCGAAACCAGTACTCACACGTTTGTTGCGATGGAGCATGTCCACCATAAACTTCACAAAGCAATCGGTGACAGCTGCTTTTTTCTTCCAATTGAAACAGATTGCGTTTTGTTGGTACAAAAGTTGACATGTTGAGAGCTCAAAAAAAAATGTTGTATACACTTCAGCGATATGACATATACGCAACAATAACGCTTCACAATGAAGTAAATTGAAGTATAGCAGATGCGATTCAATACTAGTAACGCCATCTCTTAGAAAATCCTTTAAATTAACGCATACTACTAATATAATTTTATTGATTATTAAGTCGAGCGAGTGTGACGTCACGACAGTCGCCCTCGTCGGAAATAACGGCTATTCTATTCAATGCGAGCGATTGACTCGGATACTTTGATTCGTTCGCTTCATATAAAACAGGAACATCTGAGATAAAATCAAAGCATCCTGCAGTAATTATAGCTTACTGATTAGGGATGGGGGAAAACTCGAATAAATACAATGGAATTGTCGATAATTTGCAGCAATCGATTATTTTGAAAATGGATGTAAGATGATCAATTTGTTTTTAAATAATATTTATGAAAAAAATTAATAGAGCTTTGACTCGATTACTTTTTTATTTAACATCAAAAATTACACTTTGATCAATTTCGTCCGCCTGTAACCACCGTTATATGTGCCAATTAATACTGGTTGAAGTAAAATAAATAATTTTAAATGATATCGTTCTAAGATAGTTTTACGTCACAAAATTACAATTATAAATAATAACTATTCCTAATTTTTCATGGCCATTTTCCCATACGTTTAAAAATCAATACTTGCAGATAACCAAATACGGCCAAATATATTATACGGAATGGATTTTTTAGCTCCATTTTACATAGTTTTACAATAAGTATAAAACGTGAATAGCCGAATTACTAGAAGACTACGATCAAGGGTTACTTCTTAAGACTTAAGACTTAAATCTCCTAGCCATTTGGCTATTCATATTTATTGTTTAAAAATGAGTGGTAACAAATTGACCCAGCCTGCCGTAAATATTTTGAAGTAGATTTTTTCGCATGAGAAAACAGTTCAAAGCTTTTTACGAATGTTTACATTATACATTCACAATAATTGAACATATCACAACAAACTTATATGCCCTTCACGTTATCAACTATGTTTCGGTTTTGGTATTCCAAACCAGAACTCTGCTGCAGTTGCTGCCCAACGGCTCCAGGTCCTCCCGGGAAACCATCTGCTCCAATAAATCACTTCCGTGAAAACAAGATCCTGAATAATTCGTGAACCTCGCATTCGGACACTTCTTCAGCAGATTCACGTGCACGGCAAACCCAGACATTTTCAACGGAAACTCATTATAATCCCCGCTTCCGTAGCTGAAACCTACTACTCTTCTTCTATCAGCATCGAGGAGAGGTCTATCCACCGATACGCCATCAGCCAAACCGACCGCCCACACGCCAACTTTTTTGATCCTCCTCATCTTGTTGAAGACTTCCATTGAATACGTGTTTCCTTCGTCCATAAAAAAGACTATGCCGTCGTCAAATTTTCGTCTCACCCATTGCAGACCAGCATTTTTTAGCTTCGCTTCTGGTATCAAATCGAATGAACTCTCGTCCAGATCGCTTCTGTACTCCGTGTCGATGACTATGTGGCTGTAGCCGGCTCTGATCTCATGGAGTATGTCGTTTATCTCCCGGTTGATGTTTCTGCCGTCCTCCACCACAACCCAGTGGATGTTGTGCACCAGCATCACAGTTTGGGAGAGTCTGGTTAACTCCGCCACTTGCGCGTTGCTCTTCTGAGTCGAAGTGATGGCGATGACTGTGGGCCGAGTGACTTTAGTGCGATAACTATCGTACAGACATTTTAAGGTGCTGTTGTTGGACATGAGAAATATGATGAAAAAAGCACATAGGATGCTGTAAAAAATACATAGCATTTTGGGTATTTTCACGTAGTTATTTAATTCCGACATTTTTATAATACGAATTTATTTAATTTCAATGAGCATAAATACTGCCAATTTTAAAATGTATCACAATGGATGACAGGCCAACGATTCATTTTTGTTTTATTTGAAACAAAAAAAAGGAAAGGTGCGTTCGAAGTTTTCTGTCTTTACTAGTGATATCAACAATGTTCTCAAAAATTATATATATAGAAAACAATCAAATGGTAAAAAATATATATTTCTAATGCAAAAAAATACGAAATGAATTTCCAGTTTTAAAATTAAAAAAATTACTAAGAATACTTTGAAACTAATTTTTACAAGTTATTAAAGCTTTCAGAGACGATAAGAAAAATAAGAAAATAGCTAAAAGCAAAAAGCTTAACTAAAATTATAAATTAATGAGAATAATTTACACCAATATTACAAAGTTTATAGTTTATAATTATAGGGATATAATTTATTCGCTTTTTTATTTCTCTGTTTAATTACTAAATATTATTTTTTTTCATAACATTTTATTATAAACTTAAACATTTTTTATCGATGTCGCACAGCAGCGGGCACACGTAAAATGGTCGGCGGGCGCCATGGTGCCCGCGGGCACAGGGTTGGGGACCACTGTAACATAGGCTAATAACAATAAATCGATGTTTTTTCTTTCTAAAATACATTGCATCTTAATTACTAGTTTTTACTACCTTTTGATTTTGTAGCTTGCTACAGAAGGATATCAGATCTTAACGCCAGGGCTTTGTAAGTAAAGGATTTATAATAATGCTCGGGCAGCAGCAATATAAAACTGTGGTGTGGAAGGAACCGGGGACCCGCCATGAACACTGGCCCAGCATGAGTATATGCTCAGTGAAATTGTCGCCAGCCTCCTCTGAGAAGAGGCACTTGATGAAGTAGACTCCCTTTTTTATATCGACGTATCCTAAGTTAGTTTGTTTTTTTGTAGAGTTGGGAAGCTCTTCCCCCGGACACTGCCACATTCACGCCGGACATCACGCCACTCATCCTGGCCGCGCACAGAGACAACTACGAGATCATCAAGATCCTGCTGGACCGGGGCGCTACCCTGCCCATGCCGCATGACGTCAGGTAAGCCAATTGGCCTATCGTTTTTAACTATCCACATTTATCTTGAAATATGCTGATTCCCGAGTGAATCATTATACTAAACTGAATTTTAAATTTCGCGTTAAAATGCCCCGCATTACGCGAATTTCTTATTTTAAGAATGTGTATGAACATAATGTAATCATTGACTTCTCTTAACAATTAAAAACAGCGTTGGGTGTTATGAACGTATTTTACAAGAACGTAAAAGCAACGCTACTCAAAAGACAATAGATGTATTTTTCAGTAAAAATAACATGTAATACTGCATAAAGTGTTCTAAGAATTAAAGTGATTGATTCAAATGATTTGTATTTTTTGTATTAAGTTTTGACTATGTATGTATGTTTAATCGTAAACCCCGATATACGCGAATTTCACTTAACTTAACGTATCCCTCGCGTAAAGCGGGGTATTACTGTATAAATAAATTTGATCAGATAACAAAAAATATGATTACTTGTCATACAAATCCCAATGTTTTTTTTTCTTGTGAGTAAATAACTCAATTTAATTAATTTTCTCAGGTGTGGTTGTGACGAGTGCGTGACGTCACGCCAAGAAGACTCCTTGCGCCACTCCCGGTCGAGGATCAACGCCTACCGCGCCCTTGCCAGCCCCAGCCTCATAGCCCTGTCGTCCAAGGACCCCATCCTCACCGCTTTCGAGCTGTCTTGGGAGCTGAGACGGCTGAGCTTCATGGAGCACGAGTTCAAGGTCAGCTTCTGCACCGTGTCTTGGAATTTACTACTTGTGCTTGTGTTATGTCCCCCTCTCGGAACGCCACTAGCTTGACTTGTGACTCCGCGGATGCACAATACTTGATGGACTCTCGTTCACGTTTAAATAATAACAGCTTTCAATACTTTAATTATGAAGTTTATTACACAGACAGACAGACAGCGTCTCTTCGGTGGTCAAGCAAGTTATGCTCTGAGCTCTCTGATACATTGGTATATACGGATATATTATAACAAAGGATCGTAGTCCTGCACCTGAACAAACATATGGACATACAACAATTGACGCAGCCATTAAGAGTATAATTATACATAAGCAAATAAATGCACAAAAATGTTATTGAAGACCTATATGGTTGCTTTTACTTAATAATAAAAGATGTAATAACGATGGTACAATAATGGGCATTTGTCCGTTGGAACTGTATTTACACAAGGATAAATAAATGCATAAACGCATTTAACAAAAGTTAACTGATATTGAGAAGCGGAGCAAAGTCCACTTCCTTGTACAATGTTTATTTGTAAGACTCTTAACTAAATGATTACAAAATATATTGAGGTGATTAGGTTGTCACATAACACTTGTTGTGTAATTTACTTGTGATATGTTATTTTCCAATGCAGATAGAGTACCAGGAGCTGCGCAAGCAGTGCCAAGAGTTCGCCACGGCGTTGCTGGACCACACTCGCAGCTCGCACGAGCTGGAGGTGCTCCTCAACCATGACCCCACGGGGCCCGCCTTCGAGCACGGCGAGCGCATGCAGCTCAACCGCCTCAAACTCGCCATCAAGCTGCGCCAGAAGAAGGTGTGATCGACTTGAATACTCATATAATTAACTCTTTGCACTCGAGAGGTGCGTCTCAGTCAAATTCGATGTGCGGTGATAACTACGAGTATTTATGGTAATATCTTGTTTATGTTTATGTGATCTTGTTCTTTAAAGTTCGTTCCTAAACACTGCTTATATAATTTTACAAAGATGATATTGTAGCGGTCAGTGCAAATACACCGCTACATTATTTGACTTGTTAAGCTCCGCCCCTACCGCAGGTAGAGACTTTCTAATTTTACAACAACCCTACAACCCCAGCGATAACGATACAGAGAGACACAGGCACTCGACCAGTAACCACGTATTATTCTGTCTTGTCCAATTCATATAAATAAACGAATGCGCAAACATTTCGCCAGCCTTTTGATCTACATCCATAATCAACAAGCAACATAACATCAACGGCGAAAATATTATCTCCATTTCAAACTACGTAAGAATTTCTTATCTAAGATAGGACTGCACCGTGGACTGCAGTCTCAGTTCGACCTTGAAAGCCGTGGTAAAAGGACTAGATGTGTACCAAATCAACCCATATATTTTTTGCTTGTACTTCTTATCGTAGTCATTCATTTGAAGGTTCTTATTTGTTTAAACTTATATTGAACTGAGGAATAGACTTTTTTCTCCCCCACAGTATTAATTAGCATTCCATTCACTTATCGCACCATTATTTTGTTTGCTTTATAATATCTAATACCATTAAGATAATATGTATAATAAACCCGGCAAAAGACATACTATTGTGATACTTGTCCCGAAAAGCCGGGAATGCATCTCGGCAATTGTTACATGAAATATCATACAAAGCAAAATTACAAAGACTTATGTTTACGAAATATCTTCGTAAAGATGTAAATATTCATTAAATATTAAAATATAAAAGTTTTATGTGTTCATTCAGAAATTCACCAAAAGCGCTACGAAACGCTTCGAGTTGCTGATTAGTCCGCGCGGAAACGGTCTCGAGTGCAAAGGGTTAATATATTTTGTAATTGAAAACCTCCATATCAAAAATTAAGATAATCACAAGTGAATCAACGAGAAAAATCATTGAAAAGTTTTTTCACGACACTGCTGGGCAATCCATGCTCACGACTCAACGACTCAAATGCTCTGACTATTTGAACTATACCGCTATAACTAAGCGAGAATTTAACTCGTTATATGCAAGTGCAGAACTGATTTACCTGGATAACACGAATACCTGTATAGGGGGAATTGTAATCATCAATACTCTGAAATCACTCTAGTATCTTAATTAAATTCAGATTATAATTCATCACTCATAAGCTTCAAGAAATAATAACCATTTAATTGTTTATTCATACGGTCATTTATTGCATACGGCCATTTATTTTACTGTCTATTGATTATGCCTTCATTAATTTAAGCACTTAGTTTAACCACACACATCAATTCTAATTCCTATTGCTGCCTATGTGTCTCTTTATGTCTTCTAAAATATTAAATCTAATCACATTTTTTTCTTAATCTTAAGTTTAGTTTGTGTTAGAGAATAAATACTTTATTTAATGTCTAATCCCCTTGGGTAACAATGCTTAAATTGAATGCTTGCCAGCAACGCGGTCCCAGGTTAGATATTTAATCCGGGCAGAGCGGTGAATTTTACAGTTTCGTAAACAAATGTAAACCATCTCCAGGCTTAATGGGAGAGAAAACTCTTTGAGAAAAACTCTCTCTGGTTTAATTTTTATGCGATTTTCTGGAATACGCTGAGGAGATATCCCAATCTAAACACTGCGGGGATTGCCTTTGATTGCTCTCATCGGCTTCTTTACCCACTTCTCCCTTTGCCGTTTCCTACTTTTAAAAAGTGGAGTGGTTTTAAACTTTTCGTTTAGTCCTCCGCTAGGGAGAGTCCGAGCCGATATGACCGCAAATAAAAACTGGTTGCAGTTTGTGGCCCACCCCAACGTCCAGCAGCTGCTGGCGTCCATCTGGTACGAGGGCCTGCCTGGTTTCCGGCGCAAGAACATGCCTCTGCAGGCACTGGAGATCGTGAGGATCGGCATGATGTTCCCGCTGTTCTCGGCCTCCTACATCCTGGCGCCGCACTCCGCCCTGGGCCGCACCATGCGCAAGCCCTTCATCAAGTTCATCTGCCACTCGGCCAGCTATTTCACATTCTTGTGTAAGTAAAAACCCGTGTGATTCTGTGATGTTTACCGTCCGAGGCCCTTGTGCTTGCTACGAGCTATAGACCACATATTCAAGGTGTAAAAAAAAAAAGGAAAAAGGATCAACTTTCCCTTCGGTGGTTTTCTTACTAAAACAACAAAAAGTCAAAGCATGTACTTAAATATATTCATCTTATATAGCGTCTACTATGAAACATGAAACTTCGAGAAAAATGTGTCGTCAAATATTTCTAAATAAATATTTGAAGACTCGCAAGCATTCTTGGCATATTTTAAAACGTGTTTCCGACAGTTTAAAGCTGTATTTTTAGCAATTTAACATTCGCCCGAATGAAAAGGGAATTTTCAATGTATTTTTACTCTTTCTGGTGTGAAACATATGCGCATGCAAATCTCTCGCCCCAATTACGCGGCGTGGAATATTCCGAAACGAAAATTCTGTTAAATTACCCTTCTTTGTCCTTATCCCACAGCGGCGCTTTGCGTCCGGTGTTTCTATTAAAACGACAACACTATTGTGTGAAATCCAAATGCGACAGTGCTAACCCGTTAGTGAGTAACTAGCAAATAGTGGAATATATAAAATATATTTGTAAAATACAATTGTCCTCTGTGATGTTCTGCGAGCGAGTTTTCGGGGCCAAGAGAGTTCATCTCTACAAGCTTGGTTATAGACGACACCTTTGGATTGTGCAGTTGCATATAAACTCTATCATAATATATTGTTTTTATATATATAATGATTTTTTTTTCAGTCATGCTGATTTTGGCATCACAGCGGATCGAGTCAGTGATCGGGAGTTGGCTGTGGGGGGAGGAAACCATGGAAGAGGAGGACACCCCGACCAAGAGGGGCTCGCTGCCTTCTATCGTGGAATGCTTTATACTGGCGTGGGTCAGCGGTAAGAGAAACGCACTTACGTGTTACTCCGAGCGGGAGACTTCCATGCTCAGATAATCGAAATGAGAAGCCCATAAACACGTTGTTTTATCATAGTAGGAGACTGCGAGGAGAGCGGCAGATAGGCAAACAGTTGAGAACACGGCTGTGCCAAACACCTTGTGGTATTCAAGGAACATACAAAAAACCTACGTTTTAGACATCTGATAGTTTTGGTAGAGTTTCCTACAGTTTGTGTAATTCAATATTAATTTATATCAGCTTTCATGTAAATGCCATTTTTTTAAATACGAAGCCGCGTTACAATACAATTTTTATTACAACATATTTCTAACCAAGCCCAGCTTTAGATTTCATTTAAAGCTGATTAAGGATCCAATTTTTTTAATTGACTTTATATAAAAAAAAGCTTGCTTCCCTAATATCATTCGGGAATAATGTATTCCCAAACAAAGTAACAAGTATCGTTGTGAACAATCGAAATATACCCGGACACAATTTTCGATCACTTTTTTTTTTTTTTAAATAACAAACTACAGCCACAACAATTTGTATTTGCTATTTAGCCTAATAGCTTTACTTCTTAATAACTTTATAAGATTGTTTCTTTATATTTTAATTGTATTATATTTGCATCCAATCTCAACCGGGTCATTCAGTCACACATGCTTGGAAGTAAATTAACGTCAAGCGACCGCCACGCAAAACGAAGTATTTTTTCTCGCATCAGTTCTACATTATTCAATGAGAACACTGACAAATATGCCGGGTCTTATGGGCTCTATTTGCCCGGGAGGAGGCCGAGAGCCAGTGGACCCCTCCAAGGTACGACGGGTCTTGTTTCTAACTGTATTACAAATCAATACTTCTGATACGTGACGATTATTTTAATAATTTTCCATGTACGATAGAGCTGCCTACACACGCTGCATTACAACTGACTACCAATTTTTAATTAGCCAACAGCAACCTCTTATTTTATTTGAAATGTAAGCCGGTTACTAAGATTTTTTCTCCCTGCACGTGCATTTATTTATATCACTCGTTACATCTGGAATCTCTAATGAGCGAAAAGCCGTTTCAGCTATCGGTATGATCAGCTCGGTTACACGGATTTTGCACGTTTAATTACAGTAAAATTATTTAAACATGTGCGCGAATCAGATAATATAATTGCTTCAATTAGCGGAGACTGTATTTATTTTTGCCTGGAACTCTGGCCTCGGCTCTGGCATAACCAATATTCTAATTAACTTGATGATACCGTCGGCTGTTTTTTTCTCGAATTCCTCCTATTTAAGAATATCAAAGGATAGCTTAAAATCCTTACTTTTAATGGATATTGCCCTAATTAAAAAGTCTCTTGAGCCGAGTGTGGCGCGACCAGAACCACCTATAAATAAAGCCGGACGACCCTAGATTATTTTCCTTGTTAATAATTATTTTGAAAAAATAATCCGTTTGTGTTTTTAAGTGACAACAACAAAAAATTCAAAAAATTTGCTAGATTAATTACGACTTCCCTGTTTTTCTTTTTTTTTGGTCTATGTCATATTGATCGCATGGCTATGACTTGAAGAAATCACTAGGTTTTGAGAAGCAGACCTGCGATATCCGGCCTGGTGTAGAGGTGGCCCCAGCTATGACCAAGAAGCCTTTTAGATTAGATTTGACTTTATACGGCTTTGTTTCAAATAAAAAAGATGTCTATTTAGATACATTTAAATGGGAACTTATTTTTCAAGATGATTTTTTATTTTAAATGTTCCTATTTTACTACGCAATCAAATATTTTTAATGATTATCATGCTCTACAGACATTTGACTATGCGCAAGCTTTTATTTTGTTAAGTACTTTTTTACTAAATCTGACAATGCTCAAAACAGGTTTTATATTTATTTAATAATGACTCTATTAACATAAATATATTAGGTCGTAAGTTCGTGGACTCCATTTATCTCGATGCACCGGTCTCAAAATTTCATGATAGGCCTGATTTCCATCAGAGACTTTAATGACAGCTAAGGTGTATATTTTTCTGTTTACTTGAGTGACCATCTATTTATAACACCTGCAGGTCTAATATGGAGTGAAGTAAAACAACTCTGGGATGTGGGTCTGGAGGAGTACGTGAATGATATGTGGAACGTGATAGACTTTGTGACCAACTCTCTGTACGTGGCCACGGTGGCCTTGAGGATAGTGGCTTACTATAAGGTACAGAAGGAGCTGCTGGCCAAGCTACCCTCCGCCGACCTACCCAGAGAGAAGTGGGACGCTTGGGACCCTATGCTGCTCTCTGAGGGCCTCTTCTCCGCTGCCAATATCTTCAGGTAGTTTTCATTTCATTATCACTTTCCTGTCATAAATATTAAAAACAATTAGTATATTCCTAGTTTAACCATATACAGACATTATATAACTTGAAAAATAATTTGAGATTTTGTTTATGTAAAAGTATTTTTTTGTAAATTAAAGCAAGCAAATTAAGTGACATTTCTATTACGAAGGAACAGTTTTGTTAATATATGCAAATATTGATAAATCTGTCTGTTATTTATAAATATTATAATGGAACACTGCCACATAATTTTTATCAAAAATATTATAAACGAAAAGTGTGTACAACCAAATTGAAAAAAAAACCGTACACATTTGTTTTTTGTTTGTCTTAATTGTTATTAAATTTTTAGCTCCTTAAAATTAGTCTACATTTTCTCCGTAAATCCTCACCTGGGTCCCCTTCAAGTGTCTTTATCGAGAATGGTGATGGATATCATGAAGTTTTTCTTTCTCTACGTGCTCGTACTCTTCGCATTTTCGTGCGGTAAGTTATTCGACTCTCAAGTAGATTCATGTTAATATTATAAATGGATGATTTATTGAAACTCATCATATTATTTTTACAGGTCTAAACCAACTCCTTTGGTACTATGCCGATATGGAAAAGAAAAAGTGTCCTATAACTGTTAGCAATTCCAGTCTAACCGCCAATATGACAGATCCTAATGCTTGTGTTGTCTGGAGAAGATTTGCCAAGTAAGTTCATTTATTCGGATATTTAGTAGTTATTTTTAATATATGTTATACCTTACTTTATTTTACCTCATAAAATGTCACCTAACTATTGTTAAAAGCATTTAATTGTTTTTAATTACTTATCTAACATAATCTAATATTTTAAATAGCCTTATATACAATCAGCCATGCATTGCAATCAGTTTGACCTATTTAAAGCACTCACCTACCAAAGAATTTAATATTATTTATTTATTTTAAAAATAAAATGTATAATGGACAAGCAAATTACATTCATTATAATGTAGATAAAAGTATTTATGTATTACAAAATATTAATTTCAATGATTTCAAAATATGATTTGTTACTTTCAGTTTATTTGAAACATCGCAGACATTATTTTGGGCAGTGTTTGGTTTGGTAGACTTGGAATCATTTGAGCTAGAAGGAATCAAGATCTTCACTCGGTTTTGGGGCATGCTGATGTTTGGAACGTACTCAGTCATCAACATTGTGGTGCTGCTAAATTTACTAATTGCCATGATGAATCACTCCTACCAACTAATATCGGTAAATACTTTACTTCTTTAATATAATGTATATTGTCTACACTATATAGTAGAGGCATTCTGCAAAATGCTTGTTTTTATTTTTTAAAATTATACTCGTTATATCAAAATGCGTACATAAATAAATTATCTATTTCAGCCTTATTGTACAATGTTTTGAGAGTATTATTCATATTTTTATTTTAGGAAAGAGCTGACATAGAATGGAAGTTTGCTCGCAGCAAACTGTGGATAAGCTACTTTGAAGAAGGGGGAACGGTCCCTCCGCCTTTCAACATCATCCCGACCCCGAAATCTCTGTGGTACACCTCACAGTGGATCCAGCGCAAGATGTGCGGACACTCCCGAGCCAAGAAGGAGCACATGCGCACCATCAGGGTCAGTTTCATATAATCTCTTCACTCCCAAAGTCCTTGTGATGAGTTTCACCCCAAAAGCACATAGAATAGTCTAGTAAACATCCTTCAGCTGCCTTGATCTAGTTTTTGCTGTTCAGTAATATTTTCGCACAGTTTTGAATAATAGTAAACGTTTAATAATTGAACCATCCTAAAAGTTGCATTGTTTGGTCCTAAGTATTAATTTTTACATCGACAAATCAATAAATTGCAGGAAGTAATTTACTTGAGCTTCTTTGTTTTGTAATCTTTCTGACATCTTTTCAAATTATTTTATTATTGTTACAAACTAAAAACAAAAGTTTTTGACTATCCAAAAAACTAACATTTAAAATAAAGAAATAACTCGGTCAGATGTACTGATCCAGAGCCTTTTTAACCAACACTTAAAAATAACCAGTAACACTTTTTTTAATGTATACAAATTATTTTAAATGATTTTATATTTGATATAACATATTTTTCTACAATCTATGGTTTGTCAGTGGCTAAATTAAATATCATAAGTTGGCATGTTGAAAGCTGATGGGGTTTACATTATAGTGCTTAGAATTAGTTGGTTTATTATTGAAAAGATGTTAATTATGTGATCTCGTCAAGGCAGACATTCTTGATTATTGGACAAGAATTAATTAAGAACGTTATTGACAAACAATCATTTTATTTCTCTTTTGTCTACGGATGTGGTCAAACAGAGAGTATATTTGATTTTTTTGTTTAAGCGGAAGGTGAAGCAGGCCAATGAGCGCGATTTCCGCTATCAGGTAAGTGGCATGATACCAAATAACAATTTTCGAGAAAAATTATAGAGATTGCATTAGTTTCTAGAATTTATAAAATAGGCAAGTGTTATTAGCTTCCAGAGCAGATAATGTTGGTTTATATCTATCTCTTTTCCATTAATTATAATTATTAAAATTTAAACACAATGAACATTACATTTTTTCTACTTTTGGTAGATTGACAGTTAATAAAAATAAAAGCCAATATTTTGGTGAGGTTTTATTAAATATTTCAAGAAAATCGTACAAATGCTATGATTTATTTCATAAGAGCGATGATACGTTAACGTTTTTATGAAAAGTAGAAATGTCATTTTTTATCTTTGTAGCCAGGACCGTGCATAGTAGTCATTTCCATTTCCAGTAGTCGAATCGACACTTTCCAGCCAAAACATAATATCTAGCAAAAACTTATTAAAATAATTTTAAAAATTCTCAGATAAAAAAAATATTAGGATTATAAAAAATTCAGTGATGCAGTATGCACTTATGAATACAGTGCATACCTAAACAGAATTTAAGAAATAAATTTACATAAAGTAGCTATAATGTTTAGCTGGGAATGTGTCGTATAAATACTTGATATTATTTAAGTTTCATTCAGTCTTTTTTATAAATTCTAAGACTTCAAAATATGCAAAACACAAACTTACGCCTAATGGAATTAAAAGATAGTAAGTTACATTTTAACTTACGAATACAATTCACTAATTTTTCTTCAAAATTGTATAACTAATAGAATGAACGTTTTAACATTGGATGGATATTGTTGTAAAGTTTTCCAAACTTAACCTAAAATTAAATGCATTCTTCATACCATTGTAGGCTAGAAAATTATTGATTAGAATTTAGTGTTGTTTTTAACATACTAATAAAATAATTAACCAAAAAAAAACTTTTTCTTCATAATTCAATAACAAATTTACACAAAACAGAAAACATTCAAATTGCCATGGGTCATTCCTTCATTCAATATCAGTCTTAAAGTATTGTAAGAATTAGTAAATTTGGTGCTCTAAATTTTTTAAATTATATTCAACAGAGTATTATGCGTAACCTGGTGCGGCGGTACGTGACCGTGCAGCAGAGGAAAGCTGAATCTCAGGGAGTGACGGAGGATGACGTCAACGAAATCAAGCAGGACATCTCCGCTTTTCGCTGCGAGCTTGTGGAGATTCTCAAGAACAGCGGCATGAACACTTCTACTGCTAGTGGCGCAGGCTCTGGTGGGTACCATTTAATTTCTTACCTATTTGTATCAGTTTTGCATTATATTATGCATAATTTCCAAAAGATTTAGTAATACTTCCACATTGATTATTTTATGAAGCTACTAGTTTTCCCAGCAGTTCACTGGCGAAGCGAGTTACTTTATAAAATGAATATTGTAAAAGCATCACTATAAATTGTAATACTTTCAATATAATAATGAAACTCTACCAAGTACTTTCTGTTTTATTTTTAATTGGAAAAAATATATAATTATTCGGAGTTTATCAAAAAATTTCTCAAAGTCATTAGATTGTTTAATATTTTCCAAGTGTGAATTTAAGATACACTAGCTTTGATTTATTGAAAGCATTCAATTATTTTTAAATTAGCCTTTATTAATTCTTACTGATGATGACTTAAAGTAAATTAAATTAATATATTATGTTTTACCAACACAACACTTGTGGATTTAAAAATAATATATATTCAAGTGTCACTGTAGTCATTGGCAATCTCACGAAAAGGTTTTAGTCTTTTTGTTTTTTCAAAATATGCATTTTTCAAAGTATTCTTCGACCACAATATGAATATTCCATAATGTTTACAAATGTTACATTTTATATAGAAGTTTTTATAGAATCAAGACTTTTAAACTTGTAAGAATTCAATAATAAGTGTACAATAAATAACAGCTGCTGAAAAAAAAAGGATTAATTTAAATGTTGAAATTCAATTGCCTGTATGATGATAATAAACATGTTCAGAGCCGCGTAAAATAGGTAATATAATAACCATATTTCTAAGCTATTTAAGAACTTTTTTATTCACCCATATAAATGCCGATATAGAACTCTCCTTTTCAGGTTCTGGCGGCAAGAAGAATCGTCAGAAAGAGCGTCGCCTGATGAAGGGCTTCAATATTGCTCCATCCAATAATGTTACTCTCCCACCAGTCGCTGAGTTTATTGCCTCTCTCCATCACCAGGTTTGTGAGGATGTAGTCATTCCTCTGGAAAGCCACGCTTTTTGCTGACACCGATTGTCCGCACTAACGGGAGCTTTTCACCACTGGAAGCAGTTTGCTGGGCTAGATCACTCGCTTTTGGAAATTTGACATCACCATTATAGTAACATAACTTAACCTATACTTCACAAAATACACAATTTATTACATTTGTGCTCAAACTCTATCATAGATATTACAATCAGTTTGTCAAATTATTGTGTAATCAAAATTAAAATAGTTTTTGAAGAACATTTACTTAAGTTGAAAATTGTAATTTTTTTGTTTTGCTTTTCTCATATTATGGGATAAGCAGGTCCTTAATAAAATAAGATTTGATGCACTAAAAATTCTAAGATTAACAAACTTAATCAGATCAATATCTCTTTCAGTGTGTTCATATCATATAATAAATTAAGTTGATCTGACGTTTACTTCTTGATTATCTGCAATGTATCAAGCTCTTTGCATCATTACAGCTTTATTATATACTCAGATGCTTTAGTAAAAGCTCATGCCGAGTATATAAAAATTAGTATTCAAAAATTCACAAAAAATAATTCATTTCTTTGTAATTACAAAGCAATGGCTTTTATTTAACACATAGATAATTATTTTTCACTAGTAACAATTCAAACACTATTTTCCATAATAGGTGAAATACCAAGAAAGACAAGGTATTATATGATTATAATAGAGGATGCTTGAAAAAATATATATATATTTAAGAATATATAAAGAAAGCTTATCAATTTAAAAAGTTTTAAGCTTCAGAATACACAAATGAGATACAAGAGTCCAATTTATTCACTCTCAAGTTTGTTTGTGAGAGATACCACTGACCAATCTCCACATTCTGCATACGAGTCTGGATACTTTTGGACCATCAGATCGGCCAATAGATGAATGGTCTTGTGTATTATGTATTTATAAGTTTATTTTGAAAACTGTAAAAACACAGAAAATAAAATATTATTTAGGAATCACATCAGCACACAAATTTGTAAACAATATATTTTAACACTTATAGCACATTACTAAATTTGTCAAAACGTAAGTATTAATTTGTATATTTTGCTCCATTATACTGGTGGTGTATTTGTATATTTATAAAATTATTGTTTTTATATATTTATTATATTATTTGTAATGAAATAAATATGAAACCTATCTAACCGTTTGGTCGTGAATGAAACAAGTGTTTATAAGTATCAAGCATTTGATTGTAAGATTAGTAAATAACAAAGTATACATATGTATGAAAACTATAGTCTGTTGTGGTTGTTATCACATTATACATGTTTAAGAATGTTATAAAATGCATTCGCTTGCATATTTACATAAATAGTAGTATAATAATGTAAATAATGTCATTGTACATAAACTAATAATTAATACCATATATCCCTGATAAGATTCTACGGAGGCATATTCTATAATAAATTTATTTTTCATAATGAAAATTATTTGCTTTTATTAAAATAATACCTGAATATTGAATAAAGGAAAAATATACAGATAAATTTATAATATTTCAATGATTTTTAAGAAGAATTCATTTTTAAAAAATAGTTCATTGTTCACTGTAAATGTACTGATTTAATCTAACATATTTCTTATCTGTGGATTATAGCATTCAGAACAGGGCCACAGTCACCACGAAGTCTTTGGCTCTACGTTGTCAGGCATCTTTGGGGGAGGAGGAAGTGTCCACAAACCTCCCCACCACTCCATGAGAACCACCTCCCAGAGTTCCCTCAGCAGTGAAGCCAACCCTTATCATCGAGCACTCACCCTTAACATGGCCAGGTAGAACAACAACAGTAACATCAATCAGTAGATAGTTTGATCAAAAATAGGTAATTTGATAATAGATTTATAAATAGGTGTGAATTCAGTAGGTAATTATTGAAACAAAAGAGTTTTTTTCTATACCGTTACTCATTAATATTAATTTTTAAGAAATGTGAAACGAATTGCTAACTCAAAACAAAAAAAATATATTTCTACCACAGTAAATTGATCACCCAGTATCGCAAAGTAAATACAAATCACAGAAATTCAACCATTACTTATTTTATTAATTCTATTAAATTATTGGTAATATAATTTAAAATCGGTAGTAACGATATATTTATTATTATTTTAACAGATAAAATTTTCTGCGCATTTTTAAAATAAACTCTTTTTTTTCCATAATTTAAGTAGATTTACATTGGATTGTCATCAGTATAATAGGTAAGTATTTTTATGGATTGATATTAATAAAATTACACAACTATTAAAAGGCAACATATTTTATTTACTTTATAAAATATGAACTCATTCACAATCAGAAAAATTAATTTTAGTACAATAAGATATAATGCAACGTTGCAAATTTATAATCAATCCATAAATTTATAATATTTAACAGTATTACAAATACATTTTTTTCTAATATTATATTTATCACTCATTTAATAAAAAGATTTCACTTAAACATTTTTATAACATTCGTATGACAGCATTTTTCACTTCTATTTTTTTAAATTTAATTTACTCATTTCATTTCACTTGATTAATATAATTTATTAATTCTTATTGCATGATAGAATTAATATATCCTTCAAATCAGATTCCATGTGAAGAGGTCTTCATCTCACAAGCGGCGGTGGGGGACTCTCATAGAAGCAGCCAAGGTCGGCCGAGTCGGTCGCCTCATTGGCAGGAGCAGGTGTGTGACCCTCAAAGTAAAACAAACTAGTTCCAAGGGTGCCATTGGTTTGTTCTTTCTGCGCACTAAATTCTAATGCCCATGAAAACTTGATTAATTTGAACAGTGATTACAAAGGGGTTAAATACATTATTTACGTATTAAAACATTATTTCTAATATAATCAATCGATTCATGATGTAATGTTTTTTTTACAGTTTAATAATCAATGTTCTATTTAATCAGTCATTCAGTATTAGGGTGCAAATTTCGTGACTGATGCTATTTTTATTTTATTTCACAACGCACTCTTTTTAATCTGTTATGGCAAAATTATAGTTTTTATTTTGATCCTACTTACATTTATAAATTATAAACACTGACTTAACAAATGTAATTAATAAAACATATCACTAAACTATAAACATCGTGGTCTTTTACATTAGCAATAAAATCATTCGGTAGGCAACAATTATAAAATAAAAGAATTATGTTCAATAAAAAATTTAATTATTTTAATTTAATTTTTTTTAAGAATATCTAACTATTTGGAATTTCAGGTCATAAATAGCTCAGCAGCAATTTTAATTCTATGATTGGTTATTAACTTTGCGGTATATTTCTCTCTTCTCAGATCCGAAGACTCTGTCTGCAACTCACACTGTAGACAAAACTCGTCTCATAGCCATTCCAACAGCCCCCCCAGTGACAATACAGACTCCCCGAGTGACTCCAACAGAAGTCTTGAGCGTCCTCAACCTCCAAAGACCAAGTTTGACCCTGGGACGGCATCTGATCGCCATCGATCACACTCTCATGGTAAGACATAATCGAAAGAATGAAACTCCAATACCTAAATTGCAATAGGATAAATTATATCAAATTATATTTTTCAGGTATAAGTGCATTGGTCGCATTAAAGAAAAAGAGAAAGAAATTCTCTGATTCTCGAAACGCCAGTCCAGATCCTGCACCATCCATTCCTCCACCCTGCAGTAAGAAGGTAACAAAACTTTATACTATTATAACTAACCGATAAGTACTATATTTACTTTTCCGGTATAATAAATGAAAATAATATTTTATATATATCCAGATTCTCAAAAGAGCATGCAGTGTTCCTATTCGTGTGGCCGATGTTGTTCATTCAAGCCATGTGACTCATTCTCCTTGTCAAGACTCCACAGAAACTATGAGGCAAACAGGTATAAAACTTGAAATCAATATAACTCACAAACTTTAGTAATAATAATAATACTCTCCACTTCACTCAACCATTAATACTAAGTTTGAGATATTTTTCAAAAGCTTTAATAACTAGTATTTTAAACTTAAAACTGAAAATTGCTACCTTGAAAAATTTTGCAAACATTATTGAATTTGAAAACCAAAATGTAATGATTTACTTATATTTGTCTTGTTTGGCACTTTAAACAATTTATTGATGTGAAAACTAAAATACAGTAAAAATATGCCTGTTTCTTTTTCATTAAAACTAACATTTGCATGTGGAATTGCAAAAAATGGTGTGCAATATTTGTATTGAACAAATACGCCTTAAAGGTGGATTTTTTCTTTAGATGGTGCAGGAATGACTCCATCTACCACCGAAGAAAGCGTCGGAGGCAGCAGAGGTGACTCAGAATCCAGAAGACCGCACAAGGAAGCCAAACCTGCGGGAAGTTCATTGGAACCTTTACTCACGTCCTTGGATGAATCTCCACATAAGGTACTGTGATGCAGCCAATTCATTTCTTACCAATTATCCTCAAAATATTTTTACTTTTAATAAATATTAACAGTTATATTTCTGTAAAATGCTCTGCATATCAATGAATTAAAAAAATATATACATTAATTTCAATCTCACTTCACTTATCTTGGCACTATATAAATAGAATTTTTTTTATACAAATTGATAACTCCTTGATCATATTTCTCATGGAACACATTATTACAATAATATGTGTGCATTGATATGTTGAGCACTGTTAGATGGATCCTAACCCCATACCACATTTAAAATAACTAATTTCTAATAATAGTTGCTACATCCAACTAGACGGTGTTAATTTTGTCATCTCCTGATAATTCCAAAAATTCTTGATTATTTTTTTTAACATGATTCGAAATTCATTAATTTTTCCAGATTATCTGAACCACATCAAACTCTACCTTGTCCTCAAAAAAATAACATTGTTTGCATGGTGAAACAAGAAACAACTCAGGTATTAATGCTGTGTATCGATGTATTGTCGATATTTCAGATCAGATGACAAACCACTCTTCCTTTCTTCACAATTGAAAATATTCATATAAGTGACGCACGTAGCTTTGTTATATCTGCTGTTGATTTTATCAACACAGTCACGCAATTGACCTGAAATGTTGACACTTCGATAATCGATGCACCGCACTGATACCCAACACAGTATATTAATTGCTGCCGGGCCCGCTTTGGTCCTTTCTCATATTAAAAAAAAATTCACTTCTACACTTATTTAAAGACTTGTTCTATAAATTAAGATAACTAGGATTCAGTAATTACTGAATAGCCATGAAATATTTCTACCTCTGTGCTCTACCGCATAACAAATTAATTTTAAATACATATATTAGACCCTCACAAAGTGACAAAACTTTATCTCAAACACATGTTTTTTTTTTAATTTGTAGTTTTTTGTTACAAAAATCTATTTTTTATCATAACCAGAGATTAGACCAATGTGTGCCAAGCCATGTAAAAATATTTTTACAACTTTCACCGGGTTAAGAAGCTTATAACTGTAATGCCTTGTTTCTGATTACAGACAACCAGGAATGGGAAAATTGTTGTTTTGCCAAGACTCCCAGGTATAATCCCTCTCAGCGGACACACGCAGCCATCAGGATGGTTGTAAGTGCTTCTAGTGATATCAAAAAACATTATTCCAAGAACTCCTCACATGTGTGAATATGTTACTTCCATATCTAGTTAAGATGAAAATACGACTGGAAATATGCACAAATACTCAGCAGCATGGTATAACACCAAGAAAAACAATTAAGTGTTAATTATTGTGAAGCAGTACCAATAGTGATTCATCAACATTAATGATTGTATTGTAATGACAAATGTTATAATCTCTATGTTTTACGGCAAAAACCCCTCTTGTATGTAAGGCACTCAGTAAAACCTTGCCTAGTACAGTAATACTAATTGGTAAATTTTAAAAAAAACCAACACACAGAGTAGTGTAACAGGAAACCTGTGCAATCCCTTTTTATTATTATTGAACACTTTTTCTGAGTTCATTAATAAAAATATGCCAATCATATTTTTTATTTTAACTCGATGTATTTTAAAGTAATATTACAAGTGGCATTAGATGTACATGTTTTTAAGTTTGATCAGCATGAATTTTCAAAAATGCTATCTTTCCCAACGGTATGTGTTAGAAGTCAGTTATTGTGGCTGTACTAAGCAGGGTATTGCTGTTTTGTTTATTCACACTTCAGATTTGATCAAATTCTCAATGTGAGTATTTTCAGTGATAAATTTATTTCTATACTTACCTACGTTGCAGAGCAGGGTGAAACACAACGCCTAAAAATCAAATTATATTAAATATGACCAAAAATAATATGTAAAAAGTGTGTAGATTAAGATGTAGTGCTAAGATTACAAAAAAAACAACATATTTTCTCTGTATCCATTGAGTCCTAGTTCCCATTATTTTCGTTCTATTCCCAACACTTTTCATGAGCCCATCCATCATAAAAATAAAAGGTTTATTTCGTATAGTGGACCAGAAGCAATATCATTAAGAAAAGAGTTCTAAATTTATCATAGATTTTACATAATTATTTTTATTGCAGTGGAAAGCGAGATTCTAAAATATCTTTCTATTTTCTCAATGGTATGACTAGATGATAATATAGGCTATTCTATGAATGGTTAAAGTTAGAGGACTGCAGAATAAATTCCAGCATGATAGACATATTTAATGGCGTGTAAATGTTTTCATTGGCCTTTGTTAGTCATTAAACACAAGTTGATACGTGACACTGAGGAGCTTGCGTGTAGCCACAAATATAACCCATCGAGGCAAATCTTTAAAACAAGAAACAAGGAAATACTTCAATATAACCGCATTCTATTCTTACTGATAGTGCAGACAAAGTACCTAATTTTATTCCTCAGAAAAGAAGAGTGAAAGAATCAAAGAATATGTGAAATACACAAATATATATTACAATGTACAGACCAGCTCTGTTCAACTTAATATATCCTCCGTTGCTAGGCAATAATAGAAGCATCACTGCCTTCTATCATAGAGAAGCAGTAGAACTACTATTAGCAGCTACTACGTAGTAGCAAGACTTGTAAAGTCTCTAGTATTATTAGCCTTTTCATATGAAATTGTAGAAAACATATAATATAAATGTAAGAGAATATTTTCTCCCTTCAACTTCATCTTGGCAAACCACCATAATTCGAAACAAAAAATACTGTATTTGGATCCTCATCAATTTTTTCACCAAGAATTTCTTTTTTCCACTTTCTATACCACTAATATCTTCCTGCAGTATCTAATATTTTTAGTCACACTCAAAAGATCAATTTTTATATTGTTGGTCAAAAAAGTGTTCAACAGTGCAGTTATATATAGTTTTTCTGTTTATGCTACACAATTCATTTTATTTCAAGCTACACTTGGTTTTATTTGAGGTAATAAGCAAGCTCCTGTATTATACTTATATTGTTACTCTTGTAGAATTCAATAAGTTTTAACTGTAAAATGCACGGGTTCCGTACAAACTCTAATAACGAGGAAACAACTCACTAATTAAAAATGTCACCCACAGATATGCACGAAAAAGTATTGATAATACAGTATCATTAAAAAATAACCTGCTTTACAAAAATACTCTAATTTTTACAACTTAAATGTGTAATTATATTTAGTTTATCCTATATAATATTACTTTTTCACTTTAGTACCTCACAGCCATAATGATGCAGAAACTGACCCTTGGTAGCACATTTCACACACAATTCAAGAGTAGCTCAATAAAAGAGTAGACTTTCGGACAGATGATCCAGGATTCATATGGCTATTTAGAAGTTGGTCTGTGGTTCCAAACTACACAATAATAAGAGAAATATAATCATAATATCCTATATTTATCTGCATAAATAATTTTACTATAAATGTAATTGTGGTTGATCTTAAAATTCAAGTATATAGACATCCTGGATTTGGTGTTGAAGCTAATGGAAACCCTTCACTCAAAGGGAATACTTGTAAAACATTTGATTAAAATGTAATCATACCTATGCCGTGTATCATTTTTCATCTTTCGGTGAAAGTTTGTGTAATGCGTTGTGTCTGTTACACATATATTTGTGTATGGTCTGCCAGCTGTCGCCGAGGGTTATATTCTATTAAGGTTGTCACATTGTAGAAAAATCAACTTCATAAATTGAATAATGATTCCCACTAAGCACCTACCCTACATTTCATCCTATGTATGTATTACTTATGAAAAAGGTAATGACTCAAGTGACAAACAAGAGCGTCATACCCTATTTACACAATTATTTAAGTAAGCATAAATAAATTTGTACATAACAGAATAAATTTATAACTTAAGCATAATTGTTTTCTTTTCTTAACCCATTCAACACTAGAATCACCATCGTCATTCTCAGAGCGATAACCCTGGGTAGACCTTAGTTATCTTCAAAAGTTTTTGCTAGTGTCTTCCATGGATCCTGCCCCATTTTTTTTTCTATAACATTGAAAAGGAATTGGATACACAATCTCCCTTCTTCTGTTTTGAAGAATTATTAAACTTTTTTTGGCAAGAAAAATCAAGGTGTAAGTGTCTCAACAAATTGATGAATCAGAAAAGAAATTAGATAACTAGAAAAACTACGGTCAATACAAGCAATGAATTATTTTTATGAGCGATCAAAAATAATCTTTCAAACATATTTTCGAAATTTAACATATTTTTCAGTTGTACATTATCTAAACCAGAGGTGTCAAACTCAATTTTGCAGAAGGCCATATATTATATTTAGTATGTGTAGGCCTAGGGATAAGAGATTCAAATAAAATAAGTCTAAAAGCTCTAAAAAACATGATTCTTCTTTCTGTGACACATTGCGATCGCGGGCCGTATCTTTGACATGACTGATCTAAACCATTGGTCCCCAACCCTATGCCTGTTGAAATAGCATCTAATGGGTGTAGTTTGGTTTGTCTTCGTCTCTGTAATAACGCCCTCTAATAATGCGTTCACGATATTGTTCAGATACTTGATGGAAAAGTTGCTGAATAAATATAAATCTGATATTTTTATGGTAGTACAAGTGATGTGAAAGTCTATCTGATATTTATGCAGTAGTACAAGTGATGTGAAAGTCTATCCGATATTTTTGCAATAGGGCGATAAAATATAAGCAAAAATAATTATATCATTATAATTTACAAAATAATAATTCTTAAATCCAATGTATCAGATGAAGACTTCTGGGATATAGTTGACAAAAACGAATTTCCATTCTTGAAAAGAGAAGCATAAAAAATTAAATATTTTTCAGTTTTACATACTTGAGTGAACCATTCATTGTTTTCAACAATGAATATCATAAAATCAAAGTACAGATCTCGACTTACAGGTCTTGATGATTGCTTATGAGCAGGAATATCATCATACTTTCCTAATTACGAAACCAATAAAATCATTAAAATTTAAATTGAATATTGTTGGTGCATTAAAATCTAAATAAACTTTGTCCGGACCCTAACTTACCACTATTAATTACCAGAATTTTTGAATACACAATTACCAGAATTTTTATGCATATTTTAATTTTTAATTAAAAAAATATATATATTTTTGATTTTTATATTTATTACAATAGTACAAAATAAAGCAAAATTTATTGATAGTAAATATTTACAAAAAAACAGTAATGAATAGCTGGACACCAAGGGTTTTTTTTATATGAAAAACAAACAGTACGAAATATCATTAGTACAAAATTCTATTGTGAATTAATATAACCCTGTAGTTTTAGAAAATATATTGTTATTAAATTCTAACAGCACATTAGACATATCTATGCTAAAAAGGGAAAATGCCTTAACCACTTTCAAAACCTGATTTCAAAAAAGATAATTGAAAAAAAATTGTAGAAGTTCTAAAATCTATCATTTTAATATTTTGAAATCAGAAAATTATTTTATTACTATTTTGTAGCTCGGCAAAAAAAAAACTTGTAGCGGTTAAATCATTGTCCCTTTACGCTGTCAACATAATGTATTTACATAATTATAACTACTCAGTTCCAATTAAACAAGTGCAGCAACGGTATGGAGTTAATAAACATCAATATGTATATTTATCTCCAGTCTGCTTCAGACTCACTGCTCTGTATTCGTACATTAATTTTGCAATACCTAACCAATTCAATTTTGACTTTTTGCTGGAGAAACTCTACATTTATGCTACTAAAAATTTTAATTGACATAATGCAAATCAGTAGAAAGTAATGAGAGTTTTTTAAATTTTTACTAACTAACAATTTAAGTTCAAAAGGTCTAATATTTTCAAGGTCAACAAAATTTTGACCTATCAGGGAATATATTTTTTAGAATTACTACAGTAATCCAGTGATTGCATCCTTTGAGTTTATTTTTGTATTATAAGAATGACGAAAGTTAAACCGTTAATGACAAATGTTACAGACAAATGTTAGAACTAATGTATTATATGTAGCACAGTATTTTTTTATGAATATTTGTTATAAAATTCATTTTTTGTTAATAGAACATGAAAGATTAAATTGAAAATAAGAGTTTAGATATACAGACACTGCGGTAAATACAGAAATAATTTAAAATCCCAAAAACTTTATGGATCCAATGGGGGAGTTTACTTTCAGAATTGATGTATTGTTTTTGTACAAGTTTTTTTTAACACTTCTATCAATCAAGAAGGTTTCCCAAAGAAAATCAAACGACAAAAAAATAAGGACCCATTCAATATACCTACAATAAAACATAATAATTTGTTAAAATAAAAACAATTAAATCAAAAATCTACAGTAAAACTTCATAAATCTTAAGAAATAATTAAAAACGAAATATGAGCAGCTGATGGAAGACTGAAGGAGCGTGGCATCAACTGCTTCACGATGGATACATTTCAAGGATAGAATTAAAATTTATACTGAAATCGGTGCATTTGAACCCTTTAAATTTCTGAAGTGGCGCTACGTATACAATATATGCATCAGTGGTGAGCAGCCTATACAAGCAATAAAGAATTTTATACTCTAAAATATTAAAAATACATTTGCTACTCTGTTAATTTTCATTGGATCTATAGTGAAGGTTTATATTTTTCTTAGACATATTAACATTGTGAAAATCCCATATTCTATGCATTAAGATAGTTAGAATTGTTTTCCTTGTGTTAAAATTAGCTATTATGTAAGATATATTTAACTTGTAGTGTATAAAACTGGTTAGCCTAACTTTGAAATGCACTGCACACCGCTGATCTACATATATATTGAAGTCGAACTTACTGTTATTACTTGTTGACAAAAAAAAAGGAAAAAGAAATCAATTTAGACATATCATAATGAATGCAAAAATCAGAGCTATGCGTTAGCACGTTTGCATGCATAGGGTGGATCGTATTACTTGCTTTTAGCAAATTTTTCATTGGAAATACAGATATTTGATCCACTATGAAATGGTGGACACCTACCACGACTTACATTTTGGCTTATTTCAGAAATTTGTCGAATATGAAAAATTTACCTGTTGTGTAACTGATATTGCTCTCACATTAAAATTGCTCCTTGAATAATGACTTGTGAGAATGAAAAAATGGATACTCTCATGACTTCCAAAAGTTGGGATTCTGCTGTAGTCTTCGTTCAAAGTTTTGGTACCAAGTGTGGAGTGTGTTCAGAGGCACGAAGCTGACCCCAGGAGTCGGCTGCATTTCTGCTTGAGTGATTGCAAAGCTTGCAGCATAATTGAAGAAGTTCTCCAACATTTTTTGCCCAAAAGAAAGGTAGGAGTTTGTCGTCACCTGGTGAATGTTTATAATAAAGTAATAATTAGATCAAACTATATTTCGAGAACTTAATATTAAATATAAACTTTTAGCTGTCAAAAAATTTTAGCACAACTTCAGTCTAATTCAAAATGAGATAATTTTTAAAACAGTTGTTTTTAAATTTTGAAATCTACTTCAGTCTTACAGAAACAGGCACAAGAGAAGTTGCATTGTTTATCTATCAGAATTAGGATCAAACTGACAAACTCCACATCAAAAGTCGCCAATCTTCCCTCGCTGAGTCACCAAATGATAACATTCAATAAAACTACATTAACTAACAGATTTATAATATTTTAGAATAGCAAGCGCTAGATCACTATAACTTATTCTGTTTCATTTTTAAACTGTGAAAATAAACAGTATACCAACCGTAGTGGGCACTACTAGCTGAACATTTATTTCCGGTTCAATGGAGATCCCTATTTGAGCATTATGGCATATTTGCTGTTGACCAAATGCACCGACGTATCCATTATCTCCTTCTAAAAAATGTGACATTTAAAAAGGTTAAAAATACAAGTATAAACCACCTGTAAGAGATATTTTTCTTTATACAGGGTTAGGCAGGGAGGTATTGATGATTTGAAATAACAGTTACATACTCATTTTTCAACGAAACTTAAATTTTATTTTTTCAATGTGTAACTTAGATGTTACCTTTACAAAAATTTCCTGACGAGCAGATACTCCCACTCTTTATCCACCAAGGTAATCTCCACCTCACGTGGCACCCCGTTCAAATCATCCACACCTCCCTGCCTAACCCTGTACAATGATCATCTTTTTGCATAGTCTAAATGCACAGAGACTTGCCATGCTCCAAAATGATTATAATAAAAAATAAACAATTAGATTGATGGAAATAAGAGTTCACCAATAATAAAACAGAGTAAGCAAATATTAAAGTTTAAAAAAAACTCACCTGCCATTTCACTGAGTTTCTTCAGTGATGATATTTTGAAGATAGCAGAAGGTTTGCTGTTAGAGATGTGCCCGAGGAGTTGCCAATTAGGAGGAGCGTTGGGATCTGGCCAACTGAAGTTAACTAAAAAATCAATAATTTATATGTAGCTCCAGAAGTAGAAAATATTATAACTCAGATAACCTAAATATACAAATACCCTTCTTCCCTACAGCAACCACAAATGAAAGAGGAATACATTAACACAAAAAACAACAATCTGTATTAATAATTTTACTATAGGGTTATTTCTCTTTCATAAATAATTTTACAGTAAGCAACTTTGGTAATAATTAGATCATGAGACTGTTAAGAAAATCATTATATCACCTGCCCTCAGTAGACACAATTTTCAGATCAGTCAAATTATTTTTTCAAACATAAAAATCGTTCTTGTAATATGTAGAATCATCAACAAGTCAAGATCCATAATTAATTCGCCACTTATGTTTTCTAAGACATTAAAATACGATAAGACCTGGGACTTATTTTAAAAATAGCTTGCCAATAGATGTGATGGAAGACTGTAGATGAAGAAATATGTAAATGAATTTCTTTAAATATTCTATTTATTTAATACTTAGTATTCATCTTAATAAAAGAAATGTAAATAAACACCAACAGTGGTATTTATTACACAAAAAAGAAAAATTATCATAGCACACTAAGCTTGAATGTAAAAATTATTAACAGAAATTTTAGACCAAAGCATGAGAAATCACAACGAATGGTCGATGAACCAATACCAATAAAAAAAACTTATAATCAAATTATAATCGTTTAAACATCAAAAATAGCTTTCAGTGCTACAAAAACAGTTAATAGAATTATTGTTAAATGCTTTCATGTGATATGGGAGTAGCATTTTGCTGATATTATTTCAAAGCAAAACTTATGTAGTAAAGTAAAAAGTATAGAAATATAAATATGCATCACATCTATAAATAGACTAGGTGTTTACTACAAATGGTATTTACAGTGTATATTCTTCGCATAGTCATGAAAATTTAATTTCGCGTAAAATCAGCTCGTGTGCATTTTACTTACCCATACCGACAGTGCCATCAGGCAAGGCCAATGCACCGGTCAAGAACACAACAACGTGATTTATATTGTCGGCGTCTGTTATTGTAGTTAAAAACAGGGTCTCTCCTACTTGGGAGAAGTCGGTCTGAACCTGAAGCACAATATTAATGACAGCTTAGAAATAATATTATACGTAATAACAAAGAAACACTTATATATACATTTGCATATCACGTCAAAAGTAACCGATACACGCTATCAATAATTCAAATATTAAAATATATTACCAAGCGTCCAGAAACAATAACACCAAGAAAATTATTTGCCATGTTGTGTCGTTTTAAAATGCGCTTCGGTGTTTAATTTGTTAGTAAAATACATCAACTTCGGCACAACTCCTCATATCGGAGAAAATCCTGAGAGAATAATATTGACAACAATGAAGTTGTCTTTATTTGCTGTGCAAAAATGTCAGGCAGAAATAATAACCAAATGTTGCAAGTGCGTGGTGTATTTCCCCCGAAAATAAATATCGTATTGCTTTAATATTATAATGATAAGTTGCTATAATGATTATGATAGGTTCCAAAAAAATATGTGACCTAAGAATAATTTATCACTGCAATTTCACATCAAATTCTTAGAATTAAAATATAAAATGTCAATTTGTTTTAATCATGTTGGTGAAAAATTATAAGCTTAATTATCAGTTATATAATTTTTTTAAACTTCCAAATAAACAAATCTTTGTTAAATGTTTTGCAACGTTTAAGTTTTTTTTTTTAAAACACTAAATATCTTGACATTTATATATATAAATGTTTCAAGCATCGGGCATCGACATTTTAAAATTAAACAATTTGCAATCGATTTCAGTGCAATTTATTTCATTTTACCTTTCGTGTCGGAAAATAGTTTCATCTTACGATATTAACTGAGATAGAACTATAATAGCGTATAAAAATACGTTTCTTCAAATAAAATTAATAAGTTAATATTGTATTGATTTTTTTGTTGTTATGCAGTGAACCAAAGTTTTTTGGTTTTTACTCAGCCAAATCGATTTTATTATATATGACTAACTTATCGTGTTATTTTAATATTGCTTTGAAAATATTTCTGTAATGTTATGCACACATGCGAAATGATAAATTAAGGAAATTTAAAAAAATTACTAATTTTAAATCTCGAAACACAAATAATCTTTCAATATCTGTGATAATTTTCCCTAATTTTTGTCTTCGGGAAATACAACGCTTGGTGCTTAGCGGTCAACACTGACAATGTTTGGTGTTTCGAGTCGGCTATCGCGCTAGCCTCTTGTTTCTGTATCCTTTAGAAGCGGGAGCGTCTGTTTTAAACGTTTGTGAAGTGGAAAAAGTAATAATTTTATATGAAAACAAAGGACATTGTGATGTTATTCTATTACTTGTGAAATTATTAGTGCTTTTGTGATAAAACGTCACAGGATCGTAGAAAATCGTAAGTAGCATTGTTTTTAATAAAAAAGTGAAAATAACGGATTTATATAGCAATATTCCCATCCATGCCCAGCAGCTTATTAAAAATACACAAGGCTTTATTTCATTGTTTACATAGCGAAACAAACAATAAATTATAAATATAATATCACCGGATTATAAAGCCGATTTCATAATTTTTATACAATAAAAATACGTTTTCATCATTAATTTTATATGCATCTTTTCAATTGCAAGGTATAACGCCTATTGCTTTATCCGTGAATATTATGAAATTGTTATCATTTGTAAGATATTGTTGGTTTTGTGATCGGCTAGAAAGACGCCATCTCGCGCGTCGCTGCTTGCATCGATTTTGTCTGGCGAGGGGATGAAGCCAGACGGGGTAGTTGAGATTTTCTTTATGTTTATTTCTACTTGTTCACTCGTTCTTTTATATTCGTGAATCACTCCTGAAAAACTAATTGTTTCGTCAATTAATTGACAATGGATTGTGCAAAACGACAATAAATCGTTTGCTACGCTTTTACAGATTTATCTGATTGTATTCACTTTGCGCGGGGGTCGTTAAACTTGTGAAATTGGACAATAACGACTACAAAACGTTTCCGTTATTTTGTTACTGACTTATTATACGATATTCGCTTTATTATTACTGTCAATGAAATACAAACGTAGTTATCATTTTATACCAAGTCGATTGAAACATTTTTATATTTATCTCTCTTACTAAATATTACTGCGTGGACAATTTCTCCCCCCCCTTGTAATTATGATAAGATTTAGTAAATAATAAAATCAAAGTCGTATAAAGGTATTGTATTACTCTGTAGAATTAGTTTAAATATTAATATCAAGTCATCAAAGTAATCTGGTTCTGTGTAATCCAGGTAGAACCTGCGTTACTAAAAGGTTTGGAAACATTGACGCCATTCACTATATTGCACTTTCTAGGGTACAGGTTTACACGACAACTAAAGCCGGCTACACACGCTGCGACTCATCTTGCGACCGATTTTCAATCAGCCTAGCGTCTCTTTATCTTTGGTGTTTATTTATGGTTTTGCCTAAAACCCTCTACACACGGCGCTACACAACTTGCAATTATCCTACTTTCATTGTTTACATAGGCAAAACACCAAAAAACACCCAAAATAAAGGACGCTATTGGCTGATTTCGAATAGGTCGCAAGTTGTATTGCGCCGTGTATAGAAGACTTATGCGTTTGTTCGAAATTTAAATACATATATCATAAATCCTAGTCAGACCTTAAAGCCGCCTACACACGCACCGATTTGCAATTAAGCAAAAGCGGTCCGTTATTTTGGGTATTATTTATGGCTAAGGCTAAGTAAAAACGCTAAAGAGGACTTTATTGGCTAGTTACCATTCGGTTGTGTCGCAGTCTTCAAAACACGCATTAAAATGAACGAACCAGGAAATATTTCCCCTTTGTGGATACATTTTTGTTCTAAATACCAGAAGGTTCATCTTTTGATCTCACGTTGGACTGAATGAAGACGATTGATATTAGTTTCAAGCAATAATTGTATACAGCACGATATCTCGAGCTATTATTAGGCCTTAGGGCCATTTGCCTTTAGTACTGTAGGAATGTATTAGGTACCTATTTTTTTTTTACTGAGCATTCGTGCTCGTTGGCAGCCATATAAAATTGGAATTGCTTCTAATTTACCCTGTTTTCTTCTAGTATTTTTTTTATTATTATATATTATACCCACCCAAAATTTATTCAGAATGTATGTAAAGTTGTTTTTTTAACAGTAGTTTGAATAATGCCCTTTATAAGTACAAAGAATACATTTTTTAACATGTCAAAACTATCGCTTAATTTTTTTTTAGAGTAAGTTGCTTCGTTGGATTTTTTATTAGTATTATTTAAGTGGATATAAACGTTCTGGTTTTTTTTTTTTTTACCAAGTCGTCTCGTCAATGCATTTCGCTGTGACAAAAGCAGAAAAAAAAACCAGATGTTGCAGAATATGCACGTGGTGTTTTCATAACCTTATTGGACAACTGCACATTTAAACAACTTGCTTAGGTCTATCTGCATCCCAATAGTGGTTACGTGGGAAATTTTTAATTGTACCCAACACATGTGTAATAGCATCATTTGCTAAACCAACAAAATCATTTGCCAAACCAGGTTTTTACGCACGACGAGCAAACTATATTTGAATGATGTCTATAAAAAAAATCAAATAAACCACAAAGTTAAAATCAGGATATGACAAGACTTTGACATTAATAAACCATGGTTTACGTAGACCTTGTTTGTAACGCGGTTATTAGTCAAACCGAGTCTTTAGAATTGCAAGGGAGTACCGCGCTGGACAAGGCCCGATATTAATTTTAAAACGAAGCTCTTGTTAATCTCATTCTTTGCCTGGGATTCGGGTCACCATGACGTGATGAGCGAGGAACTCCGCGATGGTGTCACTTACAATCATGATTCACGGTCATACTATTCGCTATTGCACTCGGAATAGGGAAGTGGATCCTTTGCAATCTTAAATGATTTTTTGCAGAACAGACGTTTCGCCAAAAAGATTGCCAGCTATTTTCCTATTGATACATGAAATTTTTTTACTTGTCAATGCGTTTATGCATTCATAATCATTTGTCCCCTAATATTTTATTTTAGGTTTATTTTAATTAAGTAAAACATCAGCAATGCTATGAAGATTTATAGTTATTCGGAAAAGCTCATTATCCCAAACAAAATACACGCGGGTTTCACAATCTAATATCTGTAGATTGTAATCACATTATGAATTAATGTGTATTCACATATCAAATAATCTCGTATAATTGAGTAACACGCGAAGCACACCTGGTGATTTTAAAAGATTTCAATTTCCAAAATACTCTCAATTGAGACTAAAATAATAATAAAGTAAATTAATATTTTTTTTAATATTTCACGCAGAGTTGGATAAATCTAGATGATGACGAAATCATACAATTTTAATTGGTATTCTACGCTCAGGTGAAACATTTACTTAGATATCTCTACAACACATAACCTTACAAATAATTTGATAAAACGAGTAATAACGATTCATGTCGAATGTTTGGAATTTGTAAATTGTCACCAGGAGGGGTGTTGATATGTCTGATAAAATCTGAGTCCATGCCCCTATATACATTATTAACCAATTTAAGTAAATCTAACTCTATTGACCCATTATTGGAATGATCGTTATGTCCCATTGTACAAAATTATACATTCCATGGCCTACTCAATTCGAGATTTATTATGTTTTCAAAATCACTGCCATGTCTAACTCAATAGACTCGGTTCATTATTTTTTTTATTACTTTTGAGGTGATTCAATATTACGGTCATGCCGTTACAATGATGCTAGATACTAGTGTTTATTGTGATGAAAAGTGACCAATTACATTAACTAATGTATTTCATAAAGAAAATAACGTATAATATCATTGGCAATGATATAATGAGTCTGATTTCCATATATAAATTTAAGTTTAAAAAAATTAGTAATCACACGTATGTCAATATTTTTTCGATAGAATTTTATATTTTTTCCGTTTTACTATTAAAAAATTATAGGTAACTGCTGCCCGTTAGGTAAGATATTTGGACAACAGTATCAGTAATAATGTGCAACTTTTGTACACAACATAATTCAATATTACATTACTAATATGATTAGGCATATTTTTTCACAAGTTGAAAATGATACAAATAATCTCTCAGAAAAATATAATCGTGACTTGTGTAGGATTTGTATCTACATCTCCAAGCTTACATGGCCGGCGTACTGACCCTTGTACTAACGAGTCACCTCTGTTAATCGAGAATTTTTAACAATCATAATCTACACACGAATCAATGTGCCCAGGCCAATCAATATTTAGTGATTTGCAAGCACTGGACTTTTTAAACCAAAGTAACAAGTGAAGCGATTTTAATCCCATCTGGATATTATTTTTTAAATCTATTAATTTAGCCAAGACGCGCACCTTTAAATATATGAAAAAAATATGCCTAATCATATTAGTAAGTAATATAAGCCTGTAAAGGTAATTAAAACGCACTTGATTGACGTTCAATCCACAAAATAGAATCCACATATATCAATATTATATCTTAAAAAGGTAATGATTATATCATTGAGAACCACTGAGCTAGCCCCTTCACTCTAACAGCATACCAAAAATAGTGATTCGTATGTGGTAAATGATTTCATGTTTTCTTTTACGTAAAAGGGGTAATCCCGGCATGTGTACCTACTGGTACCGTAAACATGTTGTGTCCCATAAACAGTGGGGTTGTTGAACCTCAAACACAAGTGCACAAAATAGAATTTTCAAAATACCATACGTGTTGTATATCCGATAGTTTACAGTAGATTCAAGTAACCGGGTGTATTATTGGCTGCAACGGGAGAGGGAGTCATTACTCTCCAAAATGTAATCCGACTAGGAACAAACAATTAAATCGAATGCGTCAATGGCCAACAGGCAGATTACCGTAACGGGCACGTAAAGAAATATATTCAAATTAAATTTCTTTTCCACGTGTAACGATGTAAATTCTATGATACTATAAATAAGTACATGGCTGTGACGTCATTAAACTGTTTTTTCTGGAAATCTGCTTTTTTAAATGTATTTTTGAAGAACTAGTTTCAGAAAGCCTTGTCAATGAAATATATGGCTATCAAGCTGCCAAATACGTCATATGGATTTCAAGAAAGAGCTCTTTTGCTGATGAGCGCTTTTAAAATAGTAGTGTTTGTTTATTAGCGTAGTTTTATTTAAATCAAATTAAACAGTTTTATCAAAATACAGCACTTCGTGTATTATGTGGTATATTTGACAGCTTGTTGACCATACAATTTGTTCATTCCTATATATTAGTATTTCTAACATCTCTTACTAGGTTAAGTTAATTAATTATTTTAGTAAGTTGTGAAACGTTATAATAAAAAAAAACGTACTATAACGTCATCAAAGCATACCATATATGATATTAATTTGCGCTCGGCCATAATTTACGCCTTGAAAATGCATTCAAGTGAATTTATGCAATTTATTCGGTTTACTTGATATTCAAAGAAAATACTGCTTGCTCAGACTTTGAAGCCACTGTACGCTTTTTCCGGTTCGAGAAAAATCTATCGCAAAGAGAACAACAACAACTCCAAACTACGCTATTGGCTAAATTGCTATGCAGGCGCGATGTTGTTTGGGGAAACCCCTATTACTAAAGTTCCGTGAGTTGGTAAAGCGATAACTCCACCGAGAGTTGAGTCACAATGCTTTTAGTGCCGGCAGAAGTTTCCACCCTCGCGTGATGGAAAAGCGTTTTTCTCACCCCCGCGCAGAGCTCGCAAATCCGCCATCGCCGGGCAGCAACACGCTTTATTGCAAACGGTGTTCGTGAATCCATCATTATAGACATTCACTCCTTTATGAAAATTAATTGCATGCTGTAAGCAATTTCTAGACTAGTTTAGTCGGTTACAAATAGTGTCATTGCGTATGTGGTCGGCTTTGAAATTCTGATGTTTCGGTCCTTGTACTGGGGGCCATCTTCAGCGATTTAAAATCACGTGGAGTAGAAGTCGTTTTATGTGGATTTGTGCCCACTGAGAGTCGTCTCTATTGGTGTTGTCAGGATGTTTTGAGAATTTCAATTCCCTCCCGGACAAGACAAGCGTGTTTTCTTTTTGTTGTGACGAAAATAGAAACGGGACGCATCTTTTGACTGTCTAGATATACTTTTGTTAACATTTTAGTATTTGTATGTACATGAAATATCGACAATAATTAAAATTAGTTATCACCACTCGTCATTAAACAGCGGCTGCTTTTTGAGGCTCTGTTAATATTACGTTTTATCGGACAAGAAAATTGTTAATTACCTTTTGGTTTTTGGAAGCGTATTTATCTCACCCAGGACCCACTAATTAAAAATCAAAACTGGAGTTGATGTATTATATCCCTTGTCATTTTTACAGGTAGCACCCTTTGGAATACTTCAGTTTTGTAAAGTATTTAAAATGCATTAGCTGTCAGTTTGCAGATCAAATCGCATAACGAGTATAAATAGACGGCCTTTTATAAATTATTTGTCAAACCCTTAGAGCCAACAGGCCGCCACTTCTTCCCCGTTAAAATCAAAACATTAAATAGGCTTGTTCGTGGGCATTTTTACCTTTCGAGAATTCCGTCTTTTTTTATGACATTATATTTTGATTGTGTAATCTATTCGTGGAATAGCGCTGTATTTAAGAACGAGTCAGAAGAACCACATCCCTAAATGAAAATTATATAGAATGGTCTGAAGTATACAGTTCTGACTCATGTTTCTGATGACTGATCTATTTACATGAGTCAAAAATTAATCATAGCTATTACAAACAAGATTCTGACTTTATGAACTGCCTATAAAATTCTTGAAATCAACTAACCAACTTGTAAATGTCATGATTCACTTTCATTTACAGGCATAGCTGCCCTTTTGCTTGACATACTTCAACCGTTTTGTGGTCTAGCGATTAGCGCGTCTGTTTATGTTCGACAACATTTTAGGTTCGTATCTACTAGATTATTGTTTCCTTCGGGTTCAGAAGAAAAAAAAACCCAATAATTATCAATATTTGTGGTTACCGATATTATTTTTATTCATTTTGGATAGGTAACGTTTTATTAAAAATACTCTTTTAGTATCAATTGTTTATTTGATATTTATCAGTGGATTTTAAAAAAAAATACAGTACATTATATACAATAACAACGTCTAATAGTGGTTCATCATTTATTACGCATTTTCATTGTAAATACAAGTAAATCACATAAAGCTTTCAAAAAGCGATCCTTCTGGAATCGAATTTCGGGTCCGAAACAATTTTGTTTACCACTCCACCACTGGGAAGCATACCCCTTTAGACAATCAAACTACTTAATTATACTAAAAACTTTACGAAAACATGTACATAAACCGGACGTTCTATTAAATTAGATTAAAAACTTGCCCCTTCCATCAACACCGCAGATACTCCAGGCGCTTCTGACTTGCCTAAATTTACTGGTTCCGTGTTTATTTTAGGGGTGTCGTATTGATCACTGTCAAGCAGGGTGACCACCAACAGCAGTGACGCCGAAAGGGTGCACGGGGCCACCTGTACACGGACTTGTTAGTTATAAACATCCCCCTATATTTCGATGAAGGGGTTTGTAACATTTGCATATTCATCGCGGTCGTTGTCTTTGTTATTGCCGTGGATATTTCTGTCTTTATGATCGTTACTTACATTTTATGTGACCCTAAAATAAAAATGAGGTTTTCGTCCAATTTAACCCAATAAAAAAACAGTTATAGTCACAGCACAATCATATTATCGACGCACATGGATAACGAATGCAGAATGCAACTTATGTATAGTAAAAATATATTTCACTAACAAGATGCAAACAACCATATATATATTATGCTTGTTTCAGAGTGTGTGTTTATATTTTTAATTTAACAGATGATATTTTCTAAATAATATTATATATTTCTTGCCTACTGAATAATTAACCAGTTTTCATTAATTTGATACTTGCATCCAAATTCTGAAAGACCGATTAAAGTAAACGATGATTAGCAGCCGTCAAATACACTTGGGGTAAAATACAGTGCCGGTTAATAATCTACAAAAAAGATAACTATTATAATTTTGTTTGATTATACTTACATATTTTACTTTTCATATTCGATTACGTAATTACTGTAATGCAATTCATGCGAAGTTTGCGATAACTTGTTAATCATTGCACACTTTAATGAATCTTTCAGAATTTGAGCATCTTTGTATTACCTAGCGTAAGATGGCATCTTACGCTAGGTAATACAATTCTAAATAATTATATTTATGAACCCATGTTTCTTTACAACAAACGATCAGTGATTCATTTTCATTGTTTGTTTAGGAATGTCGCCCAAATGTCGCCGCGGCACGCCACTGGATTGCAATTAAAAAAACCCTAAGCAATCTTTGTGTTAAAAAATCGTGATACTTTTAATTCAGTCTTTAGTCAATTTGTTTGACACTCCTGTTGTCCGTCGTTCCCACTGTGCTCGCGCATCGCATCATTAAAATATTATTCTCTCGCACAGTATGATAATGGCTATCCCACGGCTGATGATAACGCTGTGAATGCGAGTTGCCATCTTTGCTGGTAATGTATTCTGATTGCAGTGACTCATGCGACTTCCGTTACCATGGCAACGCCAATCAAATGTCATCTACCTTCTAACTTATTTTTTTCAAGTATGCTTGTTAGATATAACTAGATATAAATATATATATATATGTGTGTATTTTTTGAATAAGACCTCCATGTATTCATCCTGGCTCATGAGCACTTATTGAATATGCTGGTTCTTCGAAATAAGCCATAAGTTTGATTCAAAATGAATTGATATTTTTGAAGGAATTAATATTAAAATAATGTTATATTATTCGTGCACAGAAATAGTAATCGGCATTAAACTATAATCAAATTAAAGGTTGGTCGAAGTCATCACTATTTAAATAGATTGACCCCTTAATTAATAGATATATTTAATGTTGCAAGTGTAGATTTATCTCCTGCGTTTGTCTGGGTGTACAAACATGCAACCAAAAAAGCAGACAGCTTTTATAGAATATTATATATTTTATTGTTGCATGCGTGATCCGCAGATAGATTTCTATCAAAATTATTTTATATCTATTGTTCACCTTCTAAAGTTAAGGCATGTATCGCTTGTGAATTTTAAAAATACTTGGATTTAATTAGCGCTCAATAATTTATACAAAGTATCATCTGCTTTTCTGGTTGTATTGACCGCACTCCACCGGTGTCCATTCGTTGCATTGGCGAGTCCTTTATCCGTGCCATGTTGGCGGAGCGTTACCACAGCAGATAACGAGAGGTCATTGTATTATTTACCAATACACTTTGCGAGGAACCCTTCGTATCGTGTATAATTAAAAAAAAAAAAAAACACTGGCCATTATGCCGATTGCATAATTTATATAATTGTATAGGTATATAATAAAAATAAATCAAATGTTGGTATTGGAACTGTAAGCTAACAAGTTAAATTGCCGTTTAAACGTTATCTCGTATAGCGAGCTTATTTGTTATTAAAAAAATATGTATTAATTTCTCATTTGTCTCGTTTTATAATACTTCTCGTAGGCAAGCTCAAAAAAATTTCAAATATAATAAATAATAAATACAAAACGCTACTAGTTCCCTCGCGCCGCACGCAAACACCCAGTGTTATAGTAATTTAAATCAGAAGTTGCCACATGAAAAAAATATTGACAAAAATCAGCGAAAGCCAGCGCAGACTGAAGTCACGAACCCCGAGGGGGAGTGAACCCTCGGAGGTGTTTCAACTCGGTCTGGGGTGCAAGCAACGGGGGGTCGAGGGTGCAAGTGTGGGGTGTAAGCTATTCTTGTTCATTTTTAAATCAAGTGCGATGTATTTATGTAAGGGTACGCAATGCTAACGAGTCCACTCTGAGCCGTGCCGGTAAACAGAGCTGTAAAAAATGGTACACTTAAATATTCGAAATATTAATAATTCGTATACATTTCAGTTGTGTGTTTTCGATTTTGCTAGAAAAAAACGTACAAAATTGTTCTATAGTTTGCAAAGCGACGTGCAAAATATTTGAAAAATATCCAAAAAATATTATGTCAAATTTACTACAAAAGTTTTGTATATGGTAATTTTGACCAATAAAAAAACTATCACTGACAGAATTACAACTCTTGTTGAACGTGTCAAATCAATAGGCATATTTGCAATATATTTTTCTGTCTGCCATCCTTTTGTATTTAACACGTTTCTGGGCGACTCCTTGGCTATCATCCTAGCCGTGTCAACTTCGCAGGGACCGTCACCTGACAGCTCGCGGCTTTGTTTTTAGCGCGGTCCGTGCAATCTCGAATGCAGCTGCGCTGGACCGCAAGGACGCGGGGCAGGGGCGGGGGCGGGTGGGGGGCGCCGCCCTTTGTTCTCGGCACGTCTGAGCCGCCCCCCGCGCCGCCCCTGCCCGGCCCCCGCGCCGCCCCTGCCCGGCCCCTGCCCCGCCCCTGCCCCGCCACTGCCCCGCCACTGCCCCGCCCCTGCGCCTCGGAGCATCTCGGCCAGGTCGATTCTCCGCACCTCGCGCTGCACTCTGCCAGGAATACTTTGCCTAGTCGAAAATTCTCCGATAGTAAATCATTCAGATTTCTATCTCAAGCCATTTTTTCAAAATTAAAAACTGAGTAAAATTCATTCAATTCATGTTTCTGAAAAGACACTCTTCTATAATCTACTGAAGCAAATCTACTAAATCAAAATTTAGTTATGGTGCAGTTGCTGTTATGCGTCACTTCAAATCGAAAATCATAAAATTTTTAAATCAATTAAATTGCTTCTAAGGTCTCGAGGGTGAAGCGAGCTGTGATTCTGTTAGGTATTGTAGATGGGAAATTCCCAACAGTGACCAAACCAAACAAATTAAAATTTTATTAACTTTAGCCATAACTTATACAATTTTTTGATGAAGAAAATAGTAGAGATCACGGCATCCTTTTTTGTTTTAGAAAATTTCTGTCATCGAACCTTATCTATATTGAATATTTGTTACCCGTATGACATTACAAAACCGCAATGCAGGGATGTTCGCTTCCAAAAATATATAATCGATAAATGTCATTAGCAGGTGAATGAAACTAATCTTCGGTTGAGAGCTAAAAATACTGAAAATGTAATTTTAATTTTTTTAATTATACTCATCAATATAGGGACTCGAAAGCATACATATGCATGGCTTGGGTTCTAAGATATTTATTATTCTACGCCATGTGTTGTAAATCACAGGTACAATCAACAGTCGGACCGATCAGCTGCCTCTTTAAAAACTTGGATTAAAAAAATATATAAAACAAATTGCTTCACCAGCAAAAAGCTTCTACAGATTTGTATCATTATTTCATTAAATCGTCTAATTCCTCAACTGGAATAAAACCATTTAGGTAAACATACTGCATTGCTTCGTGTAATGGAGCAACAGAGGCTCTCAACCTTTTTGAATAACGGTCATTAAATATTATTTTAAAATAACTCAGATATTGAAATGAGCACGCCAAAATAAATAAAACTTTTTTTAAATTACAGAAGCACGATTGCAAGTATGGATGTTAAGTTTTTTTCTAACGTGCAACAAAACCTAACTTCACGAAAACTAATCTAGGGTAAAGGAATATTAAGTATTTCTATTAAAAGCATATATGTAAGGTGTGTAAGATACATGTTAAACATATTCGATGGATTATTTTAATAGTTTAAGCAAATTTTTTTTGGAAGAAGGATGCACAGATTTTTGCACAAAAAGAAACAGTCTGTCGAGTATTAATGATCGTATATCCGATCCAGAACGATTCCGCTGAAAAACGCTGTGAAAGATTCAAGTTTTGGAGAATCGGATGTTAAAATGTTTGAAAGCCCTAAACGAATGCAGGCCTGCTTCCCTGCTCAGAACCATCGGTGTGTAATGATAATTGTGGCGACCGGCAGTAGAAGCAGCGCGATGATGAAGGCTCCGCGTGTGCTGCGGTCGCGCCGCCCAGGAAGCCGTCTCCGATAGGGAAGGGAGGCTTTCCCCCGAGGCTGTGCTATCTAATGGTGTTCAGCTGACTCGCAATTATCACTGCAGTGCCATTTACCACATAACTGCAAGTAATAATTCGACTGTGTTTTACATCTTAATAATCTAACCTAACCGGTCGATAGCGATTTATCAATCGATTGCAGCATTTTTTATTGTTTTTTTAATCACGAACAGGTAGCATTCTAGGTTAAATAATCTGAGAACGTGAAGTACTATATATAAGCGCACTACTCTGTGAGAGTGGAGGCTGCAAGGGAAGAAGCAGGTGAATGTATAACGGCTGTGTTTAACTGATACGTTTTCGGCATTCGTCTCGGTGTAAATTTCCTTTCCTCGAACTTAACATAATTTTAAACTCGAGCCTGCTTGTCACTGCACCACTAAGATTTTAATACACGTTATGTTTCTCATATCGAATTAATAAAACTCGAGAAACTCTGTTTATGTTAGATATAAATGAACAAAAAACATAATTCGTCAGTTTGAAACTCATGTACGATATTACAGGTTACAATGGTAAAAGATTTTTAAATTGAACAAATTATTCATTGAAATTATACTTTTTCGTGTTGATTTATGTGTATTGTGATTACTGTGTATACAAGAAAAAAAATTAGCCGTCTCATTGCGGTTTTGTAACATTCAATGAACGCCGACAAAGCATTTCACGCTGGCGAGGATGCCATGAACAGATAAGACATATTTTTGTGAATGCAATGCGACACGTAATTATATGTGGAATTTGTACGAAGGGTATCAAATGCGGTTGAGATTCTTATGCCATCGATGTGTGTGTTATAAATGTTTTTATAAAACAGTTTTTTTTTTTTTTAATCTACTCGTATATCCCGGGAGTCGTATTCTTCCCATCCGTCAATTATATTTTACATGATAATTACGCTTAGATGGTATTCACATACCATCACGTACAGACGTGTTAGTAACGTTAGATATATTTATCAGTTAAATGTGTCCGAATCCCCATTACTCACCCCGACCGTCGCGTGTCATTTACTCGCCTCTAGTATTTGATATTCCGGACTGCCGGCCAGCGTTTTCGTGAAAAGCTAACATCAATCTGTCTTGTTTACACCTAATGGATAGATTTGGGAAATCTGTAACAATTATATTTTATTATGCTTGACTATGTTTGGACAATCAAATTTGTTTCACACGTACTTAGCCAAATGGAGATTACTTAATACATTTTTTTTTGAGAACTTGTCTTTTTAGAGTTATCCCTGCATTATTGAAATATTTTGATACTGTGTTTACGATTGATAGATCTTAGTGAAGTATAATTTAATGATGTTATGACTCGCCTTTTGCTTTGTACTTTTATAGCGTAGTCTATTAAATCTTATTTTTACGTTAAGTACCGTACTTGTTTATCGAATGAATGAGACTTTTTAGCATTAATAAGAATCAAACATTCACTTTTTTAGAATAGACTGGCGAAGGTCGTTGATCTTGGTCGGGAATTCGATCGGTCTATCCTTGTCCTCCCGAGTGAACATCAGGCCTGGCTCGCTTGGGTTTCTCTTCTTGTATTGTCTCAAGGGAGTCGTGCAAAGTTACTTATAAGGTATATCTCTTACACCGTCGGCGTGCGCGCTGGCTGCCGCGCGTGTTCGTTGCCCGCTCGAGTCTGATTGAAATTTATTCAATTTTCACAAAGCACTATTTCCGCCGCCGGCCGACTTAAATCTCCATCCCGGCCCCGCTGGATGTAAAAAAAAAAACGCCCGGAGTTTTTTTTCAACTCGAACGTAGTTAGACGCACGATATAATTATTCCTTCTTAATAGTGTTCATAAATCACATGTTATATTGGACACGCGATTCGGAGGAAGTGCGCAGTCGGGTACGATCAGCCGAATTATTCGGTTTTTTGTGCGCCGGGGAGCTCCTCGAGCCTCGGAATCTCTGCCCGCGTCCCGGTTTAATTATCTCCGTCGACATCCGCTCGCCGCCGCGCAACTGGCTGTAACTAATGGCCGCCCGAACCGGGAACCGAATCGGGTGTCCACAGGTAAACCGTAAGGGCGGCCGCACTGGACACTGCCATCACGCGATACTCATCGTAAACGGGAGAATGACCGTCCGATATAAACGGCTGGACGTTTCCATCAACCCATTTCCGCAGCTTTAATTCTGCCGGACAAGTACTTTTAGTCAAATGCTGTAAAATATTTTCAAACGACTTTCACACGATACGAGTTCAATTTGAAGTTGATCAAAGAGCAACACATGCCAGGCGTGGTGTTTCTAATGAATGTGACGTCAATCCACGGGACTCTCGCAGAGCTCGCTGTGCGTTTCTTTACGCCATAAAAACATGTCGCCACCGCATGGGTCCCCTGGCAGGGGAAGCTGTGAAGCATCAATACTATCTGTAATATGTTGCATTAACGTATTCTAGTTATGCCTTGCCCCGCTGAAAATTACGGGTGTTTTTTGTTGGGAAAATGCCGGAAACGTACTTGTTGTTACGGAAACGTGGCCACAACTACTTGGAATTGTTTGCTCATCTGTCTCTACCTCGCAGCCTCCACTTTTCCAGAATAGTAAGGCTATCTGTGCTCGGGTGTTTCCCGCTCGTGGAGTGATCGCATGACTCATCGGTATATTGCAAATTAGCATATTTTACAGGCGTTCCTTTCCCAGTTTGCGCCACGCTCTAACTGGCGCGGGAACAAAGCTCTCATTCACAATTACATCCTCCACCGTTACGGTTGGACTTCGCCATTGACTGCGTACTTTTATGCAGATAAATTCCGAATGGTGTAAAGAGGGAGAGTGCAAATGCAGTTACACCATTGTGATGCATTCACTGACTAACAGTGGCGTGCCGTCGCTGCTGCGGAAGGACATGCCCTTTTTTATCTCTGCAAACAAATAGGGAAACTTCTAAGGTATGAAAATCTCAACGATTTGCCTATTATTACACTATCTTGAACGGGTGTCCAAATGATGGGATGAGGCAGATACAAGATGCATTCAAATTAATGCACATCGGTGACTTTGTAGGCTATATTATTTGATGGGTAGATTTCTATCAAGACGCATTGAATTTAAGGCTCGTATGGCAGAACCGACCTACTTACCCAATCGTGCCTAAAAATATTTCAAAAGTTTCACTTCTAACTTCGGTTCTTTAATAATAATTGACTCAATATCTATCAGATTCATAAGAAAATTGTCCATGTATGTGTATGTTCCAAATATATGTTCCATGTATCATTATTTTATTTCATAATGCAAGCGGTTTTATCCCCCTTAGTAGTATTCATTTTGATGAATTAGAAATTGTATTGTTATCCAAACGCGGCGAGCGTAATACGTATCTAGCACCCAAATTGGATTAGAGGAGTTTAGAATTTCCTCACTCCGAAGCTGTCAAACCTGGCCGTGGCTTTTGTCTATCGCGGTGGTCGACAACCGATCACCAGCCCATCCAAAATCTTCCACCGTTTGGTCAAGGTTTTCGGGGAGAGCTAGAAAATTATTGCCTCCCCTCCACCTTTCCGTGTCGTCCTCTGTTTTTGGGAGAAAAAAATATCATCGGTTTAAAATTAAAATTAGACGATTTCTGTTATTCGTAAAGAGACGATTGAATAAACGCATAATTTCTCCGAATGCGACAGGTGAAAAATCATGCGAACTATACGTAGTCAAATATAACACACGCTTCAAACGATTGTCGACCGCTGGACTATTGATTACCTTTCTAGGAATTTCCGGATCATTCACAGCCTTCTTTGCGGGGAAGTTACAGTTCGCGGCGTAAATAACTTACGGTCCTGCTAACGGCATCATAATTCTTTTCTGCTCTTAAAAATGTACAATGCTTAGTAAGTTTAGTAAAATACGTTGAAGATGGCGTCACAAATATTCCTAGGTATAAACGAAACCCTTTCTTTTCAACCGAACTTAAAGTAATACAATTCTCGGAAGCTGTAAAGCAGAGGCCGGGGCTGGTCCTCTGTGCCGGGAAGGTCGGCCCCGGGGGCGTCCATTCTCGCCTGAAGCGTGCTCCAATTCTGCACGCTGCATTTCACGCTCGAGGAACTGCCAACAATGGACTCTCTCATTACAGCACAGTGCCTCTGAAAATTACGCAACCTTGCTCGCAGTCTTTGTATTTTCATTTAAAATTTCAAAAAGGGGTAAATGCATGAAGTCCCTGCACGCGTTCGAGCGCATCGCATCGCCCGCCAACTGAAAAGTTGAATCGCGCGGAAGCGGTGTCGTCCATTTTGTTGCGAGTTCGCAAAAAAAAAATACGACAGCATGATCGGTCGGTTGTCGGTAGGCGTGTAGAGGGCTATACTCAGTTTCTTGAAGGCCCTATAGCCCCGGCACACCACAACAGCCGCTCGTGCGAAGCCCTGTCGTCCAACTTTTTGGTCTTATATCAACAAAACCTCTGACTTTCATATTTATCAAAAATATATATAATCATTAAATCTTATAACAAAATCCATGTATCTCTATCTATTTACGAAATCTGAGGGGTTATACAAATTTCAATGAAACTAGTACAAATAATATAAATATAAAATTTTCTATGCCTCATCAGCATTTATGATTGATACTAAGTTGTACTAAAATTTATTTACATATAATTTATTCCAGTTGAAAGAAAGAAAAAACAAAATGAGCGAGAATGAGACAGTGACGGCTGTGCAGGAGGAGACCAAGAGCCTGGACAAGAAGGAGATAGAAGATGAGGAGAGAGAGAAGATGCTCAATGCGGAGAACAAGTCCATGGAGGTGGTAGTCAGCCCTCCGCAGGCGGATTCCGATTTGACAGAGATTATCAAGCCTGCAGAGAATGTAACGGAAGAAGGAAGGGAGGTCAAGCCGAAATTTATTCCCATCGGTGGTATCAAGATGCCTGGATTCTTTACCAGGAGTAAATCTAAAGAAAAGTGCAAGGTATGAACAAGTTGAATACTTCAGGCATTTTTTTTTTGCATTCACAATCTTGCTATAGCATGAAATATTTTGTAAAAAATATTTTTGTAATTTATATTCTATTTCCAGGACGGCGATGACGGTGCTCAAGGAGAACTCTTAGAGAAACCTGCTACTGAGGAAGCCCCACCTCCCAAGGAAGGAGTTGAGGAGAAGGTTGGTGGAGAGCAGACTTTGAGAAGCCGACTTGCCGCCATCAAAATACCAAACCCATTCGCAAAGAAGCCTAAACCTGAACCTAACCCTGATGATGCTGTTAAAGACACAGGTAATATAAAAGTTTTAATAGAGTTATAGGTTATATTAACATGAAATTCAAAATTTAAAATTATACAATTTAAAAAAATGCACTGAATAAGCACCCATTCAGAATTCCACTCGCCTATTATCATATCAAACATGAATTGTTTGCCAAGCAAGATTGGATTCAATGTTTTTGTATTTATTTAATATTTTCAAGCAGTGTATCATGAATAGCATCAAATTGTGTAAGTTATATTATTCTACGAAGTTTGCCATTCTTTTCCTGTTTGTCACACGCACAGACACTTCAATGTCAGCATATATAATATATATATTTTTAAAGCATCTGTTTTTGTCAACAGGCTGGTAAAAATCTTCTGAAATTAGAAATCATAATTTTATTTCTATTTATTAAGCATTACTGCACTTCTACCAAGTATCACTAAAAATATTTTATTTTTCTTACATCACAATAAAAATTGTAATACCGAAATATGGTTTATTTATTTAATATATATATTTTTTTAAATATTTACTGTAGCTATTTAAGTATACTGCTGATTATATTTTATTCCATTTCAGAACAAACTATAACAGAAACCGGTGAACAGAAAAAAGGATTGTTGAACGCCATTCGCTTGCCTTTGGCCAACATGACTCGTAGGCTCAGGGGGCAGGGAAGCAATCCCGGAGATGCTGAGGCGGGTCTAGACACAAACAAGACCGCAGAGCTGGCAAGCATGGAAACTTTGGACGATAACAAGGATTTTGAGAAGACAGAAAAGGAAACTGAAGATGGGATGGAAAATGTCAAGCTGGATATTGAGGTTAAAACAACTTTGCAGTTGAAAATCACATATTCATAGTTATTTTTAACAATACGTAGATATTTAGTTTTGATTTATACAGATATGCTTTCTGTGTCATGCCAAACAAGCTATAGAACTTATTAGAGGCTATAGAGGTTTCAGTTTATGAAATTAAACTCCTCAGGCTTAAATCATAAAAATATTTTTGGCTTAGACGTCATTTAATGATACTTACTAAGATTCGGTTCAGTGGATGATTTGGAATTAGTCAGTTGGGTACTGCATGCAATCAATTATGTTTATTGAGTATTTATTTATTAGGGTTCTCAATTTTATTTTATTTCATTATTTTTTTTAGACGGATGTGAATGACGGTGCCGAAAAGGAAAAACTAACTTGGAGGGAGAGGATTCGACAGCAAAAATTTATTATTGGTACTTCTTCTCTTTTTGATTGTTTCATTATATCAAACTGTTATGTTTAAAAAAAATATTAGTTCATTGATATCATCATCTTGGAAGTCAATATTGAACGTAAATATTTATCCTAGAGTAAATCAACCAGCAGAACCTAAAAAATATATATTTGCCATTGGCAAGGAATAAGACTGAAGATGTATTTAGGTACTAAGTTATATGGTCTGTTTTTCAGATGATTTAGCTATTGCTGGAGGAATCATTGTGTTCATTATCCTCGTGATCATCATCGTTGCCATCACTGCCGGGGGAGGTGGACCCAAATCATCTCCTATCAAAGATGGTCGTTTCATAGATGCAGTGACGTCTTGTGGCCTGGTTGAAGGGTAAGCAATAAAGTTTTCATGATACATTTTAATTAGTCACTAAGTTATTCTTTAGATAGGTCTGTCGTGATGAATGATTACAAACATGAGAAGATTCATGTTTTGGATTTTGCAAAATTACACATTGGTTTTTTCAAATCACTAATTAACTTATACAAAATAAAGACTGAAATTCTATTGTTTTTAATGTAATCTCTTTTTCTTTGATATTTTAGAGTATTAGAAGATAGTGCATTTGCCTTTCGAGGAATTCCTTATGCCGTCCCACCCATTGGAGAAAACCGTTGGAGATCTGCTCAACCTCTTGATAAAATAGAATCCTGCTGGAATGGAACATTCCAAGCTCACAACTCTACACCAGTGTGTCGTCAACTCTATGGAAACGGCACCATCGACGGATCGGAAGACTGTTTGACACTTGACATTATCACTCCTCACGTACGCTACGACAACCCTCTTCCCGTTGTGGTGCTCATCGGAACTGAAACTCTAATGGGTGGCTCACCGGGTAAACTGAGGCCCTCCACTGTCTACGCTCGGTCCAGAGATGTTCTGTTTGTTCGACCAAACTTCAGGCTTGGCGCTTTGGGCTTCCTTTCTCTGGAATCTCTCTCGGCCGAAGCCTATCCATTTGTCTCTGGAAACTACGCTCTCTCCGATATACTCACGGCACTCAAGTGGGTTCAACTCAATATCAAAAATTTCGGGGGAGATTCTAAATCCGTCATTCTCGTCGGCCACAAGGCTGGAGCCACACTAGTCACCGCCCTATCTGCTCACAAAAATGCTAAGAAACTTTTCGCAAGAGCGTGGGTATCTTCCGGATCTGCTTCCTACCCGGGAAAATCCTACGAAGAATATCAAAAGATCAATGAAAAATACTCAGAAACCATCAAGTGTACCGATCTACCGTGCCTTAGAAATGCTGATGTTGACGTTGTTATCAACTCCGTTCCAGATACGTGGCGTAGCGATTCTCCTGACTTACCTTCCAAAACTGAGGAAATTGGCAACAAGCACGAATGGCTCATCATTGATAACAACATCCTTAAGATTGGCTTAAACGAATCATTAACTTCCAACACAATACCGCTAGTCATTGGAACCACGGCCCATGAAAGTGCTTCCGAAAAGCTTCTCCTGCGACACACCACCTGGACTCCCGAGTTAGTTACTCAATACATTAAAGACAGTAAAATTGGTCAATTGGGACTCACCGATGAAGTTTTCAATAGATACAATGCAACCTATCAAGGACTAGCATCTATGATTTCGGATATCAGGACTATCTGTCCTCTTCTAAGCTTGGCTAGGTCTCGTCCATCTACTCCATTCTACGTGGTGACTCAACCTCACGGAGAAGATAATATTGCTGATGTGGATTCTGATATCACTGCCATCTTGGGACGCTACGAACCCAAGACTCCTGAACAGAGGAGATATGTGACGGCCATGCAGTCGCTCTTTTACAACTTTGTCTGGAAGGGAGAAGTATCCCAGCCTGATAAACACAACGCCGTCATTCTGGTGGGACAGGATCCTCTCGGTAGCCGCGAATACCCCAACTGTGAGTTCTGGATAGAGAAAGGACTCGTACCGCAGTACGCTAGACAAGATTAACTCATCGCTGTCTCAAGATACTTGTAAACTAAAATTAAATGTTATTTGTAAAATAAGTACAAACATGAACATCTGACAAATTGCCATTTCAACAATCCATTTATGTACCTAAGTCATGTCTGCTTTTGTAGTTTTTTAAAAGTTTCCTTTAATTTTATTTATATTTGACAGTTATAGAAGAGTTATTACATATTATGGCAATGGAGAAGGAGAGCACGTCAGCGTGCAATAATAATCTTGTACATTGGCTTAAATTATAACAGATATTATCTAGGATAGAGAAGGTAAGGTATCAGCAAATGCAAATATTGATTATGAAGATGGAAACGATAATATTTAAGCTATCACCAAAAATGCCAATTTAAAAGAGATTAAATCTACATTGCCCAAACCTGTGATCTACACTCATACCAAATCTGACCTAAGACTGATTTAGTTTTTTTAATTTTCAAATCTATCTCCCCGTATTTAGCATGCACGGTGTGACTGGGAATTTATACCTTTTCTATGTATTTTTAATATTAGTTTTTTTATATGATCTGGCAGTTTTCTTCCATAGCAGAAGCGGAATACGTCCAGCCATGCTACCCGCTTCGCCGCCGACTCGATCTTGCACCACACACGTGGCCAGCTAGTATTATCATCTCCTTTTATTCTAAGGCTGTTGTGTGCATAATTTGGTATTGTATTTGCTGCTAAATATATAAAGTAAAGATAGATAAAATAGATTTAAGACAGATCTCCTCCCACGGTGAGTACTTCATACTCGCGGCATTAGTAATTTCTCTGAATATTTTATACAAGTGATATTTAGTACGTAAATCTAATTTATTATATCATTTAATATTTTGTATGTTGAGAATTTTATACCATTTTTATAAACATAGGGTACACAAAAAAACTTTTTATAAATTCATTTTTGTATCAGAAATTTTTATACAAGAAGGAATGCATGGTTTAGTGTGTTTTTAAATTTTTACATGAATGTGTTCATTTTCTGTATTTCATCTCTACGTGATGAGCTTGTAGTGTAAACAGGTAAATATAGCAGTAACATAGGTACACAATCTCCAACTGACTTCTGTCTCCGCTCGACTCCGACCTACCCGAGCGCATGCCTCTGGAGCGTGGGCAACCCTCACAAAAGCTTTTAATATGTTGAAGATGTTTTTATGTAACTTTGAAGTCTGTAATAAATATTTGATTGTGTAAAATTATTTGAATTATTTATTCAATATAAACCTCTTACACATCTCCATAAAAATGCAGTACTTCATGAATATTAATTTCTTATGTGATGAAGGACTACAATATCTCATTATCTACTGACTCTTTTTTCACACTGTTTGCGTTAAATCGGTCAAAATAATTTCTCTAACGAATTGTCTGGATATAATAAGTAGTAATATAAAACAAGAACAATACTTTTATAATAATTTATTGGTCATACAGAAATATTAAAAACATTAATAAAAAACAAAAAAAAAAAACAACACGTAGAAAGCAGTGGACACTAGGCGTAGTTTTGTTGACATTATTTTAAATTTCTGTCCGCAAAAAACAAAACATCTATACTTAGATAATGATATTATGATTAACAAACTTAAAATTTATTTTTATTAAGATGTCTTAACTTTAACAGTCAACTTAAAAATATATAATCAAAGAATCAAATACAGAAATTGAAAAGTTTGAATGGAAAATTAGCCGACTGTAAAATATTTTAACAATTGTAATAATAAATAATACAATCATGTCAGTTTTATATTACTAATTATGCTTGCATAGTGGGATTCCAGTCATTTAGATTTAAAAAAAACATCACACAATAAAGTTAATAAAAAAAAAAATGTAAACAATAAAGGAAATAAATAATAAAAGCGAAATAAAACAGAAGCTGAAACTGCAGAGTAGTTTTGACTAGTAGAATCTCGGTAATATATCTGGAATGTTCTCATATTTTTCAGTCAACTGAACTAGAAGTAATTTCATGAAACTTATACAATAGAATATTTTCTATGGCTTAAGTACTTAAAATGTAAATAATTCAATGGATTCTCCGTTATGAAGTTCGGAAATTTTTTGACTCCATGCGTGCGGCACAATTAATTTGGTTTTAATGCAAACTTTTTTTAAAGTATTAAAAAACAAATAAGGTAACTAATATTAATATTCCCTGTTTTACCATTTGTACAACTAGTTGACGATTTCCGAGCCGTGGACACATGATTTTGATGATTTTCGTAGTGTAAAAAAAGTAGTTTTTTACTGAGCGCAGGATCAAAGATGTTTGTTTTCTCATTTCCGAAACAAAATATTTTATCAAGGCCTGTTCATTCTGCTGGTATACAATTTTTTGAGCACAGGTGAGCTCAGAACTAAAAGGGGTGGTAGCAGAAAACGTTCGATCAACGAGTCAATGGCCACAACTAGCAAGACAATAAATAACCTTCCTGTAGAAACAGGAATTCAGATTATTTTTACAAAAGCTAGAAATCACAAAAAAATTATTGTAATAATAAATAATTGAATTTTGACCTACAAAAATATACCTGCTGAGACAGACTAGGTGTCCCAACAACCGAACTGTATATGATACTTGATTACAAAAATGACTTGTTTTAAAATTTGCAGCTACTGACAATACCATTTTCTTTTCTAAACAATATTATTCCAAGTAATAAAATAACTAAAAAAAAAAAATATTAAAAAATGAACAACTTACAAAAAAAAGTTGTACCTTCAAAATTACATCTAAAATAAATAATAAATTCCACTTATTTTTGTACGAGCAATGTACAAACAGAACTTTTTATTCAACCTTTGAAAATTTCATCTGATTTTCATTAATCCGTATTAAATAAATTAACTATAGTATTTCTCTGGTCGGATTTTAAAAACAATGTTTTTAGATTGAGAAAATAAAAAATCATATAATTTTTTATTGTTATTAACTAATCAGTATTGTGTTCAGCAATACTTTAGATTGTAACAGCTACCAAAATAGTACAGGCAACATACCGCTACTAACAATTAGACATTAATAATCTAAACGGGAATGCAATATATTTAAACAAGGGTGACGTTAAAAACATTTGAACAGGACACAACTATAAAAAAAAATCTATTGAGATTTTTTGAGCAATCAAACCAAAATAGAGCATTTTAAATATTTAGATTTATATGCTATACGAGAGAATCATTTAATCTGGAAATGTTGCAATTCATATTCTGGATTTTGCAATGTTTTCAAGTGCTGGCTGTGTGTTCGGTTTTAAAGGCAGATACAAAAGTTTACTAACAAAATGACACCTTTGGCAAGTAGAAGGCATTTTCATTTCTGTGACTCTCACAATTAGTTTCTGGCAGGAATCCAGTCAAAGTTTTTATTCAACATTTCAGATCCCAACTTATAAAGAAGATAAGGTATTTGAAGCGAATTTGTATTTAAATTATATTGGTAGATCAGTTTGTAAACTTTTGATGAGACCGTGAGTGTTTGAACATAAAATTTAAAACCAATGGCATGATGATGCATGCATGCAATACACTAAAGGCAAACCAATAATACGGTTTTAAACAGGTAAAACCAAATAGAAAGCTACATAAGAATGATACAGTACATAGCTTTTTAAAATGATTACATTAGTCAACCTTAAACATACTTTATACATTTTGCATTGCCCTATGCCACTGTTGAAAGTAGAAAGTGATTTTACAATTAGCGATTGAGGTCTTTGAGAGGGGTGAGGGGTCCTCCAGGATTGACTTTAGGACTAGCTGCTCTTTTCGGCGACTTCCCGATGGGACTGTTTTCCTTTCCCAAGGTCAGCATTTGTTTTCTGGATGCATGCGGTGACTTGGCTATGACCATTTCGGATTGGTCCTTCTTTAATTTATCAATGAGTGTAGTTTGCTTCTGAACTGTCAACATCAGCCTTTCGTTTTCCTGTGAATAAATTATCATGGTTCAGAAATACATTCAAATATGATTCCCAAACAATTACCTTGAAAGCTAGCTTAGTGCGATGGAGGTAATCCAGCATGGATGCAATATTTGCATCAATGCTGAATAATTTGGATTTCACACCGCAAAAGCTTAACTATAAATATAAAACAGGGAATGATGTAAGTAAAATAAAACAAGCCCCTGTTTAAAAATATGTATCAATGACAAAATCTTCACCTCTTTTAAGTGTGAATTTTGATTTTTCAGGTCTATGACATGCTTGATTTTCTGCTTGTTATTTTGATGGCCAAGGAGATCAGTATATTTGCAAGTCATTTCTTCTAGCTCTGCTTCATAGTTCTTGCATTGTAGTCTCAAAAGATCCACGTCAGTAGTTTTGGCTTGCTCTACCAAATCTCGGAGCTGAAAAATATCAATAAAATTAAAAACATTTGAAGCAATGTATAAATCCTTCACATAAAAAATCATTAGCTTCCAACATAAAAGAAATAACCTTTGTATATAAAACTGGCTGTTTGCATATTGGTTTATGAAAAGAACAGATAAAACATAATCAATAGTATAAATACTACTTGCCTTTTGTTCAAGAGATGATACTTCTTTCTTTAAAGAAATTTCTTGATCAATTTTAATTTTTATTATATCTTCATACTGACACTGCAAAGTTTCATATTTTTCAAGAGCATCTTTTCTCTCATCCTCAAACTTTTTATTTGTATTCTCAACATCATCTTGAAAACCGTGCAGCAAATCATTTTCCTCGTTTATTTTCGTTAAATCTTCAGACAATCTTTGAATTTCCAGATTCTTTTCAGTTACAATATACTCAGTGGCTTCGAGGAACTGGGATAATTTTCTTGCTCGATCTTCCGCATCAGCGACATCCTCGTCTCGCCCGCAAAGTAATTTCATGTATTCATAAATTTTTTGATCCCTGCTTTCAGCTAAATTTGAGAACTCATTCAGAATAACTTCCAGCTCATTCTTTTCTTGTTCAACAGCCGCTAGTGTTCCAGACAGGCGATCATTCTGCGTGCTCACTTCATGAATCTCTTGATCTTTCAATTCTAACTGAGATTCTGCCATGAATAAGAAGTTTCTACATTCTGTGATTGTTTTGAAAGCCGCTTCGCATTGTGATTTCAACTGAGCAGTTAAATCATCTTTAGCGTCAAGTTTAATTTCTAATTCGCTAATATAAGTCGACGTACATTTCTTGAAGGTATTGATATCATCAAGCAAGTTATTTTTAACATTTAAAACATCCTGGGTGCATTTCTTTTCCATATCGGACAAAGACCGAACACAATCTTCACTCTTCTCCAGCACCGACTCCTGGTACTCCTCTAACGCTGCTTTGGAGCTGACAATGGTAATGAGCAACTCATTATACTCAGTTTTACAACTCTGTAGATCATTTCTCGCTTTCGTAAGATCTTCATTAAGTTGTTTCTTTAGAATCTCCGCTTCATAAAGTTCTTCTTTAAGTTTCTCTACGTTCTCATCAGAGCTTCGCAGCCTAGTACCTAAAACTTCAATAGTTTGGCGAGTGGATTCCAATGTGAAACCCAAACGATTTTTATCAATGTTAATCTTATCAATTTCAACCCTCAGCTCTTCCAAATCTTTGACAGTTTGTAATTTTTCTCGTTCTCCGTCAGCTTTGATAGTTTTTAACTGTATTAATAAATTGAAAATGCTGTCTTGCTTGTCGCTGACTTCATCTTCGAGAGTTTGACATTTCTCAGTAAGATTGATGATATCAGCATTGCAAGAATCAAGCTGTTTTTGCATTTCTACTATTTTAAGATGAGATTTGCTAATTTCATCTTCTGCCATTTCTTGGCAGATTTTAAGTTGGCTATGCCACATGAGCTTTTCTTCCAGTCCTTCATTCAATAGAGTAACTTTCTCCGAATGTAGAAGAGCCACTTGCTTGGAGAGCATTTCCAGCTCCTTGTGCGTGTCACAGTAATCGTCTACAGTTAAAAGAAGGTCAGTATCGTGGCCCTCACAAAGCAAGCATTTAATATTTTGAGGATTAATTGTAGACTCCATTTGAAAAATCTTCTCATCTAATTTAGATTTTTCAGAACTCAAATAAATTAGCTTTTCTTCCAATCCCATGATGGTGTTTTTCATTTCTCTCATTTGCATCTCATACTCAGAAATAGTGTCATCTTTATTACTAAAAATCGAAAAAACACTTCAAATTTTGGTACAATCTCTGTAAGACCTCAACTAATATGGCTACACAGTCAATTCACTCCATTCATAGATCACTACATACTAGACACAAAACTTCTAAGAATAAGAAACAGTAGGATTTAATACTTATAAATATATAATTTTAAAGCCACATGGGTATACCTTATTTCTACATTTTTCGCTTCTAAAAGTTCTTTAGTCAGTGAATCACTAGAGTGTGATCGAGTAAGGACAGCATCAGGTTTTTTAGAACTTTTTTTGCAGACAGAAGAGGCATGGAGTTTACGCACTGTCTTGGGCTGAAATCCAAAAATGTATGTTAAGATATTATAAAATACTATACACCTCCATTGTATCAATCAATCAAATGTAACATACCGTACGGAATACTTGGGAAGATAGATCACTCTGAACAGATTCCGTGTCCGATTTAACAGAGCTGGAACACTTGGGGTCGCAAAATCGTTCAACTTTGGGAATAACTCCTCCTATCGGCTTTACTATTTCTTTTGGGTTATACGCTCCAAGATCAGCACCACAGCCGACTGTAATGTTGTTTTTATATAAAATAATAATAATAACCAAAATTGCACAATATAACTACGCAATGAGGGAGAGTATCAATGTCAATAATAATGTATACTGCATACCTGTCTTGTTTTCAAACCGTTGAGACTTTGAAAACATTGTGAAACTGTAATAAATATACTAACACAAAATTAAAAAATTATTAGACACTGATAAAATTGAATATTAAACAAAAACTTTCCCCAAAATCTACCCTAAAACCCTACGAAACCGAGCACGGGCCCTGCTTTTCGCGCACTTAGTCAACGGTCATCCGCAATTCAAAGCTAACCGTCCAGCTGCAGTTGCTTCCCATAAACTATATTTATTTTTAATAATAACCACTGAGGTGTCCTAATATTTTATTACATCTTTTTAAAATAAATATTTTATATAATAATAATTCCGATGAAATCACAGTAATAAGTTAGAAAATTGTCTTATAAGTTAAATATTTTTAGTCAATTTTTTTACTGATATTTTTTATTATGGTATGTAGAATTTTTTTTATTAGAATAGTATAGAAAATTAGCCTTTCAAATGTGTATTATGATATAAATATGTCTAAAATTATCATCAATTATTTCGTGCGAAAGATTTGACCAATGAAATAAAAAAGTCATTTTATCTTTGTGGTGTTTTAAAAAAATTTGATCTTGAAAATAAATCACTTTTTGAATAAAGATTTTGCTCAACTATATTCCTGAAAAGAAATTTGTTATTTTATAAACAAATATGAATTTTTAAAAATTTATTATAAAATTGAATATTTGCCTATTAAAACAAAACAAGACCATAAATATTATTAAAAAATAAATACACCGGCTAGTGAATTCTCTGTGGTTGTCAAAGTGATGTATGCGTGGAACGTCATTTTCAACCTATAGAATATTTGATAGTTGTTTTGCGCGTACATTGTTTAAGATTAGTGATCTTAAACATTTATCATGAGGGCCTTGAGTACCCTAATTTTAATATTCGCAGCATTCTTGCTATGCGATATTACATATGGCCAGGCTAGAGCCAAAGCAGTACGAAAAATATACATATTATTACGTGTACATGTTATCTTCACGTTTCGTTTTATTTTATTAATTTCGACTATTTTTTTCAGGCCAGCAACTTGGAAACTAAAGTACAACAACTAACTGAAATGGCTAGTAAGAAGCCTATCTTAAGATTTACAGGAAATAAGTTTCGTGATTATGTCAAGTCCGTCCCAAGAAATTATTCAGTAATTGTGATATTCACTGCTATGGCTCCGAGCAGACAGTGTTCTATATGTCGGCATGTGCACGATGAGTTCAGTATAGTCGCCAATTCATTCCGCTACTCTCAAATCTACTCTAACCAAATATTCTTTGCTATGGTTGATTTTGATGAGGGCTCTGACGTTTTCCAAATGGTAAGTAAATGTTTTATTATCACTTGTTAACCTCTTCTCAAACATGCTATCCATGTGGGGAATCCAATTGTTGGTTTTATTTGTAATAACTTACGAGACGCTAATATCACAAATTACAGTATTTACTATCGCATAAGGTGGTCAATATTTTTAACAAAACATACTTGGTGAAATGCCATCATGGTATTTTTTCAATCTGCTTGAAAATGTCAACATCGGGTGTTGGTGAAACCAAATATAAATGTGGAAAATCACTAAAAATATTTATTTTTAAATAAAAATATATTAACAAATAACTATTAACAAAACTTTAGTTCAGTTACTAGTATTTTAATGCTGTGAATGTGTATGTCTACAATAAATTATATAATTTCTTTTCCAGCTGCGATTGAATACTGCTCCAGTTATCATGCATTTCCCTTCTAAAGGAAAGCCAAAGCCCGCGGATACTATTGATTTTCAGCGTGTTGGAATATCTGCTGAAGCTATTGCCAAATGGATTCAAGACAGAACAGATATTCAGGTTTGAATATATTTCGTACCTCGTTTTTAAATATTGTCAAAATCAACAAATTTGCTTATCAAAATATTTTTACAAGTATCTTAAAAAATTACTTGGATATGCAGAAGTCTAGATTTAATATTCTCTTTTTAGAAGATACTGTAAAATTTGGTACATTGTAAATATTAACACTTAGCAGACCTTCAATACATTAATGTGTTTTATTTCAACTATCGGTGAATCGGTATTTTTCAGTTCACAAATAAAATAAATAAATACAAAATTAAATTGAATGGGTCAGCAGTTTTTTCTCTTATTATTGTAAATAAATAATGCAATATCACTTTACCCAAGGTAGATGGAGAGATAATAGAATGTTATGTACTTGAGAGTAAATATTCACTTGATTTGGTTTTGGTAGCATTTGTTGTGAAAAATCCGCCCTATGTGTCAATTGAAAATATATATGTTATTCAGATCAGAGTATTCCGGCCTCCTAATTATTCTGGCACCGTTGCTGTGGTGATGCTCATCCTCCTGGGTGGAGGTTTCCTGTACCTGAGGCGCAATAACCTGGACTTTCTGTACAATAAACAAATGTGGGCTGTGGGAGCCATCTTTTTCTGCTTTACCATGGTTTCCGGCCAGATGTGGAACCAAATCCGGGGACCACCATTTGTAAACCGAGGCCAGAACGGAGCTGTTTCTTACATTCACGGATCTTCGCAGGGACAGTTTGTGCTGGAGACGTACATCATCATGGCTTTGAGTATCCTTTTTAAATTAACAAGTATATATGAATAAAAGTGACTGAGTAAGTAATTTGTGTGCAATATTTCCTTAACATAATAACTAGATGCTGCAGTTGTAATCGGAATAATCATGCTGGTTGAGTCTGCGGGTGGATTTAGGATTCCTGGAGAATTATCATCCATCCGAGAAGCTAACATTTCTGGAGACGGTCGCAAGAAACGCCTGTTTGGTATGATCGGTCTAGCAATGCTCTGCGTATTCTTCTCCCTCCTCGTCTCAGTCTTCAGAGCCAAAGCACAAGGATACCCTTACAGGTAAGCATTCATTTACTCTCCAGATTTTTTTGAGTCGAGATTATTGCGTTGTGTCATTTTGATCTTTAGCCACTTTAAACATTACATTATTTGACACTTAGCTAAAAATCTAGAAGGCGTACTTAGATTGATAATTGGTTAATCCAATTATCAATCTAATTGGTCTCCAGCAGACGAGCTTCGAATTAAAACTACGGTTGTAAAATTTCAAATAAAATGCCAATTTTTTTGACAGAAAGTACTTACAGTTCGTAAATTGACTCATGATTATTAAGTTATTTCTTTTTCTTTTCAGTTTCCTGTTCAAATAGATATTAAATAATACATTATTATTATAATATTATGGATGCGTGTCGTACTATAATTAATAAATAAAGATACAAGCGTGAAATTCAATAAAATCTTTAATAAATCAGTCTGATGTTTTATTATATATAAATATATATGTATTCATTTTATATGATAACAATGAAAAAAATAATATATCAAAAATATAACATGAAACAATTGTAGATAAATATAATATCACAGAAGATATGGTAATACAGCTTTCCTTTGTTGAGGATATTTAGGGAATGTTTTCAAGTACCATGCATGCGAAAGAAGGCCAGTTTCAATCTGAAACAATTCATAGAAATAATATAATATTATTAGTGAACACTCGAATTCAGTTTTTAAAGATGCAGAGCTGCAGTTGCTGACTACAGCCAACAATATGGCACTTAGACGAGATTTCGACGGCAGCATTTTGCACCACAAATCCTCTCCTTTTCAAAAAAAACCCCGAGATATGTAATTTTACTAATGCTCGGGGGTTAATTATCTTTCCTTTTAAGTCTAGATGTAATTAATATTTTTTTCTGTTTAAATAGCTTTTTTATAAATCATTTCAACAAAGATTCAACAGCTTTAAGCGTGTATTCTTACTAACATATAAATAAAAAAATATATATTTACCTGATTACTCATTACCCAAGCTAACACACAAAGCCAAGAAAAACATTTTCCGAGTAATAGTGTTAATGATATATATATTAAGATTTCGCAGAGCAGGTGAGGGCACGACACGTACTGGAACCATCCACCTCGTGGTAAGAAATACTTTTGTGAGATAATTTCCTTAGAATTATTGTCTTTTCTGAGATTGGCAAGAATTATATTGCTTCGGAGTTGGTTGATCCAAGCAACGGAGAATAAAGATATGGTGGGCAGCACCATTAATGTTGTGTAAACATCAAACAGTGGCACATCAGATATGTCTGGAAACAAAAATTCATAAATGTCATTAAAACAAAAAAAATACTGTTTGGTAGAGAATATTTTTTAAATACAGATTTTAATTCTGCACTTTACATTTAAAATAACAATTTGTCAAATGTTAACATATTTTAATCAGTTCCGAGTCGAAGCTTAATATCAAGTCTGTTTAGGTGTTAATTCTAGATTATAAGTTTCAATCCCAGTTTTCCGTGTAGCACAGTAAGCTTATAAAGATATTAGCAATTGTGTTTGAAACCTTAAAAAAATTGATGCAAGTGTATAATAAATCATGGATTTAAATTTTTTTTGTTTTGATTTATTCAACAGTTTATTTTGCTCAGGATTTTCTAAGTTTTACATAAGAAAAAAATATCACATGTTAGGAGTTATTAAATTTGAATGAACCGTGTCATTTCTGAATGTTAATTATCACAAAAGTAACAATATTATAAAGTTACACATATTCTACATTTGTGTCTTTTAGTATTTTTTAAAAAAAATTACTATTATTTATTACTACACGTGAGTAGTCTTGAACATAACGCATTAATAGTGTGGAAGTATTTCAGTGATATTAAAGTCCACGTTATTTAAAAATCAAGATTAATTACACATGTACAAAATAATGTAAATTAACTTATGTTTATTGATGATTTGAAATTTCAATTAAAATGAAATCCATTGTTCTGTATCTACACAATGACTTATTTCATAAGCTTTGGGGAAAATATGGGCACCGGCGCATGAAAACTATTCTTAAAACTAATTTAGACTTCCTTAGATAGAAATTTATATACTTATAGAAATTAAAAAATTGCCTAGCTATTAATCAAAAATTAATATTTTGGTGTAACAATGTTTGTGCGCCTGAATTCTAGTGAATATAATTTTATCGAATCTATGAAGTCAAAATAATAGTAGTGTCCCAATCAACTTTTAAAATTAATGTTATATAGTTACAAGCCTTATTAGGTCGATGGATGTTTTTCTTGTAAATTTATTTGTGTACTTGATAAATAAATATATTTGATACCTTGAGGTGCAGAAAATCCAACAGAGTTCCCTAGAATAACAATAGTGCATCCAAAATAATGGAAGTGACCAACGAGGTAATGGCTCAAGTTTATTTTGCTGCTGTTTGCAAATACTTGAATGAAGAAAGTCTCATAGAATCTTCTGAAGCACTGTACTGTCAGCAAGAGTAAGGACAATATAGTAGCTATAGGGGTCACTGAAAAAAAATTTTTTTTTCACGAAATCATATTTTATATTTGAGACAAATGTAGACAAAATCACACTTACAAGTAGATGTTCTGTTTGAACCGCACCAAAAGTCCAAGAATAAAATTAACAATTTGGGAGCTCTATATTCAGCAAAATAAACACAAACAGAAGCTCCCAGGCATACCGATAACATTATAGTTGCAGCAATATAAAAATGTTTAAAGCATGATTTCGGCATGTCGGGTATTTTCAAAGCGCTCGTAGTTGAGCCAGTGTGCGCATATTTGCCATATCGAAAATTCTGTTTTATAAAAAGTGGTAAATAACTTTCTACAAAATTCATCAGCACACCGACAATAATCATAGTGAAAGCTAGGTTTAGAAATATAAAATCCACTAAAGGCCACATGTTTAAAGTAATTCAATCGCTACTGGTTACTTTGTTACCGCGTAAGCAAATCTTTTGTGTCATAAATTTGAACTCTGAGAAATGTAAATAACTGTTTTGACGTTTGCGTTACTTTCACGAAATAGCAGTAAATTACAGAGAGAGAACGTGAGCGGTTGAGCCCATTACACACGCCGCGACACAACTTGCAATCAGTCAATGGTATAAATTTATTTTTGGTGTTTTTTTAAGGTTTTTCCGAAGTAAACAACGCAAAATAGGACGTCATCGGCTATTTTTAAGTCGGTTGCAAGTTGTGTCGCGACATATGTAGTGGGCTTTAGGTCATAAAAACACCCCAAATGAAAGAGCGCTATTGGCTAATTGCAAATCAGTCGCGAGTTACGTCGCGCCGTCTATAATCGGCTTTATATTGCCAGGTGGCAAAGAGCATAGAACAGGCAGCGGTAAGAAGATACACCGTTTTGTCTCTGGTAGATAAAAGTCAAGTTAATATATCATTTTAATTTGATGTGAAAAATAACAATAGCTTAATTTAATGACTACTGTTAAATTTAAATAATAAATCGTTACAAATCTACTTTCAAAATGGATCAAATACTTATAGTAATATTTTATTTATTATAGTAATTGTTTAAGGTGGGATCAGACTGTTAAGAGTTTTTGAACGCAAAAATCTGATCTGTCAAGTCGGCACGAGTCTAAATTATATCGTAGTCGTATTAGCATCCAAAGAATATTTTATTTTTACTGGCAATAAAATAATCATGTTAACTTATATCGACCTCTCATTGAATTAATTTTTATGACAATATTTCAATAAATATAAAAAAAACGAATGCTTTTAATTATATTTTTGTAATTGATTTTCGTAAGTATTGCTTTATAGAGAAAATTTTCATTAGTCTATTTCATTGTGAGAAAAGCATTCAAGCCACTAAAAACCAGAATAATCAGTGATATATTATAACATTTACAACGTTTTAAATGTTTACAGGATAAATTAATAATGTTTCTGAATATAATTAGATCATAATAAACTTTTGTATTTGCCTAAATTTGTTTGTCATTTGTGGCATTTAAATTAAGAAATATGAAAAATTCAATCACAAAAAAAAAACAATTTGATTAAATGTAAATTACATCTAATGCTGATTATGAAATAAAAAGACAAATGTTAAGCATTTAAACATTTTATTAATAATTCACACAATTAAAATAAGTATGTATTTAACTATGTAAAAATATTATTTGAAGTAATATGTACTAAATATTTTCTAACTATGATAGTAGAATTGGTCTTAAATAAGTTATTTCGAAATAGTATCAGTGAATTCCAAAGAAAATGTGGAATTTTTGGATTTAAAAGTTAGTTAAGTAAAGTTTGACATTTAAATTTTTTAAGTAGTAATTAATGATATAAATAAATTGCTAAAATATTAAATAAAATTCTTTCAGGTCATTATAAGACTGCAATACATAACACACCACCACCATAATAGATAAAATTCAAAGATACTTTACAGAAAAAATAAACAGTTAAATCATTACTTGTAGGCTTAAAATATATGAATAGATTTATTATTATTAATATATATTATTTAAAACACAATTGTATGAAACGCCATACGTAAGTTTTTTATGATTTTTGCAGTCATGATTTTGAAACATTAAATTGGTTTCTCATTAAATATATTTATTTGCGTTTTATTATTCCATGATTCTTCCTGTTTCCTCGAGGTCCTTTCGTTTCTTTAGTCGTCTAGAAAAATAAATATTTTAACGAGAACATAGTAAATATCTTAAGTAATATTTAATTTAATCATACTCACTTGTAGGCTTTTGCTCGAGCTAGATAAACCACTGTTATATACAGTTGTAGGGTCTTCTGTAGTAGGAGATACATTATTATTTTGAAAATAGCGATTGTACGCCTTCTCATATGTTGCAGGCTGAAAATTAGTTTAGAATTGTTTATATCGTTTACAAAGGAAAAAATAAAATTTATAATTTATTGATTTAGATTTGATAGAGAAATTGTTTTGATGCTTATTTATTTCAATATAATAATTAAAATGTTGGATACTTATTGCACACGTTAGCAAACTTAATTTTTACTGAATAAATTTGCTAAATTGCACGAATATTTTAGAACTATTCATATGACCACCATAGCACAATTCAGATGATTGATAATTTTTTAAAATTATTTGACTTACATCATAGTCATATCCATCAGAGCTGCAGTCACTGAATAGATCGAACTCTGGTTTTTCCACAGGACAGTGCTTTTTTTTCACCATTCGCGATATATTCGATTTGAAAGGCATTTTCCACACTGGATCAGTATTCTATAGAAAATATTCACTAATTAATAAATTCAAATCACTCTGGGTTCACAAGATGTATTAATATATTTATACCTTCTGACTGTGGCTGGTGTCTTTGCTAGTAGTCTCAGATGTAGCTCGAACTGGTTCCGGGATTGATATCAGTGGCTCAATGCGGGAGACTCTCGCATTTTTCGCACATTTTAATTCTTCTATCTCTTTTTTTAGCTCAGTTACTTCCCGGTTTAAGACTTGGCAAATATCTTCAGAAGAATGGATATGTTTTTTAAGATCCAACTGAAAGTTATGAACAACATTGGAAAAACAAACAAAAATAAAATTAAGGTAGAATTTGAAAATATTGAATATACTAAAAACTCTAAAATTAAGGGTGCATATTGATCATTAGTGCTTACAATTTCATCACCAGATTTTTTCGACAAATTTTTCATTAAATTAACTTCATTCTTGAGAACCTGTTGACAAAAATTTATTTAAATAGAGTTGGGTTTTTTTAAATAACAGATACAAGGATTTTTCTAAAATGGTTTTCTCCCAAAAGTTATGTCCATTTAAAATCAATGACTGAAAGTCAAATTATCATTGCCAGTAAAAGAACGAGAAAAAAGTATCCAGATATGCAGTCTCTAGACAATTAATAATTTATGCAAATAGAAAGTGTCAAGTCACATCAATCTTTTTTAATAGTAAAAAAATGATTTTTCCCGTCATATTTGTGAGTTGGTTTGTCAATTTGTCTCTTTGTCACTAATATGAATCAAAGCCACATATATATAATATAATCCACATATATTACTACTGCAGATGAGATATTGTAAATATTATGTATACCACAAAACAAATTGGATTATCAAGTGTCGTATCTGATGTATACGATTTCTGGCTCATTACCTTTAGCAATATTTTTTTTAAAATTCAATTAATTAAATTTAAAAAAGTTATTATGGTATAATAAACTAAGACATTCTACAATACTTATAAAGATTACCTCAATCTTATTTTCCTTGGCTTCTAATTTCAGTTCATAGGATTCATTATTCTGTTTTGCGGCCACCTTCAGAGACTCCTCAAGCTTGGTCCTGATATCGGTGTTACTCTTGACCTCAGCCATGAGGGCCGTGACAGTGTCTAGCCGGGAGTTATTAACCTCATTGGATTCTTTCAACTGATGTTGTACAATTTGAAATTCATTTCTAAAATATACGAGAATGTTAATAAAATTTAGGAAATTTATAAACAAACTGACTGTTTTGTGCACTAACTACCTGTGACCAAATTAAATGAAGCTTGAGCCTGATAATTTGAACCATTTTTTATTATTTGTTTAATTGAACCGGAAAATTTTTGTTCAAGAATCATAGTTCAAAGCACCAAGCCCAAAAATAATCATTAACCTGAATGTTTTAAATTTGTCCTCCAGATCATTTTTGGTGTTTTGCAGTGCTTGTGTTTCATTATCTGCGTTAAGTCGCGCAACTTTTTCCATATTCAAGGAGTATTTTATCTGAGATAATTCATCATTTAACTGACGTGCTGCCTTCGTATTTTCTAATTTTGTTGTTTCCAAATATTTCTGGAGGTTTTCAAGTTGCTGTAAAGAAAGTTAATAATAATAGGAAGCTCCATTTTTACAATGGGGAAATAATTTTTTTTTGATAATCTGTTATAATGATTCTTGTCACATTCTATAATACCAAAGACATGCCATTTAAAAATCTATATATATAAAACACAAAAGATGTTTGTGTGTCCGTCATAGGCATTGAAACCATCCAACCGATGTACCCCAAACCGGTTTCATTTGATAAGCAATAATACAAAGAATCTTTGTGACTATTAAAACAATGCATTAAATACATTCGGTCTATTAATCAAGTCGATATTCGACATTTTCCATACAAAAATTTTCAACATTTCCAAAGTCGAGATCGTTCGTCGCAAAAAATTTGAAAAAAAACAATGTGAAGATCGCGCATAAAACAAAATCACTTTCTGTCATTCACAACAGAGAGTTTTATCATAGTGAGTTTGTCTGTTTATATATGGGAAAAAAAATATTAAACAAAAATATTCGTATTACAAGTTTCATATATGGATTATTATGCATATCGCATTATGATAAGAGCCTAACAATCCAATCACATTTTAAAATTCCGTGAAGTGTTTCATCAGTTCATTGTTGACATGTACGCCAAAATTGAAAGCGAGCGGCTTCTGTACATTCGTTTTAGCCAAAAGAAATTGCGTATCGAAGATTATATTCATTCGCGCGATGCAATTGCAATATTGCATATGCATGAGTATGCTCAAGATGCTTTGACGTAGGCATACAGGCGATTAAAGCAAAAACGGAGATTACCGTACGCTCATATTCTAATTAGGCTAATAAAAAAAATTGTTCCAACTCAAATCGATAGTGTTATTTATATCTGCTGAACTACCGAATCTACAAGAAGACGTTGTCTGCAAGAACATGATTCACGACCCATGCGGAGCATTGAATATGAACTCACCTTGGATGAAAGACAGCAAATGCATGAAAAGATATCCACGCGATTTGATTAATGAAACTCAAACTGGTGAGGATGGATATCCGAAATACAGCGACGAAAGCCAGAAGATGGAGGATTTACCAACACCATTAAAGTAAGAAACCTTGATATTGACATTGATATTGATATTGACAAGTACATATACAAATATGTAAACAGTAATGAAGTCGTCTGCTGAATTCTTGGTTTCAGTATTCACGAATGATATCCAACTGTTCAGTCCAATCTTGCTGTTCATTTAGAAAACGGTCAACGTGCTTATTTTAATGAAAAAAAAATGTCGAAGAACGAGGAGCACAGCTACAATAATTTTGCGAAAACATTTCTGTATAATGAAGTTCCAAAATAGAGTCAACTATCCAATAGAGATTTTTAACTCTTTGGAACCATCTGGAATGCCACCACACATCTTAACTTTAAAAGTTGGTTCACCATAGATGCTCATTCGCAACTTAGATCCACCTAAATTGTGCAACGGAACAAGACTTGCTGTTAAAAAACTATCGCCACATAGTTAATCGAAGCCACAATCAAAATCAAAGCCACAATCAAAATCAAAGCCGAAAAATCTTTGTTTACACACCTACCGAAAAAACTCAATATATTGTTTATCCGCTAGCATTAAGATAAAAAAGTTAATAAAAAACAAAATTTCCTTTTTTCAAATAAATAAAATAAATGTTTTTATTTTTTTAGCGTAGTAGAACACGCCGGGTATCCGCTAGTATATAATAAATAAAAATATTATTAGAGGCAAAATTTCAATTTTTTATATTAATTATTAGTTACTACAATCGACCAAGAGATTTTGCTATAAGATTGTGAATGTCAACCTGAGAATGTATCTTTAGGGTTATCTTTACTTATCTATTAGGCTCACGGTGCACCTGGAAATGTCCCTACAGTTTAATAATTATACCTTTAAGGTGAAACAAAGAATGAAAAGGTGTAATGACTATTTTTATATTTCTCACCTTTGTCAGCTCCTGGCATTTTTCTTGAAGAAATGCTTCATGTCTGGAAGCTTCTTGTTTTTCTGCCTTGAGTTGTTCTATCTCTTTATCGACAATCTACAAAATAACAACAGTAATCAAAGTATAAGCACAGCTTGGCTGTTATTGCTGATGGCTGCTCGCACTTAGGTAAGGAAACCAACCAATCAAACTGAAATAGTAAATTGTACTCATTTGTTTCTCAGTCAGTTTTGTTTGCTACAGTGAGCAAATTCATTTTACTTAAACTAAATAGGAATCATTTCTAGATGTTTGAAAAAATATGAATTGTGGACCAACAAAGACTGTTAGGTTGGTATTTATTACTTTCTTGGACTAAATTCCATATACTTTACTGTTGAAGGGTAAAAAATACTTTAACTTTAAAAATAAAATTATTAATATGTTAGTGTTTAAGCAGTATTAATATAATATTAGTTTACCCTCAAATCATTGATGACATCAACATGGTGTTTATTCTCATTTTCCAGTGTGTAAATCTGTTGCTTGAATTGTTTGTTGTCTAGGTTTAGAGCCTCCGTTGCCTCACACTGCTGAGCGAGGGTCAACTTTAAGTGATCAATGATATCAGCTTGTCGCTTAGTTTCATTTTCCAAAGTGAATATTTGCAGGCTTTGTTGATCTTTTTCTACTTTCACCATATTGAGAGTCTGCATTAACTGTGTATTCTCCTGGTTGAATTGCAGTATTCTTAAAATATATAACATTGTATATTTATAATAATAATCAAAAAATTATATATATGAAAGATTTTTAATGAATCTAAAGAACTTACTGCTTTTCATGATCCTGCATTAATTCTATATGTTTATCTTTAGCAATTTGTAATTTAGATAAGCAATCATTTAGCTGCTGTTCTTTCTGTTGAAAAATCCAATAATTAATAATATACAATTAAAAATAAAAAGTTACTTAGTTAGTTGGTTTGTATTTTAAAACATAGTATTTACTCAGTATTAATAAGTTTTAAATGAGGCGATACTAAAAAAATATATTTTAAAATAGAGAGTAACATTCAACCTCTTCAAGATTCATTAATGATTTCGCTGAGTTCATGTTTGCTTCATTTCTCTGCTGTTGTAAAGCCGTATTCAGTTTATTTTGATCAGAAATTTTGCATTTGAGCAATTCAATATTTTCTTCCATAACCTTTTTTGTTTGGACATATACTTCACTTTTTTCAATATTTAGGTTTTTTTCTGCAGCAACTAGAAAAACAAACCATAAATTAAATAATGAACTTCAATAAAAATTTCAAAATATCTTTATAAATTTTTTTACTGGTAAGTTAATAAATATAAAATACCATCTCATAGTTTTAAAAGCCATACAAAGACAAAAAGTAAAGATAGAATTTGTTAATGATTAATGGGATTTTTACCCTGATTTTGAAGCTGTTCTACGGTGCTGGAGTAGCGCTCTTCATTGGAGTTAATGATGTCTACAGCGCACTGATAGGAGTTATGCAAGGCAAGTCGGTCCGCTTCACAAGCCTTTAGTGTGGGGTGCAAATCTTCAATATGGTTCTCAAGAGTAGAACAAATGACTCGTGTAGTATTTACTCTAAAAATTGTTAAATCAATGATTTAATTAAATATTTTTGGAATTTAGATCCAGTATTTATATGACTTCAATTTGTATTTACTTTTTTTAGGAAATTAATGTCATAGAATACTTCAAAACATTATTTATGATGTAGACTTGCATTAGGTATAAATATAAAAAAAAGGATATATTTCATTAAATAAAAATAAATAAACTCACACATTTATCAGCTCCTCTCTTTGACGTAATTCGTTTCTAATCTCTCCTTTGAGACTTTCTATTTCCATTTGTTGTTGTATTATAGTTTTGTGTTGTTTTTCGTTTGAATCCTCAAGTTCATTAACTTTAAAATTAAGTTCATCTACCTTCATGTCATTTGCCACCTATATTTGATAACAACTTATATTCCTCTATCCAAAATGTACCAACATATAATGGAAAGACAATTTTGTTAGTCAACTAATTGTATCTTTATTCAAAATCTGTTGATATCATAACTTATCGATTGATTAAAATTTCAACTGTTATTTGATTTCTTTAAAATTGTAATTTTATTTAAAATTCAGTATTGAGCCACATTTATTGTTGAAATTTTTAATGCTTCGGTCTGGCACTGGGGCCATTTTCTAAGATTCCCTGAAGATACTTACATAAATTTTTGAAACATAAATTTAAAAAAAATGTAGCATACCACCCGAGAGCGCAGCATTTACAATTACAATGGTTGCCAAAACCTACAAATATATTGTAATTCAACTAATCAATTAATTTTAGAATGTGGTTTTGTTGTACCTTAACTTTAATGAGTTTAGTTCTTTCTTTTGATATCTTTGCTTGAAGTTGATGTGAATCATCATTTTCAAGTGCTCTTTTTCGTCCCAGCAAATGCATAGGAACATCATTATGTATTTTTAAAATGCTGGACTCTTCTGCCATAATTGCTTGAACTGAAAAAACCTAAATTAGTAAATAAAATACTTATATGAAAACTGTCATACTGAGTATTTAGGCAAACATTAAAACACCACACTTCTTATCATCACATTATAAGTTATGAAAAATAATGAAATGAAAATTCGACGACCATTTTGGAAAACATCCTATTTTTTTAAAATATATTTTCCAAAGCTTTAATATTATATATAATAGTGATTTCTTATAAAAAAAAAGTTATTACAATATTTATGTATTATAATACATTTTCAAGTATGTAAATAAATTTTATAACAAGATAAGTTGTTTTGAAAAGAAAAAATATTTTCCCATCACCATTTTGGAGCATTATTTTAAATGATCAACAATTTTTTAAGACTTGCCTTAATCAAACTTTCTATAAAATGCAGTTTTCGCGGTCCGTATTAACACAGATTCAATAATAATTTTGAAAATTATAAGCGATCCACAACTATTTTCCAACTATTATTTTTATGATTTCGAAGTCCGCCGGCTTTTCACTCCGTAGCATAACCAAGAGACATCAGCGAACGCATCCGTAGCTCAACCATAGTGAATGAGAAAGCGTAGCGATATGAAAATCTTTTATGACTATTAAATAAAATATTTCAAATGCTAACCGATAAAAAATACAGAATATTATATAAATACAACAACAACCAGTATTCAATTTAGACTGGAAATAAGATAACTATCTCAATTTGATTTACTTCAGTTTGACAGTTTTGAAATCAATACTACTTATAAAAAATCGAATTATTTTTGTTTATTTCGCTTATTTAGTTAAAATGAAAGACCACCATTGCCTACTGACTCCAATTGCCTACATCTCCCCTAAATACTGAAGGAAATATGATATTAATTTGATATACTGTTGTGTAATATATGTATACGTATATTTGTCATTGATATTTTTTAATTTAAAAATATATTACTATGAGGATTGGTTTTCAATTATTTTAAGCAAATGATTTATTAGTCTTATTATTTGTTTATATTATTTTTTCACCGAATAATATTTAGCAACACTGCATTCCCTGCTTTCTGAGGAGAGACGAAATCAGTTTGACGTTTATAAATGTCACGTGTGTTGTCGCTTGTCGGCCATCGTTTTCTAAAATGAAAAAGACATCAACAAATCCTTATTTATAATACTAATCATCAAACCAATTCAACATGAAGAATAAATCTTCAAATCATAAGTCTACCAACAGATTCAAGGTATATTTCGTTTGTAAATATTTTCAACATAACCGCAACTATTGTTTTGAACTTTTTGACATTTTGTGAGATTTGTTTATTCTTGGTTTTATTAAAGTTATGAATTAACATTGAAATTTCTCTCCATTCACACTATGTCCGATTTCATTTTTAGAGAAATCGCTTTTATTTTTAATATACAGTAAACATTTCAAAACTTTATAAACTCGAGTCATATTTTATTTTTTTACCTGTGGAAGGCATAGTAATGCACAAAGACATTCATTTGGTGATGATATTATCTAAAATAAATCAATTTCAATCCTGTCAAATAAAATTTGAGTTTGGTTATCCGTCTTTCCTTCAAAATCAATTGGATACTACTTTAACACAATTGAAATTTTTTGAGGTATCTTACTTATCTTATTTACAACATCCATTATTCATATTGATTATCTCTATTGTTTTGTGTTGACAGTTCACTACATTCGCTGATAGAGTAAATTCCATCGATGTTCGTCATGCGGCTATTTACCATATAGACCACATAAATACAGATACTCCCTTAGATAGTGAAACTTTTTTCTATAACGCAATACAAAAATGGAAAATCTTAAATTTGACAACGGAGTATACAACGTTCAGCAAGAAAGTGGAAAACATTGTGACACTTCCTCAGCTATTACACAGAAAAGAAGAAGTAGTTGCTTTGCTGCTCGAATATTTGGAGAGTGGGACCGTACTCACTTTGCAACCACTTTTAGAGTAAGTGTCAATGTTTTTTTTTATACCTACTTGTAAAAACATACTATATTTATATATTAATAAAACATTTATTATATTTCTTTCTAGAATTGTGGTTGTATTGGCAAAAGATTTACAAGAAGACTTTTATATTTACTTTCCTAAAATTTTGGATATGTTAATACGTCTCCTGAATACTAAAGAACCAGAGCAACTGGAATGGACTTTAATATGCTTAGCCTTCCTGTTCAAGTCATTGAGAGTATTCTTGAAGCGGGATGTTTTGATCATATTTGATGCAGTGCTCCCTCTTTTATCAGAATCCATGCCATGGTATATCAACAATTTTGCTGCAGAGAGTTTTGCTTTTGTTGCTCGTGATATAAAAGATAAGAAAAGATTTATTCAAATCTTGGTCAAGTCAGTTGAAAGTAGAAAAAATGTAAGTACTTAATTATCAATGATTATTTAACATTTTTATAATATAATGGTTATCAGGAATGTAATTTTTTTTGTTTTGAAGGAAGCCTACAGTAACACTTTTATTTTTCAGGGAATTGTAGGATGTGGACGATTGCTATTTGAGGTTGTCCGTGGAGTCGGTAATCAGTTTCATAGCTGTGCTCCATCATTTCTGACCCTTCTTTTTGAATCTTTGGAAGATAAATCATTAAACCAAGATACCATGTTCAAAATTCTCACTCAGACCATAAGTGACATGTTACAAATAGTGCACCCTCAAAATAATGCAGTGTTTTGGACTGTAATAACAGATGTAATCTATACCAAAATAAACACATACAAGAAAGACAAATCAAAGAACAGTTTGGAGCGTCTTCTCATGTTATTAGGCCAAGCGCTGGATCACAACAGTGGAAGTTTTATGACCGATCCTTTCCCTGTAGTCGCGTTGATTATTAAACTTCTAAATGTATCAGAAAGTGGATCTGATTATAAAATTCTTAAAATAACATTGAAGATTGGTGTTTTAGTTTTACTCTGTAAACATATTAATTTACCCCAAGAAGAATCAGTTTCTTTGGTAAAAATGTTCTTAAGCATCTCTTACCCTGATTTGGTCCTCAATTTTGTTGAAGAACTTGTAACTTATCCGTGCTTTGATATGATTATATTGCCACATTTCATTAATAATATAAAAAACTTTGATAGCAGTGTTATTCAAGTTTTAAGTAAAGTCTGCATAGCAAAATCTCCATTATGTAAAAGTGGTATCGATCTTTATTCATGGGTAAAATATCCTATTGATTTTGTAGGAAAAACAGAGAGTTTTACTCAAATTTTATTTGATAGGATTGAAAGTGACCTATCTGGGATCATATCTTCACCAGATGAATGTGTTTGTGCATTAATATGCCTTCCACATGTGAAAAATTTAAATATGACTCGAGTCCATGAAGTTTTGAAATGTCTATTGTCTGCATTATTAGGTCATATTAAAAATAAAAGCGATTTCTCAGAAAATGAAATCGGATATAGTGAGAATACAAAAAATAATCAAAATATACTCTTTTTGATGGCTATTGCAATGGAAACAACAGTTCATACCACAAATACAAGCAAATTAGAAGATTTCTTTTCAAAGGACATAGTTGATGTATTATTACCACATACAACAAATCCCCATCTTATTTGCTCACTCAGAATACTGGACTTGGTCTTAACAGTTGGTCAAAGAGAAAAGACCTTGGAATTATCTCTTCTAGAAAGAATTGATCCGACTCTAGCTAAAAACCTTACTTCACCATTTCATGAGGTAAGCTTATTTTTTGATTTCATTTCATAATTTTAAGCCTATTCTGTAATTTATCGCATAGAGTATAATTTATCGATATGTTCATTTTCAGGTCCGTCTATTGACAACTCATTTATATAGTCTATTTGAAGATGAAATTTCCAAGCAAAATAACGTTAAAGTGAATGAAGAAGGAAAAAAACGAAAAATTACAGACTCCTTATCACATAAGGAAAACTTTGAAATATTTTCTCTTTGTTATTCAATTGAATCTCTTCCAATTTCTGTGACAGATTATCGAGAACAGTTGATGAAAATATCAAGAATGACTTTTGGTTCAATACAATATAACTTGAGTGAAAATTATTTCTATAATACATTTGCATTGAAGTATGCTCTTGGATTATTGCATATAAATTTCAAACTTCTCTGGGAGCCACTGCAGGCATTTATTATATCATACTCTCAAGGCCTGACCATCAACCGTTTTTGGGAAGTGTTCTATCCTTGCTTACAGCAAGTAGTAAACCGTGTGAGAAAGGGCCTCACAGTCCCCGACGAGTCTCTCAGTTTTTCTGGCGAGTTAGACTTTTTACACAAAATATTTATTGATTACTACAATACCTCTAACAAACCAGAATTTTCTTCATACAGAATACGTTTATGGGAATTATTAAAACAAACACCCACCATAAGTGAAAATCGAAACAGAGATATTACTCCAATCTTTTTAGATTTCTTGAAAGTGGAATTTGAAAAACCTGCATTCGTAAATTTTGTTAAAGAAGGTGGCATTGATGACAGCCATATGGATAGTTCAATCAACACGGAGGATTTAGACTCTACTCAACATAACGAAGAATATAAATCAAGCATAAGTAAATCTACATACCAAACTTTGATAGCATGCCTTCAGGTCTACAGCAACATCCAAAATCCTAAAGCAATGTTTATGGAAGGAACTTTACGACACATTTATTTGGATTATCTGATGCACAAAAATCCTATTTTGCAGAAAATTGCTCTGGATTGCTTCTTGCAGTATAAAAATAAACATTTATCTCCATACAAGGAACATTTATACAACCTTGTAGATGGAAAAAAATTTAAAGATGAACTTCGTACCTTTAAAATTCAATCAGATGAAGAAGGAATTAGAGAAGAAGATAGAAGTGAATTGATTCCTATTCTCCTGCGTATTGTCTTTAGTAAAATGATAACTAATACCGGAGTAGACAAAAAGGGCGGAAGTCAGTTGCGTCGTTCACTGGTCATGCGATTTTTATCCGGATGTGAAGAGTCAGAACTACTGACATTCACTGGCATGGCATTCCGAATGTTTGGAGAGCTTTTAGATCTGGAAGCAAAGTATCTTGTGGAAAAGGCAACAGAACGCTTAGCTCAAGATTCAGCCATGTCACCTCGCCGTCTCATAGGAGCTCTTCAGTTGGTGGAGGCCATGCGTGCTCAGCTGTCCAAGGAAGGTCGAGATCAACTTTTACGGCGACTGCTTCATGTGGTACTGTGTGTTGCAGCTGAGACCAATGCAACGTTACAACTTAAGGACCAACTTAAGATAGGCTATGTGAGCATAATGAAAGATATCCGAAACCGTTGTATTCTGAGTGTTTCTGTATTTTTCCAACAGTTTGATAAGTTCGACTGGTGTTTTCAAAAAGATGTTTTGCCAATATTTGATACGTTAATTTGGCCTATTGTTGAAAAGCTTCCAATAGAAGGTATTCATAGTCCGACACCTCTGCTGAAACTATTTAATATATGGAGTCAAGTTCCTCGATACCACACATTTTTCAGTGTATGCCTCCAATCTGATGTTTCAATTACTCCACTGCCATTTTACTTTAGACTTATGAGCGCAAATAAGATTCACCACTCTGTTGTCGAAATGTCAATGCAAATTTTGGAAAGGTTATTGACGATGGACTTGGAAGAAGGAGAACAGTTTGTGGATATTCCTCAAAGTAATACTATCTCCCTGGAGAATGATAAAATAGGTTCTTTGAAACTCAGTGAGAAATTAAATTACGGAAGCAGTATTCTCATACCTCACATACCAGCAGTTGTCAATATATTGAATAGCAAGCTAACAAATGTTAATCCAAAAAGAATACAAAAACGTGAGCTTGTCATTCTATCCAGAGTGACTGAGTTAGTCTGTGATCCAGAAATTGTGAGCAATTTGCTTAAATTTTCATTGCCGATTCTTATTCACCGTGTAGGCCAGGGTGCTGTTGAAGATACTCTAGAAGCATCAATTATGGCTCTGATCAGTTTGCTCGATAAAGCTACTAATTCTGAGGATTATGTTAAGCTAATTACACCGCTTTTTAGCAAAGTAAAGCCAGCTGGTCCCAGGAAATCTTTATGCACAGTATTGCAAGTTTTAGCAGCCAATGGAGCCTCTCAAGATATGGCCACGATTGTTTCCGACATGAATGCATCTGATGAAAAATGGTTGGAGCAACCAGATTTTGATAGACGACTTGGCGCTTTCAAGAAAATATACGATTTGGTTGATAGAAACCTCGTTGATGTTGAACTTGGTTCATTGATAATTCACAATTGCTTTTTTACTCTCCATCATGAAGGTGATCTATCTCTCAGAAACAGTGCATCTTCTTGCTTACTCAAAATCGTTCCAATGCTAGCAACACGCTTTAAAGATTCTCCTGGTAGAGATTATCTAATGCGGGATACTGTTCTGCTGCTGATAAGAAATAGCCTTAAAGGAAATGTGGAAACATTGAAAATGGACGCCATTTCACTTTTGGGAGAATTGGTTAGGGAATGTTCAGATTTTTACATTACATTAAAAGAGTTGTATCCGTTGAGCAGTAAATCTAATAAGGAAATAGATTTCTTTGAAAACTTGCAACATTTGCAATTTCATAGGAAGATACGAGCATTGAAGAGATTCTGTACAATGGTAACAGAGTCTCCCCAGGTTCCCGGATACAAAACATTAACCCAGTTTATTATTCCTCTCGCAACGCAGTTTATATGCTCAGAAAAATATACTCCAAAATATGCCCTAGTGGATGCTGCTATTGAGACTGTCGGAGCTGTCTGTCATCTTCTGCCTTGGCGTCAGTACGAGGCAATGTTAAAATTCTATGTTGGAAAACTCCAAGCCTCAACAGATTACCAGAAGCAATTAATAAAGCTTGTATCATCTATTCTGGATTCATTTCACTTCGATCTTTCAAAAATTGATGCGGAGATGCCTGTTATTCAGGATATTAAAAAAATAGTACCAACTGCTGTACCTGAAAAAGAAGAAGAGGGAATTGAAGATGTAATGGACTCTGATATGCCTGAGGAAGAAGAGACTTGTGAAGTATCAGGTACTCTTCCTTGGGATAGAGTTTATATTTTATCTCCGTCCACCGCCAAAAGAGTTGTGGCTACTATAATGGAAATTTTAGCTCGCCTTGATTGGTAAGTAGTAATTAATAACCGTCTTTTTGTACTTGATAATTGGGATATTCATTGAATTTAATTAAACTTTAATCTTGTCTCTAGGAGCTCTTCACGAATTTCTGAACATGAATCTTCACACAAGAGTGTTAGGAAGGCACCGGGCTCACGTAGGGAGGCTGAAGAAAAACTGAAACTCCCCATGGCTTTGGCCGTTGTCAAACTTTTACAAAAACTTCCTGAGCCTATGCTAACCAACAATATTCTGAGGTAAGTATTCCTATTAAAGCATTATTAAAAATATTTTGGAAATTAGATTTTTTTCTCTACAATAATGTGATGTTTTAGTGTCCTCATAAAAGTTTGTAACTTTTTAAAATCTCCCATGGTCGGTGTTCGTTCTTCAGCAAGAGAGATCTTATCCAAGATAATGTTAGCTGTGGGTACTTCACAACTTGGTACTTTGCTCAGTCATCTCAGTGCCTTACTGACCAGAGGTATCCATGTTCACGTCCTTATTTCTACCGTTCATATGATTCTCATTACACTTAAGGAGAGTTTCAGTCCGGGAGAAATGGACTGTCACATGGAAAATGTAATGAAAGTGTGTTTGAATGATTTATTCGGAAAAGCATCTGAAGAGAAAGAGGTAATTAAACTGGGCAACAAAGCTCCGGAGGCCAAACCTAGCATGAAAAGTTTCTCAACTTTAAGAATAATTGCTCAAAATGTCAGTGAAAGATGTTTCACAAATTTGGTTAAGCCATTTAAGGACATAGCTGAAAAATCCCATTCTAAAAGAACTGTCTTGAAAGTTCAAAGCGCACTTCAAAATATATCTATTGGCTTAGCTGAAAATAAAAATACCTCTATTGAAGGATTGTTGGTCTTCATTAATGAAATTTTATCAGATAATATTGAGAAATTGCAATGTGGAGCCAAAAAACGAAAAGCGGAGGTAATAGAAACAGAGCGAGCAAAACTACTCAAAACTAGTTGCTTGATAATCACACCGAGTCAAAAGGGAAGAAAAGGAACATCATTAAAAGTCATTCATAATTCCGCCCAAGCAAATGCTCACGTCATAACGGAGTTTTGTTTAAACTTACTTTACACTGTGTTGCAAAAGGACAACATTGCTGATGAAGAATTAAAGGTATTGATTGACCGGCTGGTACCGTTTGTCCTGGAAGCGTTGAAAAGCTCCCAGGTCAAAGTGGCCACTCTCGCTCTCAAGTGCATTACATCCTTGTGGGCAAAGAAATTACAGCTTCCTACATTAAAAGCTCAAATTCTGAACGCTACCACTTTTGTGTTCAAAATATTGCACAAATATGCCACTTCAGGTCTCAGCAAAAAAGACGACAACTTCCATTTGGTGGCAAATGCTTTTAAGGTCAGTGATATTTATATATTTAAACGATACCTAATAATTTTTTGTTTTTTTCAACATTGATCATGTTATATGTTCATGGTTATAATTTTCTTTTTTTCGTAAGGCGGTGACTGCTCTCATCCGGGAAGTAAAGTACCATACAATAACCTCTGATGAGATGAAAGCACTTTTATTGTATGCCGAGCACGACATCCACGATTCGGAAAGACAAGCCACTGCATTTTCGCTTCTTAAAGCCATTGTGAACGCTAAGTACAAAATTCAAGAAATACACGAAATAATGAAAAAAGTATCTGAAATTAGTATTATTAGTGAATCGGCGAGAAGCAGGTGAGTTTAAAAAAATAAAAATTGATTTGAAAAAATATATGTGATATGTAAATTAATAAAATAATATGAATTTTCTTTATAGGGAGGAATCTAGGTATGTTATGATTAATTTCATAATGAATTATCCGTTAAATAAAAAGCTAGGAAATCACATCCAGTTCTATATATCTCAATTAGACTTCGAACTAGAACACGGAAGGAAATCTGCTATTTATATGTTACAAGCTTTAGTTGAAAAGTTTGCTGTGGTAAGATTTTTTTTGTTTCATTTGAATAATTTTACGTTATATATTATAGTGAGTATACACATACTGATAATTAATTTTCTCTCACAGGAAACATTGGATGACCATGCAACAATAATATACGTTTCCTTGGGAGGCAGGCTGATTAACGAATCTTCTACTGAATGTCGAATTCTAATAGCAGAATGTTTGGAGCAATTACTCAATCACACCAGTCCTAAAAAAAGGAGCGAATTATTCAATATAAACATAGCTCTGCTTCAAGATGCCAAGGTTAGGATCTTTATTGATTTCAAAACAATCAAATCATTAAAACAAATATTAAATATGTTCATTTTATTTTAGCCGGTTCACACTGAAATGGCAGCTCAACTATGCATCCGATTCGTGAATGTGGAAAAGCACAACTTCAAAAGTAGACTAGATGTCTTACTTCCTGTGCTCACAGACCAAATGTACGGATCCAGCAAAAACATAGGCCGATTTGTCCGACTGTGTCCAGACAATATTTCAAACACAATGTGTGATCCTAAAACAGATAACAGCTACATACAAGTTTTGAATCTATTAAATAAACTCAGCGAATCTTATCCCATTATTTTCACTGATCTTAAATATCAAAAACTAACTGATGATATTGCGGCTCAGTGCCAAAGTCTCTTGGGACACTCACACTCTTGGGTGAGATACAACGCTGCCAATTATTTGGTATCGTTCCTAGGTTCTATAAAACCTTCCGACTTTGCTAAAATTGTGAACAGATTAGAAGAATCTGAAAGAGTGGTTCTACATTCCATAGACTCCTTGAAGTCATTAACGTTAGACCTGTGCTCACAGTTTATACCTGGCGGTATTACTCAAGATTTAGCAGACGTGGTAAGTTACCGAATGTCGATTTCCATGATGTAGGATAATTTCATTGAATATTTTGTGTACAGCATTTTTAACTTTTAAGGTATGCAAAAATTTACTACACCTTCTAAACATTGCAAGTAATATATCTGATGTACAAGAAGCTGTGAAGCAGGACGAGGACAGTATTAGTGAATTTTGGATAGTCAACAAATTAAAATCTGCCATAAATGCTGAAGTCACTAAATCCCCTGGAACTACCACAGTGGTAATTTTTTAAAATAAATACATAGCAATATTTAAAACTTAAGCAGGACACTTTATTAATATGGCATTTTATTGTAGAGGATGAGTATATTTAGAATGTTAGAGGAGTTATTAGATAACACGAGTAAAGAAAAGTGTTTCTCCGTTATGAGAATGCTGATGACAAGCTTAGTTCGAGAAATGACGAAAACTGATCCAAATTTCGAAGAACTCAAAAATCAAGCTGATAAAATTGGTTCAAAAATGAATGAAATCTTAGGAGATATCGAGTATAATGAACTTCTCGTTAAAGTCCAAACCAAGCTTAGTGCCAAGAGAAAAGACAGGAAGCAGGTGAGTTTTTCGTGATTTTATTATTTTTGTTTTGGGTTAGTATGTGTCAAGCAAAATTATTTTATATGGCTATCATATTTTCAGAAACTTGCTCAAGACAAAATAAGTAATCCAGAAAAGGCGGCCAAAAGAAAACTTGTCATGAAGGAAAAGAAACGGGATTACAAACGAAAAAAATTAGACATAGTCAAAGGCAGAGCTCCGAGACCAAAACATGTCAAGAGTGGATTTGATGAACGGTGATTATGAATTGGCCGGATTGAACTAAATGAATATGAATTAATATTTTGAATTTATTAATAATTGAGAAATTATTTTGGTTATTCTAGTCTTTAGGGTTATTTATATTAAAAATAGCTAATTTTGACATAGCACTATCGTTGCACTAGGAACAGGCAAACTTAACATTGTGAATATTATTATAGTTTATTGTCAAACTGTAATTATAAACTAAAATTTTATATTAAAATAAAATAAACATTTCAATATTATCTCTTTAATTAATGTATACACATATATAAATTTGAATGAATCAAAATCAATTAGGCCAAATAATATTATAATATTGCAAAAAGAGTATTGATTGAGATTATGTAGTATTGAATATGGTTTGCCATTTACAAATAGTTTCTGTGAAGATTTGGGAGGATGCACGAGTATAAGAAATAAAGTACCACTGAAATTCTCCCAAATAAAAGATAAAATTGTTTTTAAAAGATTTATTGAATAGAACAGAATTGTAAAGTACATGCAACAATCACCGAGAGAATTGTTGCTTCATGGAAGTAAAAAAAATATACATAGGATCGCTAATTATATATTATTTTTATGAGCCAGAAATAGAGACCGCAGGCAACAATTGACCTTAGACTTCAAATCTTGGAGGATTTAATAAAACCTCAGATTGTGAAATAATATCAAAATGCCTCATCGGTTATTAAATACATCGTTAAAACTAGAAAATATTTTGAAGAAAAAGCCTATTATTAATTTTAAGTATTTGTCTAGCGATTTAATTCTACGGCTAACGTAAAAAGTATTGATATTCTTTCAAAACAGTAGAGATAGTTGTGGGAAAAGCCACCCAAGGGCTTTGAAAAATACTTCAAGCCGAAAGATGCTCAAACACAGCTGCCTTCTTAACCGGCGTTTGTTTGGACTTAACGCCGGTAAAGATGGTGGAAAAAGGAATATACGGTGACAGAGGACATAAAGAAAGATGGATGTTATTTGGGGTTCTCGGAACGACTGCTTTATCGGCTTCCATAGTGTTTGAGCAAATACGTTATAAGTAAATAACTTGGAAAGAGTTTTGCAATAAAAAGGCACTGTAGAGAAACTAGAAGTCATTAATAAAAAGTGGGTTTGGGTTGGATTACAGCCGGGAAGCTCTATGGAAAACAGGATACAATGGTTTAACATTGGCAGCGTGGATTTCTTTGAACCGAACTTAAAGAATAACCAAATAGAATTCAATATAGATCCTCCCAATTTTTTACCAGTAAATTATAAGACAGAGCTAGAGGCCTCTAGCCTGAGAGGTATGATTCGGTTCATCATCGGTTTATTGATAAACATGATGAAACGCTCTTCTGCTGTGATGGGAGGTGGCGGGCGTAAAGGAGGGGATCTCTTCGAAGGCGTCACGGAATCTACTGGAAAAATCATCAACCCTGCGGATATTGGAGCACGCTTCAAAGACTTAGCTGGCTGTGAAGAGGTCAAAATAGAGATCCTGGAGTTTGTCAATTTTCTCAAAAATCCCCAACAGTACCTGGACCTGGGTGCTAAAATCCCCAAAGGTGACATGCTCACAGGCCCACCCAGAACTGGCAAAACACTACTTGCCAAGGCCATTGCAGGAGAAGTTAATGTACCCTGCTTAAGTGTGTCAGGCTCAGAATTCCTGGAAATGTTTGTTGGTGTATGTGATATGTTCGCTACTGCTTGCAAACATGCACTCTGCATCCTATTTATAGATGAGATCGATGCTATTGGGTGTAAGCGAGGCGGTCCCATTGGCGGCCACTCTGAATGAGAAAATACTCTCAATCAGATACTTGTCGAGATGGACGGGCTTAATACTGTTACCAACGTAGTTGTTTTGGCTGCCACTAATCAAGTTGATATCTAAGATATGGCACTGATGCGCCCTGGTAGATTCGATCGCCAGACCTTCGTACCTGCACCTGATATCAAGACCAGAACCTCTATACTTAAGGTTAATTTGGCATTGCTCAAGAAAAGTCTTGACAAGGACAACTTGGATAGAAAGATTGCCCTGACACCGGGCTTCACGAGCGCTGATATCGCCAATGTTTGCAATGAAGCAGCTCTCATTGCAGCTCGAGATCTGCTTACAGACATCACCATGAAAAGTTTCGAACGTGCTTTAGACCTTACCTTACAGTACCTTCCCAAGGAGCAATATTTATACAGTAAGGAACAGCTGCTCGATAGGAAGTGCATGAACCTGGGAGGCCGTGTTAGTGAGGAAATATGTTGTCAGAAGATAACCACCCAAGATGACCTTCATAAAATGACCCAGAGTGTATATGCTCAAATTTTTCACTATGAAATAAATGAAAAAGTAGGAAATGTCTCGTTCAACATGCTGCAGGTCGGGCGAAATGGTTCTTCTAAACTTATTTTGAAAAGACTGCAGAATTGATGGATTCTGAGGTCAGGACGTTAATTAACAAAGCTCACATGCACACTGCAGTGCTACTCAACTGTCACAGTGACAATGCGACTAATGTGGCAGAATGATTATTTGAATGGGAAATTCTCAGAAGAGACGACATGATCGAATTGCTTGGCAAAAAACCTTTCCCTGAAAAATCTACCTACACAAAATTCGTCGAAGGAACCGGTTCATTGGAAGAAGACACAACTCTCCCAGAAGGCTTGAAAGACTGGAATAAAGATAACGAAGCACAAAAAATTAAGTCAACTGAATCTTCAAGAGATCCTAAAAATTCGTTAATCAGCCTGTCTCCCAAGGAAACGTATATTATTGTTGCATGGTCATCCAATGTTTCCTGTGAAAGAGAATTAATTATTAATATGTGTGTACTCACTATAATATATATCGTAAAATTATTCAAATGAAACAAAATAATCTTACCACAGCGAACTTTTCAAGGTAGCCATCATTTTAGCCAAGTCGACCTTGTCAAGACTTGTCTTGAGCTGTGCCAATTTTGCCTTAAGTAAAGAGGCTCTGCTCTTGATATCGGGTGCCGGTACGAAGATCTGACGACCGAATCTACCACGGCGCATAAGTGCTGCATCTTAGATATCAACTCGATTAGTGGCAGCCAAAACAACTACGTTGGTAGCAGTATTAAACTCATCCATCTCGACAAATAGCTGATTGAGAGTATTTTCTCGTTCAGAGTGGTCGCTAACGGAACCGCCTCGTTTACGACCAATAGCCTCGATCTCATCTATAAATAGGATGCAGGGTGCATGTTTGCGAGCAGTAGCGAACATATCACACACACCAACAAACATTTCCAGGAACTCTGAGCCTGACACACTTATGAAGGGTACATTAACTTTTCCTGCAGTGGCCTTGGCAAGTGTTTTGCCAGTTCTGGGTGGGCCTGTGAGCATGGCACCTTTGGGGATTTTAGCACCCAGGTCCAGGTACTGTTGGGGGTTTTCGAGAAAATTGACAAACTCCATGATCTCTATTTTGACCTCTTCACACCCAGCTACTTCTTTGAAGTGAACTCCAATATCCGCAGGGTTGATGAGTTTTCCAGTAGATTCCGTGACGCCTTCGAAGAGATCCCCTCCTGTGCGCTCACCATCTCCCATCACAGCAGAAGAGTGTTTCATCAAGTATATCAAAAAACCGATGATGAGCAGAGTGAGGATCATGCCTCTCAGGCTGGAGGCCTTTAGCCCTGTCTTATAATTTACTGGTACAAAATAGGGGGGATCTATATTGAATTCTTTTTGTTTATTCTCTATGTTCCGTTCAAAGGAATCCATGCTGCCATTATTAAACCATTGCATCTTGTTTTCCATAGAGCTTCCCGGCTGCAATCTAACACAAACCCGCGTTTTATTAATGACTTCTAGTTTCTCTACAGTGCCTTTTTGTAAGTGAGTATTGCAAAACTCTTTCCAAGTTATTTCCTTATAACGTACTTGCACAAACACTTTGGAAGCCAGGAGAGCAGTCGTTCTGAGAGCCCCAAATAACATCCATCTTTCTATATGTCCTCCGTCACCGTATTTTCCTTTTCCACCGTCTTTACCGGCGTTAGGTCCAAACAAACGTCGGCTAAGAAGGCGGTGGTGTTTGAGCTTCTTTCGGCTTAAAGAATTTTTCAAAGCCGTTGGGTGGCTTTACACACAACCATCTCCACTATTTTGAAAGAATATCAATACTTTTTGCGTTAGCTGTAGAATTAAATCTTTTGCTAGACAAATACTTTAAATACATAATAGGCTTTTTTTTCTAAATATTTTCTAGTTTTAACCATGTATTTAATAACCGATGAGGCATTTTGATATTATTTCACAATCTGAGGTTTTATTCTATTGAATCTTCCAAAATTTGAAGTCTAAGCTCAATTGTTCTGTCTGGGTTCTGGCTCATAAGGATAATATTATATAAAAATAATATATAATTAGCATGATAATATTTTACATATTCATATAGAAAAAACTAAAAGGTTACAATAAATTACACTTTATTAATAAACTTGATGAGGGAAAAAAATATTGTTTTTATCAAATTATTTAATATTCAAATTTAAAAACAATATGGTAGGGGAGATGTAGGCAATTGGAGTCAGTAAGGAATGGTGGTCACCCCATTTTAACAAAAACCAAACGAGAGAGGGCGATGTTTTTGAAGCCAATCGCTACCTGTGCACAGGTAGGGTACCCTGACGACGCCTCACTTAGTTTTTGCTACCTACCCGTTACAGAAAAAAATGATTTTGCTCCCTTCTGACCTAATTTTTCGAGCGGACAAATCTGAAGGTAAGGCTCAAACTACTTGGTGCTTCTTTCTATGCTTTTGATATGCAATGACCATAGAATATTAGATCGTGATTTAAAACACAGTTTACCATTATAGCTTCATGAAAAAAACCATTTTAGCCATCATGCTAAACCTTCTGCAGACGAACTGGTTCTATTGATACTGGATATGCAAGCCATATTGCACTGGCCAGCATTGCAAGAAAAACCATATTCACATGCTATCCCTACTGCCCCATACCTCTCATAGCATGCAGCCATTGGATGTGTCCTTTTTTGGAGAGCCGTCTTCCAGGAAGGATATCTCCATATGATATAGTGATGTATGAAATTATGTAGTGTTGAATCTGGTATGCCATTTACAAATAGTTTCTATTAAGATTTAGCAGGAGTGTAAAAAATAAAGTACCACTGAAATTCTCACAAATAAAAGATAAAATTGTTTTTTAAGGATTTATTGACTAGAACAGAATTGTAAAGTACATGCAACAATCACCGAGAGAACTGTTGCTTTTTGGAAGTAAAAAAAAAAAAAAACAGGATCGCATACAGAACCGAATATGAGGAAGATCATTGGAAGTTAGTAATCCAAGACCATTTTTATTTATTACTACCGGTTCCAGGCAATGCTGAGGTACTACTTGCGGAAGTCCAAGACCCTGAAGTAACTAATCTGGATCATTATAATTGTATCTGTAGTGTGTGCAATTTATATGACAGTAGATATTACACATACAAATTTAGTTCTCAGTATCTACAATATGGACCTTAGAAAATTGAAAACAAATTTATGTGATTAAGCACATTTTTTCATACATTGAAAACAATTAAAGAAAACTCTCAGAAAATATCATCGTGACTTGTGAGGGATTCGAACCCACATCCCCAAGCTTTCATGGCCGGTGCATTTATCCAACTATGCTAACGAGTCACTGCAATTTAGTGAGAATTTTTAATAATCATATTCTACATATGAACTAATATGCTCGGGCTAATCAATATATAAATGTGCTTAATCACATAAATATACTAATACCTGCATGGGTAAATAAAAACGCATTCTGATTGACATTAATCGAAAACAAATTGTAATTACTGTAAATTTACTATATTTTAATTAATTCTAATAAATTTACTATTACTAAGTTTTATAAATTATTTAATTGGGATTTTGAAGCTGTTCTACGGTGCTGGAGTAGTGCTCTTCATTGGGGTTAATGATGTCTACAACGCACTGGTAGGAGTTATGCAAGGCAAGTCGGTCCGCTTCACAAGCCGTTAGTGTGGGATGCAAATCTTCAATATGGTTCTCAAGAGTAGAACAAATGACTCGTGTAGTATTTACCCTAAAAATTGTTACATCAATGATTTATTTTTGGAATTAAGACCCAGTATTAAAATGACTTCAATTTACAAATATATTGTAATTCAACTTTAATTTTAGAATGCGGATTTGTTGTACCTTAACTTTAATGAGTTTAGTTCTCTCTTTTGATATCTTTGCTTGAAGTTGATGTGAATCATCATTTTCAAGTGCTCTTTTTCATCCCAGAAAATGTATAGGAACATCATTATGTATTTTTAAAATGCTTGACTCTTCTGCCATAATTGCTTGAACTAAAAAATCCTAAATTAGTAAATAAAGTACTTATATGAAAACTGTTATACTGTGTATTCAGGCAAATATTAAAAAACCAAGCTTCTTATCACATTATATGTCATAAAAAATAATAATATGAAAATTCGACAACCATTTTGGAAAACATCCTATTTTTAAAAATATATTTTCCAAAACTTTAATATAATTTATAATAGTAATTTCTTACAGAAAAAAAAGGTATTACAATATTTATATATAATAATACATTTTCAAGTAAATAAATTGGAAAGTTTTGAAAAGAAAACATATTTTCCCATCACCATTTTGGAGTATTATTTATATCAACAATTTTCAAGACTTACCTAAATAAAATTATCTATAAAATACAGTTTTCGCGATCCGTAATAATACAGATTCAATAATAATTTTGAAAACTATAAGCGATCCACAACTATTTTCCAATTATTATTTTTATGATTTCGAAGTCCGCCGGCTTTTCACTCCGTAGCATAAACAAGAGACATCAGCGAACGCAGCCGTAGCTCAACCATAGTGAATGAGAAAGCGTAGCGATATGAAAATCTTTTATGACTATTAAATAAAATATTTTAAATGCTAACCGTTAAAAAATACAGAATATTATATAAATACAACACCAAGCAGTATTCAATTTAGACTAGAAATGTAATAACTATCTCAATTTGATTTATTTCACTTTGACAGTTTTAAAATTAATTTACTATTTGCATCGGACCACTACTTATAAAAATTCAATTTCTTTTTGTTTATTTCGCTTATTTAGTAAAATTAATTTTTTTTTGGCCAAATATGATTTTTTTAAATAAGTGAATTAAGAATTAACTATTTTTATGCATTTTTTTAAAAATATATTTTTTGGTCTTATTCAATTTTACTATATTATGATAGAAAACAAACAAACTATCAACTACTGAGTGATTATATTATAATGAATTACTCGACTTTTCAATCATTAAATCATATATTCAAAGGAATTGATTTTGATGAATAATCGATTATTTTATCACGTATGTGTCCGATTATTCCCATCACTCTTATTGACATCATGAAATGACAGCTTTTTTGACATTTGACATCTTTATAAGTTAAGTGTTGAATTTAAGCCGAGACTAACCTTTTTATTCACTCTACAGATTGTAATGTAACAAAAATTCACCATGGAGAGAAAAGCTGATATCGAGTCGAAATTGGAAAAGGTAAAATAATTACTTCTACAAGATACTTTTAATTAAATTTTATTCTTATTACTTAATATATTGCTCTAAAGTTATAAATATTTATTCAAAGTATGTTTGTAAATATTGATAGTATAAACGTAGATTGGAGACCAATATATATATATATATATATAATTTTATTAATATTCTATAAACATAGCTATAAATGTAATGAATTTTAGGAGGTGTCTAATTTAAATCTTCTTAAAGAACGTGTTAACAAAAGCTCTCAACTAACTTCTTCCATTGTGGGTATTTTGGATTCATTTGAGCACCGATTGGCAAAATTAGAACAAACGATTTTGCCTGTTTACAATGACACCGCTCATCTTCAACGAAGACAACAAAGTATCCTTTCACATAATGTACAACTTATGTTCTAAAATAATGTTTTCTATTTTTAAGGTGCTTTTAGATTTTTATAAAATGAATATTGGTTAGCTTAACAACAAATTTACATAGATTTGACCGGTTCTTGAAACAGAAAAGGATAACAGTACAATCTGATTTCATTAGGGTTTTTACAGTTTAAAAGTCTAATTTTGGTATCCACTGCCAAGAATTGGATGATCGATACTGATATTATTATTTCTATTCATAAGTAATTTTTAGCCTTAGGAATATTTTTTTCCTTATATATGTATATTTAAGATATGGAAAGAACTCTTCAGTCCTTGGATCATGTCATAAGTTATTATTTTGTGACTCATGAAGTCTCAGACGTTGTTAATGCGGGACCTTCTGGAAATGGATTGTCGAATTTCTTACAGGCAAGTCAACTCATATATCGTATTGAATGAATTAATTTAAAAGCTTATTCATAATTTTGATTAAAATACCAATGGGGTATCTTTTATTTCTGATTTCAATTTTATTTAAAATGAGTCCTGTAGTTTTATGATATTTTCAAGTTAGTTATGAAAAGTGCTCTTTTAAAAAAAAACAGTAATACTGTCAATAAATAATTAATTTTAATTGAAATAAGTATGGAGTTTTTTTAAATACAAAGTTAATAAAGTATAAAAAAAATCAAAATCTGCTTCTTTTAATTGTAGCTTTTTTTTCAGGCTATGAACAAACTTTCTGAAGCTCAAGTTTATTTTAATAAGAACAATCCGCAAAGTGTAGAACTGGAAAATGTGGTAAGTATTAAATGGAAAAGTACATTTGTGTGAAAAAAAATGGTCATTAAAATTGATTCTGACAACCTAAGTTTTTATTTTTTATTTTCGAAATATCCTTTTTACCATATGCAGTGACAAAAATGAATCATAATTAGATATATACAGAAAATATATCAAATGATTTAAATACATATTGATTACTCAGTTAGATGACTGAAACAAATTGTTACTCCACATGTTTTTTAGAAATGTAGATATGATATTGAGGTGTAGATTTCATGAAAATATAATATATCTAATTATTTTGAAATCGCAATTATTAAATCAAATTCAAGAGAAAAATATTTGAGGGGTTATTACATACAAATTTAAAAAAATGTTACCTTTTCAGAATACACTATACTTGACTGGTACTTCCAAACTGGAAGGTGAACTGAAAGATTTATTGGTGAAACACAGCAAACCTATTTTACCAATACTCTTATTGGACCTCATCGCAATGGAAGAAGGTTAGCAATTCTAATATCAACAATACCTTTAGTTCCTCTTTTTCTATCTGGTTATTTCAGGATTCAGTTACAATAGCGCGCAAAAAGATGATATTGCTAACTGTATATGCTCATATTCTGAATTAGAATAGAATGATCAGCTCAGCTGTCTCGTGTATTAGCCAGTATTATTATTTTACAGATTCCAGTGTAGAGAGCGCCCCCCCCAGCTTAGGAATGCCCATACCAGCTTTGGAAGACTTGCGCTCCATGTGCCAGTGGCTCAATAACGCCGGAAGAGATTCCTACACGTCCCTCCTCGGCTCTGTCCGAGGGGCCGTTGTCTATAAGTCTCTAGTTGCTTTGAAGGAGCATCAACGAACAAGCAGTGGAAGTAGCATGCAAAGATCCTACGTGGCTCACTCTCCTATGCCGGTAAGTAAATAAACGTGCACATGCTTCTATACCCCTGGCAATCACTGCCTTTCTCTCTTAACAACTTCTCACTTGCATGTTTATAATTTACGAAACTTTACTCTGTTTGAAAATGGTATTTTCACTAATTTTATATTTGTTGTTAAATATGTTTGTAATCCTTTTTTTTTCTTTCAAATCTGCAAATGTACATTTTAAAAATTATTTTATTTTATTTATAAAAATTTTCAACATGTACTTATAATGTTTAAAAAAAAATTTACAATATAATTTATTTTTTATTCTTTTTTAGAGATCGAAACTTATTCACAGAACTGAAAGCACAGCTCGCAAAACATCAAGCAGAATTCATAAAGCGTAAGAATATAGTTAATATTTGAATATTTAATAATATGTAAAAATTTGAAAAATTCTTATGGAAAATGTTTTTAACTTTATAGTTTGGAGAAACGTGCCAACAAAATGTTTTTGAAAGCTTCACAAACACTAGAACATTCCACTGGACTGACACTCGGCCCTAGGAGGAGTACCTCCCATACAGGTAATGAAAATTTACAATAAAACAATACAATAAAATACAAAAATACAATAAAATGTACAAATAGTACAATAAAACATTTTTCAGCTGTATCTATTAGGCATATTTTGTTTGCAATAAAAATTTATATCTCGCATATCTTTAGATTTTGTAAGTTAAACACCAGATTACAAATCATTTACTATATATATGTAAGTTATTTATATATATATATAAATGTCATCACCGAAAACTATTTTGCTTTCACATTTGTTTATTACATGAATTTTATTTGTTTTTGATTCTATCAGATGGTGGATGATTATTAAAATTTAAAGAAACAATCATATGACAAAATTTAAATTTTAGATGGCGACGACTGGGCTGGGGGTGCTGAGGCTGAGATGGAGCAGTACCTGGAGCTGGTCATGGGACTGCACCGGCTCATGAAGGCCGAGCAGATGCTCCTCGTGGGCCTTGTCCCTCTCGCTCAGCAACATACCGTCTTTGAAAGCATTGTTAGAGATGCTTTGGATTTGGTCGTCCAAGACGGGGAGGTAATTAATATAAAAGCATCCCTCAAACCAATGTAAAAATTTGCTAACACTACTTGGCAACAAACGTTAAAACGTTCCAGTTTTTTTTTTATCATTCATTTGAGTCGTTTTTTAGTATTGCACAATATTAATATATTACTTTTTATATTTCAGAATATTGCATCGCGTGCCAAGAAATGCATGAGTCGCCATGATTTTGGGTCAGTTTTGATTGTCTTTCCAATCTTAAAGCAATTATTAGCATTGAAGCCCGAGTTCGAGCGTACAGTGGAGCATTGTGATATTAACGTAAAGGCAAAGTTTTCTTCCATTCTGACAACTTTGCATACAACGGTAAGCATCACGCACAATGATTATATAATCTATATTTGTTAAAATAAAAACTGCTCGACAGAGACCCACATTGCTGTTACATGCTGCGAGCGAGAAATGCGGATATGTCAAACGTCTCAAAGATTACCAATCAAATAGACATTCTTAAAGTTTGTGATTTTTTATTGTAGGGAGTCAAAGCTCTTGAAGACTTTATAGAGGGCGTGAAGTCTGACAGTGGCGTGTTACCTGTGGATGGAACAGTTCACGAGTTGACGACAAATGTTATTGTGTTCCTTGATCAACTCCTTGACTATTCAGATACAATTGGTTAGTATTATGCCAATAGTTATTATGCAAACTTTTATGTTGTTTTCACCAAAGTTATAAAACATTTATTTTATTTTAAGGTGGCGTGCTATCTCAGGAGCCAGTCTATGTGAATCTATTAGCTTTGTTACCATGCTACACACAGATAGCTTCAAACAAAGAAGCAAAGGCCAGAGCTTTGCTGGCAATCTATATAAGTATGTAAATGACTCAGAATGACAAATCTAGCTGCTTTGTATAGATGGGACCTTAAACAGGTTATTCTTTTTTAATATGTTCTACTATTCTACTTACAGGGAAAGTTCTTGGACAGTTAAACTTGACACTAAGGAGTAAAAGCGAACAGTACAGTGATCCAGCTTTGAGAGCACTTTTCAGGTTGAATAATAACCATTATTTACTTATGGTAAGTTTAATAATAAAAGCTTCTCATATACGCATATAAACTTATCATCAGGTGTTTTCCTTCAGAATGTGTCATTTTGTGTATCTGCTCCACATCTCTCATTTTAATCAAATATCTTCTAATGATATTATGTCTTGTACATATAATAATAATAAATTGTCTAATGGCATGATTAAAATCTGGGTTAACACTTTTAATAATGACGATTATTGTTATTTCATACGTATTTACCATTTTAAATATATTTTTTGGTACATGAATAATGCAGCAAATATTATTTATTACATCTCGTGTTTTAAAACAATCATGACTTGCCTTGAAACACGCCATTTATTCATAGCTGCCGGTTTTTTTTTATTATACCTCATTTGAATCTCTATGTCATAATCAATGTTTTAATCCGGAAAGCATTTTCCTTAAATTGTTAAAATTTATGTTTATTATAACGATAACGATACTTAAATTTTTTAAAATGATTTCAGGGTTTCCAAAGATCACTACTGATGGAATTACTTACTTTATCTGAGCCGAACTGCGAACAAAACTATAGAGAAATTATTCAAGAACATAAAACCAGTTATTTACTCAGGTAGGTTATATTTTAATTAAAATAATATAAGATAATACATTCTATTTGCATAGTAAAATAATTATCTTCAAAGTTGTTACTTCTAGCCATCATAATATGGCAATTGTTTATCGTAAACTCACTGATAATTAACCTGAAATAAACAACAATATTGATTTTCAGCTGGAACAAATTGCTTTCCTACATTACCCTGACGGATGAAGAGATATCGAGTGCACAAAAGTTGAAAGACAAAGACAGAGCTGCCATTAAAGAAAAGTTTTCTGTGAGTATCTTATTACGATGATTACCAGCAGTAAAAATAGTGATTTACTATATTAATAATAAATAATCATTGAAACTCAATACATAAATAAAAAAAAATTATCAACAAATATGAATAGTAAATATGGCTTTTTTGATAATTTCTATATATTTAATATTGTAAGATGATATATTCTATATATTTAATATTGTACCGATGTCACAGCACACCATTGGTCACAGGGGGTCAGAAAGGTTGTAATAATCTCAATAAAACGGCTTTTAAATTTCCAGGCATTCAACAAAGAGATGGAAGAATGCGCTAAAGTCCAAAGAAGCTATTCAATTCCAGATCTTGAATTGCGCGAATCTCTAAAGAGAGACAATAAGGAGACTCTACTGCCCAAGTACAACTTCTTTTACGAGACGTACGCGACTGTAAATTTTTCCAAGAACCCAGAGAAGTATCGCAAATATAACTCAACACAAATAGCAGCATTGCTGGATAGGTTCTTTGATGTTGCTGCCTAATTTATGACATATCAACGAAGAAGTGGGTAATGTTGCTTTTATAAGACAGTATTTACCTGCGTTAGATGCGATATTTAATTTGCAAATTTTGACCTGTGTGTCCTGGCTGGTTTACCTTTTGGTTTTTTTCTGCAATAAACAGTTAAGTTTTGTGAATAAAAATAAATCATATAGGCGCCTTATAAAAGTATTAAAATGTATTACGCCATCATTTTATATAATATAAATCTTTTATTAAAATACATTGTTTTTTTTTTTTTCTAGTTACTTGTAAGTCTCATATTTGCCATTCACGCATCAAACGAAAAGAAAATTCATGCAAACTTTTCAATGTCACCAGTGGGATTCGAACCCAACCCACACAGCTAGACTTTTTTTTATGTGAATCGATTACCTAAAAATATTGTAAAAACAATGAACCTGTATGGGTGAAAATATTAAATAAAAATAATTGGGAACATACTTGACAGCGGGAAGCAAAGGTTTTCTAGTCTTGACATTCCCCGGAGTGAACATGCAAGGCACCAGCCCAAGAGCAACGTGGTTCGGTGTCACCACACTCGGATCGATGGGGATCCAGGGTTCTGTATTGGCTTTCAGTGAAATTTCTGAGGTATTAATATTGTAGCTTTGGTAAAGATCCAATCCATTTTCACACCTAGAAATTTAAGTAGACTTAAATATAAGAAGTATGTATGTGTGCATATAATATATTTTTTTAGATAAATGAGATTTCTTTGACTTACGATATTGGAACATTTTTGTAAATCATACAGAAGGAATGATGGTTCACCTCGTGAGTTAATAAGTATTTCCCAAATGGTAAATTGATCAGTGATGAAAATACATTAAAAAAGCGCCCGAGAGCATGCTGGGGCTTCCACGTAGTATCCTTTACAATACTTTGTAAGGAATGTCTTTCAAACATCATGATTTCCGATGAGTGTTGTATAATTCTTGCTGAAAAATATTTTAATAAATCACTTTTTCAATTAATACTGATTGCCAGAGGCGACACTTCAACTATTGAAAGCAGATTGGCAGACATGACTATTGTAATTTTACCTCTCAGTAATTGTGAGTATGGGTTAAAATATAAACTGGTCCAATTCCGGGCTATCTCAGAAGCAGTTGAGCATTCTACACCGAATTCTGTTTGATATTCTACTTTAGGAGCAAGTATTAATTCTTGAGGTGTTCCATCTTGGCCAGTCTAAAATGAAAAAAATATATACGATTGGTGTGGTTCATCATTAGTCTTGGATATGAGATATTTTATATACTATTCTGAACCACAAATAACTACCTGATGGCCATCTACTCCACTCCGAATGAGAACAATTAAATTTTTCTTGGCAGTCTTAGATAGTAGTGCTTCATGTTCACTTTGTCCAATATCCCATAAAGTGTATGTCAAATTGCTTTCATCATCTTCTATAATTCAATATGAAAATAATACAATTTCATGATTAAGAATTGAAAGTATACATATTACTGAACAATAAAAATAATTATTACCCTGCGAGTTAACAGTTTCCTTTACCCTAGTTAATATTTGATTGGTTAAGTCCGACACATCTTCACCTTTCGCAGACATTTCTCTGATATGACTATCGCATGTGCATAAGTTCTTTTTGATCGGACTAATTTTTATCGTTGGCTTGTTAACGGGCTCGTCAAGTGTAATATTGTTTTTATTAGCCATCCCTCTTGTAGTTACACCTAAAACAGCAAACATAAAAATTAATTCTACGTTTAAAGTATTATGAAATTTAAACTCGCATAATGTAGAGCACTCGTGTAAAAAAAATTTACACATGATTCAGTGAATTGGCTTTGTTATTAAATATAATACATGCACAAATTTTGGGCCCTCTACATACAACTGAAAACCGACCAACAAATGGCGACAACAAATTGCCTCTAGCCGTTTTGATCTCCAATATTTTTTAGTTCTATTAGTTTGCCATAAATTTTTATAAATACAACGTGGGGTCAAAAATAAGAAACATACATTAGTGGCGATATTTACCTCTTGTCGGAGTCAATGGTTTGTTTGAAGAACGACTTGTTTCTAACACAGTATCATCAATCTCCATAGTTTCTTCATCACTCGATGTGATCACAGAATCATTTTTAGCAGTTACATTTTTTTTTCCAGGATTTTCGGCATATTTTATACAATCTGTACAATATTTTGATACAATTTTTCTGAAAATAAAATCAGGTCAGAATTTTTTTGGAATAATTTAGATTCCTTCTAATATACGATACATGTACCTTTTAATGATACTGCTCTGTGGCCTATAGTGAATAAAAACTTAGTTTGCTGTCAACCCTCTCTTGATTCATGAGCGTTAAGTCAGCATTAAGCTGACATCGATTTTTCAAACAATCAAAAACATAATTTATCCCTCTATTTAGAGACTTTGCCTAAGGCAGCCTTATACATTATGCATGATATTATTTACTTACGGTTGTTTTTTATTACATTTTTTTTTGACAAGAGAATGTCTTAGAAAAATGTTGTAACACCAACTGCTTTTCTCATAGACATTTTGGATCTTTGGAGGAAGAGCATCATCAACATAAACTACTATGTGTATTATAGGCTTGCCATCTTTATCTGTAAAACAACCGTTATAATTATTTATTTTCTTTTAGTGAGATGCCTCTGGTTATGGAACATTAATGGAAATCCTAAAGTAATTTTCTATAAATTTTTAAGTTTACTAACCAATAAGTTCATGTTTTCTGACTGAAAACGGAATATTCCATGTTTTGTTATAGGGATCTACATTTTCGGCAAGAGTTATCAAAGCATTCTGAGAAATGACAATATTAGCTTTGTGCTGGATTGCATAAGATTCACATCTTTCATCCTCAGAAACTGAAACAAATTTGAAAAATTAACCACCATTTTTTAACATATTTTGAAGACATTGGGAAGATTTATGGGCCATTGGGAAGACATTGTTGTTAACCATTATTGTTGACATTTTTAAATACTCGTTTTTTTATAACTTATTTAAAGTATATTAACCACAAAAATCACGATATTTTTGAGGTGCCATGTACTTATTAAAAGAGAGCCTCAAATCTTACCACATCTATTTTGTTTGACCTGCTTGATAGCACAGACTTCATCTGTCTTGATCGGTAAGAAGTAGCCACGGAGTAAAGGTAAATTTATCTCTGGAATAATTCCCTAAAACAATTCAAACTATTGGTGTTAAAGAGAACCAACCAATTATATTTCAATAAATAAATAACATTATTATTAGTAAGTAAGTTGTATTTTGCACTGAAGCATAATGTGATACAGTTTGAAGATAAAATTGCAGCATAATCTAATAAAAATAAAATTGAGGAAATTTCATCAAGGAAAATATAAAAAATAGCCATCATTGCAACTAAAATTTCAATTAGTTAGATTTTTTGACCTATCAGACAACAGCCTAGATGTATTGCGGAAGTATTTACATAGTTTTAAGTGTTTTCAATAAGACGACACAAATCTACTGTCCAGGTAGAAATGGAGCATAAATTATGGATTATCATTAAAATTACTCACCGATCTGTGCAGATTACACAACATCTTAATCTTTACAGGATTTTCAATATTACTGTATATTAGAGGCGACATGCAAACCATTTGGTAAAATTGTGGGTATTTTTTAATTGTAAACAGACTTTGTTCCCAAAATCCATCAATGAATTTCTTATGCGTCTGAGGAATACGCAAATGCCGACCACAAAATTTAGTCTGCCATTCATTTTTTACGAATTCGTTGAATAATTTTTGTTCCGCTTTTATGTTTTGCTGCAAAGCCTAAAATGATATAATGATATACATATTGAAATGACATGAATTTAAAAGTATTTTTTTTATTTTAAAGATCTATGGTTTGCATGAGAAGAGAATGATGATTTTCCATCAATATTTTGTGAATGTTACAATAGCACCTCAGAAAAACACTAATAGAAAATCATAATAAAAACAAAACAATAAAATACTCTAGATTAAAGATATTTTGACATATGTTTATAGGTAATTAATTCAAATAAGAAATGAGAAAAATCCCTTCAAAAATGTTTTTTAAGATCTTCTAACTACTGCGTCCCGGTATCTTGGTTTTTTGAACAATATCAGCTTTGATACAAATCAAAAATTTAAATATGCAAGTGGGTTATATGTACTCTAAAATAAGTATTCAATGACAAATTCAAAAACTAAAAAATAAATAATTTTTCTCATAGTTTCATGTATGAATCAATTATCTAAAAATATCTTGCCAAGAGTGTGGTCCCATTTTATATTTTAAATTATAACATGTGTACTTACAGTGTAGGTCTCGACATCTTTTTTAGTGGCATGTTCTTGAGGCAATGATAAACATGTGTTGTTAAGAAAATGCATCACTCTTGAGCACAGTTTTTGTTCCTCTATTGTAAGACATGAGCTTTGAGGGTATATTGGAGGAATGGGACGACTGCCAGGGATGTAGTCACATCCCCATTCTGAAGGATTCTAGTAAAGTTTTGAATGTTAGTATTTATAATTTTGTATGAAAAGTTAAGCACTAAAGCTTAGGTTGTTGAAAGACAAAAAGATGGGGCATGCATAAGGCACGATAATTTAAAAAATGTTTTGTACCTTTTTAACTGCTGACTGTTTCTGCAACTGGAAACAAGTATGTATATTTTAATAATTATTTCTAACAATAAAAGTAAAAAATTTATCAGTTAAATATTTTAAATCTTACAGTAATTTTTTTCTTCTTCTGCTTTTTCAATAATTTGTTTTGTATTTTTAACGATGCTGCACTTTCTTCTTCTTCTGAACTACTAAGAGGGTCGTTAAAAGTTCCCTTTAAATTTCTAAATGTAGCCGATTTATCAAAGATCATATCATCATTTATAAAATATTTTCCATCGGGAATTGTGTAACTCCTACAAATAAAAAATAAATTGACACCTTGACAGTTGATAAATTATTCAAAATTTAGCAAATTGCAAATAGATCGAGAGAAATGTTATATGTATATATTAATTGTTTTTGTTTCTTTACCAGTCAATATCATTCAATTCATTCATTTTGATGTTGATATTCTTATAAGACAATAAATAATATACTTGGTCTGGCTTAACCTAAAATATCAAACGACAACACAACAACGGATCTAAAGCTGTGTGTAATGTAATTATATACTGTTTTCATTATAATCCTAATTCCAACAGTTATTTTTAAATGTGTATTTGTTCAAAACCAACAAATGCATATTTATCTGAACTAAACATATCTTTGAAATACAAACATTTTTAAATCCCGCTTTGACGTATATTAATATCTATGGTAATTTTATGAACAATAGACACTTATAAAATATATTTTAAAATAATAAGAAAAAACACATTTGAAAAAAAAAAATTAAATATGTATTTAATAAATTAAGACATTTTTTTTTAAAATGGCCAGATTTGAGTATTGTTATTGCCTTTTTTGTGATATTACTACTGGATTATGTATTGCAGTTCACTTTCTCCTTGTGCAATCTTTAGGCTGGCAACAATATGAGTCAAGTAATTTCTCGAAATTCTTTGGACGTCAAAGCTCAAACGATTTATAGATATAACAATTTTCTACTTGTTCAATTGGGAGTGGCTTTTATTAGAACGTTAGATATAGGTAATTAGTTTTTAAGGATTCGTTATTAAATAATTTGTTTCTTTTCTAACAATTAAGTGATAAAGTATAATTTTTAGATTCATCAGTTCCTGAACATGTCGCAGTTCTCTTCTCCAATGCCAAGTCGTGAGTTCTTGTGGGATGTTTTTAGTCGGTAAGTCTATTTTACTGTTGTTTACAATGTACATTCTGTCCGAAAACGTCATGTAAATTCTACTTCATGTATTTATGTATTAAAAATTAACAGTTCCCATTCATAACTATGCCTAGTCTATCTAAATGCAACGCTGTCATTACGTGTTATCAAATCTTCATATTACGTTGTTTATTTTTGCTATTACTTTGTCTGAGTAATTTTTAATAACTAAAAAGTAATCACTAGCAATCAATTCATAGTAATTACATATTCTAATACAATAAAGTACACGTATTCATTAAAAACAAACAAAAACATAGCCTGGCATTTATTGTGCAATAACGTAGACGATGATTCATTCTTACTAAAGAATGACGATAAATAAAATAAACATGTGATGTTTTCGAAAAATATTAAAGATGTTCAAATATGTTTTTGATGTTAGTTATGCATATTTGTGGAAACAATTATATGTGAATTGTACAGTTACAATTTGTATTTAAATATTGTATTTCTGATTTCTTTTAGTTTGCCAGTGATACAGACTCGTAGTGATGTTTCGGTATTAAAAATAAGCTTTTTTTATATGATATTATATTATGTGTTAGTGTTTGTAGACAATTGAAATTAAGTAGTACAAATACAATTATTTTTCTGTGTATGTCATTCTTATTTGTTTTATATATATTGAGAGCTTTTATCTATACTAAGGGATTTATTTATCAATGTCTTTACCTTTCTTTTATTAATTATCTATAGTTTTCCTAAATATAATGAATACTGCGTGTTTTGGGGAACTCTAATCTAACATGACTATCCAATTTTTTTATACTTGCAAGTTCTTTTTTATGATGTGATGTCACAATATACTCGTGTAAATTAAAAATTTTTGAAGTCAAAAAGGCACCGATTTAACATTAAACCTAAATAAACCAATGAGGTTGGTGGGATTTTTAGTATTTTCTATCTTTTATTTAAAAAAAAGTAAACAATTTCATCAACATTTTGATATTTGACTTTAGATTTCTTTGAAATCCTATGTACATTTGCATTCTGTTCAGATATTGTAATTACATATATTATTGATCTCAAGTCTACAAAGCATCTCCTTAAAGACTTGATCGTGTCAAAGAGACATGTTGCATAATTCCTTGAATAGTTTAATCCTTCCAACTTTCATGGCAACTGAGCACTAAATATCTTTAAATATTCTCACTTTTTAACATATTGAAATTATTAATCTTCCATTAATTGCTGTGTAATAATAAAATTAACAAAGAGTTCAAGAGCTCAGCTGTCGTGGAAATTTCAGACCAAAGTCATGCTCGTAGTAAGATTTAGAGATTGTTGTTTTGAGACAAGCGAACTCCAGAGGTTTGCAACCCTTAGGGTGTAAATATCATATATGGTATTTTACCCATTAATAGTTAGCTCTAAGTATAATGCTAAAATGTTGACATACATCTTTAGTATACTTGAAAGCTATCAATGTATTGCTAGTTTTAAAATTATTATTTATACATAAAGGTTTGATGAGAAACCTTTGATGGTAGAGAGCATAAATTACAATTAGTTGATTCATTTATCTGAAAATATTAATGTTAATCTACTTCATTTATTACACATTATGACCTAATACATTAATGAATCAGCAGCACTTTGATAATTAATAGTTTTCAATATAGTTCGGTTTTTCTTGATGACTTCAAATTGAAGTTTTTGATTTTTTTTTAATTCTTGAGAAATGAGAGTAAATGAATGTCAATTATTTTTTTATATATGTTTTATGAGGTGTTATATATATATTTACTTAAAAATGTTTGAAGTATAATGTTTATTAATTTTCTAAAATTTTACCTTTGTACTGAATAGCTTAGTTACGTTACATACTCATTTCATGTTGACCAATATTTCGGAATTTTAATGTACCCAAATTTCTTTCTTATAAGATCATGTAAAAATTAAAAGTGCAACTAAACTACACTTAAGTGTATTATTCCAATGCGTTTGCTATATTAAATCTAATCCCTTTATATAATATTTCTGAACATAAAAAAAATTGTATTAATTTAAATTTAGTTTTCAAAAGATGAAAAAAGTAAGCCAAACTATATTTTGAACCAATTAATCATAATGTAGTCAACTATGTTATTGAAAATTACAACTATTAAAGTAAAATGACATTGATATATGATAATGCGTATTTGACAATTTTGCTTCTGATTACAGAGTGGACAAAGACCGAAGTGGAAATATTTCTGCAGATGAGCTGCAGACGGCACTATCCAACGGAACCTGGAACCCCTTCAACCCTGAAACTGTTCGTTTAATGATAGGTCAGACTATGCTTTTAAATATTATGTAACAAAAGATGTACTTTTATTTTTTGGAATGACTTTTGAAGTTTTAAAATTTTTAATGTCTTTAATATGGTTTTATACCATTTTTCGTAAAGAAATATTTATTTTTGTATCTTTTCTCTCCTATTTTAAGCTTTGTAATAAAAAATTATATTTACTACTATTCTATAATTAGCCACAAACATTCGATGACTGTCTCTAAGTGTTATCTTAAAGATAACATCAAGAGACAACCATTTTTTTATTGTTCTTGAATTATGAAGGTTTGATATCTCGCTACTTCAAAATAACAAGAATTCATTTTCATTTTAACCAATTCTTGATATGATTATTTCTACATTGGCTTAGCAAATATTTGACTGATAATGACATCAGCATTCAGCTATTTTTTTTATTAATATAACTAAATCTATTGCAATACATATTTGAATGTATCTTTTATGAATTTATATAACTCGTGTATTTCTGATTTTCTTTATGTTTTATTTTTTTACAGGAATGTTCGATAAGCTAGGCAGAGGAACTGTTAACTTTGAGGACTTTGGGGCACTTTGGAAGTATGTGACTGATTGGCAGGGCTGTTTCCGATCGTTTGACAGAGATAATTCGGGAAACATAGACAAGGAGGAACTAAAACATGCACTTATCACGTTTGGGTATAGACTCTCAGATAACATTGTTGCCCTTTTAGTACGGAAATTCGACAGATTCGGCAAAGGCACGATCCTTTTTGATGATTTCATACAATGTTGCATTATTTTGAACGTAAGTATTTGTCATAGTAAATATTAATATAGCATATAGGCAATTGAAATCTTTATTCAAATAATATGTCATTTCTGTTATGGTTGGTTTTTGAGTTTAAATTCATTAATTTAGTATCATTATTGATAGTTTCAAAGAAGGGTCTGGAATATCAAAAAACCATCCTCATTACACACAAACAAAATACCCAAAACACCTGCTTTTTCTTGAATGCAAATACATTATTAAAAAAAAATCCAGTCCAGCTGTTGAATCTGTGACCTTCAAAAAAAAATTTTTGACGCTTAAAAATTATGGGTTTTGTGTTAAACATCATCATTAAATAAAAAAATATTCTTATTTTTCCCTTATCGTATGAACACTAATGTTTTTTTTCTAAAATAATATTACCTGCTCTTATCTTGCATTTATTTGTTATTTCTTAAGGTACCTGCATTATGTCTCGCATAAAACATTGTTGTTTTCATTTAAAACTGGTTTTAAAGAGTTTTTTTTATGTGGTATACGGTCCATACACCAATTTCTAATTTAAAATTATATTTTATAATAAACATACCAACTAATATTATCTGGTTTTGGTTCTTCATCACTCAAATTAATTATCGACACTTCTTTTAATAGTCCTTTTTGTTATCATAATCATGGTTATGGTTGTGATTGTAGTGACATTTTTTCATGTATTATTTCTCCCTATCCATTATTATTTTATTTTAAAAGTATTGTATAAAATGAAAAGTTGATTGGCTATGAGTTCTTGAAAAAAATATTTTTCTTAGAAATTGTGGTGTTTTGATGTTGATATCCAGCTTTCAGTGCTCCTCATTGTGAGCATTATTGCTGGTTAAGGGCGAACAGAAAATGTATTCTTTCAAAAATATTTCAGCCGTACATACAGTTGAACTGGTAGCCAATGAACTTATATGATTGTGTGAATTTAGGACTAATCATGATCCATCCTTGTATTGTATGTGTGCTAATGCTGGTGAGGGAGTATTACACATATGTTATTGCAATCGTCATTTGGGACCATGGTTTAATCTTGCTCTATTATATTTACATTCAAGTTCTGAAAAGATCATAGATTGCATTTAATGTTTTTCGTCTGTAGTTTACTATTACTTTTCATTATTTGACAAAAAAGTGTTATTTAAAATACTATTTATTCAGCTTATTCGATTTGTCAGCTTAGTAATCACTTTTCAATTTAATTAGTTTTTCAGAAGTTGGGCGCTGATAGACTTAATTATGGGATTTCAATAACATGTGATTGTAGTAGAAATAACCATGTACAAATATTTATTACAAGCTTTGCATTTTCGTTTTTTTTTCAGACTCTAACTGCATCTTTCAGACAATACGATACCGATCAAGACGGCGTAATCTCAATTCATTATGAACAATTCCTCGGCATGGTGTTCAGCCTCAAAATATAAACATACATAACCTCATTTATTTGCCATTCTTTATATTGCCTATGTAATGGGCGCCCATTATTCTGTTGTGTAAAAAGTAATTTTGCCTTGAGTAAATGTGTAAATCGGTAATATTTTTGCAGGGATTAACGCAAGGCTTTCGCCAATTTGATACTGATCAAGATGGAGTGATTACGATACATTATGAACAATTTTTGTGGATTGTATTTAATCTACACATATAAGGTATATGGTGATCGGGATTTCAAAAGTTTATGCTGTTGAAAATAAGACTTTTCCTCTAAATATACAATTTTACTTACACGTTACTCTGCAATTTTGTATTGCAAGCTATTTTAAATAAATGTTTAAGTTTTTTGTATACTGAAACGAATTTATGTACTATTTTATTACTTTAAATATATTCTATAAGAATAATGGCTTTTCTTTTTTTTTATAATTTTCATTATTAGTTTAAATAAACATTGTTACAAGTAAAATATATAAAACCTAAAATTATATAAAACTATAAATCCCCAGATGAGACAATACAAGAATACTGTATTTTGGTTTGTATGTTTTTGAGTTTATTTTCATAAAATTTAGTTTCTACTCTTGAATTTATCAAATCAATCTTAATGAAAATAGTTTTAGATACAGACAATAGTAATTTACTGATGAATTTCATATATGTGGAAGATTTATGAGTTAAATATTTTCAAAATAGTACAAATGTTAAACAAAAAATCAGAAAATTTCTGAGAATAGAATATTAAATCTTGACAAGTTCACTAAATTGTGAAAATGTACTATTTAGTACAGAGTCTAACAATATTTTATAGTACAAAAACTGAATTCATTACAATAATAAGCAAGAGTGAGTACATAATAAGAAAGAGACTTGATTCAATACTTAAAAGCTGAAAAAGTGGTTTTATTAAATTCAAAATGTCAAGGAGTTTAAATTAGGTGCATAAAAACCTGATCTATCATAAAACATTATGATAAAACAAATGTTTGTAATGAATGTATGTGGTTTTGTTATTTTAATTAAGCAAATCGAAAATCAATACAAATATCAAATCTATATATTTTATTTATCAACACTTTATTATATCTTTTTTATTTATTGAAAGTTGATTATATTTTGTAATCAAAACGAAGTTTTTAAAATGATTTATGATATTTGTATGTATTCTGAGGTACGATAGAATTTTCCGAAGGTTTGTGTAAACATTAACAAGCATGCGTATTGATGCTCTTGAAACTACAACTTGATAGATTGTGATTTTTCTTAGATCAGCGGTACTCAACTTTTTTTTTCTTCGGGCAACATCCATATGTTCGCTATGTATGATGATCGTTTTTAAGGTCATCTATTTAAAATGATTTAGTGGGGACCTGGTTTTAAATTTAACCCACATGCAATAAATAAAACATAAAACCTTAGTAAATATTACTAGTAAGGTTTTAAAAACTTAGAAACCCACAATTTAAAAAAAGAACCTTCTTAATAATAGTGTTGCGGGCCGCGGGTTGAGTGTGACTGTCTTAGATTGTGCTAGTGTCTCGCAGCAGAGACAATATATGCATATATATTTTTTTAGTACTAGCCTAGCAGAGACAATTATTGTCTGTGTCTTGCGTGTTGACATTTGATGATCCGGTCGTTCCGCACGTCTGTGAATCTGATTACGATAAAGTTGATCTTTGATAAGGAGCGCTTGTCGATAACCGGTAGGATTTTTACAGAAGAGTGAAAAAGACTTGTATTATGCAGTCAGCTGGCGGTATCGGCGCTTTCATTAGGCGCTTAACCCTCGGTCCCTTAAATCCTCAACCACTAACATTACATGCGACTAATGTAGTAGTATTTTTTTATGATGTGGTAAAAATGTCTTTATTTTGTATTTTAAATATAAAAGATAAAATAATTTTTCAGATGTTTCGCTCAGCTTCCAACTTAAATGCTTGCTCGAAAGATGAAATTCAGTCATTTTTTAATTCTTTCGATACTGTGCTGACAGATTGTGATGGTAAGTTTTGTTCCGTATACATTGCTAATTGATAACTTCACATGTTAATTATTCATTGGGGTCAAAAAGCTGTAAAGCGCTATTCAGACGTAAGTAAAATGACTATGTTAATGTTTTCTTTGTAACTTTTCAAATCGTGAATTGTAAATCTGTATTATTTTCTACATATTAAATATATTTACTAATTATTTTAAAACAATTTGAATTGAGTTAAACCAACAAAATAAAATTCCTGTCTAACTATTTTGTTGATTTGGTAAAAGTAAAATGTTCTTTTAGGCGTGCTGTGGGTTGAGAATGAAGAAATCCCTGGATCATCGAAAGTATGCAATGCCTTTCGCTCTCTCGGCAAAAGGGTTTTCTTCATTACTAATAACTCGACTAAAATCAGACAAGATTTTGTTACCAAAGCTAATAATCTAGGATTCTTAGCAAATGAAGTAAGTATATTTTGTTATCTTTGATAAACTATAATTATGTTTATGTGTAGTCAACATTTCCTTAACCTTTTGTATGATTAAATATATAATTGCCTCAGTTGTGGGTAATCATGTTAAGGTTAGTAAATAATTATAAATGTCATGAATTTAGTATAATCTTTAAGTCTACATGAAATAAAAATACATTTGTTTTAGACTACGACAATATTTATTTGTCTCGGGGCATATGTCACAGATTTAAAAAGATCAAAGCATAAGCATAATTTGATTTGTAAATAGTTTAAATTGGCTCTTTTTTGTGTTATATTATAATAAATATGGCTTTTTATTTTTAAGGATGATATTTTGTCAACTGCTTATCTGGCAGCTCAGCATCTGCAGAAAATGGGATTTAAAAAGAAAGTTTATGTAATCGGGTCAGTTGGTATTACAAAAGAACTAGAAAATGTTGGCATTCAGCATACTGGGATTGGGGTGAGTGAAATTTGGTAGTCGGTAGTCCAGGGACTTAAAGCCCTCGGTATGTTTATAATAGATTCTTGCTAATTTTTATAAAATTTATGTTTTAATTTTTATTTCAGCCTGATATCCTCACAAATCTTCCCAACTTAATTCATAAAGATTTTAAGAAAGATCCCGATGTAGGGGCTGTCATAGTTGGATTTGACGAGCATTTCAGTTATCCCAAGATGCTGAAGGCTGCGTCATATTTGAGTGATCCGAAATGTATCTTTATTGGCACCAACACTGATGAGCGTTTCCCCATGAAGACTGGACTGGTAGTTCCCGGTACAGGAGCCATCGTTCGAGCCGTGGAAACATGTGCTGAAAGAAAGGCTCTCATCATTGGGAAGCCTGACAAATTCGTTTCTGATACTATTGTTGAAAGATTCGGTGTTGACCCTAAGAGGACTTTGATGATTGGAGATAGGTATTTAAATCATTATAAATATTGTAAAAAACATTGTCTGTAGATGTCTAAAATTATTTTATCTGGTTGGTTATAATTTTTCTCACCTAGAAATTGGTATATACTCATTATCGTTTTGGATCTCATTTTGTTTCCATTTTTTATTTTTTTGACGCGACTAGTTTCACCAATGTGCTAGGTTGGCATCTTCAAGCAGAAAATTCTGCCCGAAGATGCCGACCTAGCATGTTAGCAAAAATGGTTTTGTTAAAAAAATAAAACGGGAAATATCACTAGATATTGTAATAGAATTCCGCAAAGTACATTCTGCCAAAAATATTAAATATATTAACAGGAATTGGCAACAGTCCTTCTTTAATAAAAATGTATATAAAACCAGGTTTAATTTATGACAGTGTTTTTTTTAGAAATCTTGGCTGAACTTTATTCAAATTTATTTTTATCATTCCTATAAAATATACAGTATATTTTTAATCATACCTTGAGAAACATCAGCCATTTATTTATTATTTATGTCAGCACTCATTTTTAACAATTTAAATGAATGGATATGTTGTGCTAAAAAAATTTAAAGGATTTACAGCTTTGTAACTACCATTTTGTTAGCGTGGGAATGCAGAATGAAAGTGTTTTCTGGAAGGTAACAGATCTCATCAGCTATCAATAGGTCTTAAGTTCCGTGACTTATTTCCCTGGTGAGGCTTTGTGCTGAATCGTCAAATTGAGGATTCTTGTTCTGATGATACTGTGTATGCTCAGGGCTTTCCTGTGGCATTAGCTGAATTGTTGATGATTATTCTGGTATGTAGTATATTAGGAAATATAGTATGATGAGTATGTCTATGACCTGGAGCACTCGGGTCAAGGAAGTAATGGAGACCAAGTATGAAATAATTGGTAATGTTATTTTTTCTTTTAGGTGCAATACCGATATTTTGCTAGGGACTCGGTGTGGTTTTAAAACGTTATTGGTGCTGACGGGAGTCTCAACTCTGGCAGATGTGGAGAGATGGAAAAACTCTGGAAGCGAGGAAGAGAAGCAGCTGATTCCTGATGTCTACGTGAATACTCTTGGAGACTTGTTACCTCATTTATTAAATAAATAGTAGTAACATGATAGTGTAATTTTTAAAAAATATATTTATAATTTCAAGATCCATTTATGCGAAGATAATAATAAATGTATAAATGGTTCTCAAATGTGACGCGTGTAATTAAATCATAATATATTTTTTGTTACCATTTTTATACACATTGTTAATATATATTTAATTACAATGGGTGATCAATAAAAAGCTTTACACAAATATATTTATTTTATTTTTTTTGTGTATTTGCATTCGAAAATACTAATATCATTCATTACTTAAAATCATAAATAATAATATAACGTAACTTTTTACAATTTATATAATAAGTATATAAATTTATTCAATTCTGTGGAGAGCCATTATGTTTCCAGTAGACTATGTATTTATAAATATCTTATTTATAAATACACATTAAATGAATGTATTCATTCACCGCTTGTTGTTTTTTTTCTGTTCGTAAAAAAATGTAGAAAAGAAAAATAGATTTCATAACACAGAAAATGATAATTGACAAAAGTATAATCTCAGAATTTTAGATAAATTATAATATAAAGATAACAGCTAAAAAACTGTTTTAGGTTGAGGATTATTTAATCAAACTATTTTATTGGGGGCTATATAAATTGATTAAATAGTATATTTTTAGTTCCAAAAGAATATGTTTTACTAACAAGTAATCTATCTATGTGACCATTTTTGAGTTCTCTGTCCTCTGTAGAGGTTACTGTAAGGTCACTCCTGTTTTTGTTAAAATGATTTCCTTATGTAGATAATTAGGGATCACAATTAAGATCAATAATTAAGGAACACATTCAATTATAGTGTAATAGAATACATAATTTTTATGACTTACAACTAGGTATGTATTCCTACATGTTGTGCTATGCACATAGGTTAAGTAGCATTAAATGTTATTAATAATATAAGCATCTTCCAGGATTTACTCTACGGATATATTTTATAATATATAAAACTCTGTCGGCAAAAAATTTTAGAGTACTATTTAATCTACGTAAGGCAATCTATTAGTTTTCCTACGATTTGTATGTGGACTTGATTCTTTCACTTCTTGATAGATAGGAGTACCAGTAAAATACATTTATTGTCAGAAACAGAAGTGGAAAGACTACCCTTGAAGCTCTGTCTATTTTGGATACTGAATTATATCTCGGTGTCCGTTTCTTTTTTTTCTTTGTATTTGCACAGGTTTGAAACGACAGCCGATGACCTGAAAAAATAAATAAACTTTTGAAATATTGCATATTTCTTTTTACATGACAATTCATCAATGTAAGTGCTTCAAAATATATGTAGATTAATTTAAAAAAATTAGTTAAATAATATCAATACTAAAAACATATAAAGTATGTAATATATGAAAATAATTTGTAGTGTGTTTCCACTTCATCTCGCAGCTACAAGTCTTATTTATTTACGGCTATTGAAAGCAACAAAACTTCATGGTAAGCGTTATTACAGTATTTGCATAGTTTTTAGTCTGAATTGATTTTTATAATATATAAATAATCATAACTATTGACTATAAATGGTATAAACCTACTATAAATACAAGTCATTATTATAAAACCACCAAATAGCAGTGTCATGTTTTTTGATGAGATATATTACCTGATGGAGACGGTTGAATAGTTGTCAGATGAGGGATGGGAGGCTGCCTTTTCATACAAGGCAGACCCGGCCACCCCATAGAGGGTCTACGAACTTGCGGTGGAGGGAGTGTACAGGCTCGTAGTGGAATCACCTATGTATAAATATAGTTTGGTCGATTTTATGCAAATTTTAGAGGCAGATGTATATAGCATCAGGTGTTTATTTAAAATATACAGATTGAATTATTTTTTACCTCCAATAAATACACGTCTCTTCCATTGTTGATATGTTCACTAGTGTTATTTCCATCAGAACTGCATCCTGCGATGGAGCTGTTCTTCCGCGAAGCTTTAGTAAGACCGTCCAATGTAGCAGGTCGCTCCATATGCATTTTGCAAGTCGGACGGGTGTTTTTTGTTTCATCTTCATCACTGCTCGAATCTGAGCTCAGATCGGCACTAAAGTAGCATTCTCCTGAGCCATATTTGGTAAAGTAGTGAACTACGGCAAACTGAAATATTGGTGAACAATTTTAATTCTGTAAATTTATAATTTTATTTTAGTTCATATAAAGTATTTCTACTCTTTTGTTACCATTAGAAATCAAATGCTGGCAGCAGAAAATAGGGCTGTCTTAAACCTTATAAAGAACTTATTTTTTCTTCATATTTGAACAATGTATAAAAATAAACCCAGACAAGATAGTGAAAATTCTAAGCAATCATAAGTGGTATATGTCGTATTTATGTACAACTTTTCAGTTTAAGTATTTAATAAAGTTTATTTTAATAAATAAAATATTTAATTGTGTATGTTTCTACTTATTGATAATTTGGAAAGAAATATTACCTGTATAATCGTAGCAAATATAAATCCAAATGACAAAAACACAAAGAAATCCAATGCTGTGGGATATGAGACCTTAGGTAGGTCAGTTCTGGCCTCCAGGCCTAGGAATGTCATGGTGAGGACTGTGGTAATCCCCAAGGACACCCGGTCGGCTGTGGCCTCTCGGTTCAGCCAGAAGGACACCCAAGAAAGCACCACCAGGAGGATGCAGGGTCCGTAGACTTGGATGAGAAAGTTTCCCATGTGACGCTGCAGGTGGAAGCTAACCAACAGCATTGAATATTCACCTGTAACAAATTCACAACTAGTTTTTGGTCTTTTTGTGCCTTTGATGCTTGAATGATGTCGGGCTTAAGAAACCTTTTTAAGCGCCCAGCGCTCTGCTTGACTGCATTAATTAATTCAAAATTTATTATAAAAAAATAGTATATGTATGTACTTAAATGGCATTGCTTCACCATCTTTTTTATTCTGATTACGGCTTTTTAGATTGTGCTTACTTATGTAGGATGGGTTATTTTCATCTTTTGGGGATGATTTAATTACAGTATTGGTGTGGTTGGCAGCTGGAGTGGCAATGAGGTCGAATTGGGAGAGCTTCATGTCCTCAGCGATGGCGACCTGACGATTTCTGTTCCATCGATATATCACATCCACCGATGTGTAGCCAACTGAAATTATGTAGATCTTATATTATTTTTAACTATTTAAATTAGTAATGGGTGTCTTGTGTGTGTATGTATTTTTTTTTTTTTGCTTGCTATTATTTTTTACTCACCAATAAACCATTTTTTTAATGTCAATTTTTTTAGTAAATTTAATTATTTTTAAGCAAAAAAACACAGAAAATCATTATAATATTTTTAGCATAACACAAACAGAATCAACAATAAGTATTTGTTTTAACTGAATAATATTTATTATTATTTTTTTGCGAAAAAACCAGTAAAATTACATTAAAAAGAGTGAAAGATTTTATAGGTTATGATATTTTAAAGATATTGTATTTTTAATAAAAATATTAATATGTTTAATTAACTTCAATTTTTCATTGTTGAAGATTCATTGTGTATCTAAATAAGCATGTAAATAATTTAACAATTTTTTTAAACTCTTGTATTACTTCAAAATGTATTAGATTACGTAATATAAAATACAGTAATTTAAATGCTAATTATGCTGACACAAAAGATTATTTAATATGACACTTTTACATAAGTTTGATGAAATGGATTAAAAAGATTAATCACCGATCAAAAGTCACAACTTGAAACGGGTCAGGCTTAGGCGAGCTTACTCGTAACTTATTTTCTAAACACGCTGTAAGTATTCACGAAAATCAATCGAGCCAATCCTGGAAACCTCATTTCTAACTTTTTTGATAGCCCTTAAAAAGTTTATGATTTGCGTAAAATTATCAGAAATTCGAGCAGATATTTCTAACAAATCAATTTCAGCTAATGCAACTTACATGAGCCAAATTTTAGTGGACATCGCTGAGTATCCATTGGAAAATCTTCCAGATTCATTGGACAGCCTGCTTTTATTGTCAATCTGAAAATAATACAAAATAAGCTTTTATTTATACACAGAATAAATATATTACATATTGGCGTATTTATCGTGGTTTTAGATATTATGCTGTCGTCTCGACGCATAGTGAACAGTTCTGTCGATGACTCCAGCTAAGAGATTATATTTATATGAAGACCAAATCGTTAATATAACACAATATTTTATTTTTTATTTTTATATAATTCACAAAAGATAGTTTTTCCAATGAACGTATAAATACTTCCGCTCGCTTGGACGCAATCATATTTTTCTATCTGGAAGCATTTTTATTCGACTGTTTGGATGAATAAAAGAATAAAAGAATAAGGACGCCTCTGATCGCATTTGCATTTATTGAACCGAAACGGAGTGACATTCGAACTATAAGATATTTCTGGAAATCATTGAAACTGCCCAGTGGCGTGGAAAAAACTTGTCACAATAGTCAGCGTATTGTTCAATATGCAGGGAAGGCGCGTTTCGACTGGAAATACTGAAGGGTTCTACGACACTGGTATAATAATACAGATATAATCCTGCTCAAAGTACGAAGCGTAAAAATTAATATATATGCATGTATATATATTTTTTATTGAGTATAATTAACTTTAAATTAAATATACAGCCCCAAGAGAACCAAGCAGACTCGCTTGTAGACACAAACCTTGTTGGCGAAACTAGTCAATAAATAAAAAGTGCGAACATCACTGAATAAACTTTAAATCAAAAATATTTCATTGCTTTTCTATTTTAAAAAAAATCATCCTTTTGATGTAAGATTTAATATATTGATCTAGAATGGGTTTTACTTAAAAATATTCTATGAGTTCGGGTTTTTTTTTTAACAGTTCAATCGAAAAATGTTCAATTTTATTCCTTAGAAAAGGCGAGGCGTCACTAAATAATGTGGAATTTACTAAATAACGTTTCGAGCATTTCTTGCTGATGTGAAAAAAATAACAGAGGGAAATCTTGAGAGATAGCACGCAAAAACCGACGATTCTCCCTCAAGTGCCACCGACGGATAGTCGTGGGGGTTTTTTTTTCAGGACTCTTACACCCTTCACGCATTATTCTGCCTGAAAAGATTTAAAGAAATTGTTCAATAAAAGGTAGCTACAGAATAAAAACGACGTACACCGTTGATTGCACAGGTGTTTTGTATTACTCAATCAAATAATTATGAACTAAAATGTATTTATTTTATCCCAATTAAATTAAAGTTGTGTAGTTTTTAAAACTGAAGTATTGATAAAATAATAATCTGTTTATAATACTTATTTATTTTGAATTGCTTTAGTATACACCGATTGTGTGCGCGTAATTGTTACGAATAAAAAATATTTTTATTACACAAGCCGTAGTATTTGTTTTAAAAATATTATATTTGAATCTTGCAAATCGTATATAAATTATTTTGTACGATTTTCTAAATATATTAAAAAATATTTTTCTATCTTTTTGAGGGACAAGGCATTTGATTGGTGAAGATCCATTATTATAATGATAAAAGTACCTTTGAATTTTGTCTTCACTTTGAGTTTATTAATTTTTTTTTCATTACTAGTTTCGACCAAATAGACTAGGTCATCATCAAAAATTCAAAGGTACTTTTATCATTATAATATTTTTCTAGTTTAAAATTGTGATGTATTTTTGTATCAAAGATTCATAAAAAAAACTTTACGACGTCAATTCTTTATAATATAAGAAAAATGGTATTATACTCGTTTTAAATGTATTTTTAATTCTATAAAAAAATCTAGAGCATTTTATATTAAAAATCGAGCAGTTTTCATCACACACAGGAAGTCGCGCGGCGCCATTGTGTATCGCAGCGCGGGAAATCCATTTTAATGCAAAAGAGCGGGAAAGTGAAAAATAATGGCGCGAAAAATAATGACCCCTTCAGGCAGCGGGACCCGAACCACCCTCCCCCGCCAGCCAAACCACCCCTCGACAACCCCTAGCGATGGGACAAAATACCTACTTGTGGCGTTTTTTTATTTTTTTATCCTGATCATTTTGTACATAGATGTGACTTCTTCATCGGGTGCCTCTCCTCAAGATCTGCATATTGCATATTGCTGCTGCCCAATAGCATTATTATATAATCCTTTCCTTACAAAGCTCTGGCGTTTAGATCTGATACTCCTTCTGCAGCAAGCTACAGAAATAATATCAGGACCCCCCCTCCTGCCTCGACAAGGTACTTCCCTCCACAATAATTCCAAGTCCACTACTCCATTACCGATCCTTTACACGCGCTCAAGATACAGAATGGCAGCCATTCACATGCAAATAAAATACTTGCGTGATATTTCCACATGTTAATTTTTATTAGTGATCAGTTCATTTTATAAATTTCTCACTCAGTTCGATAATGCCAACGCCAAAGGTTTGCGAAACCGGTCACTAATAAAAATTAACATTTGGAAAAATCACTCAAGTATTTTATATAAAATATTAAAATGTAATTCCATCAAGTACTCTCTGGCAAAAATATTGATTACTTTAAAAAGATAAAATATATTTATGATATAATAAAATTAAACGTTTGATTTTTAGTGTGTTGAGAATTTTTCTGTCTTCCAACGTTTCGGACTTCTTCATCAGATGCCTCTCCTCAGAGGAGGTTGGCGATCATCTCACTCATGCTGAGGCAGTGTTCATGGTTTCCTAAGTAGAAAATAGTGTAGTGGATCCTCGAGTCCTTTTACACCGCAGTTTTATATTGGAAGGAAAAATTTGCGTGTTGCTGCTGCCCAATAGCATTATTATATAATCCTTTTTCTCACAAAGCTCTGGCGTTTAGATCTGATACTCTTTCTGAAGCAAGCTACGGAAACAATAGCAGAAGCCCCTCCACGTACTTCCAGAGCCATTTTAAGTACATTACTCCATTACCGATCCCTTACACACGCTCAGGGCAGAATAGCAGCTATGCACAAGCAACAGAATGGGGAGAGCGGAAAGGCCAAATGTGACCAAAGATCAAAGAGGCGATGGTTGATGTTTTGCTATTTAGTACAAGAAGTGCGCATTTATATTGTATTATATATGGTATAAATCAAGAATATATATTTTCTAACATGATAAAGATTTTTTAAGAAAACTGCCTTATTACACCAGTTTGATTTACAGAATTACCAGATTTTAAATTAGTTTATATTTTTACTAACCGATCCCAACCCCATGTGGCGGCCATTTTGTGTGCTCGCTAAGTTTGCAAATCCAGCTGGTAATCGGAGGGGACGTAAATAGTTAATTAGTAAACTGAGTCTTGTTATTAATGATCTAGAAGTAAGGCGGATTAAAAAGTTTTGCGATGTAATACTTCGCAGATTTTTAATCACTGAAAGAAGAGAGAGACGTTGAGAGAAATAAAGTTTTCTGACTCGAATTATGTAAGGGTTGAAAATAACACCATACCACCTGAATCAGCTTTCTTTTGTATTTTGAATATATATCTTGTATAAAATGTTGGATAAAATGATTTTTTAACATCACAATAAAATAATAAAACATCCCTTAACTAGTGATTTATTCAATCTGATTTCGTGGGGCAGATAAGCTTTTGTACTCACAACCACTTATTTTTTAAATAAACGCTGGATTTTATTCGTACTTTTGCGCCGGTCTCTGATTTTCACAGTAACCACAAAAAATCACAGTTACTGTGCTTTTAACCTATTCCAAGTTATTGAAAAAATTATACGATGGTATACATTTTGAAGTCGTATAAAAATCGACTAAATCTAAGCGATCCATATAATATGTGAGTATTTTCTTCAATGTTTATCATATCCATTTCCACATTATGTTTTATGGGAGGACATTTGGTGAAAATTCGAATTTAAATCTTCACGCGGATGTATTTACGAAGTGCCGTACATTGGGAAGCCCTCGCCTCATGAATTAATTATTTCAGCTGACGACCGAATCTCCAGCTCTTTATTTCAGCCTATTTCTGGTTTACCGCCGTTATTCAGCGATCTTCTTTGACGAATTCCACTATTCCACAGATGCGACCTTTTACTGCCCATCACAGGCAACCTTGCTTTAATATTTTGTGGTTACTGATATTTTAAATTTTTTTGACGAATATCCGAGCCCATTAAAAGACCTACACTTCTTTATGATGCTGTTTCAAAAGTAGTAATATTTCAATAAAAAGATTCTTGTTTCGTGAAGATGGTCCCAGCACGGGGACTGAAACGTCGGAAGACAGAAAAATTCAGTTCAACACTCTAAAATCAAATCGTTTTATTAAATTATATCATAAATCTATTTTATCTTTATTCTATAAAGTAATCAATATTTTTGCCAACTTGGTGGAAATCCATTTGAATATTTTGAATAAAATACTGTGTGAGTAAGGATTGAGGATTTATAAAATAAACCGGTCACCAGTAAAAAATAACACGTGGAAATATCGCTCAAGTATTTTATTTTGATTGTGCATGGCTGCCATTCTGTATCTTGAGCGTGTGTAAAGGATCGGTAATGGAGTAGTGTACTTGTAATTATTGTGGAGGGAAGTACCTTGTCGAGGCAGGAGGGGGGGGTCCTGATATTATTTCTGTAGCTTGCTGCAGAAGGAGTATCAGATCTAAACCCCAGAGCTTTGTAAGCAAATGATTATATAATAATGCTATTGGGCAGCAGCAATACGCAGACTTTTCCTTCAAATATAAAACTGCGATGTTGAAGGACCCGAAAACCACGAGCACTGGCTTAGCATGAGTATATGCTCTCTGAGCTAGTCGCCAACCTCCTCTGAGGAGAGGCACTTGATGAAGACCATAACTGTGATTTTATGAATTATAAATATTATTAATTTATACATTTTATATGTATATTCGATTGTATCCACAGTTGACCAACAATTAAAAGCGATATAAGTATTTTGTTATTTAAGTTTGTGATCATATGACCAGCGCGCCTAGACACGAGTGATCGCAAAGTAGACACGATGGTCATGCTGACTTAACTGCTGTATAAGTCATAAACTTCAAAAAAATCAATGGTGTCATGAGCCATATATATAACCATGACTGAAAAAGTTGCCAAATAGGGTTGTTATTAAATATTTTTTAAAATCACTCTTGCAAGCTCGGCAGGTTTTTGTATGTTCAAAATTGTTTTACGGTTTATATGAAAAATATATAAATAAACTATGCCCTGCTGTCGAGAACGTAATGCCATTCTCTAAAACGTACTCCATCTATAGTATTAGTATTTGGATTAAGTTTTGAGCGATCACGCGCGGCCCGCCCGGACGTGCCGCGGCATCCGCGCCGGCCATTTGTCTGTTGTCTCTGGTCAGATTATACGATTGCGATTGTTTTATTCCTCGGGTGAAGGGGTGGGGACCCCTTTACCCCGAGGCCCGGCTGAAGGTCACAAGGGGCGGTCGGGGAGATTAGGCTGGACGCCTTTCCTTCCCCGGCGCCATGGTCGTGAAATGCGAAATATGCGTTCATAAGTAAAGAGATTATAAATACAAGACTACCACGTGCATGATTCAGTCAATGTAATTCACAGGAGGATTTTTTGATAAAAATATATTATTATAGTACTATAATTTGATAGCACAACCTATTTGGTGAATTCTTAGCTTATATATACATTTATTTATTTAATATGATTAGGCACATTAGTTCACACATAGAAGATGATTAAAGAAATTCTCAGAAAAATATCATTGTGATTTGTGTGGGATTTGAACCCACATCCCCAGGCTTACATGACCGGTGTACTGATCATTGTTCTAACGAACCACATCCATTAATCGAGAATTTTTAACAATCATACTCTATATATGAACCAATGTGCCCAGGCCAACCAATATTTAGTGATTTGCAAGCACTGGACTTTTTAATCAAAGTAACAAGTGAAGCGTTTTTGATCCAATATGGATATTGTTTTTAAAATCTATTAATTTTAGCCAAGAAGCGCATCATCATATATGTATGTCTATTTTTTGGATTGAACGTCAATCAAGTGCGAATTTATAACCCATTAAAAGTTTTTTATATTATTACTATTCGATTCGATTAATGGGTATGGTTCGTTAGTACAATGGTCAGTACACCGGCCATGTAAGCCTGGGGATGTGGGTTCAAAAATCCCACACAAGTCACGATGATATTTTTTTGAGAATTTCTTTAATCATCTTCTATGTGTGAACTAATGTGCCTAATCATATCAGTAATAATATAATAAGGCCGTAATGGGTAATAAATACACACTTGATTGATGTTCAATTCAAAAATAGACGTCTTTATAAGACTCGTTATTAATTATATACGATTAGGCACATTTTTTCACACATTGAATATGATTTCAAAGAAGCTCTCAGAAAAATATCATCGTGTCTTGTGTAGGATTCGAACCTACATCCCCAAGCTTACATGGCTGGTGCACTAACCCTTGTGCTAACGAGCTACTTAATCATATTAGTAAGTAATATAAGCCTGTAAAGGTAATCAAAACGCACTTGATTGACATTCAATCCATATAGATTTTTTTCAAATTCTATTGTAATTTATTAAAAAATATATAACATAACAATTATGTTGTTATGTTATATTTTTAATTTAATAAGTTATGTTAAAAGCTGACTATTCAAAATTAAATACAAAATGGAAATGAAAAATTGATTGACTTCAAATAGAGAAACCTGAAAAACGCTCAACGCAAATTTCCAAGGTGCGTCTTTCATTCACCGAATTAGATTTCTTTTCATGAAATATGGCACCCAAAAATAATTCAAAATCGAGGCCCGGCCACTCCGGCGCCACTCAAAATATGCCTTCCTGCAAATCCGAGGGCGCGGCTTGCCTTGCCGCTATTTACATAACACCCCACCTGGCGAAGGAAATGGCACTGCGGGGCGCAGTCCTCCAATTCTCCATACAACCAGCTTTGTGTAAACAATTCCAAGACACCCTCTTTAGGGGATGAAAGAAGATCTGTTGGCTCTTATTGGCCAATCTCGGCTTAGTGAAGCGAGCAGAATTTTAAAATATTACGTGTCAACCGTTGCTATTGTACAAAATGCTTCAAAACTCATGTTGTTATATTGTAATACTTACAAAAAAAACTTTGAATTTAACTTACGTTAGCAACATCTGAAATTTGAACCTCTTGATTATTATTAGTATATTTTGTTCGAGAAGTGGCATGTCGCTTCATTTATTGTGTTGAATCTTTTCAGAAAGTTTTATACATTTTTGATAATCGTGGAGTCCTTGATTCAAACACGAGTTGAGAAATAATTTTAGATTGAATTTTGTGAATTTATAAAATATCAACGAGATAAATAACCTGTTAAAAAATACCCTCTATAATGTAGTATTTCCTGTGTATAACAATGCAAATACTGGAATCAATCCCTCAGATTCGATGAGGTTGGGTGTCTCTTGGTTGTGCAAAATACAAAAAAAAATGAAATAAAGGCACAAAATTATTGGATGGTTTATTCCTTATAAGAGTTTTATGGTACTTGTCCATTTTATTCGTCAAAGAGTTACCAGGCCAGAAGGCTCGAGTGCTGGCAGCCCCGCCGGGCCCTCAGGCTTAGGGCTCTCCGCGGAGGCTGCTCAGGGTCTCAGTGACAGGGCCACTAAATCATTTCAATCTAATAATTACTGTTTTGAGTTTATAAAAGACACGCAGTGACGTGATGGCCAATCACACAGCCCCACAATGCATCGGTATGCTCAACCTCGTTCATATTGAAAATCATGTTTTCAAATATAGATTTTATAAACTTGGAGAAAAATGATAAAAATTAAAGGATGGTGTACTTTTAATTCGTAAAGTTTTCAAGCAGTGTTTCAAAGTTTGTATAAACTGCATGTATCATTTATCGTAGAATATAACAAAAAACTGTTTACTATGGGTAATAGAGAAAAATGTTGTTTATTGACTGCAAAGTATGGGGCTTGAATTTTGAGTCTTGAAATGATAGTCAAAAAAAGAGAAAACCGCTTCCACTGTCTCAAAATAAGGTTGCTCAATTGACTAACCTTATACCTCAGTTATAAAATTTTGAAGTGGAGTTAGCATGAAACATATTTTCAATACAGTGCTTGTGCAATAAAATAAAATCAACTCTAATGCAAATTCATAGAAACGTTTTGAATGAGTAAGATCTTCTCATTCATCACTTTATCGCATTCACCCGAAATCGAATGCATATGAAATATTTTGGCATCCGATTCAAGGAATACTGTATGCCCCTCGCCTAACCTAACCTAACCCCACCCCCGGGGGTCTCCCACCCCTCCTGAAGCTACCCCCTGCTGACTGCGCCTACTTCAGCTCCCCTTTTAATTTTCAGCCTCCGGCCGTAGATATCGATACAAGGTGTCCAACCCCCCTCGGTAAATTATTTTATCTCATTTTTACGACGTAACTCAATCACTGCGATCTTTATTGGCTTGTTGCGCGTGAAAAGTAATATTAGGGAAGGTCATACTTTGAGTTATGTAAAATCTTATACAGCCTTCATAAAAACCACAAATATCTAAAAAATATATTTGCTTGATATTTGTATATCTGTTATAGGATATAATATAAAATATAAACCCTTTTTTCATTTAATTTTTTTGCGAATAATATATGTTTGGTCTAGAATGAAAATTAAATTAATACAGAATATTGGCATTCATTTGGCACCCCCTTTTGCTGATGCCATGATAGGTTGGCGAGGTCTTGACCCAGTGAGCTGCTGAAGAGCCTGTAAGCGGGGACAATCAGAGTGGACTGTAAAATAATTCAAGGGAACAGCATCTCAATCGGCCTGCCAGGCCATTGGAAATGCGAGTGATTGTTTGTACCGAAATATGCAGTATTTACTAGTAAAACAAGCAGTTGGACTTCAGAGATAGGTCCAGAGGAAAAACTTCAGTATTACAAAAATTTATAAAAAAATCAAATAACAGCCTTATAATTTCAATCGCAGGTAAAACCGTCTCAGTTTATTTAAGTAAAAATAATGCATTCGTATATACATATATAGCACACGGTGATAGCAAAAATAAGCTTTTGATAACTTGACGAACCTTTGTGAGAGTGAGAGTAACCCGACTCACTAGTCGTAAAGCTCTCGCCTCTCGGGGGCGAGTCTGAAGTTCGGAACTTTCTATCAGACGCCTTGTAACCACTTTATGGCTGTTCTGAAAAACCTAGATTTCAACGAAAAAAGCACGCGGCCTCATTTGAGCTTGCGTGTGAAGCACAAAGGCAGAAATATGTTTCGTGAAATCGAATTGAACTGTAGAAATAGTTTATCTGTATTTATTGTATCTAAACATTCTTAACGACAGACAATATATTGCATCATGAGACTGAAGTAGTTTAGCTTTAAATCACATCCTTAAAAATAGTATGGGGATGTTTAGAATGTATAGTAGTTAATACGTAGTCACCTTGAGGAGTAAAGAACTCTGCCGTCTTGGTAAAGGCGAACAAATTTGTTGGGGGTGGTGATGGTGTGCAAGTAGCTCTGCTTGCCATTGTAAAAGTAAGTGTCAGGTTTCCAGATCCTCTTCAACATGGAGATGCTCAGCGCCAGCGTCTCCTTGGCTTCAGCACTGAAGGCCAGCCTCCTGTCCACCCAGGACTGACGGAAGTAGCAATCCATACTATACGTCTAAGAAACCAGAAATTTTAGGACGTGTCAAAAAATAATAAAACAATCATATAATATTATAATATGTTAAATATTATATATAAAACAATGTAGTATTATACAAACACATCATAAATAAAAATCAGTGTGTTGTGGCTTGAGAATTTACAGTACAAATATAGAAAGTCAGAATGGTGCGATTTCCATATTAATATGACACGAATCACTTAATAACTGCTAACTTTATTCGATAACGTACGTATAACGTATAAAACAACTATAAACTATATTTATTCACATGTTTTTGTATTAATTTAATTTACGCGTTTTTTATACAAAATTATTGTTAATGTGTATATTTTGGCAACGAAATATTATGAAAGAGAATATAAAAAACATTTTTATCTATTGCTATGATTATTTTATTATGTGGAAACCCTTCGATCATCCAGACCTCGTCATGCAAAGAATCTAAAAAAATATGGCCTGTGTTTTATAAATAAATAGTTGAATATTGATTTTAAACCAGTTTTACCAATGAAGTATAGATTTTTTTCCAAGATTTATGGGTAAGATGGTGAGATCTAGAATATGACCGATGCCTGGCTGATGAAATATGCATATGTATATATATTATAAGATAATTGTTTGAAAGTGCTACCATGTCAACTTCAGAGATAGGTCCCATGCTCCGCACCATGATGTCGACTTCTATCACAGCTGGTGGACCTTAAAATAGTAATAATAAAAATCGTGAAGTTTTGTGTGATTGCTATAGTGCATTTGGCTTAAAACAACAAAGGTAAGTCGATTTTATATAATATATACTAATGTCTAGAGTTGTACTCAAAAATGGTATATAAGTAAGGCGGTGAAAGCCGAGAGCCCTCGGGGACAGGATGCTGAAAAGAACTGTAACTGTCTGCGAGAAGATAAATCTCGAAGCTAAGTGAGTATCCACTTGTCGGGATGAGCTCACTTATGTAGAGAAAAGTATCGGGTGAGGAACTGACTGAAAGTGAATCGGTTTACGTTACAAATCATTAGTTTTGGGGGTGCAACGAACCCTGAGACCACATCCCTGTTACCGGTTGCCAGAATCTTTGAATTGACATATTAAAAAATATATTACAACATCTATATGTGAATATGAATTAATCTTGCACGTAAACTGTCAAGCTCAATGCAGCTCACTTCTTTATAATGTCGTGTGTATTTATTTTCATGCATAAGGGTAGTAGAAAATCATTCCGTCCCGGGTATATTTGGTTTCATTTCAAAAGAGCTTCCCCCAGGAGTTCATATTCTTGTTTGGAGAACTGATACGGAAAATTCAGCGGCTCCGATTCGTAGCGATACTAATGAAAATCGGGAAAAATGAACGGGAAATTTGATTATTTTTATTTTGCTCCGACTCCAGCATAAAAATATTCAAAAAGATCGCAACGAAATTAGAGGAAAGTCGAATTTCACAGTGAGACTTTTAAAGGTTATACGATCTTCATTAATATATAAGTTATACTGTATATGTGGAATAGTAAAGAGATTGCTGCTGGAAGTGGTCGACTACCTGACGGTTACCCAGTGGTTACAAAAAAGTGTTTCCATTTCACCTCCAAAGTCAGGTCGCACGCTGTTGTCGTATCCTTGAAGAAGGCCATCAAGAAGGTCAGAGATGTTCTTGTGGTCGTTCATCTGGGATGGCGGGTCCTTGGGGTGGCAGCAGCAGGGCCGTAGTAGCATCAGCAAAGCCCACGCCGCCAACAGCATCCTGGAGCGGCCTGCTCCTGGGGCAAAACCGGCCTTAGGACTGCGAAGGTCAGGTACACTTTTTCATACGAACTTTAGCAAACGTGTTACATTCATAACAAGGTCTTGAAAAAACTAACACAAATTGTACTCTTCTTTAAAAAAAAGTGTCTTTTAATGTATTTTTAATATTTACTTTAATAATATAACATAATATTAAAATGAAAAATCCTCAAAATTTTAATAAATTTTATTCAATATGTTTCAATTGAGGTAAGTGTGTTTATTAAAAATTATAAACAACCAACAAAATATATCTGAATCATTATTATTTTTTTAATTTTTCATACAAATTATGCTGATAATTTTTGAATACATTTTAAATATCCGGTTAGAAATATAAACGCCTCTTAATAAATAAACGCGTCAGTCGCAAAGTAAACAGACGGCAACATCTACCAAATACAACTCGAGAAATAAATAGGCAAAATGGGGTTTGACCTAAGTTAGCCGATATTAGTTTGCACAGGAGGAGAGACGCCTCCACCATCAGGAGATTATGTGGATAGAAAAAATCATTACTTTTGCATGGACCAACAGGAAGAAAGTCTCCACACAGTTGTGGCTACTTTCTTTCAAACTTTCATATCCTCTTGAAATAGCTTGAGAGCTGATACGATTCTACATCTTATAAAAGTATACATTATTATATAATATATAGGGTGTCCAAAAAGAGTATCGGGTATTTGTTTTAGTGACCGTTATTTGCGATATGCTGCGAAAATTTTTGCACTCAGAGTTACAGGAATTTTGAGGTTTCAACTCAAAAACGTGGTTCCAACAAGACTTGCCACACTTGCCATACATCCAATCAATCAATTGAAGCTGTTAACGAATTATTCCCTAATAAGGTAATTTAACGTAGAGGTAACATCAACTGGCCTCCCAGAAACCTCGACCTTAGCCTTCTTGACTATTTTGTATGAGGATACCTTAAAAATAGGGTTTATGAGAATAATCCGATGAGCCTAATGGAATTAAAACAAAACATCAGGTCAGAAATGGCAGCAATATCGAGGACTATGTGTCAGCTTGTTATCAGCAATCTTTGTTCCAGATTAGAAGAGTGCCAGCAGCGTAACGGTCACCATTTTGATAACATCATCTTTTTGAAATAATTTTCCATTTTGTATTCTTATAATCAACAATAATAAAAATACTTGATTACAAATAGTTTTTGTTTTACTGTACTAACAAATACCCGATACTCTGTTTGGACACCCTATAGTAAGTGTTTACTTTACAATACGAGTGAGAATGCATTATAAATAGTATTAAAATACTTTAAAGGATACATTATAATCATTACAGTTAGTAAACATTAAAGTCAGAATGATTAGTGATCATGTTGATCATGCTGTTAAAATAAACGGTCCCGGTTTTGACTTTTCATCGCTATTCTTATACTCACACAAAAATTGAATCACAAAAAGTTAATATTCATAAAATATTATAAATAATTTTAGCCATTACGTGCCTTCAAGTGCTTTCCAACTACAAGGTTGCGGGTTCAAAATGTGTGTGGGCGATATATTTTATAACTTTTCAATTATATAAAATTCTGGTGTATTTTTTATAAATGGCGGAGACATATCCCCTTTCATAATTAACTAAGCGTATTTATTTTTGTGGCTTTCTATAATTACTGAGCGGTATGTTTGAAACTTTCCGTTCTCAAATATTTCTCACACAAGCAAAAACGCTATTTTGTAGGAGTCTCGTGTTCTCGTGATCAATCAATAGTAGTTATATTTTACGATTAAAAAATAAACTTTTTGATTTTTTAAACAAAAGAAACTAACGAAATTATTTGGGTCACTATAAACATACACGTATAATTAACTAAATACCGGAGTCTCAAAACAAGTCAGATACCTTCTCATTCAAAATTATGAACTCTTTTCCTACCTGAAAAAAATGCCTTTAAACGCTGAGTTCTCTCATACAGTAATAAATATTAAAATGACATCTAAAATATTTACAAAGTAAAATAACCTAAAAAAAAAAATCTCGTATGATATCAAAACAACATAACTTAGAATTTGCATACTCGAACCGCGGCTGAAAAAAATCTCTCACTTTGAAAAAAGCTTTTCATCAAAATGCCATTTTCAGTGCGTTGGTGTTTTACAAACAGCCGGCGACTGAAAATATCTATTATATCTGCAAGATAGTGAATAAATCCTCGAGGCTGCAGAATAAATGCACGCCTCCGTTTATTATTTTTAAAACCTTATTCCTGTCGCCGTCTCGGGGGTATTTTGCGCCCCGCTGCACCCTCCGGAGCAAGCGGCTGCGAAGAGATCCAGGCCAGATATTTTACACTTTTATTTTGATTGTATTTTTTGTAACATTATTGTACGGTTCCTTTATTTCAGTGCAGAGAGTTTCATTGTTCTTTTCTTACAGAAATGAGGGTCAGGGGAAATAATTTATGCACTGTATGCTCTGGCCGCTACTTTGGTGCAAAATATGAGTAAGCGGGCAATAGTTTATTACACCATTTTAAATGTAATAAATAACATATTTCAGTTTATAAAAAAATAAATATAGAGGCCGATTCATACGTCATGCGTGATCTGCGTTTAATTTTTGTAACGATAAATCGCAAGTAAATAAGCCCTTTATAACAAAAAAGTGATAAGTGGTAAAAATGTAAATATCAGTTATTACTTGAAAGATATCAAAATATAAACTAAAGCCGTTTTTGCATTTATTCCATTATTGTTTAAGTTGGATATCTCTGCCTCTTGGTGAGATATGCATTTTCTCGATATCAAATCGCATCGTTGGGCTGATAGACGACGAGTAGCGTTTTACTGCAATTTTCCAAGTAATAACAGGCTTTACAGGAGGCTCTCTGAATATCTTCGCTTTATGCATAGACGACGTGTTTACTGTATTCTTACTTGATTTTTTTTATACTACATAACGACTAATTTTTTAAATGTTTGTAAAGAAAATATATTTCTTTAAGATTATGTGCCAGCGAGACTCTGTCGGTAAAACAGTGGACGGCCGATAAAAACCAGAGCCGAGCTGTCATAGATTATGAGTAGTAAATAAAATATAATTTGAGTTAATGTGAAGTGAAGTGGACCATAGACTTTAATTGTCGTTTCATAAGACTGGGAACCGTGAATCTGACAGAAACAATGGCGTTGCTCTAAAAAAATAAAGAAACGACAATTAAAATATATCGTCCATTTCACTTCACATTAACTCAAATTATCTTTTATTTACTACCCACAATCTATGACAGCTCGGCTCTGGTTTTTATCGGCCGTCCACTGTTTTACCGACAGTCTCGCTGGCACATAATCTTAAAGAAATATATTTTCTTTACATGTGTATGTGTATATTCGTATTCACGATTAATTTGATTTTTTGGTATTGTTTTTATTATTTTGTCATTTCGTACATTTACAGTCTGTTAGTTTTATGAGAATAGGGCAAATCAGTTTTTCAGGCTGTCATCCCCGAGGATCTCTCATCTGCATACTGTAACGAGGCGGGCCAGTGCCGGCTGTACTCCGTAACTAGAGTCTCCTAATCCCGTAATCCTATAACGCCAGGTTCAGGAAACCATCTGGAGCGACGCGGGTGTCGCGACCGCACAGTGGGGGGAAACGCCTGCGAGGGGAGACAGCCGCACTGTCGGCTAATTGTCTGCCAAGAAAGATGAAAAGCATATCAGATATTAAACAATATATTGTAGATACATTTTAAAAAGTAGCAAAAAAGGGTATGTGGCAAATATAACAGCTGCACTGTCGACTAATGATTTTGACTGAGAAAAGCGTGTATGATATGAACGGTGAGAAAATTTCTCCGCATATTGAATTATTTATCCGTATATGCTAATATTTTTTATCATTAAGAGCACCTCAAATCATAAAGTCAAAGGGAATATATTAGTATATATTATTTCATATATTTAAAAAAATATATTTTCTTACTTTTATTGTATATATATATATATATATATATATATATATATATATATATATATATATAAATATAAATTTCAAAACATGTTTATTCATGTCAATCGGTTAATAAATGTCAAAGCTATTCAATGCTTACATACCGATATAAAAGATGGCGCACCCTGTATACATATATATACAGGGTGCGCCATCTTTTATGTCGGTATGTAAACATTAAATAACTTTGACATTTATCAACCGATATATATATATATATATATATATATATATATATATATATATATATATATATATATATATATATATATATATATATGTATATATATATATATATATATATTAGGGTGTCCCTTAAAATTCAAGTTCAATATTTTTTTACGCATACCTTCTTAAAAGTTTAGTAATAACCCTATATTGTCTAGAAAAAAATATTAGTTCGATTTATAAACGGTAACCCGTGCCGACTTGCGATTTTAACTTGTCCATACAAGTTGCGTAAGTACTGCGCTGTGACTTGTAACTGCATGTTTTATTTGTCATTTCATACGTGATTTTTGAGATTAGTAGTGCTCCATTGTTTAGTGCGTTAACATGTCGGTGGAATTACGGAGTGATAAACAAAATAATTTCCTTATCGGTTTGCCTAGATATCAAATAAATGGTGCAAAATTACCATCTAATCGACAAATTCCCTCGGTCCTATTTTACAATATTCGTGAGGTTAAACTGATTGTTAGTGAAAGTGCAAATCTTGTGATTAGGGAGTGCATCATATATTGGGAAAAAGCAAGTATTCCAACAAGGGCATATCCTAACTGCGTGAAGAAACTTGTTGATTTATATCATGTTTGGAGAGAGTTGCAAAAAAAATTGTAAGAAAACTCAGGTTACGTTCAAGAGCCGTGAGAACAATTTCAAAATTGATCTTGATAATTTGTTTGATATTGCACATGCTGATGCTTTTGAGAGAATGAAAATAGAGTAAGATAAATTATTTTTAATGAAACAGAGAGAGCCAGATCGACCAGGATGCTTAGGTGGTGTTGATAAAAAATTGTCGGAAAAAGAAGATAGATCTAAACAACGACGATTGGAAGAAGAGGAAAGGGTTGTAAGACAAAGATAACCACTAGCTGCTGAAACTAGAAAATCAAGGGCAGAAGCAATAAAATCTGACTTCTTTGGAAGTAATGTACCCGACGTAGTCACAGTCCATTGGGATGGAAAACTATTACCCGGGTTAGATGTACGAAGTTCTAAAGAAGAACGCTTGCCAGTTATTGCTTCGTTTGACGATAAGGAACAGCTTCTTGCAGTGCCAAAACTAGAACATTCTTCTGAAAAACATCAAGCTAAGGCTGTCTCAACAGCTCTCTTTGACTAGAACCTTCACGATAAAGTACAAATAATGTGCTGCGACACAACAGCTTTCAATACTGGCCGTTTCAATGGAGCTTGTGCTATTTTGGAAAAACTTTAGGAAGAGAATTGCTGCTCGTCTGTCGTCATCATGTTTATGAATTGGTCCTAAAAGCTGTCTTTGAAAGCAAAATTAAGTAAATTACTAGTAGCCCAGATACTCCAATGTTTAAAAAGTTCAGAGAAAATTGGAAAAACATCGACGCTAGTAACATTGAACCATCTCTTAATTTCGTAAAACAACGTGTTGCCGAGACAGACATTCAAGCTTTGTTAATATTTTATAAGGCAGAATTAGACAAAGGTTATGTAAGAGATGACTACCGCAAATTGGTCGAACTGTGCGTAATATTTTTGGGAGGAGACTCAGAGGAAAAATTAAAACTTAGCCCCCCCAAAGCCATGCATCAGGCACGCTGGATGGCGAGAGCGATCTATTCTTTAAAAATGTGTTTACTTCAGTCACAATGCAGAATAACTGCGAAGGACAAAAAGACTCTACAAGATGTTTGCTTATGTTTGTAAAACACTGGATGATTTCGTATCGGAAAAGAGCAAACAATTTTTATCACGACTGCAGATCGACGACAGTTTTCTAAAGGAAGATGTATCTTCTTGGAATAATAATAGTGCTTTTGTGGAAGCTAAAAGAAAAATAAGTTATTTGAGGGTTGTGAATGATACTGCTGAAAGGGCTGTTAAAATGATGCAAGATTTTAACGGACTTATCGCGGCTGAAGAAGAACAAAAACAGTTCTTGCTGCGCTGTGTCCAGGAACATAGAAAATTGTATCCGGACTGTAAAAAAACAACTCTATAAAAAAGTTACCCTGACTGATTGTTATTACTTTATGTTTTTGATTAAAGATTAATGTTCATTTAATTGAATTTTTACTATTATTCACTTAATTTATTGCATTTATAATGATTTTATACCAGACCGAAATATCAAGACAAAACACGTTTTTTACTAAACTTTGAAGCTCGGTCGGCACTAGTTGCAATTTTTCTAGAAAGATGAAATTTTATATTTGAGTATCTTATAGCATTAGTAAAAAATGTAGAGGGTATGCATTTCGAAATTTGAAAAAAAAAATTTTTTGGTCATATAAGGGACACCCTAATATATATATATAATATTAGTTTATTCAATATTTTTGAATTCCATTTTAATATTTGAAATAAAATTCTTGAGTGATTTTTGCACACGTTTAATTATATTGGTGACCGGTTTCGACATCCTTTCTCGTTGGCACTATCAAACCGTAAAATTAAACACGTGGAAAAATTACAAAAGTATTTTATTTAGAATATATAGGGGTTCCGCACTAGGCCACTACGAGCTGGTTGATTTTTTTTTAATGAAAAGCCCGAGGGCTTATTTCTATATTGTAAAGTGTTGTTTGTAGACTCGTACTCGATATTTTGAGTAAGCTTGAGTTATTTGTACAAATTCAAAGTCTATAAAAGTGTATTTGTGTATATGACAGGTAGATTTATATGAAAGGTCAAATATATTAAGTTTATCGCATCGCCAGGTGAGGTTTATTGACCCCAGCACCTGGTATAATTGTGTCTCCGGCTGTTGCTGTGACGTCATTCCGCCGAGGAAGTTGCCTCGTATTAGTTACAGGAAAACGCGCATAATTTAAACTAGTTCTGGGCCAGAGAAATGCCTGACTGCAATCAGACTGAGCAAACCTCTTCAAGCTGAAACCTGAAGAAAAAACATCGTTACACGTTGAAAAAAAAATAGTTCGCCTGCTAGCTCAGTTGGTTGTAAAGTAAATCCCAAGCTAATGTTATTTGGTTCATAACTATATATTTGGCCAAAGGCTTTAAACGTGCTTGTGTTTTGATAAAATCCAATAATTCAAGTCATTTTTTTTGATACACGATACGAAATGTTTCCCAAGAAAGGAATTAAGTATTCAGATTGATAAAAAATATGCAAGCTTTAGAAATTATTTCTGAATTTTTAGTTACTCTCAATATTATATAAAAAAACTTATTCCAATGACTTATACGTTCAGTTTTAAAATGTTTCACAAAAATATCTCAATTACTAAAAATTCGGTCTTTTTTCCTTATTTCCCTTGAGGTTTTAATATTAATATTAATGGGCCGTCGATATTATGAAAGTATTGCTTCACGGCGTAATGGTTATAAAAATATTGTTTTCACGATTTTTAAAACTATTTATCAAATCGAAGTATACTTTATAATGAAGGTAGTAACTCTTAAAAGCGTAATTAATCATTTTTTATGTGCGAAGAAATACGACTTGTGCTTCAATATTATTCTGATTTTTGTTTTAAATTACTACTATTTAGAAATGTCCAATTTATAAAAATATAAAAAAGCAAATTTGGTTTTCCTTATTTTTTTTGAGATTGTTAATTGAAATAATGCGTAGGTCTTCCACGTGTATTTTTTAATATCTAAATTATCAAAACGTAAGATATCATTGATGTTTTAATATTACGATAATATAAGATAAATATTAAGCGATTGAGATTTGAGGAGATAAAATATTTATTATAATTTTAAATATCTAAAATAATAGTTGTAATTATGAAATCTGTTGTTTATTGTTTATTAAATAAAGCTGAATTAACTGCTCACACTCTTTTATTGCGTTATAAATATAATTAAGAGAAATGAGATGTGTGAGATACGAAGACAGCGTGGGTTTGTTTAACAAATTAAGGAGTATTTTCTCGTTGCTTCAAGTATATATTGTGTACTTAAAATTAATACTACTCACAAAGGTGACATTAAAAAAATAAAAATCCAGTTTTCTATCAAAATAACCATTTTCTGTTTTAAACTGGAATTTAAAGCAACTGGAATTGAAAACAGAAACCACAACAACCTTTTCACAATAATAATTGAATCCAGCTTCTTCGTTAGGCACAAAAAGCTTCGAGCTTTTTTAACCAATCGAAAACAGAGTCAAGGGTTTTGTTAAGAAAAGCTCACCAAAGTTTAACTAGTTTCCACTTCCAGTAATTACCATGCGGTTTTCTGATTGACAAACATGTTTTCCTTTTAAAAACTGATTATCGTCTCTTTAAACACGAATTCCTGTTATTTTAGTTAAATGCGTGATAGTATTCTCAACTGTGAAAAAAGATAAATGCAGTAGCGAAATGTTAAAAATTACTTTATAAGAAGACTTTCGTGGTATAATATAACTAATTTATTATATTTTGAACAAAAAAATATTTCATTTATAACATTTGAAAAGCTCTTAAAGTTCCCTATACATTTGTGATAATTTATCGGCAGAAAAGTGAATTATGGGGTAGTACTGAAATTGAATTCCAAATAATCGCATTCAACTCCGAAATTTTACTGATTAATTAGTGACTGTTTGACGCTAATTAACTGAATGGTTGTCAGTGCTTTAACTTCCCAATTTTAATCGCATGGCATGATTGCAGTCCTGGTCGGGCCATGCGGGCCTTCATGGCGCGTCCATTGTGCGTCACGACCAGGTGACTCCTGAAATGTTCTGTGGACGTGACTTCCGGGGACTTTGTGCAGCGAGCAATCCGGCTTCAGCATCTGGCCATGTGCATAATGCAATACGTTGGTTGTAAAGTTATGCTATTGAATAGTGCATGTTCTAAACCAGTGCTTCTCAAAGTGGTCCCTACGGACCTCATGGGGTCCCTGATATCATTCAGGGGGTCGATTTGGGAGTCCCTGAACAGCGTCAGAGGGTCCGCGCAAGGTTTAATATAAAACAAAAAAATTGTGACACATTTTTATTATTATGGAAGTTAAAATAAATAACAATGAATACATTATTAGCGATTTTTACGTCTTAAGTAAAATATAAATATAGACAGGTGTATAAAATACAAGTAATAATAGGCATCGCGGTGAGTCAGGAAGGTTAATACAGGAACGCAATAGAGTCGATACTTGCACCAACTAGTCTATAATATGAATATATGTAGTTTTTCACCCATGGTCCGTAGGCAAGTTTTGACAATGAAAGTGGGTCCGTTAGCTAAAAGAGTTTGAGACCCACTGTTCTAAGCCATAGGTTCCCAAAGTGGTCAATATCGATACCCAGGGGTCGATGACAGCGAAAAATTAAATTGGCGGTCCATGAACTGTAAATGGGGTCTACGAGAGTGGATTCATCACTAAAATCCCACAGAAGATTATCAATCCATACGGTTACATTGAAGAATCAGAAGTCATACTACAAGAAGAACTGATCGAAATAAGCACTAATGAAGACTGAAGGTGCAGTTTAGAAAAGGATATCAGCAATTATGGCTTCAGAGACATACCTGCTATTTATCCTGCATTATGGACTATCACTTTTCCATCGCCACAAATAAAAAAACATGTGGATAATCACTCAAGTATTTTATTCAAAAATATTAAAATGGAGTTCCACCAAGTACTCTGTGTCAAAAATATTAAATTTGTAAATATTCAAAGTATTTATAGACAAGCAATGAAGAAAAAGTAATAAGATATATTTGGGCGTTTTAATTATTTTAATTACTTATGTAAAGCATAATCACACTTGTTATATTAAAAGTTTATTTACGTGGTTTTTACTTTGACTTTATTTAATTTGAGTCAATACAACCACATGTCCATAGACTTCATTATTTTTGTAAACTAATAATAAAAAATTTACAATTTCATCAACTTCCTTATTTACTTACTGTTTATTTTTTAAAGAAATAGTATATCTTTCAGTAAAATTTCATAATAATTATGGTTTAATTAAAAGTTGATAGTATAAATTAAATGTGAAAGCGGAAAGAGTTATTGTTTGATGTCGAGCACGAAAACCGTTGTAGACAAAAACACACTTTTATAGAGAGAAATTGATAAGTAAATGCAAAGTTATTAAAAAATTTAATAAATCATCAAAAATAAATACATACAAATGCGCTTAAACCTTTGCCTTTATCTATTTCAAAAAATATATTTTTATGGGCCGTATTTTTCCAAGGTATACATTATTTTGTTGATAGAGCACAGTAGACCCCTCCGCGCACGTTTAAGCCCAATTTGTCGGTTTGTTTATGTTAATGCTGTCACATGAATCCTTATTCTTGTCCACACAAGCGAAAAAAGGTTCCAGAAACCATGAACTTCGTACAAATCGCAGAGCTCATAGACTGATATCCGCATCTATGAATAGATACGAGACTGCGTTGAGCTATTAGGATATTTTTTATATTATTTATTAGGGTTATTGATTCCTGTTAAAATATATGTTTAAAAATATGCAGGTTGCGTAAAAGTTTTTTTGTGGTTTTAACTGAAATTGTGAAGAATTTAACAAATTGTAAATGTATTTCAAGTAAAAAATTTTTAAAAAAAAATACTCGAATTGAATATGTTTATCCTATTTTATATATAAGATTGGAAATTTCATTTTAATATTTTAAATAAAATCTTTTTTATCAACTGTCTCTCCTCAGAGGAGGTTGGCGACCATTTCACTGAGCATATACTCATACTGAGCCAGTGTTTATGGTTTTCTAAGCATCATTACATAATCCTTTCTTTACAAAGCTCTAGCGTTTAGATCTGATACTCCTTCTGCAGCAAGCTACTTCCAGAGCACATCCCTCCGCAATTATTCCAAGTCCACTACTTCAAACCGATCCTTTACATAATGCGAAAGTGAAAGATTGGCGAAACAATAAAAATTAAAAAGCACTTGGAAAAATCACTCAAGTATTTTATATAAAATACTAGAAATGTAGCCCGTCACAGAATGACGTATTCGATGAACGATGCAACAGTGTTTGAACATATGTTTGGCTGAATACTCGAATAGCTGGGTACTCGAACTTTAAGAAGACACTGCTCACGTTTTTTTGACATTTGTGTCACATTTCGTGTCACAAACAACGCATCACTTTCACTGACTGTTCTTTATTTGAAAAATTCTAAATTTGAAATTCTCGCGATGTACAACAGAATCCTATAATTCGTACATATCGAAACTCGCTAAAGCATATTTTATAGTTTATGAATGAAAATATTATTCTATCGTCTTGAAATTCGGCACATAACTGCGGAAAAACTTGATAAACTTACATGCAAAAATTCAGTGTTGTATCTTTTAAAATATTCTATAGAGAACCAAAAAATTAAACATAGTTTCTTTATTATTTATATTCTAAAGTTTTCATTCTGTATGTGCTCTGAAGCTGTCTTCGTACGTTTCTTACTTGCTGCAAATTCTTGTTTATCATTCATTGATTTATCAAGGCGCATTAGTAGGTACTCCCGACGAATTGCATGCAGCGGTGCAGCCGGCAAATCGCATCAGGGAGGCTGTCGGCGCGGCTGAGGAGCCTTTCAGTCGATAAACCGAATTAGGGACTCGCTCGCAGGCTCCCGGCACCGAGCAGGGGTCGTCAAATTCGCCCCCTTGTTCAGGAAGAGCCGGCCCGATACAGTTTCCGTATCGAGCTGATTGAATGCCCGCCCCTGTTTATTTGAATTATTGTAATTTAAGGCTCGGTTTTGAGTTCGGATATAACGATGCGTATTGTGAAGTTGAATCAGAATACTCAGTAAAAAAAATATGATAATAATGAGCCATTCATATTAAACCCGAAAAATAAAGGCAATGTATCATTAAAGGTTATTTCAAATATTACTTGCAAAAAATTGACATTTTAATGACCATTTTTGATTATAATATTTTACATAAGTAAAATACTTGAGAGATTTTTCCACATATAGATTTTTATTGGTGACCGGTTTCGCCAACCTTTTACGTTGACATTATCAAACAGAGATAATGCCAACGTGAAATATTGGCGAAATCAGTCACCAATAAAAATTTATATGTGTATAATTTATATCAAAAATATTGAATTTTTGATTATATTAAGTCATAAATATTTAAAAAATGCTTTGGTTCAATGAGTCTTACTAAGTCAATTGGTTTTTTATATACACGAAAAAAAAGCTTTAAATCTTCAAAATAATTTAACAATGATTATATTTTGACTTTTTTAATTTTATTTTCCGTACTCTTTCAATTGATTTGATTGCAATATTATAAGAAAGTGGTATATTGATTTTTTTTAAAAATGTATTGACTAATTGATTATCGAAATGCTGCGTTTTAAAATTTCACAACAATGGTATTTTTAAATTATAACCCATTTTATAAATTTAAATAATTTTTAATTTTACGAGTAAATTAAAGTATATTTTTTGACAACGCGTTATTCGCCCACTCGAGCATTTAAAAATAATTAAATTAAATATATACGCACTGGAACGGTGGGGGGGGGAGGGTTATTTGTATTAAAATCCTATTAACCAGTGGCAAATCTAGAAACCCGGCGGGGATGTCAGCTGGAAAATTTAAATCCTGAAGTCCTCTGAGTGGGAAAAAGTATTGCCGTGTGATAACACTTTCCCGAAGAGGCGTATTTATTACGCGAAATATATTTTTAACTCGTTTGGATTTTAAATTGGAGATATCGCGGCATTGTGGGAAGTTGGCGCGCCCGACGGGGATTTTTTTATAACTTCGTGAATTTCAACACGCCGGATTTGATTAGGTCTTACTTTAAAGTGTGAAAGAGATTCTAGCGAGGAAGGAGATTATATATATTATATATATATATATATATATATATATATATATAGTTTAAACATCCCCGCAGAGTTGTATTGCGCTGGAAAACCTGTAGTTATGGGAGTTGATCGAGCTGTATAACACATAGTGATTTTGCAAGTTGGATCAAAGTAATAAGCAATTACTTTGGCGATAAGCAATTTATTTAGTAATTGCTTATAAAAATTTTCAGAGGTATTGAAAAATATAGATTTTGCTTTCATAGAATTAATGAAAAAATATGACAAAAAAATCATAAAAAACACAATAAATTTAAGCGAAAAATAAGGACTTATATTTATTAAAAGTTATTAAAAAAAAAAAGCATATTTTTTCTAAGGGTGCGTATTTATTTTCAGTACTTTTTCAATTGTTTTGTTTGCAATATTATAACATTTTTAACTGACCAGATTTGACGAGATCGTATTTTATTTTAAGTGCGTAAGTATTTAAACATTTAGCAAGTACGCTTGGCGAAAACGGAAATGCATTTTTTCCGCGAAGAGAAAAGTCTTTTTATGCTTTTATAGTTTTAAACTTCCGCATATGGTAAACTTGTTGCCACAAAAAATTTTTGAGCGCCAGTATCAGAATTTAAGTACCAGCTTTAATTTTCCGCATTGAAAAGAAAACTTTCATATTTCTACAAAAATCGCGACAGAATATCCTTTTATAAACTATAAATTTTGTGCAATGAAAAGGAATAATCCAAAAGCAGCTTTTATGTTGATTTTTTATTGATATCTGTTAAGACTAATATTAATTTTATCAAAAAAGTGTTATAAGCATTAAAATATATTTTGATTAATTGTGACTACTGTTTTCGCTACAGATGGATTATCAAATTCAGTTTATTGATTAATTTGATATTTAGATTAATTATGCCTTTGTATTACGAATGAACTCTTACTATCTCAGTATAAATATTCAGCAGTCTTGGGTATATTTATACAACGAATTGAAATATTATAAATATTTTTATAATTAATTATCAAACCAATACACATGAAATATATGAATATGTGAGTTTTTTTAATGCGAAGAATCATATAATTATCACTGGTCGTAATATCGATAGTACTTTTTATCGAGTGACGTCATCATGGGACAGCTTGATTGTTGTAAAAGTTTTCAGATAAGGTTTAATAGAGTGGAAGGCTGCTTCATGAAGAGAGGGATAAAAAGGCAATATTGATTACGTACAGCAAATGAGTCTAATTTGTTCTTGCAAATCACAGCAAAGTTGAGAATATTTCCAAGTGCCTGTGATCAGTTCACTGAACTGGAAACGATACGCGCGTAACTTATATTGAATTAGAGTAATATTTATACAACATCTATCCGGAACGAAGACTTTATTTCAATAATAATTAATCAATATTTAAGGAAACACAAAAAAAATTCTCTGATATTATCTCGATCGGTATGGTAATTACTTTGATATGTTTGATTTATGTTGAACATAAATAAAATAAGTTTATCTTGATTTGATTTTTTTTTTAAGGGAGTATTATAAGTTCTTAGTATTGGTTTAAGAAGTTGAAGACAATAGACTGACAAAAGAAACAAAATGAAATTTATACGATAGTTTTATAAAGCAGCAAGAATAACGAAACCCTTAAAGCCTTTTTTAAATATATTTTTTTAAAGTTTCACAAATTACTGTAACTTGGCAGACTATACAAGCAATCAAAGTCGCGATTCCAATGATATTCCCTCCCTGCTTTGCTGTACTGCACCCCCTTCGTTGACGAGGTTACAGGGGGAGGTAATTGATAAAGGGTTGTACGCGCTTTTGGAAATTGCATGTCCACAACACTTCAGCGAGGCTTTAGGTGGATAATTTGGTTTCAAAATAACATAGTAATATTGTATGACACATTAAAACGGCTTGTATGCATTTGTAACGATGTAAACATTTGAAATTTTATACTGGTAGACGTGAATTTTATATTAAATGTTTGAAAAAATATTCAAGTGTATTCATGAAACTATTCGAAAATAATATAACATATAGTAAAATAGCTAGAAATCTGATGAAAAAGACAAGTGATTTATCTCCTAGGCATTTGGCTATTGATATTTGTATTCAAATAATAATCAGTGATGGTAGATAGAGCCTTTTATGTGTAGTTTGCCCTGTCTGTTTCGAGACAGTGTGGACAGACTGAGACTCGGTCGCCCCAGAGATTGGCAATTACACAGAAATAAGGGATGGCCGGGGTTCAAGCCTCCACAGGGATGAGACGACTCGCTTTGAAAGTCGACATTGCTTAAAGGTTTGCTTAAAAATAATCGGTGATCAATGATTAAATCTACTTTTAATATCAATATTCATTCGTCAGACCAATTATTATATAATAAAATTTTTCTCTTAGCCCATGAAAAAAAATACCGTTGTGTCGAAAAAAAACACAAAGCATTGTTTTAAAAATAATTAACGACAGGCAGGACCAATCATATAATCATTTATTATTATGAGACATTTTCATTTCATTAAATAATATACAGTCTCTTTTGTTTAATAAAAGCATCATTAAAACTGCGTATCCCGGTATAATGATGTCTTTATTGAGTTAAAGAGCTTTAACTAATAATTAAAACAAAGTCATAAACATTTGTATAATGTTAACCAGACTGAATAAAAGTTGTTTTTTTTAAGCTTTCTTTGTCTTTCAAAGACGATATATATTTATAATAAGATCGATAAGAATATTAAAAATTAATCTAAATAGTCACAGTAATAGGTTATCGAGACACTCGATGCCTCAATCACAGATTTAATTGACTGTCAAAGTTTTATATACACTTATAAAAAAATATATTCAACCAATTTGTCTAAAGCCAATAGCATTATCTTATTAGTTTTTTTTTTTTTTTATAGTTTTGACTAACTCAGCATAGAAAACAGGACGCTATTTATCAGCTACAAGTCAGGTTGTCAGTCATTTAATTGCTCATTAAAAACAAATCATTTCGTGGTTTGCGTTTAATGACCCTCCAATCAATTACGGAAACAACAATTATCATATTTTTAAAATAACCTGTGAAATTTCAATGAATTGAGATTAATTAAAATGATTTTCGAGCACCTATCCGGAGGCTCGAGATAGCTTAAATTGCTAAAGCGATTTTCATTGATCAATAAATTAACTTATAAATCAGATTATCTCCTTCAAACGTATTCAATCTTACTTGACTCCAACTTTATGAGAAGTTAAGAAGCCGTTCAGAGAATAACTGCGCCGATAGCAGAAAGTACAGACTTCGGGCAAAACCAAGTTTTTAATGGGCTCAGAAGTGTATTAGGATAAAAGTTACACTCGCTACTGAATGGAAAAAATATTCCTACGCATTAAATAAACAGACGTGGTGCTGCTGATTGAACACCTATTATAATATTTTTATTACAAGAAATATTTTTGATGTTTCTACTTTTTATTTCTTAACGTGCCAGGTTGGCATCTTCAAGCAGAAAAAAAAATGTGAGCATCACTAAATGCTTTGATATAAAAACAATTTTGTATGAAATTTTACCAAGTACATTCTATCGATTAAATACGTCAGCTAAAATTATTTACTTCTCTTAATTATATACAATGTATATTTTTAGACTTAACTGATGTTTGTCTATGCCAGTCTTTTATAAAAATATAGCAATGAAAATAAAATATGTATAATATCTATCGTAAATAAATATTGTGTCTTTAGTTCCTCTTATTAGTTGTTAAATAAGTTGAATGTTTTCTGCCGTTAAATCTGCAGCACATCGCTGTTATATTTTATTTTATAATGTTTTTAATATATTTTATGTTATAGTAAAATATATTATAAACAGACTGATGTAGGATAAACATAGTATATTTATAAATTATTGTGCCACCCCTTCTCCATTCATAAAAGTTTACCCATTTCAAATATATTTAATAGTAAACTAATATTACAACCCTGTGGAAGTAAAAGTTGAACTCCTAATTTAAGTGTATAAGGTATTGCTTTTATAGTAATAGTATTTAAAAATATTTATTTAATTCATCTACATAATAATGTCAACAAAAAAGAGTTTCTCGGTGATCGATTTGCCTTTTATTGTTACCATTATATTTGTCACGAATGTAATGCTTTTTGCAGAAACATGCTTTTCTAGGCGTATTTGTTTATATACCAAATATCTACTACTGAAGCAAAATTATGAAAATAAATAAAAAGATTGAAGAAAGAAAAAGAAAACACGATTGATTTGCCTTCATTTAAGCCTAAGACTATACGTGATGAAGAAAAAGTAATTAAGGGAAAATAGGGTCAGAAAACCAACCCTATTGGAACATTTGGTAAAGGCACATGCTCCGGCTGTGGTATCATTACGAGATCCAAATTAAATCGTGGTCGACACAGAAGGACGTGGGATGACATTTTAAACGAAAACCTGAAATTTTCATTATGTTTGACATGTCAAAAATTAGAAAAGGACAAACAAGGCGTCTCCATTTATCTCAATCCATCAGCGGCGGCTTACGGTCTGTCAGATTTTAGGGTCTGTAATATCTCTTTACACTGGACGAGTTCTAGTGAAGGGAATAATCGAATGAGACAACAACCATCGTCGATAATTTATATCTAATCGATTATAAAATCGACACTATAAAGAGTTGTAAAAAACAATAACGAAATACAAGACTTAAGGCTGAGTACAGAGTATTAAAAAAAATGTTTACAAACAGACTTCTGTAAAAAAAGAAAACCACAAGTTATTTTATCTTTTAGCATTGTCTTGATACAAAAATCAATTTTTTTTTTTTATTACGTGTTTTGATTTTCAGAAAGTAATCGATGGAACTCCATCATAATATTTTATTCAAAAGAAATATTTTCGGTGACTTTCTAGTTTCTATTCAACTCTAAATTGATTAAAAAGTGGTAACTGCCCCATCACTAGCGGTGCCTTCCTGGACAACATAACGATGACCCTCTATTCATCCGTCATGTCGCATTTGTTGCGAATTTGTCACAATTTCAGGCGTTTATTTATTTTGTTACAAAAGCACTCCTCGAGGCCCGAACCTGGCATCCGTTTTAACGATTATTAAGAGATGAGGTCCAGACGCGGTTTCACTGATTCAGATTACAATATTGTCGTCAGTCATATATTGGTTTTAATTTAAGGCTTTACAGCTGTCTAGACATGAAGGCTGTAGCAGCAAATGATCATTTTAATATACAAATTTGAAAGTATCAAGCAATCATCAATTATAAACAGCCGTTTGGAAATAAATAATATGGTTTATTTGAAATGAAGTAAATTTTTTAAACTAAGGGTCAGGACACTGCTTTTTTCTAGTTTAAAATATGGAGCAAGGTTTTCGGCTCTTTATCAAATCTCAATTCTATCTTTTTCTTCGGATTCTTTTCCTCAAATGAGGTCAGCGACCATCTTATTGAACGTATCTTTATCTTAAGCCAGTCCTATTAATTCAGCTGTAATCTCGGCTTCCAGTTTATATCGTAAATAGCGTATCCACGTTAACTCTCTCCTTCAAATGCCTATTTTTCTTTGAATTTTTCTCTTGCAGTAGGACAACCACTTGCAGTAGGCTATATTTGTAATTAAAAAATAATAATTCACTATAAATATATACAAATTTTGGTACATTGCATGTCTTCACCGCACACCATTGCTGAACATAATTTTTTTAATAAATTTGTACCTCTTGTAGTGAAAATGATTATAGAAGTATGATTGAATTCTTAATTCTGCCATGCTTGGCAGGGCCCGCTTCTGAAGTTGTCCGCAACACTTGACCGTCATCAACTTCAAACTTTTAAGTATTTCATTGTCCGTAGAAATTAAAACCCTTGGACAACTATAGCTGCTAAATCTCGTCAAAGGCTGAAAATTCGAGAACGATTATATATAAGGACGAAAAAATTCACTCTGGTGTCACGTTGTTCCAGCTTTCGGTATTTTAAAATTTATTTTATTTTATTAAAGCAGATTTATTTACATAAATGACATAAGCATACACACAAAAGACTTCATAGGTGAATAGCAAAAAATAATTGCCAAAAAGATAAGAAGTAACAATCACAGAATCGTAATTTCCTAGCAAATTAGTAAAGTAAATTATATATATTTTTTTATAATTGTCCTTGTTTTATCATCTTGTTATAAATGTACATGCCATTCTTTAATTGATATTCTAGAGATAATTTAATTAAAATATAAAAAATATATACTCTGAGAATCAAAATAAAGTATCATTTGCTCGTCAGTCATGTTTTATATTTATATTTATGTTTTTTGAAATAAATGTGAATGGCATTTTGTAAAAGTTTTTTTCTTGTGAACTAAAAAATAACTTGCTCTCTAACAAATTTAAAAAAAAGCCTTATCAGAACTAGATTCTTAGGCCATAAGACGGCATTTCAAGTAAATGATTATTTCGCCTCATTTAAGACAGTGCACAAATTTTAGTGCAAATTAATTATCTTAGTTTTTTTTGGAGTCAAAATAAAACATAGGATATTTTATTAACTTTTGTTTTATAGTAAAGTTTTATTATGTAAAACAACTGAGGTCAAATTGAAATAGTGCATATTCAATACTAAATACTTAACCGCGTCGGTGTTGTATCTCTCTGCCCTTGGCGCTCCAAGCTGCCACAGAAGCAAATCGGAAGCACAGAAGTTAAATAATATTTTATAATTATAAATAGGCCATTGTTAAAAAAGCAAAACAACGTCAGATTAGTAATTACGAGATGCTTGTAACGGAGTTAACTGCTCGGTCCATTGTTTTAAATGCGAAGATATGACAATTAAAACGTGGCCACACACGCTTACACCGCCGTAATTAGTTTTCGGATTACTTCGCTTGCGGTTGCGCACTTTGTGATTATAGACGCGATATAACGCAAGATTACCGACAATATTTACTTGTAATTATACGAAAATTACGATCTGACGTCACCAACGACACGATTGAAGTGGCGTGGTGATGGGTAAAACCGATTTATTATGGTAATTATAGATCGGTAATGGGTAGTGGACTAGGAATGTTTGTGCACTGGAAGTACTTCCAGTTGTTTTTGTAGCCTGTTGCACAAAGAGTACCAGATCTAAATAACAGTAAAAAAAGGATTATATAATAATGATATTAGGCAGCAGCAATACGCAGACGTAGACATGAATGATCGCAAAGTAGACACGATGGTCATGCTGACTTAGCTTTGCTTAGTGCCAGAGATTTTATATTTCTCAACCCGAAAAATTATCAGAGTGCTGAAACACTTCGATGGTTTAATTTTCCAGACGTGGGCAAACAGATTTACTATGGTAATTATAGATCGGTAATGGAGTAGTGGACTTGGAATGTGTGTGGAGGGAAGTTTACTGGAAGTACCTCCAGGGGTTCTTGCTGTTGTTTGTGTAGCTTGCTGCAGAAAGAGTATCAGATCTAAATGCCAGTAAGGAAAGGATTATATAATAATGATATTAGGTAGCAGCAATACGCTGACGTAGACATGAATAATCGCAAAGTAGCTTTGCTTAGTGCCAGGGATTTTATATTTCTCAACACGAAAAATTATCAGAGTGCTGAAACACTTCGATGGTTTAATTTTCCAGACGTGTGCAATATATTATGGATCTTTAAAATGCTTCTGGCAGGTGTCCAGCTGCTGCTTGGTGGCGATGGGATCGCTCGATTCCCCTGAATTTGTTGTCAGCATACGTTGTTAGATTTTGAATTCGCGAATTTAACCGAAGTTTCGTCTTGAGAGACCGTAAACTTTTTTATAAATTAAGTTTATGGAAAACACACATTTAAATGGACATGTTCAAGTATGCTTTCAGGTATCTGAAATTTTTTAGTGATCATGCATGCAATATTATCGAAATAAATTTAAATATTTATGTATGTAAATTTTTAACACAACCTGTATGAGTCCTAAATATGGATTTGTTCTATGAGTTTTAATTACGAAATTTTTAATTGCGTGCAGAATATATACAGGCTGTTGAATGAAACACAGCTGCTTCAGCTTTCAAGACCTATTCCAAGATTTTTCAGAGTTTTATTGAGCAGTTTTTTTTCATTAAATTTATGATAACAAGATTACTAATTAGCATCATATTCCATATTCACTTTGATGCTTCTTTCGGCGCGCTGGTCGTGTGTTGACGTTATTTTTGTCCATAATTTGCAGCACAGGGATGCGGCGGAGGGTGAAGAATGTAAAATTGCCTGAGACCGAGACTCGCTTTCATCCCCTCGAGTTTTTCATTAACTTGTAAGTCCCGTCCCATAAGGGTATGAATTTTTACGGAAAGACGCGAGTCGCGGCCGCACCGAGGAAACTTCTTCGTTTTTTTTGGTAACTAGCTGTAATATTAATTTAGAATTTTACAAAGACTTTCAAAGCTCCTTGTGAGCCGCTAATATGGCTGCATATAAGATCGCAGATTTATTTTAAAGTATTTTCATTTCTAATAAAAAAGTCTTAAAATGATCTCGGTCCTCCCGGTTTCACAAATTCTCAGATTTTGGAAGTTGCTAAGTCAGGTTTTCAGTTACCACTGAGTCAGACTCAGTGGTAACTGACCACAATTTCTCATTTGAACCTAAGAGACTCACAGCAACTGCAAAGACAAATATGTGTGTCTATCTGTCTGATACGTTATTATTTATATTCTGTTGTAGATACATAACTTTCATGCAAGGTAGTTTATTTAGTAAATTTACTTGCACTGATGCCATCTTAATCATATTGGATTTACGATGCATTGGATGGGTTTGTAAGGGTGCATCTGTGTGCTTCCACATTCCACATCCTCAAATGCTCGTATCGGGGGCGAACAAAACATTTGCCTGGCTGACTGACGGCCGTTGGAGCGGCCAGGGGCGTCCATTGTGAGGGTCTCGGCTGGCGGAGCAGAATGCCCTGCTGAGCCAGTGAGCTGGTGATCTGCCCGGAACTGCGATGCACTTGGTCAGGGCACCGCCCGAGAGATCTACTAAATCAAACTTTAACATTGAAATATTTAAATACAGGGTGTCCAAAAAGAGTATCGGGTGAATGTGAATAGTGAGCGTTATTGCGATATGCTGCGAAAAGTTTTGGACCCAGAGTTGCAGGAGTTTCAAGGTTTCAACTCAAGAACGTGGTTCCAACAAGACACTTGCCATACATCCCTAATAAGGTCATTTCACGTAGAGGTAACATCAACTTAGCCCTCTTGACTATTTCGTATGGGGATACCTTAAAAGTAGGGTTTATGAGAATAATCCGACGAGCCTAACGGAATTAAAACAAAACATCAGGTCAGAAATGGCAGCAATATCGAGGGCTATGTGTCAGCGTGTTATCAGCAATCTTCGTTCCAGATTAGAAGAGTGCCAGCTGCGTAATAGTCACCATTTGGATAACATTATCATTTAGAAATAATTTTCCATTTTGTATTCTTATAATCAATAATAATAAAAAAGACTTGATTACTAGTAGTTTTTGTTTTACTGAACTAACAAATACCCGATGCTTTGTTTGGACACCCTGTACTAACCTAACCAGTTTTAATTTATTTAAAAAAATAATTTAGGCATATGGTTACAAAAATCCGAATTTTTTTAGATTTTAACACATTTTGAAAGACACACCTGTCGTAATATTATAATATTTGTAAAATATATTTTTTCAAATGTTTTGTAGGTGCGCCCAGGCCTGTATAGACGTCATGCTGCGCCCTGTCCCGTGAATCTGCTAATGGAGACGCCCTGCCTCTTCCACTGATGAGAACTCACCTGATAAATGAAGTGTGATGTGTGCTAGCCACTTTTAATCAGCACACACAAAAAAAATTGCACCCACATAAAAAAGCGGTCGCTTTTGTTGAGCCTAACACTTCTTTTGCAGAACTATACCACAATTTTATTTGATATCTAAACTAAACAAAACCAAATGTAGCGTTTATCTATATACATTAATACAGCAGATACTGACAAGATATTTTTTAGCTGAAAAAAAATATTTCTAGTCGCTTCTTTTTTGATGATATCATTATAATATTTGAGATACTTGTGTGCTCGTAACGAAAAACTCATTCAAAAAAGCATTTTAGTGCGTCCCGGACATTCGTGGCTTACGAATGTGCTTGTTTTATGAGAATATATGAGATAGTCTAAATAATTGTTGGCTTTATGCCAAAACCCACGACACATCACTGCACACACACTTAAAAAATTAATTAATTTTTTAAGAGTTCCTGTAATGAATTAAAGATTCACATAATAATTTTTTTTTTGCGTTATTCTGCAATTTTTAACACTAATAAGCACTATGAATTTAACGTAACAGGTTTTGTTGAGGGACAAGGCATTTGTTTGGTGAAGATCCATTTTTTATTAATGATATGAAATAACTTTTTATAATTACTTCACGTTGAATTTATTTTAACATTTATGCATGACTAGTTTCGACCAAAAGACTTGATCATCATTACTGATATTTTGTTACTAAGCTTAGTGTTATTTCATATCATTAATAAAGTAACAGGTTTTATTGTATCTAGAGAAAATAAATAAATTTTTCATGAACTGCTTTGAAACCCATGTTAATCATAATTTTTTTTAATAGTTTCATTACGTGGTGTTATTAAAACACCATTGAAAAACAGGCACTGAATAGTAACCTCAGTGTTTCCCTATGTAATGGGTCAACACAGATTTTAAAAAGGCAATAACACACAGCCAATTAAAAACCGTCGATAATTAATGAATCATAAGTCAACCGTCAACCTTTCAATAGAAAGGGTTGCCTCCCTTCCACCCCCGGAAGAATGCCTCCACGCCGAGCGTGTTCAAGTACACCCAGTCTGGCGGACTAGAAGGCTCTACCACCCTCAGCAGGGAGGGGGTATAAAACGCCAGATTAAAATATCATCAGGTTTGATGTATCGGCAGATTGCGTGCACGGATTTCTTGCGGTTTTAAAGCATTTTTTATGGCATTTCCTGAATATTTTCCAGCGCGTCATGCAGGCGTTAATTAATGTTGATGAAGGCGAAAAATCACGGTGTCTGCGAATGATTTTGTAAAATTCAATAACATTTATCATAAAACCTGCCAATGATTTTAAGTGAGATAAATCGGACAATAAATTTTTCAAACAAATAAAAAAACTCTGATACTAATTCTTAATGAGACGAAAAAAGTGTTCATTAAATAATTAATGCATATAAAAAAGATCAATAATTCGAAGCAAAACATTATTGGAATACATATAGAATAATTGTGTAATAAATATTTACAAGTAACTAATATTGATTGCTTGTGTTATTCGATATACTCAGTTTATATACTCATCTTTTTTGAATATAATTAAAACTTATTCATTTACACACATGTCTTCTCATTATCGAGTCAATAGTTTTCATAGAATATTTATTAAAAATATATAATGTTTTACACTAAATGCAAAACATCCTACGTCGATCGCAACACAAAACAATCGTCTCTTACTTGATATTAAATTCATCAAACGCACCATAAAAAATATCAGAAAGCCAAACAAAAACAAAACAGACGCTTCAACACAAATGACAGGATATTAAATTTACGGATTTTGTGAAACCTCTTTAAAAATCGATAGCAATAACCCTGAAAATTTGATTATAAAAACGCAGATGCCGCAAGAAAGTCACAGCTATTTTCGTTAAGAAAACCGAAATGCTTTCAGGAAAAAGAGTAAAATACAGGAAGAGTGACAGGGGAATACCCAAATAAGTAATTCAAACGCACTTTCCTTCAGCACTTTAATGTTACTGTATTTTTAACTTCCGGATTTAAGCTTCTATAGAGCAATAGTTATTTAATATTACGTTTCCAACAGGCACGTTTATAAACAATGTATACTTATTAAAATTTATAATTCGTATATTCAACATAATATTTACACTTTAAGTGTTAATTATATGCTACTTACCTAGTGCAATATAATGATAAATTCAGTTATTAATTTTATATAGGTCCTATGAGTTTTATGAATTAAAAGAAGCTCACGTGGCAGTTTCCATACATATAAGTATTTAATAAGTGGTTCTATTATAAATGAGATCTACGCTTGGGAACAAAACATTTTAGTATAAAAGTGCTAATTATGCGGGCAGGTGATTTAATTTCCAAGCTTCGTGACTCGTTTATTTCTATTTCGTTGCAAGAAAACTCACTATTCTATTTCACGGGTTATGCGCCTGACTTTGTAGCACAAAAGGTCTTGTACTTTTAATGACACGTAGTTTAGATAAACCGAAGCTCTGAATGACTCAATCAGAGTTTGCGCGCAGTCCTAACTGTTTTATGGCAGTCATAGTACTATAAGATATAGAGCATACTTCTATAGAGTTTCCAAGACATGTACGGGAAGAAAATTACTGTTTCAATAATATTAGTTGAATATATATATGTTACACAGGGTGTCCAAAGAGAGTATCAGGTATTTGTTAGTTCAGTAAAACAAAAACTACTAGTAATCATGTATTTTTTTTATTGTCGATTATAAGAATTGTCTGATTATTCTCATAAATCCCACTTTTAAGGTATCTCCAAACGAAATATTCAAGAGGGCTAAGGTCGGGGCTTCTGGGAGGCCAGTTGATATTACCTCTACGTGAAATGACCTTATTAGGGAATAATTCGCTAACAGCTTCAATTGATTGATTGGATGTATAACAAGTGGTCTTGTTGGAACCACGTTTTTGAGTTAAAAACTTGAAACTCCTGCAGGGCCCAAAAGTTTTCGCGGCATATCGCAATAACGGTCACTATTCACATTCACCCGATACTCTTTTTGGGCACTCTGTATATGATGTTGATGTTAAATTATTATTATATGGGGCATTTTTCTTCCCGTTTGGTGACGTGTTGTAGGGGACGTATCTGGGGTGGATTATCGGCCGGGAAATTCTCGTTCCACCGCCCCTTGCTCCGTCGCTTCAACCCCCGCCCCCGCTAGTCTCACAAAGGCTGTTTTAAATATTGTAGAAGCGTCCGATATATGCAAAATTAAATAAATTATTTGTTTTTGATGTATAAAAATGAAAAAAAAAATATTTTTATGCTTCAATATTTATAAAAAATCTCACTGCTTTGAAAGAGGTTCTTAAATCTAAACACTATTGTTGTAAGCTCATGCTGTATATTGATTTTGTAACGAGTATGTATAATATAGGGTGTCCAAAAAGAGTATCGGGTATTTGTTTTAGTTACCGTTATTGCGATATGCTGGGAAAATTTTTGTCCCAGAGTTGCAGATTTTTCAAGGTTTCAACTCAAAAATCAATCAATTAAAGCTGTTAACGAAGTATTTCCTAATAAGGTAATTTAGGCCTCCCAGAAACCCCGACCTTAGCCCTCTTGACTACTTCGTATAGGGATTCCTTAAAAGTAGGGTTTATGAGAATAATCCGACGAACCTAACGGAATTGAAACAAAACATCAGGTCAGAAATGGCAGCGCAATATCGAGGGCTATGTGTCAGCGTGTTATCAGCAATCTTCGTTACAGACTAGAAGAGTGCAATAAGATTGAAATAATTTTCCATTTTATATTCTTATAATCAACAATAAAAAAAAAGACTTGATTACTACTATTTTTTGTTTTACTGAACTAACAAATACCCGATACTCTGTTTGGACACACTGTATATTCCCACACTCTAAATACCAGCCTCTAACATAACAAAAAAGCGATTTTGATAACAAAATATAATATCCAGGCCTCGCTGCGCCCGCCTACATCCCTCGCATAACTCGTCCGTTCTTTATAAGCACCCTAATGCTAAATGAAACTGCTGCGGTTTCTTCCACAACACACCCCGGGGGTAGGAAAGTCGGTTGTTGGCTGGTGCTTGATGGCCAGCCTGGAGCTCGGCGGCGCAGGCATCATCGTTTGCCGTGAATGGTGATAAGCTCGACCCCTGCCGGAGCCACTTTAGACAGGATAAATAAAAGCTCTACGAAAGCTTCACGTAAATTTTTATTACATTGACATTTATCAACTACGAAGGTACGACGAAAATAAAAAAGTTCAAAATACATTTTCATTTTCAATAGTGATATCATTACGTTACGATCATTACGTAAATCCCTACAAAGACATTGCAACATTTGATATTGTATTTATAAATATTTAATTTTTTATTTAATAATTAAATCTATGTATTATAGAGTTTCGATGGCCAGCCATCATCGTTTGCCGTAAATGGTGATAAGCTCGACCCCTGCCGGAACCACTTTAGACAGGGTGAATAAAAGCTCTACGCAAGCTTTACGTAAATTTTTATCACTTTTTATTACATTGACATTTATCATATATATATATTAGGGTGTCCCTTAAAATTCAAGTTCAATATTTTTTTACGCGTACCTTCTTAAAAGTTTAGTAATAATCCTATATTGTCTAGAAAAAAATATTAGTTCGATTTATAAACGATAACCCGTGCCGACTTGCGATTTTAACTTGTCCATACAAGTTGCGTAAGTACTGCGCTGTGACTTGTAACTGCATGTTTTATTTGTCATTTCATACGTGATTTTTGAGATTAGTAGTGCTCCATTGTTTAGTGCGTTAACATGTCGGTGGAATTACGGAGTGATAAACAAAATAATTTCCTTATCGGTTTGCCTAGATATCAAATAAATGGTGCAAAATTACCATCTAATCGACAAATTCCCTCGGTCCTATTTTACAATATTCGCGAGGTTAAACTGACTGTTAGTGAAAGTGCAAATCTTGTGATTAGGGAGTGCATCATATATTGGGAAAAAGCAAGAATTCCAACAAGGGCATATCCTAACTGCGTGAAGAAACTTGTTGATTTATATCATGTTTGGAGAGAGTTGCAAAAAAAATTGTAAGAAAACTCAGGTTACGTTCAAGAGCCGTGAGAACAATTTCAAAATTGATCTTGATAATTTGTTTGATATTGCACATGCTGATGCTTTTGAGAGAATGAAAATAGAGTAAGATAAATTATTTTTAATGAAACAGAGAGAGCCAGATCGACCAGGATGCTTAGGTGGTGTTGATAAAAAATTGTCGGAAAAAGAAGATAGATCTAAACAACGACGATTGGAAGAAGAGGAAAGGGTTGTAAGACAAAGATAACCACTAGCTGCTGAAACTAGAAAATCAAGGGCAGAAGCAATAAAATCTGACTTCTTTGGAAGTAATGTACCCGACGTAGTCACAGTCCATTGGGATGGAAAACTATTACCCGGGTTAGATGTACGAAGTTCTAAAGAAGAACGCTTGCCAGTTATTGCTTCGTTTGACGATAAGGAACAGCTTCTTGCAGTGCCGAAACTAGAACATTCTTCTGAAAAACATCAAGCTAAGGCTGTCTCAACAGCTCTCTTTGACTAGAACCTTCACGATAAAGTACAAATAATGTGCTGCGACACAACAGCTTTCAATACTGGCCGTTTCAATGGAGCTTGTGCTATTTTGGAGAAACTTTAGGAAGAGAATTGCTGCTTTTCGCCTGTCGTCATCATGTTTATGAATTGGTCCTAAAAGCTGTCTTTGAAAGCAAAATTAAGCAAACTACTATGTAGTAGCCCAGATATTCCAATGTTTAAAAAGTTCAGAGAAAATTGGAAAAACATCGACGCTAGTAACATTGAACCATCTCTTAATTTCGTAAAACAACGTGTTGCCGAGACAGACATTCAAGCTTTGTTAATATTTTATAAGGCAGAATTAGACAAAGGTTATGTAAGAGATGACTACCGCGAATTGGTCGAACTGTGCGTAATATTTTTGGGAGGAGACACAGAGGAAAAATTAAAACTAAGGCCCCCCGGAGCAATGCATCAGGCTCGCTGGATGGCGAGAGCGATCTATTCTTTAAAAATATGTTCACTTCAGTCACAATGCAGAATAACTGCGAAGGACAAAAAGGCTCTACAAGATGTTTGCTTATTTGTCGTGGTGTTGTATGTTAAACCTTGGCTCGAATGTACAGTGGCGATCAAAGCACCTAACCAAGATTTGCGCTTCTTGAAGATGTTAAAAGAGTACGAAAAAGTTGACGCAACAATTTCTAATGCTTCTATAAGCAAGTTTAGCCATCACTTGTGGTATTTATGTGAAAAGACAGTTATTCTATCACTGTTTGATGATGAAGTTGATAACCAAACTAAAAAGAAAATGATTGCCAACTTCAACCGGGACAAAACCTCAGATTTTAGCAAACGCTATGACCCGTCAAAGGAAGAACTGCCCCAAAGGTTGTTTGGTAAGTTTAATTGACTTTTTGTGATATATTTAAATTGTTGTAGATTTATTTGTTATTTATCTTATTTTCCTTTTTTTTCCAGGTAAAACACTGGATAATTTCGTATCGGAAAAGAGCAAACAATTTTTATCACGACTGCAGATCGACGACAGTTTTCTAAAAGAAGATGTATCTTCCTGGAATAATAATGCTGCTTTTCTGGAAGCTAAAAGAAAAATAAGTTATTTGAAGGTTGTGAATGATACTGCTGAAAGGGCTGTTAAAATGATGCAAGATTTTAACGGACTTATCGCGGCTGAAGAAGAACAAAAACAGTTCTTGCTGCGCTGTGTCCAGGAACATAGAAAATTGTATCCGGACTGTAAAAAAACAACTCTAAAAAAAAGTTACCCTGGCTGATTGTTATTACTTTATGTTTTTGATTAAAGATTAATGTTCATCTAATTGAATTTTTACTATTATTTACTTAATTTATTGCATTTATAATGATTTTATACCAGACCGAAATATCAAGACAAAACACGTTTTTTACTAAACTTTGAAGCTCGGTCGGCAAGGGTTGCAATTATGCTAGAAAGATGAAATTTTATATTTAAGACTCTTATAGCATTACTAAAAAAAGTAGAGGGTACCCATTTCGAAATTTGAAAAAAAAAATTTTTTGGTCATATAAGGGACACCCTAATATATATATATATATATATATATAAACTAAACTTTAGTTATGCATCTGATGATGACCCAGTGTTTTGGGTCGAAACTAGTAACGCAAATAATTTTAATAAACTCCAAGTGAAGACAAAATACAAAGGTACTTTTATCATTATAATAATGGATCTTCACGAATCAAATGCCTTGTCCCTCAACAAGATTGATATTTATCAACTACGACGGAAATAAAAAAGTTCAAAGTACATTTTCATTTTCAACAGTGATATCATTACGTTACGATCATTACGCAAGTCGCTTCAAATGTTTGAGACATTGCAACATTTGATATTGGATTTATAAATATTTGTATAATTAAATGTATGTATTATAGAGTTTAGATGGTTTTAATGAAACAGAGGCCTGCTTTTTCGTAGCCGGCTTGCACATTTTGAACGGCGGAGGTGATTTATGGCGACCAAAAAGACTTTTATGCCCGCCAGTGACGTGCGCGAGTTTTATGGCCGTTTGAATTATATTTGATCATTTAGGAGTCCATCATCGTCTGTGTCTACCGGCAAACGTTACATAAACTCACCAGCAGCATAGCGCAATGGATTCTTGGATGGAGATATATATAAATACTGACATCTTTCATCTATTTGAAAAAAAATATTAAAACACACCAGCTGCATAGTACAGTGAACATTTCATGATAAAAAATACATAAGTTTGATATGATATTTAAATGTTTGACGGTTTAAGAATATATCTAGTATATGTTTGTATTTGCACGTTTTAATAATAGCAGATTGCAGACGTGATGTACATTTATAAATAATATCAGGATTTCGTAGAAAATTGTTCTAGTATTGTGTATGTTTACTTTAAAGAAAATCAAATAAAACTTTCTATATATAGTATGTGTTCGATTAAGCTCCACATATATGGAGTTTTGAGAAACTGCCAGTAAACTTATTCAGTTAACGATGTCCTTATAAATCATACAGCTGCAGTTTTGAAAAGTCATTTAAATTACTATTTTCCTGAAAATCAAACAAAACTTTTAAACTAGTTATTTGCCATACTAAGTGCTCGAGACTCGTGTGATTAAAACAAAATTATTTAGTAGTTGACCTAGTCAGTCATTGCTAATTAATATTTTGTTTATGTGTACACGAGAGGATAATGCACTGAACTGTTTTCAATAGAAAAATCATGGATGCAAGCAAATAAAAAAATATGTGGCTACAAGTATATCCAGCTTGTTACATTTTTGACATTTGATTATAAAAATATTGCTCAAAAGGTATTATTTTCTATCATGATAAACAATGAAAATCACATATTTGAAACATTGTAATGTATTTATTACAAGAGAAGATGAATATGCTTAACTAGCATATTAGAAAGATTGATCGCATCAGTGTATGGGAAGTTAAAAAGTTAAATTGTATAAAAGTATTATAAAAATATTGAATATATATAATAATAATAAAAATCAAACGTGTAATATTAAATAGTTACATTATATAAATATTTGATTCGATCGTGACTGCGACAGTTTTTTTTATCGATGACAAATTTTTTTACTTGAAATTTTCAGACGACATTTTTGCATTAGAAGGATTATTTTTTACTCTTTAATTCGCTAATTATAGATAAAAAATATTGACGTTTCCGCATTTTAAAATTGCCAGCTCAGCAAGAGGGATCCTCACGCAGATCCCGGAAGGGCGGGGGAGCTTACAAAAGCAATTTTCAGGCCGACACTTGATTGTAAGTGGGCGGCCGATGTTTCTAACGAGCAAGTTACAGGCTTTTTTGTTTTCAGGTCAGTTACACGGTCAGTACAATTTTACATTTTTTCTGAAAAGGAATAATTATGTTTCACTCAATTTGAAAGGTCCGACTTCATTTGCGGCCGTGTAGACGCCGCCTCGTTATTTTTTTATATTCAAAACGAAGTTTTTGTAGATTTTTTTTATATAAAGGATGACAAGTAAACCAAATAGCTAGACGATTTCGACTATCATTATTTTATTTGTTAATTTAATATGGTGAAATACTAATAAGACCAATCTGTCATGGACTAATACGCATATATTTTCTGCTACAGTACATTTATTAAATTAATAAACTGAGTATCTTTTTATTCTATATGTCTATTTTGTGGATTGAACGTCAATCATGTGCGTTTCAAGCATATTATTTTTCTTTAAACATATTATAGTTTCTTTGTATCATTTTCAATATGTGAAATAATATGTCTAATCATATTAGTATATTTTTATTCGTTGACATATTATTTAAAAATTACCCATGAATCATATTAGGAAATTCAATATTTTTGACAGAGAGTACTTGGTGGTATTGCATTTTAATATTTTTGAGTAAAATACTTGAGTGATCTCTGTTTGATAATGCCAACGTGAAAGGTTGGTGAAACCGGTCACAAATAAAAACGAACATGTGGAAAATCACTCAAGTATTTTACTTAAAAATATTAATCATATTAGGCTTAATATTTTTATGGTAATTTTTTGTGAATAAATGAGCTTATTGAAAGCAAGAGTAATTTCTCATTTGTTCTGAATAAGGTAATTCTGACAATCCGTTAATTATCAAACAATAAACTACTGTACAGAAATAAAATAAACAATTAATAAGATAATAGCAGGGAAAGCCTTCGTTCAGTATTAATCAGGTTTACGAGTCGATTTTCAGTTAATCCGTCATTTATAAATGACTTACAATAATCCATCGCAGATACCGGGTGTTTTCAATAAGGCTTCGATTCTAAAGCCCCCGCGAAGTCTCGATATGCTTGTGCTCGGGAACAATCGGGGTAGGTCGCTGAAAAGTGAATGACGGACCGTCCTGTTCCCGGGGGTGGTTTTCAGGACAGGCTTTTGTATGAAGGGTAGGTAAGTGATAGGTGATGATAAGGGGTATTTTGTGTGAGGATTCTTTGTTGACTTTGGATTTATTTTGATAATTCTGTTGCGACTGTCCTCTTTCAATAAGGTATTGTCCAAAATGTATGATTGAATTTGGAAATGAACACATTGGCAATTTTAGATAAAGCTGTGTTTATGAATGTGTGACGTTTTTATTGCTTTGTTTTTTTTTTTTTTTTAAATTTAAATAAATATTAAAGATTGCTAATATATAAAATAGTTAATATATCATATATTCGACATCATCCAATAAACAGGCTTTTTTATTTATGAGACTTTGCTTCTCACTCTTTAAAATTATTTCATGACTATCAAAATCTCAAACGGCACAGAAAAGTTAAAAAAGACAACTATAAAGATGTGGTTTCCATTAAAATCACTGAACAATTAAAATTTATTATCATACACATTGTTTCGAAATCAGTTTGCAAAATTTTACATTCAACATGTAATCAAATTACGCCACAGCATTTAGTACTGAGTGCAGCTTGTTTCGAGCGAAGTTCATCAGTTGAATATAAATTTGTTCGTCCTGCGAGTCTGTATTCACATTCATTAGTGGCTTATTTTTATTTCAAATAACAAATTAAAATATTTATAAATAAAACTTAAAAAAAAAAAAAACCCCAAAAAAGATTGTAAATTAAACAATTTGTGCACTTTTGTAATTTTGACTAATGACTTATGCCTTAAAATATAAGTATACGTACACTTTTACTAAAATGGATATATAACGAATTTTCGTTTAATATGCAGTAAATTTTATTTTTATAATTTTAATATGAAATTTGGTTATTTTTTTATTATTTCCATATATCAAAATGGAAGGTGATAAAACAAAAATCCAAGTACAAAATAACACTGAGAAAGGTTGTTTTTTTTATTTTTTAATTGTGTGACATTTTTGCAAGCTTTATTATATGCTAAGTATCATTTCTATTGAATGTACAAGCTTCATACACGCGTATGCCTTCATAGTGTTAATTAAAATTATCGGTGATTAATCTAAAAGTACACTTACGTCAGGAAGATGACTATTTATGAGCAGGTGCTCCGGCGCCTCGATAATGGGACCCTCGTGAGTGACGTCAGAGGTTCTTTACAAATGGGCTGAACCCCTGGAATAATAGAGAGCGGGGATTATCTTTTGATCAGAGAGTGATTTTCCAACTACGTAGAGCCTAATGAAGGGTTTACTAGATATTGTGATTATGACTAAGAATAGCGACTGCGAAATTGGAAGAGAGTAAACCCGTGTCTGATGAGGACGAAATCGATTACGTGGCAGTAATGGGTGTGATCCAATAACATAGTCTTTTTTTTTTACGCGAATTATTTTTTCAGAACAATCATCTGCTTTTTATAAATATCAAAATTAAGTGATTAAATACGATTGCATCATTTATGATGAAAAAGGTTTTTTCGAAGCTCACGATTCAAATTCTAAAACATTTGTCCAATATTTATACTACTACAGTTTTTTTTTATTAAAGTTATATAAATGTTTATTATTCCCGTTAGTCAAGAGCACGCCGCACATTTTTTACTAGAATCTTCCAATTGTTACCTCTGCAGCTAAAACTCTTAGGTTTATTTTTATTTTTTAGGGTTTTCAGCAATTTATTTTCCCTTGTATTGAAAGATAAACTCACCCTTATATCCAAGATTATCTTCGCAGATAGACAGATATACGCTGCTTTTTAATGAAAGTTAGAAGTGGAAATTGGCTTTTTTCTACAATATATATATATATATTTGGAGAAAATAACCACAAAGAGATCACGCCTGACTTCACTATACGTTTACTAACAAATAAATAATGTATACATCTAGATATTTCAAAGCATATTTAAAGCAATATAACTTTTTCAATATCATTTCTAAGCTTCATATACAAATATCATACAAGTATGTGACTTAACTAAATTGAATTTTTACTTCAACTGCGATAAAAGTAAAAGGAGTTAACAAAAACTTTTTGATGGAAATATAATCTGCCAATATTTTAACGTATTTTTACTCTGTTAAAAATAAACGAACAGTTACACCAATTTTAAAGTATTTATACTTATAACTTAAAATATATTTCGTTGTTATTAATTTGGGTATTGAAAGTTTGAGTTCAGTGTTTTTAGGTTTAAAATATCTATTAATGAAATAAAATAAGTTTTTGTCAAGTTTCAAAACATCATACAATATCTTAATTTTTTTTTTAAATGAATATATTTTTTAAATAAGCAGTTTTGAGATAGTTGAACGAAATTTATATTGTTTCATAAACTCTTATCTATATAATTAATTAATAAAAAAGCTTTGCGTAATTAACGCATAATTTTATTTTGTCACCCAAATTGATTGGAAGCTTGAGACCGCAGTTTCAAATCAATTCAATTGGTTTTTCTATTTATAATAATTATGAACTTTAGCGAGATAAACCACTTAACAATTAATCTGATTATGTTTGTTTGGAATTGAAATGAAATAAAATGATTGATATTTATCCCAATAAAACCTCAAAATTTTAATTTTCAAAGGAAGAAGTTTGAAAATTGCTCGAAAGTTTTCAAGTCGAAATTAATTTTTAGTTAATACTTAATTTTAAATAATGGATGAAATAAAATATTCTAAACGCTTGGTTCAATTCCAAACTAATTCGATTGAACACAACTGTTTTGGTTTGGCAGTGTTATCCAGATGAATCCAGCCCAGCCGCCGAACATGGCGAGTTGGAGAGGATGAGATTATCCAAACAGTGCACCATGAACGTCCATCAGGAGCTTAGCTGGTCTGAGCATCTTGGAAATGCTGGGGTTGACGATGAATCACGAGGAATATAGATTGCTCAGGGAGCTGGCCAACCATGGATGTTACTGGTCGGAGTTCTGCAGCTGTTTATTAGGAAAACACGGACACTGCATTATAAACTAGAGTTCTGATCACAAAGCTGTTTATTTATAAATATACTTATATATATTTTTCTTCAAGCTAAAACTAACTATACCTATCACACTAATTCATAAAAAAAATATATACATAAATCAGAAAGTAAAATCCTTGAAAAGGTCCAAATGGGGTTTTGTTAATCTATAAACGTATTTATAATTCAATAAGCTTTGGGACTTAAAACTCCTGTCCATTTAAATAGCACTGTTTTAATCAAGCTTTTTTTTTAGGTTTGGGTTAGGTTATTGGGTACTATGCCGCAGAGTAATTTTTGTCTTCCGACGTTTCAGTCCCGGTACTGAAACCATCTTTGGATTCTAGTATAAGATCGAAATTTTGTTAGCAAAACTCACAACACCATTTTCCTTTAGCAACCAAAGACTTTTGAAGAATAAATATATATTAATAATGCGTTTGTGTGTTATTTTCCATGAGTTTATATATTAACTCCTTACTAACCATTGAGCTCATAAAATCGTATGACAATGTAATATATGAGATATGAGAAATGCTTGACAAACCAGGTAGACAGATTTTAATGTCAGAACTGACATATATTGAAATTCTCGGTTATAAGGTCGAGTATTTTTATTACTCACTATATTATATCTCAAATTATATATGATCAATTAAAGGTAACTTTTTTCATAATCTCTGTATTTTGTGAACTTCAATCAAATATCATTATTAACCGCATTTATTTACAGCCAATGACGCCTACTACACATTTGCAAATGTTTAATCAACAACTCAGGAGATCAAAATTTATCAACGAAAATGTCTTATGCAGGTAGAAAAGAGTTAAATAAAGCAAATAATTTTTATTATATTTCAGTAATGCATATGACATCACCCGGTCGTAGCAAATATTTAAACCAGAGGTTCCCAAAGTGGTCAATATCGACCTCCAGGGGATTACAGCGAAAAATAAAATCAGGGGTCCATGAACTGTAAATGGGGGTCTACGAGAGTGGATCCCATTTAAGCAGGTCATCACCAAAATTTAGACATTTCGTAAATGTCATAATGCACCGTACACAGATTGTACCTATGTACTTTGTGGCGAATCGAAGCCCTGAAGCGTAGAAGTTCGTGCCAAATGCTCGAGAAACGAGACTTTCGGCATTGTAAAACTATACCGAAGTACCTTTTGGGAGCTTATGACATAAGAAGACGAACTATTACGATCGTGCTGTCTTTTTTAAAAAATCATTTACAGGGGCTAATTGGTTGTACGGAGCGCCGATGGGCGTAATAAAAAAAATTGATTTGACAAATATTCCGAGAAAATAAGGACACCTGTACGGCTTAGGAACGTGAGAACTTTGGCGACCGAGGACAGACAGACCCTTCCAAGGAAGACAGTTTTAAATCGAGAGCCATTCAACCCCATAAACTCACCCACTGTACAGTAAACCCTGTGAAAGTGAGTTGTTCTATATAAGATGTCAAAAATATGTTTGAAGTTGATGAATTTGTAAAAATTCAGTATTAGCAAGGCGAAAAACATGAAAACTCGACAAGGGGTCGACGGGACAAAATAGTTTGGAAAACTATGATTTAAACGGTCCTTGACTATTGCTAAGCATATAAAATTGACTTTAAAACTTGGTGACGTGTCAACGTAGGTTCAAGAGTAAAACACCACCAATCAATTTTTTTAGATTCAGATATCTTTTGTTTCAGTTTCAGTGGTTTGGTCGGCACTTCCGGTGCTAAACATGTCATTAATCCGTTGGGGGTTGTTTGCTTGCAGGGGGATGCGGCCTGCAAGCCTAATCCGCCGGCGTTGCATACGTGATTGTGTTACGCTCACTAATTGTTCCTGTTTAAAAGCGTGATGCTTTGTGTCTGCTCGTTTCGAGTATATCATTGAAATGCAGGCATGTAAGCTAGCGGGCGAATTGGACGGATGAATAGTAAAAATTACTTCGGTTATTGATAGATTATAGACACTGGCGTTGCGGTGAATTACTTTGTAGACCAGATGTAAAATTATCTTACGCTTATAAAAAGTTTTTTGATTGAATACTGTGAAAAAAACTTATACACTATTTATAAAGTATTTATTTATTTCATCAAGTGCTTATCCTCATAGGAGGTGTGCGACCATTTCACTGAGCATATATATTCGTGCTCATAGTTTTCTAAGGAGAAAATAGTGTAGTGAATCCTCGAGTCATTCTACACCGCAGTTTTACGAGTATAATGGAAAGAAAAGTTTTCGTATTGCTGCTGCCCAATAGCATTATTACATTATCCTTTCCTTTCGTAGCTCTGGCGTTTAGATCTGCTCCTCTTTCTGCAGCAAGCTACATAAACAATAGTATATATGTATTCAAGTAATCAATATTTTTGACATCGAGTACTTGGTGGAATTCCATTTTATATATGAAATAAAATACTTGAGTGATATTTCTTCGTGTTAATTTTTATCGGTGGCCGGTTTCGCCAACCTTTCACGTTGGCATTATCAAACTGAGTAAGGATTTATAAAATAACAAGCAATCAAGTGAACAGTTGAGAGAAAGAGAGATGTAATAATTGTCAGGTTCACATAATAGCTTGTTATTTTATAAACCCTCACTCAGTTTTTATTGTTAGCGAAACCGGTCACCAATAAAAATTAACGTGTAGAAAAATCACTCAAGTATTTTGTTTAAAATATATATGTATTCAAGAGCAACTACTGCCTTTAAGCAAAGAAATGAAAGATGAATTAATTTTAAATATAAATATATAAATATAATTATAAAGTGTGCCTAAAAGTATATTTAAAAATTATGTAGTTTCTAATGTCAGTATGTCTAATAATTATTTTTTTAGGTTAATTAATATGAAAGCTTGTGTTCAGATAGCCGGAATTATCAAGTCAACTTAATGTTGAAACCACTGTACGAGAAAACTTCAAAACGTTATTTTCATACGCGCTCATTAAAAATGGATGTCCATAAAATTGAATTTATGGATGGCAGAGCTGTCGGAAGTTTTGAAGAGATATAAAGCCAGCCGGTGCAGGAAGGGGAGTCTGGTTAGGTTAGGTTAGGTCTGGACTGCGAGATCGGCCACCAAACTGCACTCTGGAAACTTGCACTCTGAAGCCAGCTGTAGGTTTAATCTCGAATTGCACGCATACTTGCTATTCTTTCAACGTATATGTGCAAATTACAGTTTTTTAAAAGTATTTTAGTTTATTTTAGGTTCAAAAAATTTAAAAATAATTTAAGGTAAAAATAGGATTATATTTTTTTAGTTAAACATAGTTTTGATGCAACGGTTCTATTTTAAGAAGTCTTCTATATATTTATTTCAGACGAACTTTTATCATTATTTTGTTTAATTCATACTTCTAAAATTATTTCAATAAATTTTTAATAATTAATTTATATAAATATATTTTAGCCGAAATTCGTAATTTACGTTCAATAACGTTTAATTTGATATTTTCAGGTTAAAAAATGTTGATCTTATGTCGTGAAATAATAAAAAGAATATTTATTTTTTTCTCAAAAAAATACAGCTTGAAAAGTAATACTGGTTTTATTATAAAAAAAACATGAATATTGCAAGTTAAATTGTGAATTTTTCAGACCTTTATTAGGCATTAAGTATATTTTTACGAATTTATAAGTTTATATATTACTCTTTAAACATTATGAGCCGGAAAGAGTCTTAAGATTCCACTCGAGTTAAATCATAGGTGGTAAGTGGAAAAGCCAAATATAGTAAATATATATATAAATATTTCTACGGTTTTTTCTTGGCATACTTAGAATTTAATTTATGAAATTTTTAGGTGAAAGCAAGTTTAATTTAGAAAAAAAAATCAATTTATTTAAGTAGATAGGAAGACCATAATGGAATAGATGTACTACATGTACTAAACGTTGGATTCTAACTCCTTCTGAGCAGGATGGGTAAACGATTGAGTTGTTAAGCTGAATCAAATTAATTTAAAAAATAGATTCAATTAAAAAAAAATAGTTATTAGTGAAAAGCTGGAGAGACGGTTGTCGTGTCGATTACTTCAATTCTCCATAGATAGATGCGAAATTTGCATATTTATAACTATAGGCCTAGTCCCGGATCCCGGAGAAGGCGGACTTGTATTTTTAACCTTTGAGTGATTTAATATTCATTTATGTAAAGCCCCCCTCTCATTTCATTTATTCATGCTCTCATTTATAATACCATGTTTCGGGAATATTTATCACCGAAAAGTAGTTAATGAAGACGAGTGTAATAATGATATCATTTCTTAAGCATTTTAGAAGATGAACGATAAATAATATTAATTAAATCCACAGTACAAAGACAAATAAAATAATTACGCTTTTAATTTATATAGCTTAAATTTTTGGCGTAGTTTACTCCAATACCAATATACTAGATAAATACAACATAAAAATATTATTTTGTGTACGTGAATAGGGAGCCTTTTATACAGTCCGATTCATTTAAGACCTATCCAATTAATTATGAAATTTCTTGCCAAATCATTAATTATTAATAGTGTAATTTCGGGATAAATCCGGGTTAGAAGCACCGATATTATTTTCGGACCATCCTTTAATTAAAATCACCCATAACTAAAAATAATTTAAATACACCCCCGATGCTAAAACTATAATATTTACATATGATAATACATAGTAAGTGTAAGTGTGCTTAAAGCTTTTGGTACTCGATGTTTCAGTCCATCTTCCAGGCCAAAACATCAGAGCACCTAAAAACTTGAAGCATCTCAACACCCAAAAATCAAAATCTATAAAGTAAGTATATTTATAAAACTAATTTTCATATTGTATTGTATATTTATATAACTAAGACGGTGGTGGGATTTATTTGTTGACAGCCTCCAACAGGTACACTTCACACTTTAGGACAATTTCAAAGTTCGTAATGAATTATATTTCCATAAAACAAGAAACAATCTTTCATTGAGTCTGGTTTCTGTATTAAGTTACTAATTAGCAAGTAGTATTTGGAAAGTCCTTGATAAGTATTATTATGAAATATTAATTATGAAATATTTGAAACGGCCGGGTTTATCAGGAGTTTTCAGTTTAAATCTTATTTTCATGAGAATGTTTCATCTTATGTAAATACACGTTGAAGGTATCTAGAAGTAGAAATAAAACATATGTTATAATCATTCGATTCACAGGTAGAAAATGAATAAATTCTAAATACAACAAAAATATACTACGAACCTTAATTGTCTATAATTGTGATTTAAATTATATTATTTGTATTTGATATTTAAAACAATTTATATTGTATTATATTTCAAAATACGTGGAAATTTAATTACCGACAAAATAATGAAGGGCGTGGTTGCTATGCAAGATACTTTAATACAAAATTATTAAAAATATCTTTGTTTTTCATAATAAAAGAAATCGTTAGCCTCTTGGTCATAAAAAAGTATCCTGAATAATTAAATTAAAAATATTTTCTATAAAAGAAATATATCCAGACTTCAGTAAAAGCTGAAGGAAATAAAAGCTCGTCGTCTAATTTTCATAACTTTAAAGACGTCGATGTCTGACATCAGTCCTAATTGTAAATTAAATAAAAATGGTCTTCCACCAGCCCCATTGAGGGGTCCTCCTCACCTGACGTAATCAATACCTAATTGACAGGTTGGCTTTACTTAATTAAAAGGTATTGAGTTCATTTATTAGTAAAATTAAACGTTTTTATCTTTAAATTATTATCTAGTTATTTCTTTTAAGTAATCAAAAGCAGAGAAAAAATGAATTGCGCAAATTGTTTCTAAATTACTATATAAAACTAATGATTGATTAATTTTTATGTTACTTTTACTGTATCAATGTCACCTTTAGAAGATTGCCTTTTAATATATTTTGATTAATATTTATTTTAATTATAATCATTTGTAACACTTCACCTGAATTTAAATAAAGTAGAAAATCAATATTTAACGACAAAAAAACCACTCATTTCATTGTAAAAATATAAAAAGTTAATTAACCCACAAGTCGTCGTTATAAATACAAAATCACTCTATTCGCTAGGTGGCTATTGACTTTCGTGCCACCCTCTAACCACTTGGATAAAATATAATGCTTTCTAATTTAAAGTTGAAAAAATATTCGATCCTAGATTGAAAACGCCCACAAGGTGGCTTTATTTATCGGCGACAAAAAGAAAAAAAGACATTACTATCTAAAGATGTGATCTTGTTTTAAATTGATTAAACAAACACTCAAGTACGAAAAATCCATTAGTGATGGATTTACTGTACACCGAAAGTAAATTAAATAAAAAGGCTTTAAAAATGCGATAAAATATCATCGGCTATATATATTATTTTGAAATTGTATTTAATTCATTGCTTAGTCGTGATTGATTGATTGCTTAAAACAAAAATATATTTCTGTGTTTAGTAGGTTTTAAACTCAAACTAAATGAGCTGACTGAAAACATAAAAGTATGCAAAGTAAATGCAATTCTTGAGCTTTACAGCATGCGTGGGAAATTAATATATCATGGGAACCAAAGCGGGGACCTTAAAGTCAAGAAACCAACCAAAACTCATTTTTTAAATAAAAAAAAAGCACGAAGAAATAATAAATAGTGTTGTGAGATTCTGTGCTGAAAAAAAACCACTTGATTCTATAGGCAGCGGATATATAACTGAAAACATTCTAGTAGATTTTTTCATGAATATAAGCGATTTATTCGTCTCGTGAGCACATATAGTTACCAAAATATTAAAAAAGGCTGCCAGAAATATTAAGTTTTTTAATAATAATTACAATGGAGAAAAGCGTACATACGCCTGAAGCCTGAAGTTACTCTTGAATTTGGGTTTATTGATTATGAAATATGCATGTAAAAAATGCTTTTCAAAAAAGTATTAGAATTTCACTCTGACACACAACTGAAAACATTCTAGTAGATTTTTTCATGAATATAAGCGACTTATTCGTCTCGTGAGCACATATAGTTACCAAACTATTAAAAAAGGCTGCCAGAAATATTAAGATTTTAATAATAATTACAGTGGGGAAAAACGTACATAAGCCTGGAGCCTGAAGTTACTCTTGAATTTGGGTTTATTGATTATGAAATATGCATGTAAAAAATGCTTTCAAAAAAGTATTAGAATTTCACTCTGACACACAACTGAAAACATTCTAGTAGATTTTTTCATGAATATAAGCGACTTATTCGTCTCGTGAGCACATATAGTTACCAAAATATTAAAAAAGGCTACCAGAAATATTAAGTTTCTAATAATAATTACATTAGGGAAAAGCGTACATTCACCTGAAGCCTGAAGTTACTCTTGAATTTGTGTTTATCGATTATGAAATATGCATGTAAAAAATGCTTTTCAAAAAAGTATTAGAATTTCACTCGGGTTATTTGTATATTAGTAGTTTTTTTTTTATTTTTCAATAAAGGATTATTCAGTTCGAATATCCCCACTATCGGAGGGGTAGAATTTATTTGACATGCTTGTAAGGGGCGGCGGTGGCATTGTGTTGCGCTTAACAGCCCCTCTCGAGTAATTCTCGAGAATTTGTTAAACATGAAAACTCCATTTGAGTGGTGACTCGAGAATTATCGATTCGCGAGACATGTTTTGGAATATTCGAAGCCTGCTTTGGATTTTATTGAAATTGTTTGTCATTTATCAAAAATACATTTTTTTAAATAAAAAATTCTGTACAGCATGATTTGTTAAAAAAACATGCGTTAAAATATAGAAACATGATGAATTAATCTTGTTGAGGGACAAGTGTATATCCATTTTTATTCTAGGTAACTTTGTATTCTTTGTATTCTAGTTAGTCGAAACCAAGTCTACATGGTCGAAACTAATCATGCAAAAAATATAATAAACTCAGAATGTAGAAAGAATACAAAGTTACTTTTATCATTATAATAATGATGAATTAATACAATGGCAAAATATAATAAATGATACGATAAAAAAGTAAAAGCTAATGGGTAAATAATTTTTAAATAACGTTACGATAATATGTTGCTAAAAAGATTTAATGTTTTTTTTTTATTCAGTATTGTATATTAAAAACCCTTAAGCTTTGGGAGTTTTTATAAAAACCTTACTTCTTTTAAAACACCTGAGTTAAATAAATTAAATAGTTTTATTTATTCACACACGTTTAGCACATGCATTTCAGAAGTTTTCTGAAACTCAGGTACATTCACCATAAAAGTGTATTTATAGCTTAATGAGACCACATAGTATTTCTATATGTTATTGTCACAGCAAAATTAACTGTATTGATTTGTGTGCCTAAGGTAGCGCCGGGAGATGACAGGTGAGACATTAGCAGGAAAATATATCATTATAATGATAAATATAAGATCAATTAATGTGAATGTACAAGCAATCAAAGTTAGGAAATCTTGGCTGTATAACGCCCATGAGTTAATTGGTTGTCAGAAGCGTAACTGTCAACATTTCAGTAGAAATTATATTCATTTTAATATGATATTATTTATTACATAAATATTAATTCTAATCGATAATTCTTATAAAATGTTTTAACACTTTTTTTCTTCTATTAAACAACTCTTATGTAAATGATTTTATCGGGATACACGTATGATTTTTTTTAGAAACCTTGACACCAGTTTGACACTAACTTTACCAGTTTTAAAAAAATATATTCAATATAATCTCGCCTCTTTCGTACAAAAAAGCGTTTACTGTTCATGTAGAACATCAACTGTACATTTGTTATTTATTTCGGTTAAATATAAATAAACAAATAGTTAATGCCACTTATTTTTTTGTTACTTAAAGATAAAGTCATAAAAATTATATTTAGTGCCCAAGTGGTTTATTCATTTATGTGTCTATTTTTAACAGAAGTGAATTTTTAACATTTATTTATATAAATTAAATCAAAGGCTTTTGGAAAACCAGAATGTTTACTTAATATAGGCAACACGTTTCAATAGAACTTGATCAAAGTGGATTTTAAAAGCACGTAAATTAATAAAATTGGTTTTCTTTACTTTAGAATTTGTGAAGCTATTTACAGCTTTTTTAGGCTTCTGTTGTGTGAAATATTTCTAAAAGCTCCCGTTGTTGGTGGACTTGTTTTCGCGAATTCTGATTTCTGACAAATAATATTTATTCCACGGAATACGAGGTGAGAAGCCCTCGTAATGATACGTGTCTTGAATATTATTCGGGGATGTACGAGTTATCCCTTTTTAAATAAATTTCTATCCACGTTATGAATAGATTTACATTTGATTAACATGCGTTACATCTAGAAGAGGCTCGCATTTTCAACACGCTGTAGTTATACAATTTAATTACATTTAAACTTTGTTTTCATACATTTTATTTTTGAAAATTTCGAAAAACATTTGTTATAATTTCTGTTTCGCTTTTTTGATTTTGTGGATATAAATATAAATATTAAATCTGAAAATAATGTTCGTAGAAACATTCGACTTTGGATTATTTATTATATATCGGTAGCCGTGGTCCAGTTTCCAAAACTTTAGCAGGCCAGTGAGGAGAAAAAAGATAGTTTTAAAAAGTTAAAGAAATGTATGCTGCCTTGTTGCGAGCGTCTGATGAAACTTTTCCATGAATAAATCTCTATACTGACAGTGAGAAAACCAAAACTTTCCTTAATTTTTAGTTTCTGAGTACAGATAGATAAATATTACAGAAAATATTTCTTAGAACTCAGGATAAACTTTTTTGAGTATCAAAATTTGATGAGAGTATTGTCACCTAGACTTTCTACAGGATTCTTTTGAACTCGAGGTTTTTATGAAAATCTTTTAATATGTTTGGACAAAAAGAATCGGCGCTTTTTTCACAAGTATTCTCTCTTTATTATGAAATATTTGATAAATTTGCATTTAGTATAAATTTATACTTGTTAAACTGTGAATATGTTAAAACTATAGTGGTATGCGATGGAAAATAAATCTCGAATGTTTTATAGGAGTAAAGAGAGATTCAATGGTCATACTTATTGGATCTTGTGAAGATGTGTCTCTTTTTGTCCACCGAGGCTGTTATTTGCAAGGAGAAATGAAAAAAAACCAAATAATTTGCTGTATATGACAAAAAATATATTTTATATTACACTCATGATAATTTTAATTTAGGAAAATTATGTAAAGATAATGCTCTGAAAGAGCTTTTTTTTACACCGACAAACATTTTATATAAATACACTTGTGGTTTCAATGTGACCGGCGAGACACAATAAAAGTAATAATTATAAAATAATATAATTTATGTAACTTCTGAATTTTAACATTTTTTAGGTATGAAAAACTAAAATAAATCAAGTCAAAAACCTACTTTCTGTAGTAAAAGTAAAGTTTTGATTTATGAAATGGACGAAGTTTTTTTAAAATGTCTAATTAGGTAATTGATCAACGCTCCGAGTTATTGGTATACCTTAAAAAAGAGTTGTAAAGCTGTACTTAATATCATGATTATGAAAGTAATAACAAAAAATTACTCACCTTACGCAGGTTCTGAAATGCAAACAGCTGTTTTCAAGGCCGCGAAGTTCCAAGATGCTTGCAATACTTATTAAATTACCGGCAAACAAAATCACTTGAAAAATGTGCTGAAAAAAGTTGTAGCAAACAATCTTTCCAACGAAGATTTAACATTAGTTTTAATATAAAAAAAAACGTTTATTTCAAAACACAAAAATATCAAATATGCAATGAAACTGAGAAATGTTTATTAATACTAAAAATCTGCATTTTTCCATTGCAGGCAATGAAAACCAAAATGAGAAAGTCTTCTGCATTTTCATTTAAAATGTGTTAAACTTTAATTTATAATCTGCCGAAAAAAGTATATATATATATATATATATCAAGATTGTGATATAAAAAAAATATATATTGATTTGAAATGTTTGAGTCAAACAACGAATGATGGTTTCGATCAAAACAGATGTATTTTATTTATGCACAAATAAATTTAAATGTTTGTTAACACCAAAGTGTAGTTTTATATCGCAACTGTCACGCGGCATTAATGAATTTATTTAAAAAAAATTTTTTGGAATTTAATAAAAAAAATTTGAAGTTAAACAGCAATCGATGGTGTCGATCAAAACAGACGTATTTAATTTATATCAAAAAAATTCACAAATAAATTAAAAGGTTTTCTGACTTTTTTAAACAATACGAAAGTGTTGTTTTGTGACGCAACTGTAGCGCGGCATTAACGCGGTGCAAGCGAGGTTACACTGGAGGCTCCGTAGCCGAGGGCGGAGGGTGGAAGGCAGGGGTGGAGCACTGGCTGGAGCATGGCGCGGGCCGGAGCAGCGGGGCTGGCCGCGCGCGTCCGCGGTCTCGGGGCGACTGTGCCGGGCGGCCCGCGCGCCTGAGCCATCCTCCCCTGCGCTCCGAGGGACCACCGACCACCCACCCCTAACCCCACCCGACCACCCCTGCCGCTTTACGCCACCGATCACCTATGCGGGCTTGGACCCTTGATGGGTCCATTTCCGAGGTTTCGAAAAATCTACCGCACAAAAAAGTGACAAAACTTGCAGGTAAAAATACACCATTTTTTATCAGTACGGAGCTGACGCGGAAATCGTGTCATTTCGTTTATTTAATTGTCACCTTTATTTTTTTATATTTTAACAGAATATTAAAAAAAAATTCAAAGAAACTCTGAAAAATATCATCGTGGCTTGTGTAGGATTCGTACCTTCATCACCAATCACCCATGGGAGCGAAGACCCTTGATGGGTCCATTTCCTTGGTTTTGAAAAATCTACTACACAAAAAAGTGACAAAACTTGCAGGTAAAAATACACCTTTTTTATCAGTACGGAGCTGACGCGGAAATCGTGTCATTTTGTTTATTTAATTGTCATCTTTATTTTTTATATTGAAAGTTGATATTTTAACAGAATATTAAAAAAAAATCAAAGAAACTCTGAAAAATATCATCGTGACTTGTGTAGGATTCGAACCTTCATCACCAATCACCCATGGGAGCGAAGACCCTTGATGGGTCCATTTCCTTGGTTTTGAAAAATCTACTACACAAAAAAGTGACAAAACTTGCAGGTAAAAATACACCTTTTTTATCAGTACGGAGCTGACGCGGAAATCGTGTCATTTTGTTTATTTAATTGTCATCTTTATTTTTTATATTGAAAGTTGATATTTTAACAGAATATTAAAAAAAAATCAAAGAAACTCTGAAAAATATCATCGTGACTTGTGTAGGATTCGAACCTTCATCACCAATCACCCATGGGAGCGAAGACCCTTGATGGGTCCATTTCCTAGGTTTTGAAAAATCTACTACACAAAAAAGTGACAAAACTTGCACCATTTTTTTTCAGTACGGAGCTGACACGGAAATCGTGTCATTTCGTTTATTTAATTGACACCTTTATTTTTTATGTTGAAAGTTGATATTTTAACAGAATATGAAAAAAAAGTCAAAGAAACTCGGAAAAATATCATCGTGGCTTGTGTAGGATTCGAGCCTTCATCGCCGATCACCCATGGGGGCTAAGACCCTTGAAGGGTCCATTTCCGAGCTTTTGAAAAATCTACTGCACAAAAAAGTGACAAAACTTGCACCATTTTTTTTCAGTACGGAGCTGACACGGAAATCGTGTCATTTCGTTTATTTAATTGTCATCTTTATTTTTTTATACTAAAAGGTGATTTTTTTAACAGAATATTAAATTTAAAAAAAAATTTAACGTTCTTTTTCAAATGACGAAATAACAAAACATTACTAATATGATTAGGCACATTTTTCCACACATTTAAAATGGTCGTGACTTTTGTAGGATTCGAACTTACATCCCCAAGCTTGCATGGCTGGTGCATTGCAGTTTCTTTGAAATCATTTTCAATGTGTGAAAAAATGTGCCTAATCATATTAGTAATGTTACGTTTAGATACGTCAGTCATAATAATCTGCAAATGCCTAAACTGCAATCGGGTAAACATATTTATCATATTAAAAGCAAATTTATAAAAAATCGTTTAGCATAAAAAAATATATTATTTAAATAGCGTTGAAATACCTACGTGGAGAAAATCTTGAGAAAACACGAGGCTTTCATGTTTGTTTATTTTTAATATAAAAAGTATTTAGATTTATAAGTAAAAACTTTTAAAATTTGAATATTACAGTATGGGCACACAAAAAATGTCAATAACATTTAAATAATATTTTTACAAAAACCTTTTTAGGGATACAAAATATAATATAAGCTATTGCAAATAAACTAAAATGTTTTGTTAGAATCCACATTGTTCAGTGTAGACAACCGGATTAAGGTCTCCCTGAGTGGTTCACGGTGTGGCTGATTTTTATACTATATCCATCTCCTAACATGTTTACAAGGCTGATTGAAAACACAGGGGATTTAATAGCTTTTCCTCTAATCCTTTAAACGGTTTGTATGTTGTGGTGCGGAGGTCGGAAGTTGTTATTAGACATTAGAGCTGAACTAATGCGAATTAAGTCGCTTTAAGTTATGTGATTTTTTTTATGAAACCACACATGAAAGAAATAAATAAATTGGGTGCTCAAATTCTCTATCTACTTTATTAAATTTACAAAATTCAAAATCGTTAAATTAAGATACAATAAAAATACTCTTATTATTTAAATACTACTTTTAGATTAAGGTGGCTAAAATATATAATAATATAAGTATGTTTTTATCTAATATGAAAAGGCACATTTTTTCACACATTGAAAATGATTTCAAAGACACTCTCAGAAAAATATCATCGTGACTTGTGTAGGATTCGAACTATTGTTAGTGCACCAGCCATGTAAGCTTGGGGGTGTAGGTTTGAATCCTACACAAGTCACGGTGATATTTTTCTGAGAGTGTCTTTGAAATCATTTTCAATGTGTGAAAAAATGTGCCTAATCATATTAGTAAGTAATATAAGCCTGTAAAGGTAATTAAAACGCATTTAATTGACGTTCAATCCACAAAATAGACATATATAAATATATTTTTGAAAATATAAGTTTATGATTAAAAGTTAATACGTAAAACGTCTCAACATTATATTTGTTGAGTGTATTGAACTTCAATATATAATTATGAACATGAAAATCATTTGCGGTATTCTCTTGCCTTGGGCGTAATAATCAAAGCACAGGTAATCTGAATGTATCACTGAGACATGCAGCACATTAATACAGAAATGTACTGCATGTCTGACATTAATAATAACCCTTATCTTATATTATCTACTATACACAATAAAAGTAACATTCATGTTATATTTGATATATTAAAGCGGGGTATATCATTTATTCAACAATGTGTTTAACAAATATTGAAAGGTGAAAAAAAAATGCAGATGATTGAATTTCAGAAATTGTTTACTCAAGCATTTCAATGATATTCTGAATGCAATGTTAATAATTAAAGACTTAAACAAAAGTTTTAAAAAAATTAAGGAATTGGAATACAGATATGAATAAAATTATATTTTTTCATGCATTTTAAACCTTTGAAAGTGTCTTATCGATTATCATATTTACAGTTTTACATTGATTTGAGAAAGACAGGCATTTTATATTTTACAACATCACCCAGAAGACTTGATATATATATATATACATATATATATATATATATATATATATATATATATATATATATATATATATATATATATATATATATATATATATATATATGTGTGTGTGTGTGTGTGTGTGCGCGTGTGTGTGTGTGTGTGTTTAAATCAACCGAGTGTTAATATTAAATTTAATTTTACACTTGATCGTGCCTTCAAATATTTTCGCATTATTTTTTCATGAAAGTATTTTGTTTTATTTATTAATATTTTTTAAGAATCGATCGGCCCCGTGAGTGCGTGTACAGCCAGTCAGATAAGAAGTTATATATTGCTTTAGTAATTTGATATCTGTTTCCTATGACAAGTCTCGAATTTATGCTTTTAGGCAGAATATTAAATAAAGTAAAAGGATCGTTTTACAAAAACAGTGATTCTCCTTCGACGCATGGGTGTGCAGATTTTTTTCATAAATTTTTCATGTGTGTAATGTTTATTCAAAATTATTTATTACGATATCATATTATTTATGTATGATACACGATATATTAACAATTTGTAATAAAAATTCATTTTTGTTTTAAAATATATTTATTTTACTTTTTACCAAGATATTGTTAGTTGTGAAAAATCATTAAATTTTATAAAATATATGGATATATCTATCTACGAAACTAAATTCACAAACAAGTTGAACAATAATTTATTGGACCCTGGGTTTAATTAATTAGTTTTTGACTTCCATGGATACCATGACTGCTAGGACTTAAGCATATTGCGTTTTTGTTCGATTAAAAAGTGCGAATAAGAAAGTATTAAGGTAAGTCTTTATAACGTCGAAATTCTTCTCCGTGGAGTAATTTAAACTTTACTGATTAATCTATTGTTACCTGATACGGCAGGTGAAACTTTTAATTGTATTATGGAAGCTGCGATTAAATAGATCGCAACTGTAAGCCGAGATCCTTCGATTAACCCTTTGAATATTGGTCATCAAAGGACGAAATTGGGTTGATTTATATGGAAATAAATTTATACCTTTGAAATATTTTTAAGTAAATTTGATTGCATTTCGCTACAGGCATATCTCATGAAACTGTTCAATTATTAATAACTGATTTATTTTATACTTCAATTAAAAATATTTAATCGTGGTTTTTTTTTTTTAATTTTCATTATTTATGTAATTTGCTTTAAAACGTTGATTGTTAAGTTTGTATTTTATCCACGTTTTAAGATCTCACAGGCTTAGTATCAAATGGTATGTCTAGAAATTTTTTCAATTTTTATTAAGTACTGCGTCTTAGTCATTCTGACCACAAAATAAGTCGATTGTGTATTTGCAAATAAAAATTCACATTGAACTCAAATTGAGTTCACTGCTGAAAAGACAAAAAAAAACAACTATGATCGGATATTAAAAAAATCGGAAATAATCTTTTCTATCTTCAATACATCACTTTGAAAAATTTTAAGAGAAAATTTTTGCAGAAGAGAACGATACGATAAAAATGGGCTGTATTGAATACGTATAGTGCCAAATAGCTTAATCTACTAGGAGACTACATAATTCGGTTTATATGTGTGTTGTTTTCATGTGAGAACCAGTTACCTCAGTGATGTTATGAGCAATTGCTCTTAGTAGATAGACTGGAACTTTAGTTCGTTTTCGTTAGACTACGTAAGAACGCACTCAATATTTTATGATAGTAGACAATAAACGCAGTTCTTGTTATTGATGTTATTGTTAAACCCTCGTCACATCATCGTCGGAGACACGACCATGAATATATGTACGAGCCATCAACGATGATGGGTCAGCCCCGGCTTGATTTTCTGACATAAAAATCTCTCAGGAACGAGCAGGGGAGGCCAACCTTTCTAGACCATATGTCAGATTCAATCAACGCTTTGGTATTAAATTCCCATTTTTCTAGGGCTTAGGATTCAGCATTGTGCCATAAGTGATAATGCATGTTTGTTTGAAAATATGTGGATTAATTATATTATAATTTATATAGTTTAGGGATAGCAAAGATATGTTTTTTTTCCTAACTATTCCAGTGTTTTTTAAATGTAGTTATTTTGTAGTTGATAGACTAGAATGTGACTCGCAACTCATAAATTGATGATCACCGAGATGAAAGAAACCAGAAGGTCCATTATTCATGGCGGAAGTCTTCAATATATTAATCTACAATTTCAACGAAAAATCAAAAGAATACATTAATAATGATGTATTTGATATTTGTTTTGGGAAGAAAAACTTAGTTTGGCGTATTTTTTTGACTTTGTGGAAGGGAGAATTCGGCGAAAGGGACAAGTATTAAAACAGGTAACAATAATGGTAATAAATACATAAAGTTTTTAAATTTTTCTTTTGGTGAGGTATTATGGTACACTTTTAGGTAATATAAAATTCAAGATTTATTTTCGTTAATAATTTATGGGGTGATTTCACATCCTTCCCCTCTTCCCGTGCAACTTATATTTTTATACATAATGGATATTTTAGCTAACTTGAATACAAGGTGTTTCTGAACTCTCAACGTAGTTTTCGAAGGCAGTGATCGAATATGATTGATACGTAGAAATATATCTATCAATCACAATATTTTTTGAAGTATTTTTTTTCGTATCGAGTTTGAATGCTAAATGATTCACGAGCGATAGATTTTTATTTGAAATTTAATTTTTTAATGGTATCGCAGAGGCATGATAATTTTATAAATGATTACTACGAAAACTTAAACGTTAAAAAAATATTTGCACTTAAGAAGGACGGGGGATTATTAAGGTCACACATTTTGTGTTTTATTTTAACAAGGGATGCCAGTCTTCAGGGTTATACCTTTAAACATTAATTTTTGTTTCATAATATTACTGAAAAATATGTTGTGGTTTACATGTTAACTGAAAAACAGCTTTCGTCTTATACATACTAACAAATTCCGTTTACACCATCAGAAGCTCTAGTCTGAAGAAGCTCTTGAAAAGCGAAATCGTTCATTATCAAAAATATTTGTGATCACCTGATTATTTTGGAGATCGTATTCATCATTTTTTCTTTTGTTGTTTTTCGCATAGCATAAAAAATGCATTTCATGGAACTCTATTTTACTTAGTGATATTTTTAATGATTTATAATATCACCTTGATTTCTCGTGCACGCGCAGATGCTTGTTTGAATTATTCGCAGCTCGCATACAACACTCGTTAACAAAAAGCATGGATCTAGGCATTGTATTTTCAGGAAGTTTTGAGACAAAGGAAAATATATAATAATAATAAATTATTGCTGTCCAATACTCTGTATCCGCGTAAAAGTTCTTGACGGATCCGAATGGCGAGGGGCGGCGGCCGCGACGGGGTTGAATAGGAATAACGATCATAAAGCAGTGAATCTCTATTCAACCTCTACTAATAATGCTATTCAATCGTGCTATTATTTTAACAAGTAATAATTATAGGTTATGCCAAATTTTCGTAGTATAATTATAACACGCTTCAAAATATACACAAGAAACAGCGTTCTCTAAGAAAATTGGATTAACACTTATTGAGAATATGGTGTATATGACTGAAAGTACTTTTGTTCGAAAATGCCAACGAGATAGATTATACAATATATTTATATATATATTTAAAGCTTTGTATTTGATAAATTAAAGCGGTTCTAGGGTTCAAAGAGTAAATCGACCACTGATGGTGCATTAATTTCTCGATAAACGCTAAGAAAAATGTTAAAAACAAGATTCAGCTGTAATGACCTTTTTCTTCGAACCTTTTATTTACCTACCCTTTGCGCTTTCTGTCTTTCTTTGGGTGGTTTATAGATGCCTCGTTAAGATAATATTAATTAAAATACGTTTCTAAAAATATAAATTACAGTATTGTTTATATTTTTGAATCTAATACGTTAGATGTCAATTTTTTAATCTTTATGACGTGTGTTTCACAGGTAACGAAATACACTTTATTTTATAGGGTACATACTGGAATACATACTTGTAAAACATCTGTACTAATTACTTACTTCACAGAGCTCAAGTAGGCGTTGACTTTAATTTTAATACTTCGGAGAGAAATTTCATCAACTCGTTATTATCCAACAAACTTTATGCATAATACTCAAGTAATATTTCAGTATTAATTGTATTTTACGATGCAGGTTCATAAGTGCTTTTAATACAAAAGTCATACTCATGTTTTTCAAAGCATCGCTTTATTCAAGTTATATATGAAATATACTTTTAGTGTACTGAAAATATATGTTTAAAAGTGTTAATTGTGTTGAGAAAGTGTGATTTAAAATCTATATCATATAGTGAGAAAACACTTTTTTTTTACTGTAGTTTAATGTGTGAGATATCTCAAAACTTGATACTGTAAAATGCTTGTTTTTTTTTTTTAACATAACACGTTTTTTGTACATGTTTCTTCTTTTTTGAGCGAAGCCGTTATTTTTAAACATTTATACAATGAATGTGGCTTTTAAAAAGATAATTAGTCATTGAATCCACGACAATAACTCTGCAATGTCAGCAACAGGTGGTTTCGGTCTCTGTGGTTGAAACTGAATAACTTTTTAGTCTATTAAGCTTATTAACAAACTGTTCGTAACAATGCTACGTCTATTTGTATCTCAAACAAAGGCGCTGAAAAACTCAAAAATTAAACGAAGCTTTTATTAAGTTTTAACAAGAAGAATTTAATGTCCACAGCGAATAAAGCAGTAACCAAAAAAACTGATTTTTTTTGCTAACGAAAGTTATTTACAAAATGTTTTTCACTGTTTCTTCCTAAATTCAAACATATTGGCCCGATGTTTGATAACACTTCAAAAAGGAAAGAAATAAAATATTTTTATTATATGAAAATAACTTTCGTATTACTTTTTTTTTATAAAAAGGAAAAATCAAAACACGTATAAAAATCAAAAGGTGCTTCAGGTCTAATAATACTATGGAAATCCACAATTGAAAAGAAATTTATGAAATCAAAAAATAATAATAACTGAAAACCCTTATATTTTTAAACTTTAAATTATGAAGTAGTGCAGTTAAGTATCTTAGAATTATCTCCGACCTATCCTTATGAGATTTTCAACTTGACGTAACCTGAGTAGACCATAACAAGCTTTCTCTTTACTTACCGGATGTGCCAGTTTTGATTTCCAAAGTCACAGTTTCCTAACCAACGATCCGCAAAGTATCAAAACTAATAAGTTTTTATTTAATCCAATATTTTTCATAGTGGTTTCAAAGACATTTTATTTACTTTTTAGTATGAAGGCTTTCCATGTCCAAGCTTTAATATTTTAAAAATTCAATAAACAATTAATTCAGTTTATTTCATGATAGTCTCAGTTACAAAACAAAAGCCTTATTTCAATCCTTGACGTCTTGAGTAACACTACATTGGTCCTGACACTTTTTTGGTGTTAACACAAACTTCTTCAGGAATCTCTCCTTCAGTTTTTTCAGTCGCTGGAAAGAAGTCGGTGTGTCTGGAAATCTTTCCAGCGTAAAATCGTTTGAGATTATTATCATCGTTTTAAATTTTAATTGCGTGAGTAATAATAACTATATCGCGGTTTTAGAAATATTTTAGGTTTGTTATATTTTTCCAATTAAAAGTCCCAAAGAGCTTCTTCGACAAAGTAATTACTTATGGAAAAGAGGTTTGAGACTCTGTCCGGATAATTAATGCAAAGCGCCCATGCTTGAAATGATTTAATAATGTTTCTTTTGTCTGAGAACATTATTTGGTTATCGTAAAGGGAACGAGGAGTCCTAAGGTCTATTCAAATTCAATATATTTGTAACTACATAAAAGAAAAATTGAATGAAAGGTCGGTTTACATTTCAACATGAATCTATGATAAAACAAGGTTTATATTAACTTGTCTTTTCCTTTTGTCTCAAACATCGCCAATCAAATAATAATAATAATATATTTTAATATAAACAAAAAAAAGAACAAAACATTTTCATGGTGTTTTTAGATATTTTTGGCATTGATGCTATTCGTAATATATATAAAAAGATATACTTTATTTGCGTGCGAAATAAATATTCAATGTTAAAGTGTTTTATAAAATTTATTTCAGTAGTAAAACATGTTATTTTATGACAACAAAATTCGTATACATTTGTTTCTTTTGAATTTACATTTTTTTATTTATCCCATTTTAGATGTATGAACTGGGTTTATTTTTTATCTCTTTGGATACATGCAGGCCATGCTATTAAATAAACTTGAGTTCTGTCATGATTTTATATACATACATATATATTTTATTTAGGGGTTGATATTCATTTGGTATTGCATAATTACTCATTCAAATTTTGAAAACATTTTTATTGCGAGAGTTTTTATTAGAGGGCTTGGCTGGGGTTTTAGGGGTGTAGATGTTTTTGCGAATTAAATAATAGTTACACTCATTTTGTATTTTTTCTTATGAAAAATAGGAATAATCTTATGTACATAATCTTAGGTCTAGGCTTACTGGGTAACTACCGCGCCGTTCCACAGTGTTTCCGCTTTAAGCTTCAACACTATGCGGTCACACTAGTAACGAAATACTGGTCGCGTCCTACGATCTGCTATGGTACAAAAATACATGGAGAACAACACCTGCAAGCCATCGATTCAAAGTCAAGTACTATGAGGTTTCATCATTCAGTATCAGTACAAAGCTCTTGAAAGGCGAAAGCGCTAATTATTTAAATATTTAAATTCACTTCATTTGGGTATTGTATTTGTTGTTCTGTCACGTCTGTTCTGCTTCCGATTAAAATGTTTGTAATATTTACAGTTTTTTTGAAATGATATTCAATATTTTTGACAGAGAGTTCATGGTGGAATTCCATTTTAATATCTTTGAATAAAATACTTGAGTGATTTAACACATGTTCGTTTTTATTGTGACCGGTTTCGCCAACCTTTCACGTTGGCATTATCAAACAGAGTGCGATTTTATATAATAATAAGCAATTACGTAAACAATTGTTATAGGGACAGGTACATTAAAATCACATTAGTTCTTACCACCCGACAATCACTCTCTCTCTCTCTCTCTCCAACAACCTTTCCCTCTAACAATTATATAAAATCTCACTCTGTTTGATGTAAGTATTTTATTCAAAAATATTTTTTTGATATCTGAAGGTTCGATCGATGGCTTCGGGGTTGTTCAGCGGGTTTCAGGAGGTCTCACGCGACGCAGTCCACCCCGCAGCCGTAGACCCAGGGTTGGAAGGTGAAGTTGAACCGGCGCGGGTCCGCGTTGGGGTCGGAGGTGCGGTCGATCTGAGGCACCAGCGAGGTCTTGAAGAAGGCCAGGGCCTGCTTCAGCCGACGCACCTGGTGAGGGTAGAGCTGCGACAGGTCCGTCTGCTCGCACGGGTCGGCCTCGATGTCGAACAGGCACGTGCGCCCTGAAACACCGGCACGTTACATCGAGACCGAAACGTCGCTGAAAATCAGAGTTTCTAATAAATTATGTAAAAACATTGTTATGAATTGATAATGATTAAGTACATTTTTCAAAATTCAAAATTGATTAAAGAAACTCTCAAAAAATATCATCGTGATTTGTGTGGGATTCGAATTGATTTTTGTGAAGACCGTCTCGCAGGAAGAACGATTTTGCCTATACAGGTTTTTGATTGATTGATAATAATTAAGTACATTTTTTCTAATATTGAAAATTGATTAAAGAAACTCTCAAAAAATATCATCGTGATTTGTGTGGGATTTGAAACCCACATCCCCAAGCTTACATGGCCGGTGCATTACCAATTATACCAACGAATCACTTGTACGAAGCAAGAATTTTTAACAATCATATCCTATAAATGAAACAACGTACTTATTATGCCAATTAAATATTGTGTGACTTGCAATACTAGACTTTTAACCCAAAGTACTGAGTGAAGCATTTAAATCGGATCTGGATATTATTATTTTTAAAGTCTATTTAATTAAGCCAATACACGAACTTGTTAAATATATTATTGATTTTTGTGAAGACCGTCTCACAGGAAGTACGATTTTGCCTATACAGGTTTTTGATTAATTGATAATGATTAAGTACATTTTTTCAAATATTGAAAATTGATTAAAGAAACTCTCAGAAAAATATCATCGTGATTTGTGTGGGATTTGAAGCCCACATCCCCAAGCTTACATGGCCGGTGCATTGCCAATTATACCAACGAATCACTTGTACGAAGCAAGAATTTTTAACAATTATATCCAATAAGTGAAACAACGTACTTATTATGCCAATTAAATATTGTCACAAATCACGATGATATTTTTCTGAGAGTTTCTTTAATCAATTTTCAATATTTGAAAAAATGTACTTAATTATTATCAAGTTGTTGAAAATAGGAATCAACTTTTGAGTCATTTTCTCATCGTAGAAATTATGAGTTAAGCTGCAATGCAAGGTTGTAAGCAAAATCAGTCTCATCGTGAAATTAAAGGATTGGTGCGTTGAGAGGTGTGAAACCTATGATTTTGGTATCATTGACTCTTATATTGTTTAAAATATTGATCAAAGTATTTTTCTTCCTTTCAAACACGCAGACTTGAATTATTCTACTCGGAGTTGTACCAAAGACTAATGGCGATAGAAATATCACTGTCAAAGCTACAAATAATGATTTTCAGTTTGAATAAATGTAATTCTTGCGCAATTATTTATTCTCTTACTAAATCAAACAACCGCGAATAAAAAAAATTCATAGTGATATTTTATATCGACGTAACTTAAGTACAGCTTGTTTAGTAAACATATTAAAAAATTCTAAGAGTTTTCTGTAGAATATAAAGTGTGGTATATAAAACTAATCGAATACAGAAGAATCGACTTTTGTGAATCTGAAATCAGATCCGCCAAATTGATTAAAAGTCAAATAACTACACAGTGGAGTTCATCTTTTCAGGAGGCCTGAAAAGGCACAACCATTTCAGACCAATATTATTTACTTGGAATAAAAAAATCCTTTCTTTGCTTTCGATCCAATGCATTCATGTAAACAGGAAGCGTAGTGTATTATTACGTAATATCGAAAGAGGACACATAACAAAACAATTCGCTTTGATTTATTTTTTTTATCTTGATGCTAAAAAACTTTGAGTTTTAAATTTTTTTTTAAATGATTACGTTACTTCCGAGACGCCGTGTATTTTGAGAAAACTTGACTACAGTTGCGAGTGCCTGTTTCCGGTCTTTTGTTAACACAGCCTCGCGCTTCAGGCGATGTCTTCACCTCTAAACCGCAGCAGTGATATCCTCGGGCTGAGGTGGAGTCAAGTTCAGTGGCGTAGGAGCGGAATTCTCCTCTTTCAAGCAGATAATATTTCAATTATAATTAATAATTATTATTGTGACTGCCCGAGTCCCACCCTTGACACTTATCTAAGCTGTGTGAAATAAATATCATTCAAGAAAACGTTATTACGACTGAGCCTGTCAGTGGCGCAGGGCAAGCAATTATTTCAGTCACCTCGGTTATTTTTGTAAAATATAATTGTTATATAATGTGATTTACTTCTGTGGCATTGAATATTTATTTTTTTAATTTTTTTTGTAAAATATTTTGAATCCATACTTAAAAAAAATTAGTACAAAAGAATATATTTTTGTAAATATTTATTGAATCAAGAATGATTATGAAAGTAATTAATAATTGCAAAAAAATAAAGGTCATATGAATTTGAGAAAGCAATTAATATAATTATATTTTGCCGATACACAAGACATTTACTTATTAATTATAATTCGATACAGAACAGCGTAACACAAAATTTTTAAAAGAAAATAAAATAATTATTTAATGGTTCAATTATTTAAAAATAAAATTTCTAAGAACAGACTTATATCTTATTAATTTTAATTTATTTTTAAAGCAAATTAAAAAGTCCATACTTCTAAATTGCAGTAGTGTTTGGGTAAAAAATACACACGGTAAGTTTAAGCTTTGAATTAAGTTTATGTAAAGCTAGAATTCAAACCATTTATGTGTTCAAACAAGGAGCCATCTTGTAGACGAAAATACTACATTTGCATGTTCAATTCAGATATATTTAATAGGTTTTTTTGCTTTTCCGTTCGCGAGAACCTCGCGCTACTGAAAAAAAGATTTACGCCATTAATGCGATATGCAAAAAACACCTGTTTGTAAGAATACATCATTTTGATAAATGCCACAGAAAAAACCGGAGATAGTAACTCTTCCACATAAAAATAAATTTAAATAAAATTATGGTATATTATTCATGATAACATTTGAGTAATTTATTATGTTTAGAAAAAAAACTGGTCATGTAACATAATATATTCAATCGTTCAAGATATCATTATTGACCATCTTCAATACTCAATAAAAGCAAAAAACTGAAAGAGAAGAGGAAAGTGTAATACGTAATATATTTGGTTTTTGCGATAGTTTAAGGTTTTTGAAATTTTGGTTCTATAGCCCGAGTTATAAGGCGATAGTAGCGATATTATCGGATCTTCTACAGTTTCAAGCAACTGAGGCACTTAAAGGCTCGAGCCTTTTCCGAAACGTCAAAAACTCCAAATCAATGCAGAATACTCAAAAATAATGTAAATTTCAGAAGAGAATTTTTATTTTTGGCTTGATGAAAATGAGAAGATGGCATGAGGATGGAGTTACCGGGCTTTGATATGCAGCTGGAGGAGTTAGTCCAGGGACAGCGAATTGTGGCGGAGTCCCTGAGCACGGCCATTTCCCCCGTGGTGGTGGCTCTGGCCACGGTGCTGATGGCCCTGGACGTGTCGCTGACGACCACCTCCCGCAGGTCATAGGGGATGAAATGCTTGTTCCACGTCCCGTCTTCTCCGTAATACGCATCGTAGTCACCTCCCCTGCGACGAAGCAAACAAACAACGAAGACATCATAAATACGAAACGTGTTTATTGAATTTAGTTTTGTGCACTATTTAAAGAGATTTTGATATATATGGTACTTGTTCTTGAACTTTGAATTATTTTTATTAAATGGGGTTTTGCAGCATTGTCTCTTTGAAAGGATTTTCTCACTTGTACTGTCCGAGTACGAGCTTCCATCCCCCGCGGCGGTAGGCGGCCACTCTCTCCTTCTCGTCGATGTTGTGAAGCAGCTCCACTCTTGGAGACTGCCGGTTGTCCAGCAAGGAGAGCCACATGTCCTTGCCGTCGGTGTTGTAGGGCAGAGTGGCTGGAAAGCCTCCTACGGATGTCCAAAAATAATTTAAATACAGACGTTACAACTGAACGACGCGCCCTGGGACGCAAGCAGGCAATGGCGATGGATAATCACAAGTAACTAGAATCGAATCACGCTGTATTTTATTTATTTAGATAGTTACTGATTATTTAATGTTTTTAAAAATATACAGTATTTTATTCTAAAACTATGGTAGATTGAAGTGTGTAGTTACAAACGTAGATGGGTGATTACCTGCAGCTGACAAGAGGGTGGGCAGCCAGTCCGTGACGTGCATAAGGTCGTGCGACACCCGAGGGGTGTCTCGTAGGTTGAGGTTCCACATGCAGGCAGGGACTCGCAGTCCTCCCTCCCACAGGGTCTCTTTCAACTAAACAGAAAAAAAATACCCAGGCCCTTAAAATACACTCCAAATTACAAATTAAAATATTTTCCAGTAAGGTTTTTAGGCATATATTATTAATTTTAGTTAAGACCGTCTCACAGGAAGTACGATTTTGCCTATACAGGTTTTATTGATTGATAATGATTAAGTACATTTTTTCAAATATTGAAAATTGATTAAAGAAACTCTTAGAAAAATATCAGCCGGTGCATTGCCGGTCATGTAAGTCCATTTAGTCACCGTTTCAGTTACTAGGATTTGGTTTTAGTTACCATTGTTAATTATCTGAGAACGTAAAAGTTACAAATAATAGGAATAGATGTCAACAAGTAGTAAGAAACATTTAAAAGCAATTGCAGCTTGATATGATTATGGAATTTAGCTTGTTGCATAGATATATAACAAAAAATACATAAAAAAGGTACTCTCGTATTTTTCTTTTCTTTGGAAGTTATTTGACATTAAAAAGGAATAAATTCGTTACGATGAATAGTATAAAGGGAAAATACTTCTATGTCAGTATAAAAAACATGAAATTCTCGCTTACGAATAGGGCATTGAAGATTTGGATCCTATATAATTTTATCTTTGTTGTACGCATAAACCGTTTAATTATAACGACTGACTGAAAATATCCATGACTGGTGTGATTTAAGTTTGCTTTATCGTATAACTATGCAAAAAGCTTTCTTACTTGGTATTGTACTGAAATGAGTCTAAGGTTTTTTTAACTACGTGGATGAGGTTTTATTAGCTGTTTGTCATGAAAAATAGTGGGTTATAAATTAAATTCTCTAGGTTTGCATTGTGATAAGACAATACCGAACACACGTAGTTACTCAGTTTACTTTCCAAGATAATTAGATAGGTGTAAATTAAACACACAATAATAAAATGAAGTATTCTTTAAAGCAACAAGCTCCTATTGGGGTCAGCAGCGTTGACGTCACATACATAGCTCATGCATTTTATTAATTAGGATATTTTATATAAAATTCTATATGAATCGGAAAAAAAGTGAATTTCAAATGCTTTTCAAAATATAATTTAATAACCAGCATATCTTTAGATAGTTTCATTAAAAACTTTCGTCCCTTCATAGTATGTGTTTTAAATGTAATATTTTTATTTTTAAGATAAATTATAGACCAAAGCTGAGTATGCTGAGCTGAGCATTATAGCTGCTGAGTTCAGTCAAATAAAAATATGCAAAACACAGTAGTGATATTACATCAAGTCCGATAGTCCCTAGCAAGTATCCTAGGCTTATGAAATGTAGAAAGCAGAGCACAGTAGTGATTTGACACTATGTCTTACAGTCCCTAACTTATATCCTAGGCTTATGTAGTGTAGAATATGCAGAAAGCAGAACACGATAGTGATATTACATAAAGTTCGACAGCCCCTAACAAGTATCCTAGGCTTGTAAAATGTAAAAATCAGAGCACAGTAGTGATTTGATACTATGTCTTACAGCCCCTAACATATATCCTAGGCTTGTGTAGTGTAGAATATGCATATGTGTAGAACACAGTAGTGATATACATTAAATCCGATAGTCCCTAAAAAATATTCTAAGCATGTGTAGTGTACTTATAACTTGCAGAAAGTAGAACACGATAGTGATTTCATAGACAAATATCCTAGGGTTGCGAAGTGTAGAATGTGCAGAGCACAGTAGTGATACTACATTAAGTCCGATAGTCTCTAACAAATATCCTAGGGTTGCGATGTGTAGAATGTGCAGAGCACAGTAGTTATATTACATTAAGGCCGACAGTCCCTAACAAGTATCCTAGGCTTGTGAAATGTAGAAAGCAGAGCTAAGTAGTGATTTGACATTGTATCCTACAGTCCCTAATATATATATATATATATCCTAGGCTCGTGTAATGTAGAATATGCAGAAAGCAGAACATGGTAGTGATATTATATTAAGTCTGGCAACCCCTAGCAAGTACCCTAGGCTTGTGAAACGTAGAAATCAGAGCACAGCAGTGATTTGGCACTATGTCCTACAGTCCCTAACATATATCCTAGGCATGTGTAGTGTACTTAGAATTTGCAGAAAGTAGAACACAGTAGTGATATTACATTAAGTCCGGCAGCCCCTAACAAGTATCTTAGGCTTGTGAAACGTAGAAAGCAGAGCACAGTAATGATTTGGCACTATGTCCTACAGCCCCTAGCATATATCCTAGGCATGTGTAGTGTACTTAGAATTTGCAGAAAGTAAATCCGATAGTCCCTAACAAATATCCCAGGGTTTGATTGACTAGGGTAGTGCTTTGACATCATGTCCGACAGTCCCTTCAAGCATCCGAGGATGTTGAGGAGGAGGCGTGTCGCGAGGCTCCGCTTGCGCTGGCCGGCAGCCTTCCCCGGTGCTCGATGGGAAGTGTTAATTACCCGAAGGTTAATGAGTAATTGGTGATGAATGGGCGGCGGAGGTCCCCGGCTTGCGTAAGCCCCGCGTGGGAGCCTCCGCCCCGCGGCTATCAGGCTCGGATCTGTGCCGCGGGCCGGCAATTGAAGCCTTCTCAATGGGCCGCGATTTACGGCCACGTCTTGTTACCTCATTAGGGATCTTTTCGCTAATTTTTGTGTTATATTGTTGGTTTATTAGAGTTAATTTTTGTGTAATAAGGTGTTTGCGGTGGGCCTTGCGTGGCGCGGCTGTAAAACCGGATTTAACCGGCGCTGCTTAATTTATAGGCTCATTGTACATGTTTTATAAAAATGTCTATAGATTGAGGATATCAAAGTTTTTTGTTCAGTCGTGCTTTTGTGAGACAAACAAAAAGCAACACGTAAAACTAATCGATGGAGTTTTTAAATTTATTTTGTTACTAATATGATTAGGCACATTAGTTCACACAATTTAAAGAATCAATTCCGTTTATCGAGAATTTTTAACAATCATACTCTACATATGAACCAATGTGCCCGTGTAAATAAACGGAAGTGATTCGTTAATACAAGGGTTAGTACACCGGCCATGTAAGCCAGGGGATGTGGGTTCAAATCCCACACAAATCACGATGATATTTTTCTGAGAGTTTCTTTAAATCATCTTCTATGTATGAACTAATGTGCCTAATCATATTAGTAATAATATAATAAACCCGTAATGGGTAATACATATGCATCTGATTGACGTTAATCAAAAAATAGACAAATATATTTTGATTAATCCCGTTATATTTATTTTATTATATGTACTATTAAATCTAGTTGAAATATTCAGAAGGAAATATCTTTTAATGATACATAGATTCATAACATGTACATTGAATATAAGCACTGACCAAACTTTTACAGTTAAATATCACTTATAAACTCAAAAATTATAAAAAAAATTCAAACTTTATGCAATTTTGAGATTATTGAAAAATATTTTTAGTTCTTGCATTGCAAATATTTATAGTTTAGATTCACAGTAGAGTCTTTGAATTTAAAGTTGTGCACTTTGAGAAATTTAATATAAATATCCTCTAAAACAAAATATTTTTAACCCTTTGAACTCCGGGGTTTTTTTTGTTTATTATTTTAAATTTAACAATGTGAATACGTCCGAATGGCAGCAATTACTTTGCAAAACTGACAAAAAGGGTTTGTACCTGCTCCAATACGCACCTAGACTTTTTATAGGGTAAACAATTAAAGGTGCACTATGGCGACCTATAGTCGCCAACGGAGTTACAAAGGAATTTACCATGTCGACACATTGTCGCCAACGGTGTAGAAAGGGTTAATTTTAAATAACGAGGATGTAGAGATACTTACCCCTCTGAAGGGCCAGTTGGAGCCCCAGTTGGGGTGGAGTCCCACGGTAGGGGCTCCGTTGTCTGACAAGAACACCACGATGGAGTTGTCCAACATGTTGTGTTCTTTCAGCGCCTTTACCACCTTCCCCACGCTGTCGTCTAATTTGGACACCATGGCTGCAGGTGGAGATATAAATATTGATTAAAAACTGCTTGAAATCTGGAAATATAGATTGGCTAGTTGTCTCAGTGATTAGATTGCTGACACCTTTTTCAGTTTAGTTTGATGACGTGTCAATACAAATTGTAAAAAAATGAATTATGTGTTTGTGTATATTTTGTAAAACTATACAGTATTTTTTTTTATAAATATCGACAAAGTTTAAAATTTATTTGCATTGCTTTAAAACTATTTGCATAAGAATATATTGATAATTGTTTTTTTACATGAAAATTTTGTATCATGGCTCTGTATTCAATTTAATACTACACCCTTGTTGGTTTTGAACTGAAATATTTCCGATAACGTCCTGATAAAATATATAAGTAATAATTACAGTAAATTTACTAAGCAGGATAAAGCAAAAAAAAGATTTGATAGCATCGTAGCATACTATCAATTTTATATTGTACGCGTTTAAAGTACAAACAGCTGTAAAAGATATATGACTTTTGCCGATCGGCTTATAAAAGGATCCTGATCCTGTAAAAGCAATTCAATTGAACTTTGGACAGTGGCGATATTATCGGATCTTCTACAGTTTCAAGCAACTGAGGCACTTAAAAGAATTTGAATTTTATTAGAAAAAAGTAGTTTCTTCACTGTCAGTCGTTTGTGATATATTTGAGATGCATGGATTAAAACAGTTTAATCCCAAGAGATTGAAAGCACGCGTGAAAAATTTGATATAAATTTAATGCTCGAGAAATTTAAAATTTAGATTTTATATGCATGTTAAATCCAGTATCGAGAAATTCGTATATGGTGATTGAAGAAGTTTAATTACCGGCGTAAGTTCTCCTGTTGACATCCACGATGTGACTCAGCCGCTGCACTCGCTCGTTGGGCGCCTCCAGGATCTTGCCCGCATTTCCGGCGTGGGGAGCCAGGTGGGACAGGTACAGGAAAAGGGGGGTCCTGTTGTCGTGGTCCGAGATCACTAAAATATAGCAAAACATATAGAGAACACAAGAAATAAATTTTAAGTATTCAATAACGCTACTTTGTAAGCGAAAGAGACTCTAAAGCAGAGATCCTCAAACATTTTGTCCCGTCGGCCCATTGTCGAGTTTTCCTGTTTTTCGTAGACCCCCTGCCTTGATAAAATTGAATTTTTACATTTGACCGGATTTTTTGTCCGTTATATCTGAAATACGTTAAACAGGGGTCCGTTATATCGTAGTTTTACTGTACACCTTTATAAATAAAAACACACAAAATGCAAATATAGTAACATTAGAGAGGGATGGGTCTGATGCTTTGATAGAAATTTTTCAATATTTGGCTTCAAATAAGTCAGATTTAACTTTAAATATCCTCGCCCTGTGATTTCTAATCTATTTATTTTTTTTGTAAGAAGAATGGCAACCGCACTGAAACCCCTTTTCCACGAGGAATAAAGATGGAAAAGCTATCAAAAACCTTCTTGCGATAGTCCATGATGCAGGATAAATAGCAGGTATGTCTCTTTGAAGTCAAAATTGCTGATATCCCTTTCTAAACTGCACCTTCAGTTCTTTATAAGTATTTATTTCGATCAGTTCTTCTTGTAGTATGACTTCCGATTCTTCAATGCAACCGTATGGATTGATAATCCACTGTGGTGATGACCTGCTTAAATGGGATCCACTCTCGTAGACCCAATTTACAGTTCATAGACCCCCAATTTAATTTTTCGCTTTTATCGACCCCTTGCAGGGCAGAATTGACCACTTCGGGAACCTACGCTCTAAGCAAAGTATATATAATATTTATACCATACCTATAATTAAATCTTTTACTCAAATATGTATACTCCAGCACTGGAGGCCAATACGAAGCAGAATAAAAAAGTTACGGCAAAGTATTCATACACACACGTTTGTAAAATTTAAAAATAAAAATGTGTTTATGTGACTTCCGCGCTTTCAACAGGAGAACTGGGAGAGTTGAGCAGAAGTTTGATACATAATTTTGAGCTTATGCCAAGTTATCGGCTTAGTACGACTATAATTATAGACTATGCTTTGATAATTTTGAAATAATATGAACCAAAGACAGTAAATACTTTACGCAATCGTTCGCTAGAAAGCTACAAAGGTCGATCGTGTTTTATACCGGCGAATAGATAAGCGGCCATCTGAGATAGACGTTTTAAAAAGGTTGTGTTTGTTTCTTGAACAAAGTGGGAACCTTCAAGTGCGATAGGCCTCCTTTGTGGCGATCAATGCGTAACTCGGCACGCATTGTGGAGGGCCGGGAGCTGTAATCGGCTCGTAAATTGGCCGCGCGGACACCTCGGCGTTGCGCAAGGCCCGGGCCTATCGCCTCTCCATCTCCGTGTTTGCCTTTGTGCTGGATACATCTGCATTGTTTGAATTTATGTTCAGTTTATAATTTAACATCTAAAGACTTCAAATGTGAATATACATTATTGTATTATCAGAAACGCTGAACTACACTGCCCTATATCGGTACGGGATGGGTCAATCGCTGCTCCATCTCCGTGTTTGCCTTTGTGCTGGATACATCTGCATTGTTTGAATTTATGTTCAGTTTATAATTTAACATCTAAAGACTTCAAATGTGAATATACATTATTGTATTATCAGAAACGCTGAACTACACTGCCCTATATCGGTACGGGACGGGTCAATCGCTGCTCCATCTCCGTGTTTGCCTTTGTGCTGGATACATCTGCATTGTTTGAATTTATGTTCAGTTTATACTGTAACATCTAAAAATTTCAAATGTAAATATACATTATTGTATTATCAGAAACTCATAACTACACTGCCCTATATTGGTACGGGACGAGCCTTTCGCTGTTCCATCTCCGTGTTTGCCTTTGTGCGAGATACATCTGCATTGTTTGAATTTATGTTCAGTTTATACTTTAACATCTAAAGACTTCAAATGTAAATATACATTATTGTATTATCAGAAACGCTGAACTACACTGCCCTATATTGGTACGGGACGGGTCAATCGCTGCTCCATCTCCGTGTTTGCCTTTGTGCGGGATACATCTGCATTGTTTGAATTTATGTTCAGTTTATACTTTAGCATCTAAAGACTTCAAATGTAAATATACATTATTGTATTATCAGAAACGCTGAACTACACTGCCCTATATCGGTACGGGACGGGTCAATCGCTGCTCCATCTCCGTGTTTGCCTTTGTGCGGGATACATCTGCATTGTTTGAATTTATGTTCAGTTTATACTTTAGCATCTAAAGACTTCAAATGTAAATATACATTATTGTATTATCAGAAACGCTGAACTACACTGCCCTATATCGGTACGGGACGGGTCAATCGCTGCTCCATCTCCGTGTTTGCCTTTGTGCGGGATACATCTGCATTGTTTGAATTTATGTTCAGTTTATACTTTAACATCTAAAGACTTCAAATGTAAATATACATTATTGTATTATCAGAAACTCATAACTACACTGCCCTATATTGGAAAGAACCAACAAGCGGGAAAGGCGATGAACATTAAAAGGTAATAGCGCTCGTTTCGACACATTCATGGTATTTGACTTTACACATCCCTGGGATAAAAAAAAAATTTCTGAATTGTTTTTTTCCCTCTTTGAATGTGTAAACAAATAACAATTTTAATAATCCGATAGCTGTTGTACGATTACTTTGTGTTTTTTTGAGTGTCAAGCTTAATACACAATAGCTAGAACAACTTGTTTGATAAACACATAAAAAATAACTGGGGGTGGTTTTGATTAAATTAAAAAAACTGAAATAACGGATGTTAGCAGAGAGTTGATTGACAACTTCAATATCAACATTTACAAGTAAGTAGTGGAGAGAGTTAAAAAAAATTAATATTTGGGTAGCTGGTGAAATGAGAACTAGGCTCCTGTCTAAAAAATTAAAGTGAGAATTGACAGCACGCAGCACATACAAAAGTATTATGCTCAAGAGATATAACACTGAAATCTCGCTGGAAATTCACCAAGTGTTATGTCGTCTAAGCTCTACTTTATGGAGTTAAAACTTGGACACTCAAGACAGCTACTATGCAAAAAATTGAGGTTATATAGGAGAATCCTTAAAATGAGAGTCTTGCACAGAATGCGCAAAGAAAGTTTAAAATTTTTCGCAACAGTAAATAAAGCATCCTCCAGCTGATTAACCGAGGAAGAATCGAAGAAAAAGGAGCGTTGGAATGAGGTAGATTACGTGGATGCGGAATTTGCACCAGTGGCTGAATGTCGGAAATATGTTCGATGAAATGGTTCGAAGAAGGTTTTGAATGACGAGATGGATTATTTACTGATCGGAAATTAGTAATCACGGAAGCCAATCGATCGATCAACGCTGCTTGAGGAGTGAGGTGAGGTGAAGCAGCCGAAGATTGGCCGTCATGGCTGGTGGGCCAGCCAGAGCCTCCGAGCGAAGCCTCCGCCTGCGGGCCTTCAAGCTCTGCCGGACATGGCGGGCCCGGCGTCAGATTGGCAATCGTCTCCGAGCTGATGATGAGCTCAAATTTATAAATTTATCTATTTATCAGTCGTTTTTGAACATCGAAGACGACGAGGAGTCTCGCGAACGGGAGACATTCAAACTTAGATAATCTGAGGGCTATAAAGCATTTGGAGGCGACTACAGTTGTATTCAGCTAGATGCGTATGTATCTAAGAAATACTGCTTCAGAAAAGGTTAAAAAAATACACAGAGGCTCTCAAACCCGGAGCGGATTTATATTTTGGTTTCAAATATGTATATTAGGAAAAACATTTTAATATAGTAGGGAGAATTCATTTGGTGGATTTGTCTCGTATCTATTAAATTATGTTGGCGCGCTCATAATCCGTTCTAACTGTTATGTTCAATGATTTTATAATAGATTCCAAGAATTACCTCTGTCGCGGGTTATTATATTTTTTACAACGCAAAGTATACGCACTCTCATAATAAAACTACGAGTGGCTAACAAAACACTCCACGAATGAAATAACACAACGCACCTTGAATTACGAGATGAAATATATCACTTAGATTTTTGTGAGGGAGGTCAAAGCAACAATAAAAATAATTAACATTTTTTTTTTTATATTAATAGTATTAATTCCGATTGATACGAAGTCTCCAGCTGGCCTCGGGGGACCTGGGCCGGCCCTGGCGGCGTGATCCGTATAAACAATAAGGCGCAATTAAACGTAAGGGACCTTATCAGATCTAGCGGCAATTAGCGGAGCTCGAATTTCTCAGAATATTTATTGTCCATTTGAATAGTCATATAAATACTGCATAAAAATTAGCTGATTTTTATAGAATGTTTCCATTCTCTCTGCAGACAAAAAGGCATTGTTGGTGCAGTTATTTATGAAGGGAAGTTGAGATGTGTTTCTGATATGTTTAATTGTTATTATTTTAATATAATACACTGTGGTATTGAATAAAACAATAAAAATATATTAATGTCATTTGAAAAATGGTAGTAATTTTGTATTAATTTTTTGGATGTAAAAATATATCATATAATAAAAGTATAACTAACAAGCTCCCCGCTCTCCTCATTTTGTTGCTTGTGCATGGCTGCCATTCTGTACCCTGAACGTGTGTAAAGGATCGGTAATGGAGTAATGGGCTTGGAATGATTGCAGAGGAATGTGCTCTGAAAGTATATGTCTATTTTGTGTATTGAACGTCAATCAAGTGCGTATTTATTTACCTATACCGGTTTATTAATATTAATATGATAAGGCACATTTTTTCATGCATTGAAAATTATTAAAGAAACTCCCGGAAAAATATCACCGTGAAGTCTTTCTTGAGAGTTTCTTTAATCATTATCAATGTGTGAATAAATGTGCCTAATCATATTAACTCTGAAAGTATCTTGTCGAAGTGGGAAGGGCTTCTACAACATATTGTTTCTGTACTCTGCTGCAGAAGGAGTATTAGATCTAAATAACAATGCTATTGGACAGCAGGAATACGCAGCCATGTCCTTCCAATATAAAACTGCGGTGTAAAAGGATTCACTACACTATTTTCCCCTAAGAAAACCATGAACACTGGGTTAGCATTTCATGAGCATGCTCAGTGAAATGATCGCCAACCTCCTCTGAGGAAAAGCAGTTGGTGAAAGTAAAAAGGTCACGGCTTAACACCCAATCAGGATAATGTGTTTTTCCATACCGTTGACAGCCTCTTTTGTGAACAAGTCGGTGGCGTAGGTCCCCGCATCTTCCCACGAAGAACTGAGGTTTCGGTGTAGGTCGAAGCCGAAGATATTCCGTTCATCTATCTGGAAACACAAGGAAAATTCTTGTTACGTTCTAGTTAACAAAAATCACTGTTAAAACTCCAGTTAAAAAAAAAAAAAACGTGAAAAAATATTCATTCAAAGCAGGTTTTTAGTAAATATTTTATTTTAAGTAAAATCAAATGTACCCTTAATATAAATAATATCTAATAATACCTTTCTTCCTTTTGATAAACCTCGTTTAAAGTATTTGGTACAGTCAAAATGCTGGGAATAGAATCTTTAATAATATCACTTGATACCAGGTGCAAATTAAATTTACACCCTCTTCGTTTATTCTACCCCTCTTAGTCAACGAGAATATTTTATTTCATTTACGTTTTCAATTTAAGGGGTATTTTTAAATTTAAAATGAAGCAAAATAAAAAGAGACTGAAACAGTAGTTGAATAATATACATGCGTATTAAATTTATTATCGTGGAAAAATCTGAGACATCTGGTTGACTCGTGAGTCTCTGTGCAAACTTTGTACATATCACACAGATTAAATATTTATTTTACAGAAATAAAATGTTTAGACAAAGATTATAACATCTACGTAAGTTCAAACCAAAAAAAAATACAGTTTGTTTTACTGGCGAAAATAAAAAACCTGATAAAATATCACATAAATAGGTTATCAGAGAAGTATATTTGTTTGTGGAGAACGAACAGAAATAAATGGTCTTTTAAATAACTCAAGCTGAATGGCAGTAGAAAACGAAACGTGTTTTCTTAGAAAGAATAAAAACGGAGATAAGTTTTTTTTATGCGAAACTATAATATATAAACATTATCTTGACAAATTGAAGTGTAAGTAATAAAAAAATATATATTTATTACTTTAATTTGATAAATTTGGTTTTTAATATAATATTTTTGTGTAGTATATGAAACTGGATATGAATAATGTACGAAGAAATTACATCGTTTTTATGCAATTGATGACAATAAAATTACGATGATAAAGTAAATCGATGATTTTTTTTTAGTTTTTTTAATTGTACAAAACAATAAAAATGTGTTTTTATCTTACAACAAAAAAAGGCTTGATATTATGATATTTATTTATTACGTAATTCTTGGAGTGACGAAGTAGATGAAAATATTTATACCGTGTCTCAAAATCATAGATAGGGTTGCATTTAACTTTTATAAGGTTTTCTTTATCATATATTAACACGCTGTAGGCGGGGCGGGTACTAGTACCCGTTTCGCGAACTGCTGCCTAAAAGCGTTTTTGAATGTGTTTACTCTAAAAGCGGCAGAAGGTAATTTTACTCTTTAGGTTTTTAGACTCGTCAACGTCACTTCTACAAATACTGTCCAGTGATTCTGAACAAAGTGACAATGAAGAAGTGGAGTGGTCAGAGAATGATAATCCTTCAATTATTGAACAATTTTTAGAACAAAGTGGTGTTGTTGTGATGCCAAGTAATCCGCAAAGTGTGTATGAAGTGGTTCAACTTTTTATAGGAAACGATTTATTTGAATGCATGCAGATCAAAGAGTGTATAGACTAGATTTCACACGTGCAATTTTACGCGAATTTTATCCGCTTCGCACATCAGTTTAGTCAATTTGGTTACCCGCATAAAGTTTGTAAGTTTGCTTTGGTCTTAGTTTAATGGTATCAGTCTTCTTGTCAATATTAAATCCCTGACCTCTGCTGACAGCTCCGGCTGCAGATTAACTCTGACGATGATGTGACGATGTCTTCTCGCCGCTGACACTCGGGCTGTTGACGCGCGGGTGTTACCCTCAAAACAATGGCTGCTTCTCATTTGACCTTGAGAACCTCCGGTTGTACGTAGCCTGTTAGGGTGACCACATTCATAGAACACCATTGAAGAACGATTGAAAAATATGTTAAAATAAAATGAAATGGATTCTCATATCCAGGCAATAAAAATACCTGTAGAATCGTATGTTATTTATAAATGTATAGACACGAAAGAATCGTTAAACAAAAAATAATGTTTAGAGATAATATAAATAAAAAAAATTAGGAACATGACGAGGTTTCAATAATGATTTGGAAAGACTTATTTTAAGCTAAAAGTTAAACACGGAGTAAATGTTATCGTTTTAATATGAGTATAACTTGTAGAGAGTGTCGACTTTGATCCACGGGGATTAGATTATATGGTCACCCCAGTAATTACTCATGGCGTAATTAGCTTCGAGCCATCAACAGAACAGTAGCTGGGCGTTTTGTTTTATTTTCTTCTATTACAAGCGGTTGTCTTCAAAATATAATCTCTGCATATATCTCCTATGAATATCATTTGCACTGACTATTCGCACTGTCAACACGTGAATATTTTACACAAACTCTGCACGATAATGCTCTTCGTGTGAAAATATACCGCTGAAAGGGGTCCAACCAATCCACTTCTTGTTCTCTAGAATATTTTAAGGTGGCTAGTTATTAAGTGGATTGTAACGCTAGAGCAAAAACGATACTAATGGAGTTCTTTGCTAACTTAAAGCGAACTCAAAAGTTTGTTTGTAATAATCTGAAAGGAAGTAGTCTATAATCATTCAAAGAGTCGCTAAGGATGCGATCACTTTAGGATACCCGTGAAATCGTATCTCTGTACACGAAACGTTGAAAAATTAATCAAAACTTATCGCGAACAAAAGGAAATAAGTTCACATAATTGATGTCGATTCGATGCTATTATGCTTAAATGTAAGAAAAATGTACAGCGTGTATGGAAAATTTGCCGGTACAAAAACATCCGCCTGAGTCATGGACTCCTTTGTAGTCTCTTCGCGTTATAACGCCTTGCCAGATCTTATCGGTGCAGTCCACGTGTACCGGGCAGATAAACATCACTTCAGATCGAATAAAGAAACAATAACACTGTATCCTAAACTTGTATTTTTTTGAAATATTGATGTAAGACTTTAGTATCATGGTCGATACGCCTATAACGTAGTTACATCTCAGAATAGGAGCCGTCTGGTAATAATATACCTTTTAAATAATTTTTCATCTGAAAACCACGATAAAAACGTTTGCATACTTAAAAAGTATCGTTATCGAGTATTATGTATAGTTTTATACAGAAATTGATTTTTTAATGTTTTATAAAAAATATAAACTCACTTGAGGTTTAAAGGAAAGGACAGTCTTGCGATGAAGTATTATATGGATTTATGCAGATGTGAGTTTCAGTGATAAATAACGCTTTCTAATAACATGCTCATATGTACATATAATCAAATTTTCAAAATATGACGGTGTTAAGTTGATAAAATTAAAGTGAAATTTAAAGCAAAATATCTAAAGCTACAGTCGAAGCTCAAAAATTGTATCAATCGCAATTTACGCAAATATACGAAAAATCTTTTCAGTTCTAGACCTTCAGTATATTTTAGGTACTCATACTTATATATATATATATATATATATATATATATATATATATATATATATATATATATATATATATATATATATATATATACTCAGATCATGATCGTCATAGATCCATAAGCGGACATTAATTATTGTGAAGAGGAGAAAAGAGTTCAGACAATATCCTTCTTTGGAACGTAATGATAGATGATAAGATTAAACGGCACATTTCCCGGTGCTTTGGCCGAGAAGCCTTGCTCAAAATAAATACAATGCATCACATCACACACGTGTCCGATTAAATTCAATTGATTGCAAGTGAAATCATTCTAACAATTATTAAAATGAAATATTTTGTAATACTGATTGAAATATTGAATCCATTACTTATTCATAATTAGAGCATTGACCTAGAAAAACCATGAAATCCGTTAATATTATCATGCTCGGAACAACTTCTATGTTAAAATATCTACGGATATATGCGGGTAAAATAATTTATGCAAGTAAAAAACGTGTTTTTATTATATGAATATGAAGCAATATAATTATCGGCGCATTCAAAGGTTTTTCTGTTATTTTATCACCTGATTCAGGTGTTCACATTGAAAAATATATAAATCAGATTTCAGGCGCGCTGCTTGTCGAGTGTATTTTTAAATTTTCTTTCTTCACGCCCGATCAAGCGCAATATTTTTTTGCGTCAAAATATTGAATTTTATTTTTTGCTTGCATATTCAAGTTCAACTAAAAAATATATATAGAATATCTCAATAACGACTAATTGTAAACATCGCACTCTCAAAAAAGAACTGTTGTTTTTCTGATACAAGCTTTTTTCTGAGACTGCTTGATTTGAAAACAAAAAGCGTACAAATCAAAATCAGATGACAACAAATTAATAACTGCGGTGTATTTGTGAATAAGCTTACTTTTGGTATATTCTATTTGATATATCTTCCCCGCTCTCCTCATTCTGTTGCTTGTGCATGGGTGCCGTTCTATAATGAAGTAGTGGACTTGGAATGATTGTGAAGGGATGTGCTCTGAAAGTACCTTGTCGAGTTGCTATTATTTCGAGTATCAAATCTAAACGCCAGAGCTTTGTAAGAAAAGGATATATAATAATGCTATTGGACAGCAGCAATACGCAGACTTTTCCTTCCTATATAAAACTGCTGTGTAGAAGGACCCGGGGACCCACCACACTCTTTTTAACACTGGCTCATCATGAGTATATGTTTAGTGAAATGTCGGCCAACCTTCTCTGAGGAGAGACACTCGATGAAGAAGATATATATATATATTACAATAGTGTCATATTTCGGCCAAAATTTTCAAAACATAAATATAGCATCCTACAGCTGATTATCCAAGAAAAGAGAGTGGACTTATGTGGAAGCGGAATTTACGCCAGTGGCTGGATTTCGAAAGTACAGCCGATTCAGTGAGACTGGCCCAGAATATGTTCGATGAAATGGTCACCAACCTCCTATGAGAAGCACCAGAAGAAGAAGGACCTACAAACAATTGTCTTTTTCTTTTACCCGCGACCTCCAGGTTGAAAAACAATGATTTATAACAATACTATTCAATGACAGAATCTTAAAATAAGTAGTGTACGTGTCAGCCAACATGAAAGGCAAAGCAATAGATTTATACATTCTCTAGATCCTATTCTACCTATTCGCAAAGTCCACCTCCTTGGAAATATTCGAGGGATTAATTTTTTTTTGTATTATTTTTTTGACCTCAGTATGAGGTTTTTTAATATTAATTTTCAAGCAGAACTCAAGCATACACTCCACGAAAATTTATTTCTGTCAATATTTGGCAAGAATCAAACAAAAAACGCATAATATTTTACGATCTCCATAAAAAGGTCATGTGAATTGAAATGATTTAAAGCGGCATGAAGTCATGCATCGCCTTCCGTCGTTTCCCAGGCCTCGGGGGCCGGAGGAGGCCGCACTTGTCGCTATGCACCTGCCGACGAGCCCACCGATTGAACTGGCTCGATGTGAACACCGATTAACAGCCATTCACACAAGATCAAAAGGATTCACCACTGTGGTTATTTGTATTCTAAACGTTCGGGTATTCAGTGGCTAACGAGGTTGTGACACAATTCACTTGACAATCTGCTCTAGGTGCGTTTTTGTTATATTTAGGACACGCGTTGCGTGGTATTTTGAAATACACGGTGTTTTTTTTAAATATTGATATGAAAATATTTACAAACATGATAACACGAAAAAAACCTTGTTTGATTTAAGTAATAATATATAATGTTATTTTGAAATCCTTAAACGATAAACAACAAGTTACAAGAAGCCATATATAGCATTGACATATTTGTATTATTTATAATAGACCGATAAACTATATAGATTAATCAAATTTTAACAGCCTATTTGTCCATTTTTGCATAAAAATGTGTGAGTTTATTTGATTATTTATTTAAAAACAATACAGTAAAACGAGAAAACATTTGTTGTGTTAACCAAAATACTTTTATTAACTTAATACACTAAGAATAAAAGTATACCACGAATAAAATACTTTTATGCAAAGCAGTGAACTGATATTTAATAATGATGTTTGAGATGATTTAATTTTTTTTCTACACGATGATTTATGCTTTGTTTGAGTGTAAAAATCAAACAAAAACAGTTTTTTTTTTAAATTTATTTTTTAAACAAATATTGATGTAAATATTTATCTCTCTTCCTTTACATTTATTTCTAATTATAATTAAGTATTCAAGTCATTATTTTCCCATTTTTCCGTGATTGAGTGGGAAATTCGCAAATCACTCGCGCAAATCGGAATTTGAGAATCTCGAATCGAAATGCGTTGCAGGCGAGGCCAGCTGAAGCAAATTCTGTTTACATCAATTTTCGAGCTAATCGCGTTAATGGATAATAAATTAATTCGTATTTGTATTAACAAACAGTAATCGCACTACAAAGAAGAAAATTACCATACTCCTCCGTATTAATCCACTAGATTATAAAGATTAAATCCCCGCTGGAAGAAGATTAGTACTACTTATATCTAATAGCAATCACGTAATTATTTTAGACCAAAGTATATGAATGAGAAATACGATTTATATTGATTTTAAACATTTAATTTATTTCACTAAAGTTTTTCAAATTTTCCTTATAATGTTGGGAGCTTTATTTGTTTAATGTTTTCTTTTGGAAATTTCAAAACGTTTTTTTTTTAAAGAATAGCTGCGATTAAGGACTTTAAGGCAAGTTCAAATTTTTAGAAATATAAATATAAAAAGTTGTATTTAAGAAAAAATCTATACCTTGACAATTTTATAGTAAATGTTCAATTATTTGGCACCTAAGTGTATGCAAACACTGCAGCTGTGTTGATCTGTGAAAACGGCCATGAGTTAGCTTCTTAATACTATGATTTGTTTATAATATTGGTGATAAGATCTCGAAGGTGCGGGATTAATTTCCGCTCATCTGAAATGAATTAGAAATGATTGAACTAGCCGTCGAGCCTTGCATGGGGGTTGCCGAGTGATGTCCCATCAAACAATATGGTCTCACAAGACACCACTCTAAGGTTATTATCAATATTAAAATATCCGATGGTTAAAAGGCTTGCTACAATTTCCTAAATAACGATACATATTTCCTTTAAACCAGTTTTTATCTTTACTCTTATTTGTAAGTAATTCCATCAAATAATGGCTCATATAGCCTAGAATCCTTAAATTGCCTTAAATATATCCTGGATATATATTTTTTGTTTATTCTATGTGAAAAAAATCATGAAGAGTATTTTTTCTGGCCAGGGTTTGTTGGCGTTTAATTACGCAAATCTGCAACATTTTTTATCGCAATGCAATGGTAGCAAATTGATTATTTACACCTAGATCGTTACCTTGATCGATTGGAAACGTTTCGTAAATTCTATTCAATCGAAGTGTAAGCAATATAGACCTTCAGATAACCGTGAAAATATTGTGTAACAATATTTTAAATGACCTTGAAACCAATGATGCAAAGTAATTGAATACACTCATTTTTATGCAGTTAAAAAATCTTTATGCTAAGAAATATCGATAGGTGGCAACAATACTTTCTTGAGAGTAATTATTTAATAAAAGTATGCCTAATGTAAGAACATGAAAGATTAAGGTTTTTCACTAAAAAAACAGTATGAAGAGATGATTTTATTTATTTTTTAGTAGTAGTATTTTTCTTGCATAATACGTGTTTACTGTGTGTACAGTGAACAAATCATAGAAACAGAAGATTTTTAATTATTCTATTCTAGAAGGTTCAGAGACTGCAAATGAAATAAGAATATACAAACAAGCGGTTATAATGAATTTGTATACTACACGTTGTATATTTCAGGTATTTTAATTTTAAAAAATTAAACTTTACACGACGCAATTCATTAATTTCCTAGTATAAAAAAAAAAAATAGGAATATAATATTTGAACCCACGACTGCAAGTAATGTAAGCAGAACTGGCTTAGATTATATAATACATGAGTGTTGAAGTAGTAGCTAGGGCGGTGTAGCCTCTGAGACATGATGGGAATACTCAGATCTCTGTAGATCTCTGTAGATCTATCTGTAGATCGGTGGCCTCATGGCGGGCGCGCTACCGGAAGTCGGGCCCGAGGACGCCCCGGCGAGGCCGCGTCATCGCGACTTTGTCACTCGAAACGAGAACAAAGCGACATTTTCCTCGGATTAATTGCGATAAGGTAGTTATTTTGTAGACGCCGTGTCTTACGCTCAGCTGTCGGAATTAACATGAATTGAAAATTAGTGCTTAGTTTTGCAATACGTGCCACACTAACTGTAAATGATTCACTAATCGCTTTGCATAAAAAAAAATGTGAAGGTCGATATTTCATATAATTTACGAATGAGTTAAGTGTTCAAAAATACATTATTTCAATGTAAAAATTTTCAAAACAAGTGTTTTTACTTTTTCAATTAGTCTTTTTTGATTAGATCCACACTTTTCAGTGAGATTTAATACACCTCCTGTAAACGCGAGGTGTTTCAGGTAAGTCTGCCAGGAGGCTCGGCGTTTTCATGGCCGGAACTCGTTTTGCGTTTGCACTACCGTTTATAAATTACAAAAAAAAAAAAAACAACGTAAAAACTAAACGCCTCATTTTATCAGATTCACACCTGTGTGATATTAACAAAACGGGAATTAAATCAAAATTAATCAATTACTCTTAATTAATTAAATTTTTAACTACTTTTTAATTAAAAACCAAACCAATTGGTTTACCAAACATCAGTAAACCAATTGGTTTACTGATGTTATTTATTGTGTAAAATTGGATGGAAGAGGTATCTTGAATACTCGTATTTTTAACTTGTAAGCGCTGGTTTGGGAGGCGATTTTCAATGCCCTACCAAATACTTTTGTGAAAACATTAAACATATTAGGAATTTATCTTGATATCAGACATCGTGAGGCAGAGTGGGTCGGTCTCAGGTATAATTTATGTGATTTTTTATCACAGGTGGGTTTTCCCCGGGTTGATCCTCGCGGGCTCTGCTGCAGACGAGCGAGCCTTCGGATCCTTCAAAGGAATACATTTCAGTGAATGGCCTCAAATGTGATAATCTGGCTTTTGAAATACAGACTCAAAGAGAGGCTCAAATGTACGTCGTTGGATTAAAAATACTTTAGATATATTCTTTAAATGAATTGCGTATAAAAGTTGTAAACATATATTTTTATATCTTTATTCCACAAATGGGAAGCATCCTAGTTCAGATAATCTTATAAGTTGAAGTAATTACGCCAATCTGTTAAAGATAATACCACAATGAGAGTGGCCAGTGTAAATGTTGTTATTCGTCATGTTTTACTTACTATATTTTTTCACACTTTATAATCAATACAAAATTGAGCCACCTCTTCCCTGCTCAACCCATTCTATTGTTTGTGCATGGCTGCCATTCTGTACCCTGAGCGTGTGCAAAGGATCGGTAACGGAGTAGTGGACTTGGAATGATAGTGGAGGGATGTGCTCTGGAAGCACCTGGTCGAGGTGAGGGGGCTCCTGCTATTGTTATTATAGCTTCCTTAAGAAGTATGCAGATCTAAACGTCAGAGCTTTGTAAAGAAAGGATTGTGTAATAATGCTATTGGGCAGCACCAATACGCTGAGTTTTCTTTATAATATAAAATTGCGGTGTAGAAGGACTCGGTGACCCACTACACTATTTTTAACACCGGCTCACCATGAATATATACTCAGTGAAATGGTCGCTAATCTCCTTTAAGGAGATTGAGCCACCAAAACCTCATGGAAGTTAAGCAAGCATGCTTTTAAATTTATTTAAAATAATAAATTTAGTGATTTCAATTAATTTCAAATATTGAAAATTGATTAATGAAACTCGTAGAAAAATATCCTAAGCTTATTTAGTGCATTACCAATAGTATTGCAAGTCACACTATATGTAATTGGCATAATAAGTACGTTGTTTCATTTATAGGATACGATTGTTAAAAATTCTTGCTTAGTACCAGTGATTCGTTGGTATAATTGGAAATGCACCGGCCATGTAAGCTTGGGATGTGGGTTCAAATCCCACACAAATCACGATGATATTTTTTTAAGAGTTTCTTTAATCAATTTTCAATATTTGAAAAAATGTACTTAATCATTATCAATCAATAAAACCTGTATAGGCAAAATCGTACTTCCTGTGAGACGGTCTTCACAAAAATCAATAATATAATATATTTAGTATTTCTAGTTTAGCATCATTGATAGCCAAGCATATCAATTGTGGTGTCACTTTATCACGGCAGTAAGCTGGATCAGCTCGCGTGGAGGGTATAATGGCGGGGTTCTCACCGACTCCTGGAGCACGTGGTCGTAGTAGCTGATGAAGCCCCCCCAGTAGCCGTAGTGGGTCTCGAAGCCGCGGCGGGTTGGCAGCTGGCCGTAGCGAGACTGGCCAAGATGCCACTTCCCCACGGCGCGGGTGCGATAGCCCAGCGAGCGCAGCCGCTCCGGCAGCAGCGTCTCATGCAGCGGCAGACCAGTGCGCTGGGAGTTCTTCAGGGGCTGGCCTTGCATTCCTGCGGAGGAGACACACTTTCATAACACACTTACTTCAAAAAAATGCTTAAATATCGTCACAAAGTAAAGAAAAGACCCGGAGACCCACTACACCAGTGGTCCCCAACCTCATTCCCGCGGGCACCATGGCGCCAGCCGACCGTTTTAAGTGTGCCCGCCGCTGTGCGACCATGATAAAAAAATCATTTAATTTTACAATAAAAGGAATTTTCAAAAAAATAAATGGTATTCTAGAATGTGCCCTCGGGTGCAAAGTGGTCAATATCGTCCCCCAGAGGTCGATTCTGCCCTGCAAGGGGTCGATGACGGCGAAAAATTAAATTTCGGGTCTACGAACTGTAAATGGGGGTCTACAATAGTGGATCCCATTGGCCACGATATTTTCGACGATATGCACGTTTTAACACAACTGAACGACTATTTTCAATGTACAGCGTCACTATTTCGGCGCATGGTTTCAGTGTGAAACATAGTTAAAATTGTAGTAAATTAATGTTTCAAAAAATGTTTTTTAAAGTCGATCGCTTTATAAATGTCAAAGATATTCAATGTTTACATATCGACATAAAATATGGCGCACCCTGTATATCAGATTTCAAAAATATGTTGATGAATTTTATAAAAAATCAATATTAGCAAGGCATGGGTCTACGAAAAACAGGAAAACTCGACAAGGGGTCTACGGGACAAAATAGTTTGGGAACTTATGCACTGACTACACTATATTTCCATTAGAAAACTATGAACACTGGCTCAGCATGAGCATATGGTTAGTGAGATGGTCGCCAACTTCCTCTGAGGAAAGGCACTCCAAGATGAAGATAAAGGGAATTATTTCAATTTTTTTCAACCCTGAAATCTCGTTTCTTCCTTTTCCGGTGCCTCTCCTAATTATAGGTTGGTGACTATTTCCTTGAACTTGTCTCTATCTTGGGCCAGTCTCGCCAGTTTGGCTACACTTCCGATCTTCAGCCACTAGCGCGAATTCCACATCCACGTGAATTTCCTTCTTCCAATGGGGCTTTTTCTTTCGATTTTTCCTTGGACAATCAGCTGGAAGACGCCTTTTCTTGAACAATCAGCGGATGGATGTTGCGAAAAATGTGGCCAAAATAGGAGTCCCTTCGCTTCTTTCAAATAAAATCTTCTTTAGATCTCGCTTGAGATTCATCAAATGTTATGTCGTCTCAGTTCTGCTTTATGGAGCCGAAACTTGGACACTCAAGATAGCTACTATGCAAAGATTGAGGCTGTAGAAATTTGGCTGTATAGGAAAATACTTAAGATACCATGGGTTGACCGCGTCACAAATGAAATTCGTCTTGCACAGAATGCGTAAAATAAAGGGATATCTTAACGTCGGTAAAGAAACGAAAGGTCTCCCATTTTGGCCAAGAAAAAATCGAAAGAAAAGGGGGCATTGAAAGAAGGAAGTTCACGTGGATGCGGAATATGCGCCAGTGGCTGGAGGATTGGTAAGACTGACCCAGGATAGAGATATGTTCGGGAAAATGGTCACCAACCTCCTATGAGAAGAGGCACCATAAGAAGAAGAATATTATTGTTTCATTCGAAAAATTGAGAGGTTTTTATTTTATCAAAATATGTATAAACACCTTTCTCGTACAGCGAATAAATTATATTAATAATTGCATCAGTACTGAAATAGTTTAAAATTTACTAACATAATCCTTTTTGACCATGTTTTAAAATACGCGTTAAGACAAATAAATCGTTTTATTAAATGACGAGTATAGAGAATATTATCAATATTTTTCGTTTAATGAACGTGATACGATGATAAAATCTTTTTTTTACCTGTGTTTAATTTCTAAAGCTTTTTTTCGAGAGGATTTATTACAAAAATAATATAAAATTGGTCGCCCGGGAGCTGTAATTCTGCGCAACTAGATTAAAATCAGTACTTGATATAAATATGATTTATTAAAACCCTGCGCTATCATTACATAAATCTGTTAAAATGTATATATTTTAAAGACTTATGTTATGAAATAAAACGATATTTATACGTATTTCATAGTATGACAAAATATATCTCTAATTTATTTTTTGTGTGTCGAAATACACCTAAAAAAACACCTATAAATTATATTTATATTCATTTCAGGTTATGCAACATACCATCAGAATACCTTAAAATTTCAATGCATATATATGCAGCAGTTAACGTTTTATCTATTATTGATATGTACAACTCAAAAGCGACGTGTCGGTTGATTTCAAAAACAAAGTATATTATAATAAAACCTTGGTATTAACATATTGAATGATGCTCACGAGACGCAGAGATTCCGGTTTAGACTCCTCTATTTACATTTTTAAATTGCGCCAGGCCATTTTTCCAGGCCAGGGAATTGACAGATGCGTCTCTACTTCCTCCTGCGAAGCCTCCACCTCACCCCCACCCTCGCTATTTACCTGTCTGAAAACTCGAGCGCCAATTACGGGCGCGCCATTGTTTCTGTTGACAGACGTAATGGATGTACTCGGGAGAGTTGTTGGATCGCGAGAATGCGTGCAGAAGACGGCCTTGCAAAATAGGTTAAGCCCACGATGAGAATTCTTTGAGTAACCTTACCGTGCGAACTATTAAAATAAATCTTCTTGATATTCTAGAACATTCATTTCTATAGAACTAACATTAGACGTATAGTCGTACTAGCTAGATTTGTAAATTCGCGAGAGTCGCTTCACATTATTCAAAGTATTTTGAAGTTTACCGTAAATCGTCTTAATTTGCATGATTAAGTATTACGAAAATAAGCCGCTTAATCGGTCGCTCTTAATTTGTTTTGTCTTCATCATTGTGCGCCATTCTTTTTCAGAGATCTTGGGAACATTATCTCGGGTCACATCGCCTGGACGTCGGAGTAAACAGATAATCTGTGCGAATGTCCCGCCTGGTCGTTAGCTTTAAGCTACTCGCTTAGAGCAATAATAGAAAATCAGCACTTAAAGGTGAAGGCTTCCTGGAAAATTGCTTAAAATTAATGCACGGAGACTGTGGATCACTTTTGGCCTACTGATATATTTGATTTAGTCAATACCGTAGTCATGAAAGCTGGGGGTGTAAAGTTGGGTTGTAGTTAGAGTATGATGCAGTTATAGCACAAAGGGTCTGTTTTCTGGAGTAGGGTTGTTTACCTGTTCGTATAGGGTACTTCCCCGTCATGAGAGCCGACCTCGAGGGCGTACATGTAGGCTGCGTGTAGTAGTTGTTGAGGATGATGCCGTTGTAGCACAGAGCATCAATGTTCGGGGTCGGGATCTGGCTTGATCCGTGGAACCCCACATCATTCCATCCCTACAACATAACATGTTTAAATTTTATAAAACTGTACTGTAACTGTGGAAATAAGTTATTCGATACAATCTTGATTCATTCATAACGGCAACACTGTTTATCTAATTAATCAAGTAGAAAATAAAAAAATGCAAATTGAAATCATCACTCATTATACCGAACATTTCTTCACAATCAAAACATTTCAACTCGAACAATTGAAATAATTAAAAAATCGCATAAAAAGGCAACACGACTCTGCCGTGTAAAATTATGCAAATTCCGATAATAATTGCGGCCTGCGTCAAAATATATTAGTTATTAAACAATTGGATAATAACGAACGGACGAGATCCGTATCGGCGGGTATCATGGCGAGAGGCCATTGTAAGATGGCCTCTTTCGGATGGCAGATTGTGCAGTGGCGGCGCAACGACGCGAGGGGCGGACGGCGGGCGAGCCCAGCCTTGCGCGGCACGGCACTCGCGTTATTGTTTGCCGGATAATCAAAAGCGTACGTTACCCTGATCAATTAAGAGACCTGTCTGATTTCTCGTCCGCGGATCGTGTATAATAAAATTTGCATGGCAGCTCTGCTACGTTTTTCGCTTGTGAATTCTCATAAAGTAGCGAAGGACTTTTCATTGACACAAATACATTACTAGAAGAGGACACGGAATGTTAAGAAACACACGAAATCCGTGCGGAAAATATTACTCGGAATTATACTACATTCATGATAGTAAATTAAAGGAGATATTATTCAGGGTTTCCAAAAAGAGTATTGGGTGAATGTGAATAGTGAATTTTTTGGGCCCAGAGTTGCAGGAGTTTCAAGGTTTCAACTCAAGAACGTGGTTCCAACAAGTTGCCATACATCCAATCAATCAATTGAAGCTGTTAACGAATTATTCCTTAATAATGTCAACATCAACTGGCCTCCCAGAAGCTCCGACCTTAGCCCTCTTGACTATTTCGTATGGGGATACCTTAAAAGTAGGGTTTATGAGAATAATCCGACGAGCCTAACGGAATTAAAACAAAACATCAGGTCAAAAATGGCAGCAATATCGAAGACTATGTGTCAGCGTGTTATCAGCAATCTTCGTTTCAGATTAGAAGAATGCCAGCAGCGTAACAGTCACCATTTGGATAACATCATCTTTTTGAAATAATTTTTCATTTTGTATTCTTATAATCAACAATAAAAAAAATACTTGATTACTAGTAGTTTTTGTTTTACTGAACTAACAAATACCCGATGCTTTCTTTGGACACCCTGATTTGATATCAAAGTTGATTTTTTATTCCTCAATATTCTTTCATTTATTTTTACAAAATATATTTTATTAAAAAAATTAAATGCGGTAGCTATTGAACTAATATAATGTCAATAAAGTTTTTTTTATAGGATTATGTATACATTAAGATTTTAAATAACATGTTGAATTTTATTGGTGATCGCTTTCGCTAGCCTTTCACGTTGGCATTATCAAAATCACTCAAGTATTTTATATAAAATATTAAAAAGGAATTCCCCCAAATACTCTCTGTCAAAAATATTGATTATTTATATTCCAAGGAACGTATAATATTTTACTGTGCATGAAATATTTTTACACACTGATCCGATCCTCAATAATAAAATAATTTTTACACATATTTTTCGTACACACGCTACCATCTAAGCTTCTAAGCCCCATAACTTGCGCACAGGATCGCATTTCGTATTATAACCATACCCATAAGAACTGTTTTAAATTTTATACACTATGATACATATATTTCCACTCAGGGCACAAGCATTCTAATAATTTAGCAAGACGGTGTATTCATTAGAAATTGAAGAAAAAAAAACGTAACGCGCCGCTCTGGACAGGCGCGATTCTAAAAAAAAACGCCTCGGCCGAGAACAATGGAGCCGCGGCGTTCCGGAAGCCCCGCGAGTAGAAATATTTTCGCGAGGTTAAAGTTAATAGATTTCCGCTTTGCATATTTGGAATGGAGCGGTGATTACACGGACCACAGAGCAAGATGCCAAATTAATTGTTTTTTTTTCGATCTGTGCGCCTCCACCTCACCCCTGCCGCGGCCAGTGGCGCATCTTTTTATTATCACCCTAAACGCAAAACTATCGCATGTATAAAAAATACACTGGTTGACGTATTTTTTTTACTACACCAGGTCTTTCTTGGGTTAAAAATAAGTGAAAAAAAATTGTGTAATTATCTCTAAAATCGAATACGCTATAACGTATAAAAATAATATTGTGTACTATGAATAATTTATTTTATTTTAAATTTTTAAATTTTGTGAACAGTCGTACAAAATAATAGCGTATTATTTTTTTTAATTTACATTAAAAAATAATAATAATTTTTTTAATAAACGATGGTGCGCCCCTGGCAGCCCGCGAGGAGCGAGCGAGCCATTGTCCGCCCCGATACCATCAGGCCGTAAAGGAGTCGGGTGTTATGTTTCAGCTGTGTGATTTATGGTGGTCAGAGCCGCACTCTTCAATTAGACTTGCTGATCGGCCGGGGCGACTCCAGTCCCCGGCGAGTTCCGCCCGAGGAGTCCCGCTTGTTTTGTACGGATAATATCGTAATTAGCGGCGTGATAGGATTTTATTGCTGGTCGAGCTTCATTGCGTTCGAAATGCTCGACGTTATTGTTTTTTTTTTTTTTTTTTTTTTAATAAAGTAAAAGGCAGAGTGTTTGTTTAAATAAATCACGGTCAGTTTAAATATTACGATTGAAAATAGGCAGGTAGAATAATACGATTTATTTATTTTTATTGAAAAATGATTAAAGAAACACTCATATCATCGTTGACTTGTGTGGGATTTGAAACCACATCTCAAAAGCTTAATCGAGAATTTTTAACAATCATATTCTATAAGTGAACCAACGTACTTATTATGCCAATTAAATTAAATAACTAGCAAGTAATAAATCGTACTAAAAAAAAAACAGTTTTTACTGTTCGCATTTCAGATAAATTAAAAAAAGATGACTACGCAACTCATTAGTTTTCATATTCCCAATATGATGAAAATACATTATGACGTATATTGATCATATAGAATTCTACTGATTTTTTTTTCACTTATCATCATTTAGTTTTGAGTTGAAACGTGCAAAAAAATACACGCAATCAATTATTATTTTTTTTCATGAATTTAGATTTTTTTTTGGTATGTGTGTGCTGGAGGAAATGACGGAAGGCTCGTTACAGTAATGCCTGCATTGTCTGCGGACGCGTGGACTCAGTCCATTAGCGAGATGCGGATCTGTACCATGTCGTCTGCCATGATGAAGATGATGTGCGGCTGGCCGGAGTACGTGCTGATGGCCGCGGCCAGGGAGGCCAGCGTCGCCAGCAGCACGGCCGCGGCGGGGACGTGCGCCGCCATGTTGTGTCTGGAAAACAATTAAAATGGCTGAAGCACCCCATTATCTTTTCGGGAAAATCACAATAAAACAAACACCGTTAAATACCCGATAACTTTACAGTCTTTGACTTGATTGATTGAAAGTTCGCAAAACCGGTCACCAATAAAATTAAACATGTGAAAAAATCACTAAACTATTTTATTTAAAATATTAAAATGGGATTGCACCAAGAACTCTGTTTCAAGAATATTGATGTATTAATAATAAAATTAGGTTAGGTTAGGTTTAGTTCAAAATCACAATAAAACAAACACCATTAAATACCCAATAACTTTACAGTCTTTGATTTGATTGTTTGAAACGTTGTCGAAACCGGTCACCAATAAAATTAAACACGTGAAAAAATCACTCTACTATTTTATTTAAAATATTAAAATAGAATTGCACCAAGAATATTGATGTATTAATAATAAAATTAGGTTTGGTTAGGTTAGGTTCAAAATCGCAATAAAACAAACACCATTAACCTAACCTAACCCAATAACTTTTCAGTCTTTGATTTTATTGGATTGGAAGGTTGTCGAAACCGGTCACCAATAAAATTAAACTCGTGGAAAAATCACTAAACTATTTTATTTAAAATATTAAAATGGAATTGCACCAAGTACTATGTGTCAAAAATATTGATATATTAATAATAATAATAACTTTTCTATAGAGAAGGGTATAGTTTATTGATTGTATAGTGAAACATAATGCATACATAAACTCGATTAATTTCACAGTTTTTTGGTCAATTGATAAAGAAAAACGCTAACTAACTAACCGTTAATTCTTAACGCATCGTTTGTTAAAATTCCGACTAGATGTCTCTCAAGCAAATATAGTTGCTTTAGTAGACAAATAATCATACTGGTAAAAAAATGGCGTGACTTTTAAGTAAAAAAAATAAAATTGCTTCTGATTTTATGTCATTGTGTAGGTAATGAATATATTTTATTGCAGGAAGCATAAAAATCACTATACGAGTTCACCAAGTTGTTTTAAAATGTGGTGCCAGTAAATTCATATTCATAAAGCAACTTGAGGCAATCATAATGAATTACGGAGAGCTGCATCAGCATTTTTTCGCGCAGTTAACTCTAATATACGAGGTGCTGTCCGGCGGCTTTCATTATAGAGGTTTTATCAACTCTTTTAAAAAAACTTCATATATTAAAAAAAAAAATTACAGAGAGTTTCATTCATATAAAATATATTTCAATAAAAAATATTTAGATTTAATGTATGATAAGATGCAGGAAAAAAAAGTGTACTAAGTTGTAAATGAATGTTCATTCATACAAAAATGCATGAATAATGCTCTGACATAACAGAATGAGTGCAGTTTTGACGGCATGCCTAATTTAGAGTGATAAAGAGATAGTACTGGCAGCAGCAAAAGTAGCAGCCGAAGCAGAAGTATACTGTACACATAATGTATCATATCGGATACTGCTGCCTGTTATGAAGCTGTGCGTGCTAGACTGGCACAAATACGTTCCCGATTCCAGAGAGGTTAAACGAGTAAGTCAGTTTGTGTACGTCATGGAGTCTGTATGGGGATACGTCATGGCTGCGGGTGCCATGATGGGTCCAAGATCACGCCGAGGCACGCAAATGGGCAATGTGAGAATGGAAATTCCCTCGCGGGCTCCCACGGCCTCCCGGCCCGTTGCGTCACTCTTCGTTTTAATAATTCATTGAAGCCAAATTAATTTTATTCAAGTAATACCCGAAATACGTCAGGTTATATAGAATTATTTATTGTTTTGTGTAAATTCGCTTGATTTATGACGGTTGATAAAAAATTGAATTGAAATTATCGCGAGGGTTTAACAGACAAAAAAAACGTTTCCTGTAAAAGTACTGCAATCTTACTATACTAAGGTCACCTTGATTTGTCAAGTTCTAGTCCTATATTCTGTACCCTTAGCGTGTGTAAAGGAGTAGTGGACTTGGAATGATTCTGGAGGAGTGTGCTCTGAAATACCTTGCCGAGGTACAGAAGGAGTATCAGATATAAACGCCGGAGTTTTGTAATGAAGGATTATGTAATAAGCAGCCTTCTTCCGATGTGGAAATTTGGTGTACAAGGACCTCGAGACACTATATTTTCATTAGAAAACTACGAATAATGGCTCAGCATGAGTATATGCTCAGTGAAATGGTCGCCAACCTCCTCTGAGGACAGGCACATGATAAAGAAGTCCTTTATTATTAGCTATAAACATTAATTATTACCCGGAACTTATATTTATTTACCTGCTTGCACATTCATGACAAACGGTTTAATTTATAATTATCTTTATCGATAAAAAATCATTGAATATTTTTGTGCCTGGAGTCACTTTCAGTTTGACGAAAAACGCTCACCCTACAAAATATTGAGTAATCTGCGAGACGTTTGGCTTTGCATATTTCTTTTTACTATTTAAATTTTATGATGATACAAGTAGCCATAAAATTATTGCTGTAATAAAAATATACAGTTTACTCGAGTAAGAAATAACTATGGCAGAAGGTCATATTGTAATTTAATAAAGAATTTGTATTTCTTAATTTTTATATTAGTCGTTGATTTGCGGTAAATCTTTCCAGGTTTTAATTGCTAATAGTATAGTATTATAAAAATAAATATATCTTTATTGAAATTAATTAATATGATTGTATTTTAATAAAAAAAGGTGTAATTTGTCAAAATGCTTGGATTTATATTTTTAGAAAGCAGAGTCGCGGATTCTAATGGCAAAAAATTTATAAAAATTCCTAGTCATTGCAATAAATATTATAACTAGTTTTCACTAAGATTTTATTTAAAACATGTTCAGTAAAACTTATAAGTTTACCACGGTCATATATATATTTCATTACATAATCATTGTTAGGATATTCACCTATTATATCACAACACGTATTTTATATCCACGAGATTGATTGCCTCGAATTGTTAATTTTTTATGCCAACTATTAATTTTTCTATGACATGATACGGCAATTTGCGAACTCGAAAACCAGCAAGATGCCGTTTAAAAAGTTAACACGCCCCAATCTATCGTTTACTTTCACTTTGATAAAATCTTTTATCAGTATAATAAACTTAGAATCATTTGTCAATGTTAGTAATGTGAATATAAAAGAAAGTATTTACTGACAAGACATTCAACATTTTGTAGAAGCTAGACAGAGGTTGTTTCTATAAGCTGTATAGATCAATTTTTTTTATCTCCTTCTAGAATGAAAAAATAATTTTGCAAATGTTTTGTTTATGCAAAATGAAGTGCTCTAATATTATATGCATGTTTTTTATTTTTTTAAGTATACACGAAAGACAAAAAGTTTAGTTTTATAGCAGTGATGGAATATTATAGTCTAGAATAGGAATGATACTGTCTTGTTAAATAACATATACTGAACTTAATAAAATAAATCTTTAATTAATTTAAAAAATGTTTTAAAAAAACCGTACGTTCTTTTTAATACCGTATAGTTGTTTTTATGGTTCGTCGGTCTGGTCTCCGAAAATATTGACTCTTTATCCGGTTAGCCAGGGCAGAAGAATCTGGGGCAAGTGATTTTAGACGTGTAAGATTTATCAAATAGCATATCAAATAAAGATTAAAAAATATATATAACAGAGAAACTAGTGAAATCTGATAAAAATATATATTTCGTTAAATGGGAAACGTTTTAATAATAAAGTTACTTTATGAATTTGAAATAAATTTTAGGGTACGGTGAATCGCATGTAAAAATATGATTTGATAGGGATTGGCGGGCAGTGCGTCCCTTGGGTAATTTCAAAAATAAAATTTATCCATCGAAAAAACAACCCTTTTCAATGTTTCTTCAAAAACATACATGTAATTTCTTATTAAAAAAAATCAAACCGAAATATTATGTTTATCTGGATTCATAAGATTTGTTTGAGATTGTTGAATCTATTTCTTAGTTAACTCATCTCAAAAGTGGCCGTTCGGATCTTAATCTACTTTTGCAATTTTTCCACTTTGAAGCTTGACTATCATCTAATTTGCCCAAATGACGTCAACGATTCTGATAAAAAAATTAACAATGTAATTAAAAGAGCTCCCAAGTATGAAGTCAACAGTAGTTCAGTCGCACAAACAGGTTTTAGCGTTGCCCTACCTCAAGTATTATATTATTACAAATATTTTAACCACTCCATATATTCCCAAGGCAAAGATCCTATTATCGTTTACACATTATCGATCAAATAATAAAAATATTGTAAACTGTAATAATGACTCTATAATAAATCTGTGTATGTGTGTATTCTTATATAAACTAATAAATAAATTATAACTGACTTAAATATTGATAGTATCTGAAAATGTTTTTCTAAAGAAATCATGTGAAAGTAGGATGCATCGTATTTTAGTTTTTATGAATTGCAATAAAAAAAGCAAATTATTAAAATATCTAAGCTGAAACCAGTTAATGTTTTAATCGCCTGACAATTACTTTTGTAAATTATTATTAAAAAATCATTGATGGATCTTCAATACATTAAATCCAATAAATATACGAGAAAGGAGAGAAGAAAGGGGAGAGAACAAAGACTAGAGGTGATAAGTTATCCGTGATGACTTTCTTATCAATTAGTGGCCATAAAATTATTTTAGTATGTGGCCATTGAGTCAATTACCTTTTGTGACGGTTTTTTTTTAAATCAATAGCTTATTGAAGACAAAGTTGATTCTTCAAAACGTGATCAAAAATTATTACAGCAGTAATATTTTTCCGAGATGAATTCATAGAATAATTAATTGCGAGACGAGTGATTGTTCAAAGAAAATAAGTTAATAGTTTAAAGTATTTATCAATTACAAATCCCTATAGTTGGTTTATTTAATAACGAAATAAATAATTAATTTTTCAAATAAACAAGCATGTACTGTATAAATAAACACTGTGCGATGAGTAAGATGTTCATTGCTTCTGAACTTTTAGGTACAAATATTGCATCCGATATTTTTACTTTTTACATAATAACCATTTTGGATAGGAATGTTTAATTATAAGTAATTAAAAACAAACGTGGAATTATGCATTTCATGTAAAAATAATTAATTTATTAAAAATTGGCAAACAGATAAACTGCGAGTAAATTTGCTCAAACTTGACTATGGAAAAAAATTATACTATGCATTTTGTATTGATTTTTATTACAATGCATTTGAATAATAAACAGTCAAACTTAAAATTACTAAAAATGAAAGTTTATATTAAAATTCAATCATTTCGTATTTAAAAAAATAAAAACAAAGGAATACATTAAAAATCTATTAACAGTTGAATTATACGTTATTTAATTTTTTGTCTAATTGTGTCATTTGGAAGGAATTTAAAGCGTTTATTTTCATTAAAAGGTTCGTTAAATACCTTTTTGGCATAAATAAATGAGCCCAAAATTACCATTGCATGCGTTAAGGTATCATATAACCACTTATTTAATATTATGTCTCAATTTCTTACAAACTTCTTGTCAAGCATATTCGTGTTAAATATAAAATGAAAATCTTTATATATATATTTGTAATTTTTAATAATAAAATATATAATTGCTTTGAAAGTTAACTTTTAGCATTTATTCCGGTGATAAGTATAATTGTTCCTTGCTCTTGATTTTCCACCATAAAATATTTATTAATTAAAAAAATTATGTACAAAAAAACTTTTGTGAGACTCAACCACTTTGTAGGAGGTATTTTTTTGTAAGTTTTATGATTTTTATATATTTTATAATAAAGAAAAAAGTATCGGAAATGAATAAGAAAAATAAGCCCAGGAGCTTACTTTCAATGCTTTGGTTACGTTATACGAGTATTCTACATTATATATTATAAAATAATACAAACTTAATAATAATATAATACATAAACTATTACTTAAGTGTTTACCTTCGAATATATATATGTCGTTTTATATAGATGCACTTGTCTTTTTCTCTTGTGTGTATATTTATTACAGATGTCAATTCTCAATAGGCTATATTTAAATCAAGTACAAATCAAGCAAAAAATAACCAGAAAAAATGTAATATTTTTATGTATAAAGTTTTATTTGTTTTCTTTCTTAGAAATTCCTTTCGCTTCAAATATATTACGCATATTTAAATGTAAGAGGACAAACCACTTTTATTTTCTAGCAGCTGATGTCCGAGAGGCTTACAACTTTTTACAATCGTATTAAAAAGACTTTTATGCAAAGTTATGTAAGTACAAGTACAACTTAATGCTTTTATAATGAACTTACTCGTAATATATTTTTTTAGATAAATATATTAAATGCAACGCATTCATATTTTTTGTTCTAACTCTGTTATATAATGCAATATCTAATCATAATAATTGAGTTCTGTAAGTATAAGCAAACATTGTGAAATTGTATATATTTACCTTGATGCCATCTTAATAATAAAAAAAAAACTCCAATATAATACACTTATCACAGTATAAGTTTTTCACAATATCACAATCAAAGACTAAACGCTAAATTGTAACAACAAACTTAATTATTTTTTTTTATATCACAAGTATAACGCACTGAACTGATACGTCAAATAAATCAATGCAGGTGTTTGTTAAATCAATGAAATCTTTGGTTACGTTCACATCGGAGAAAGCGCAAAAGTTCACGTGATGCGAAAGGGGAAGCTTTCAATTTGGAGCTGGTCTGCTTCTCGCGTGTTTCGTTTGCACGTCGTTCGTTTCCGAGGTGTTCAGTTGCGAGCGACGCGTCGTGTGGGATGCTCGCGTGGCGCGGAGTGCACTGACAACGTGAGGCCACGAGGCAAATTATATATACGACACCGCTCCCACCTTTGCCATTCTGTCTATCCAGGTATCTTTTCATTGATATCGGACGCTGGAGCCTCGCCCGCCATTGCTGGGGCGACCGCACGTGACCACTTCCGAACGGGAAGCTCGGATACACCGATACTCAAATAACAACAATAACTACAAGCAAAGTGCTTTCAAAATTTAAATTATTTATTTTTAAGTCAATACATTGTTATAAACAAGCTACGATAATTTTTTTTTTAAACATACTAAACCACACTTAAAAAATGCTGACTCTGGTACAAGGCACATATCTATCTATCAAAAACACAAACTCAAAAGCTGGCGGTTATTTGGCCGCTATAGGCTTTAAAACCATCCAACCGATGTGCCCCAAACCGGTTTCATTTGAAAGCCAATAATACTGAGGTCATTTTAAATAAAAATGACATCAGTATAACTTAAATTAATCAATTAATATTCAAATTCGGTTTAGATTTTCGACATTTCCCATACAAAAGTTTCAACATTTTGCGGTAGCGAATACTTTTCAAAAAAGGAACAGTAGCATTTTCGCGTATATGCAGGCTGCCAACAAAAAAAAACACTGATCTTGATGTTTGTTAAGTATGTATGAAGTTTTATAATGCAGGCTGCCACAATAACAACAAAAAAACCACAAAACTGTCATTCATTTGTTTTATTCATTAGTTTTGTATCAAAAAAATATATATATATATCAAAAAATTTTACTGTTCCTTTTTTGAAGAATATTCGCTTACTTACTTTTTTTTATATAAGCACCGATACGTGATCGAAACAATGTTCTTGAAACGCCGAAAGATCTTTATGTTTACACACCTACCGAAAAAACTCAATATATCCGGTAGCATTAAGATAAAAAAGTTAATAAATAAACAAAACTTCCTTTTTTTTTTTTTTCGAACAAATAAAAGTATTTTATTTCTTTATTTAGCGCAGTAGCACGCGCTAGTAGTAAATATATGTATATATATATAAATATATATATAAATATATATATATATATATATATATATAAAACTGTCTCTTATTACTGCAATTGTTGGTGTTATCAATGATAAAATGACCAAAAGGGGTATATTTAATTTATTACTCAATAAATATTTATGAGTCATTCCGATAAATAAAAAAGCAGGAAGTTATTATTTAGCCTTATTAATACAAAACTGTTGACAATCCCAAGGAAAATTTTAAATACTTCAATAAATTACTAAGGTACCTTGAAAATAGTAAAACATGATAATTAAATTTATTTTAAGCCTTATTTACTTCACACTACTGGTAGATTATTTAAAAAAATACATTTTATATAAATGAATTAACTTTTTTATTTTCAATATATTTTAAGGTAGGCTTGTTTTAATTTTTTTTTGTTTTAATATGAAATATATGTTCTGACCTCCCATGCATGCTTGTAATGACGGGTAATGGAGTAGTGGACTTGGAATGATTGTGGAGGAATGTGCTCTGGAAGTACCTTGTTGAGGTGAGGGGGTTCCTGCTATTGTTTCTGTAGCTTGCTGCAGAAGGAGCATCAGATATAAACAACAATGCTATGGGCAGCAGCAATATGCAGACTTTTCCTTCGAATATAAAACTGCGGTGTAGAAGGACTCGGCGATCCACTACACTATTTTCTCCATAGAAAACAACGAATACTGACTCAGTATGAGTGCACTGCTCCGAAGTGGTCTCACGGTTGCGCTTGTTGTCCGGAGTGAATAAACGCGGCACCCATCGCGCCGACAGCTTTCTCATGCCCAAAATTACACGCAGAATATGACCCACGCGGTCTTATGAGATGCCTACTGTTTCAGCTATCTCGCGCACCTTCAATCGGCGGTCTGCCAATACGAGATCGTGGATTTTTGTCACGTTATCCTCCGTGGTAGTCATTTTTGAGGCACCTGGGCGCGGCTCATTAAAAACCGACGCGCGACCACGTTGAAACTCGTTAAGCCAATTTTTGATGGTCGCCATCGAAGGAGAAGAGTCACCGTACACAGCATCCAAGCGCTCTTTGATTTCGCTGCGCGTTTTCCCTTCCAAAAACAAGAATCGAATCATCGACCGATATTGCTCTTTTTCCATTTTTCTAAAATACGCGTACACGTCCGCATCCACACGCGGTCAAAACAAAACTACGAGAGCGATTCGGCTGAAATTTTGACAGTAGCCGTCTACGAGAATGTACTACACGATAGTAAATCTCTCTTACGATACTAGCACCATCGGGCGGTGAGGCTAAGTACTTATCGGACCGCCCTCGTATACTGACCTCTCATGCATGCTTGTGCTTGACTGCCATTCTGTATCTTGAGCGTGTGTAAAGGATTGGTAATTGAGTAGTGGACTTGGAATGATTGTGTAAGGATGTGCTCTGGAAGTACCTTGTCGAGGTAGGGGGGTTCCTGCTATTGTTTCTGTAGCTTGCTACAGAAGGAGTATCAGATCTTAATAACAATGCTATGGGCAGCAGCAATATGCAGACTTTTCCTTCGAATATAAAACTGCGGTGTAGAATGACTCGGGCATCCACTACACTATTTTTCTCTTAGAAAACAACGAATACTGACTCAGCATGAGTATATGCTCAGTGAGATGGTCGCCAACCTGCTATGAGAAGAGGCACTTAATGAAAATATAATATATCAACTAAGCCCTGGACGTATATTAATATCCCGAAGAGTGGTCACCCTGGCAGCATCACAATAAAATATTCTGGTATTATTTATGAGTTGCACAATTCGAGGACTCGCCTTTGATTGCCGAGATACTCGGCGGCCGCTTCTCACACTTGTCTCTGCCCATTGTCTGCCGGCTTAACGGACGCCTCGGCTTCTGTGTCCACCGGCCGCGCTGATGCTGCCCAGCGCCTGAACCTTGCCGGGGCGAAGGCTTCCGATTCCACTGGAAGGAAAACATATTCACGCATCTACGGAACAATCATCCGATGGAGCGCTGAGGCTGGATCTGACTATGCTATGCGTGATTGTTGGGAAAATGACTGATTGATTTTTTTTCAGAACAACCCCAAAATCATCAAATATCAATAGCTGCCGATGTTTAAGAAAATATTTAGAATATGCAGCCTTTAATACAGTAATGCATGCAGTTAAAAATCATTGGTAAAACGCGCAGTTTTAAATTTATTGCATTCGCCATACATACTCAAGTTAAGTATAATATTATTTGTTATTTTTTTTTTTAAAAATAAAAATGAGAGAGACCTTAATATTTGTGAATTTTAACGTTAATTAGAGTATTGTATAAATAAGGCTTAAGAGTGCATTTTGAAAGGGTGAGAGACCGACCTTGACCCTAGTGAAATAAATTAATTCAATGTGTATTTGTATTTTAATTTGTAACTTAGGTTTTTGAAAAGTCTATGCATCCCTTAATTCCTGTTTAAAAGCTTTTTTACCTGTTCTCTGAGATGTCAGTTTAAGTTGAAGTAACGATGCTTTGTTTCGAAAGAATCATATAGAAAAAATATGATTTCTTATATACGGCCGTACGTAAATAATTTTCTGTTATAAATTGATTGATCTTGCTCTATATACGACGGTCTTCCTTACGGAGAAGAAAAGTCGGACCGAGATCTTTAATAGTCTATAAGTCATGCGGTCGTCCTCTTCGGTCTTTATAATATTATTCTATTGTTATTGCATGGCTGCCATTCTGTGTCCTGAATCGGTAATGGAGTAGTAGAATGATCATGGAATGATTGTGAAGGAATTTGTTCTGCAAGTACCTTGAAGAAGCAGGGGGTTCCAGTTATTGTTTCTGCAACCTGCTGCAGAAAGAATAACATATCTAAATATGAGATTTTTGCAAGGTTGTACTATATAAAAATACTATTTTCATACTCCGTATGAAAACCACGGAGAGACAAACCTCCTCTGAGGACAAGTATCTGAAGAAGAAGAAGTCGGGCAGGCTTATTAAAACCTGCCCGACTTCTTCTTCTTCTTTCGTTTTCACTAATATTAATTAATGAAAACGAAATTGTTTAAAATACAATTAGCATTAGAATGGATGCGGAAAGCGCACGGCAGAGAGCGGCGATTTGTCAATGGAGGGGCCTTCACCCAGCAGCGGAGCCTGGCGAGAGATACATGAGAAATAAAATGGTGCGAACGCATCTGATTGTCACGCTTGCGTTCATTTCGTTTTTTGTTTTAATTTATGGTTTTTTCATTTTTGAGAACAAGGATTCGTCATCGACTCGCATAGAAAAAAAAAACTCCATTCTTCTCTCAGCAAAGCAATTAATGTTCCAAACGAATGGTTTACCCAAATTTATTGACATTTTTACTGTTTAAGTTTTCAACTATGCAAATCCTTTGTGTTTCATGAATTATTCATGGTATTTTCTCCTTTTTGGTTTTATTTTTGACACATTTAAATATTTATAGAAACGATTTTTGTAAGTGTCGTTTAATAGGTTTTTTAATTGTATTTAAATCGATTAATGTGCAAACTTTAATAAGAAATCTAATGCATATCTTATTTTGTAGAAGTCTAAAGCTGCAAGCGGAAGTTAGTCAGATAACCAAGTGATTTTTAAAAAGAAAAGATCCAAGCAAAACAATTTATAATTATCTTAAAATATCTGAATGTCTTAATATTTCAAGTAAGTAAGAATTAACAAGAAGAAAATGCCTTAAATGCTTCAAACTGCTTGGTCATCTGCTTTTCCCTTGCGGCCTTGTATTTTAATACAGTAGAGTGGTCATGGTCTTATCAGATTGTCTAAGTTTTTAAAAATACCCGACATGTATGATATAAATATTTTTTACAAATATGATTTTCTTAAGCATGATTACTTTCATTATTTATCATACTTGAAAATAAATATTTTTCCGCATTCTAATTTTTGACATGTATCGAGAACGTATTTAATAAATTTAGAAGTGTGCACAACGGAAAAAGAATTTCACCATTAATACGACATTCTGTTGATATTAAAAATAACAAAAACCGGACGATATTTTTTAAACTACAATCTAATTTTAAAATTGATTAAAAAAATTGACACTCAATTTTTTCGCGATACAAATGGGGCCGAAGCCCGCCAGCGTCGCGAAAAAAGTATACGCGTTGCTACGCTTGTGACTCGATTACCTCAAAACATAGTGTGTGCAAAATATTTTTATATGAGGTTTAAATGCGAATTTGTTAAATTTAAACCGTTGGATTGAATTATAAGTGTGTGAGTAGCCGATCGTGTGAGATGAGGGGACAGTGGGTCAGGGATGTGCGCGCTGGCCGCAACGCAACCGTGCGTGGGTGCGTCGCCGCAAGACCGGCAGTCGGCACCTGAACATTACAAAAGGTATGCTAATCTCAGGTAAACTGCCGCCTAAATGTCAAGCAGCAGCCTCATCTCAGAAGAGGCTGTCGACCATCTCACTGAGCATATACTCATGCTGAGCCAGTGTTCATAGTTCTATACCGCAGTTTTATATTCTGCGTTCAATTTTATATCCTACACTCTGTGATTTTGAGGGTAGTGCGTACTTCTGTGTATGAAATATATTTCGCAAGGACATACTGCTTCTTCTTCAAGTGCCTCTCCTCAGAGGAGGCTGTCGACCATCTCACTGAGCATATACTCATGCTGAGCCAGTGTTCATAGTTCTACACCGCAGCTTTATATTCTGCGTTCAGTTTTATATCATGCACTCTGTGATTTTGAGGGTAGTGCGTACTTCTGTGTATGATATATATTTCGCAAGGTCATACTGCTTCTTCTTCAAGTGCCTCTCCTCAGAGGAGGCTGTCGACCATTTCACTGAAAATATACTCATGCTGAGCCAGTGTTATAGTTTTATATTCTGCGTTCAATTTTATATCATGGATTCTGTGATTTTGAGGGTAGTGCGAACTTCTGTGTATGATATTTGTTTCGCAAGGTCATACTGCTTCTTCATCAATTGCCTCTCCCCAGAGGAGGCTGTCGACCATTTCACTGAAAATATACTCATGCTGAGCCAGTGTTCTAGTTTTATATTTTGCGTTCAATTTTATGTCCTGTATTTTGTGATTTTGAGGGTAGTGCGTACTTCTGTGTATGATATTTGTTTCGCAAGGTCATACTGCTTCTTCATCAATTGCCTCTCCCCAGAGGAGGCTGTCGACCATTTCACTGAAAATGTACTCATGCTGAGCCAGTGTTATAGTTTTATATTCTGCGTTCAATTTTATATCATGGATTCTGTGATTTTGAGGGTAGTGCGAACTTCTGTGTATGATATTTGTTTCGCAAGGTCATACTGCTTCTTCATCAATTGCCTCTCCCCAGAGGAGGCTGTCGACCATTTCACTGAAAATGTACTCATGCTGAGCCAGTGTTATAGATTTATATTTTGCGTTCAATTTTATATCCTGCAATCTGTGATTTTGAGGGCAATGCGTAGTTCTGTATATGATATTTATTTCGCAAGGTCATACTGCTTCTTCATCAAGTTCCTCTCCTCACAGGAGGTTGTCGACCATTTCACTAAAAATATACTCATGCTGAGCCAGTGTTCATGGTTTTCTAAGGGGAAAAAATTGTAGTGGGTCCCCAGGTCCTTCTACACCGCAATTTTTTATGAAAAATAAAAGTCTGCATATTGCTGCTGCCCATAGCATTATTATATATCCTTTCCTTACAAAGCTCTGGAATTTAGATATAATACTCCTTCTGCAGCAGGTTGCAGAAAAAGCAGGAGGCCCCCATCTCGATAAACTACTTCCAGAGCACATCCCTTTACAATCATTCCAAGTCCAATACTCAATTAACCATCCTTTTCACATGCTCAGGGTGCAGAATAACAGCCATGCACAATCTAATGGTCTATCTCATACATTTATTGCTACGGATACCCAAGACAGGCTGGTTTAGTCTGTAATACTCCATATTTAAACTTCAAATTGAAACAGCCTTATGATTTGGAAAGTACGATTATTATTATGATTGTAAGCTCTCGTATTTGTAGTTTTAATCAAAATTAGTGAGATTATGGATTATTATTAAATATAAAATTATTTTTATTGTTATATATATATATATATATATATATTATTATTATTTATAAATTAACGTTTTTTGTAATTTAAAAAATGATCACCATTTTTACTTGATAATGTATAATATAGCTTTTACGATTTTCCTAAAGAACAAGACCGTTTCGTAGACGTTTTTACATGCTAAAAAAAACATATTAAACTCCTATAAAAACTGCACCTTTCTTTACTTTTACAATCATAACTTTTGATTTTATTTTTATATAATAATCATGGTAAATGAACTGATTACAAATCTTGATTCAAAAATCAACAATATTAATAAAAAAAGTCCCGGTAATTAGCTCTTTCAGCATTTCCTTCCTAAGCAGTGTTGTGCTGCTGCTGAAATAACTCCGAGCCAATCAATAAATCAAGGGGGCAATTAAAGAGATAAGCATAAATCACGCCGCCATTACCAAGAGAATTTTACCTGTCTTCCGTACGCTGAGGTATTGTTTAGAGTTAAATTTATGTAAAATAGTCAGGATATTTTATATTCCTGTACAGATTTACCAACAAATATATCAATCAATCAGAAGACACTTTGTTAATTTAAATTACTAATTTTTATTGAATAACTTTAACATTTTTTAAGCTCTCGCTACGTGTAACGTTGTTGTTGAACTTTTCTGCGAATTTGCCTTTCACGTTATCCTGCTAAAAGTTGTCGATTGTTGTTCAGATAAATCCAATAATAACCTCTACATCGATTGAACTATAATACCTCAATCAACCTGCTCTTACAACAGAGTTCTCGGGCAGAAAATAATGATCACAACGTTTTATGTAACATTCTTCCATTTACTTTGGTAAATCAGCTGTTATTCTCGAGAGTGAGGTCAGCGAGTAAGGCTTCGAATTTATTGCAACTTTTCGGAAATCGCAGATAAGGCATTAATCCCCGAGCAATGAAAGGTTTATAATATCATTAAAAATACACAAAAATCTGTTATCTCTAAATAATAACACTTTGCATTGTGGAGTTTTTTTGTTTTGTGCGTTTTTCCCGCTCGTAAAATTTTAAAGCTCTTATCTTTTATGGTGTTCAACATAAATAAACAATTCGAATTTGTATTATTATTTAGAAATATATATACTAATTAAAAAAAAACCAACAACAATGCTTCATAATATGAACGAGATTTGTAGATTATCCAATGCGTCTTTCGGTATCCCTTCTTGCAAGTACCCGAGTATTGTAAAATTTATTATGTGAATACAGTTCTAAGCCTATATTTTATGAGTGCGCAATTATTATATTAATTTGTGTATATTTATAAACAAGTGTCATTAAAAAATAAATACTTGTCACAGAACTTTCAATGTGTTATTTGTATATCCGCTGGAAATTCTTGTAATGGGTGATGTCACGAATTTACAAGGGCTTACGGTGAGTGTTGTTTTTTTTATATTTAAAAAAATATATTTCGTGTATTTAAAAGAATACCGAGTTGAAAGGTCAATAACACACTCGGCATCATCCTGTATACTATTTTGATTATAGCAGGTGCGCATAACCTGTTGATTAATTTGGCCCGTATAAACAAATCTCAAAAACAAGCAGATGTTCACACGGAACTAATTACTAATCGTCTACAATTATAAAAGTTTTTGGGATTCCCGAGCGTCGAATCAGTGCACCTAGATCCTCCTTATAAAAATACAACCTGCGAACTTCCACTTCCTAATTTTATTAGAAAACCTGTTTGTTACATTGATCAAATTTTTAAACTATTGCTTTACATGAAAACTTAGAGAGAGTGAGTACTTTTAACCTGTATAAAAATCTGGAAATTATGCAAGAAATATGTTTATGTTTTGAGTCTTCCTTTGAGCCTGATTAGAAGTGATTGTAGTCGCTTTGAACTCTGTGAAGACATTTTTATTATTGTGATGAGTAATGAGAAAGTTATTGACAGACGTTTATTCTAGCATTTCAATGTCAATCAAATTGTCAATCGATGCCATCAAAAATCAATGTGTTGGGTAATATTAGCATTAGTTATATAATCATAATTACATACACGAATATATATATATATATTTCACAGCATCGTTTTTTTATTGATTGCCATTTTGAAATCGCATGTATCACTTAATGGAACTTACTCTCATGCCCAGCAAAGTATTATATGCTGATTGTAAATAAGATATATTATTTTATTATACATACCACGTGTGTTTGATCGCATTGTGCAATGAATTTGTTAAAGATAATAAATCATTTACAGCTTAAGGTTTTTTGCGCCCGCAGCTGTATTGGCTCAGTGTCATGAATACTTCCTGTTTGCATTTCTCTACGATATTTTTTTGCCACCGTCATTTTTGTTCGATTGTGACAGGTATATCTTCATTACTTGTATTTCTTTATGCGTTGCGTGATTTTAACGCAGATATAATTTTTTTTTGTGTAATTTATTTAGCATTAACTGCTTGTCATTGCGGCGCACGTTTCAGCAATATAACTCTAAAAATTATACCAAATTAATTAATTGAAAACGTTATGAACCTTCACAGCAGCGAGATTCTGAAGTGCCTGGATTCGTGCAGTAATTACAAGTAGATATTGTTTGCATAGAGCCGACGATACCTTCAATCAAATGACCATATTGTTTGCAGGTAAATAATTAGTGTAGAGAACACCTGGGAACAATCAAATATTAAATTTTACAAGTAAGGACGATAGGTTCGGTGAGATTAGGAAGAACAAAGCAAGGTGGGGCGAGGGGAGCCTGGGCGGCACTTCCGAAGCGCCCATTGTCACGTCAGCGCCCTCACGGGAAATGAAATATCATTTCATTCGTGCCTCCATCATCATCATCATCATCATATTTGGGCGAAGTATTGCGAGTCTTATAAAAAAATCTAAGAACGCGTTGTTCCAAAATGGATTATATTAGTGATTTTTGTGAAGACCATCTCACAAGAAGTGCGATTTTGCCTATACAGGTTTTTGATTGATTGATAATGATTAAGTACATTTTTTCAAATATTGAAAATTGATTAAAGAAACTCTTAGAAAAATATCATCGTGATTTGTGTGGGATTTGAACTCACATCCCCAAGCTTACATGCCCGGTGCATTACCAATTATACCAACGAATCACTAGTAATAAGCAAGATTTTTTAACAATCATATTCTATAAATGAAACAACGTACTTATTATGCCAATTAAATATTGTGTGACTTGCAATACTAGACTTTTAACCCAAAGTACTGAGTGAAGCATTTAAATCCGATCTGGATATTATTATTTTTAAAGTATATTTAATTAAGCCAATACACGCACTTGTTAAATATATTATTGATATTTGTGAAGACCGTCTTACAGGTAATACGATTTTGCCTATACAGGTTTGATTGATTTATAATGATTAAATACATTTTTTCAAATATTGAAAATTGATTAAAGAAACTCTTAGAAAAATATCATCGTGATTTGTGTAATACATCTCAATAACAATTTTTTTAAATATAGTAAAATAAAGGTCACGTATCGATTATTTATTCACGATGTTGGATCTATTGCTTTAGGGATTTTAAATAAATAAACGTAATTAGACGTGGCTGAACTTCTAAGAAAGAATGTCAATTCCCAAGGGCTGTCAAAGTAAGTAAAAAATAATTGTGTTTACCGAATCGTGAAAGACTATTTTTTTTATATCATAATCCAAATAAAATGTGTATAAAAAAAATGTTTAGACTGATTACTTTGGGCGTGAAGAAATCGATTTTAAATATCAGCATTTAAGATAAAAAACGAAGGCTGTTCTTTACTTGATAATAAATAAATATATATCAAGAACCAATTCTTGTATTTATGTAGACTTATATTATATTCAGTAACTAATAGACTATGGCTTATTGTATAAGCCTCCTTAAGTAAAAACATCCCTTACTACTAAATGGGAGGGTAGACGAGAAACCTGTGTAATTTGTGTGATTGTGAAAAATAAAAACAGTTTAGCTTAAAAAGCCATTTAAACAACTGAATCAGTTTGAGATTAACTTAAAAATATGATTGCAAGGTTCTTTATTTTTCATTTAGTAATTTACAATAGTTCTTAGGGCTTTGCTTACGATACGGTATGTGACTTTTCCCTGATCCTGCACCGATGCTGTGGGGCTTACAAGGTGTGGCTTAGGTGGTTTTCTTATGGTTAATTGTGATATTGACGATTTTCTCGCGACAGACCATGTGTGGATTTGTGAAAATTTATGGAAAATTATATATAAACATATTTAATATATACATGTACGCCATCTTTGTTCTGTGCATGAAACTAATGTGTGAAAATATTAGAAAGTCGTTGTTACCAACGGCTCTTGAACAGGCGCAATGTAAGAATTTTAATTATTCATTTGAGTATGTATATAAACGAAATAAATTATATTTGTAATTAATAAAAACCGCACCATGTCTAATAAACGCTTTTGGTAATATATAATTTGTCATGTTTTATTTATAAAATCTGCGCCTCATTCTTTAAAGAAATTCATCAATAGAATGGAATTTATGTTGAAACAACTAAGAATTTGTTTATATACGATAATTTTTAGTATGAGTATTACGTTTTATTTAAATTGAGCAAAAAAATTGAGAAAATAGTGAATTTTTTGATTCCTCGAAGTGGACGTATGCATAATTCAACTGGTCCTAAAAAAACCGTCTTGAAAAAACTGTGAAAAATAATGGACCAGAGAAGTCCAAACACAAAAATGTTAATAGTAATTTATCAATAGCTAATACAATAATAATGTACTATACTAGAATTAGTGGTTGATTTGTAAACAGATCTAAAACATGTACTGAGATGATTCTCGTATCTTTGTATTCTCTATTGTTTGCACAACCTAAATACCTAAAATTATCTTCATATATGTCCGTAAGCAAAACTCCGTTGTAATCCATGACCCAGATAAAATTAAGTATTTCAAGATAAAAATCTTCTTTATATTTATTTAGCACAACTTTATCTTGATATTTAGAGTCAATACATCCGTTTTGTATCATTGAATTTTTTTGAATATGTATACGTATTTCATATTCAAAAGATTCAGCGTGTTATGGTAAAACAGTATTTGTTATTTATTTTTCACAAATCATTCTTGACGAAAAATATATATGTAGTGCAACGTAAACACGCATTGTAACAATAAAAAGATAACGTTTATTTCTAGATAATCTTTGCGGTAATTTCAATGTAAATGTTTACTATTTATCGTGTGCCCATTAAATCCTCTGTTATCGCTAAACGTCTATCATGACCACAAGACGTGACAGACAACTAAAGAAAGTGAAATTGAGTCTAGAAGCGTGCAAATATATATTGGTTCTTTATATGCAATTAATGTATAACTAATAAATAATAACGTGTATTTTCTAAATCAAAAAATATATATTTTTCAATAGGTTTTCCGTATTGGGTCAGTTACCAACGGTAAAGCGAAAGATCTAGAATGCTGGTAAATTCATTTTTATTTTATTCCATACAAAACGTTAAGCTCAGATAATTTTAACACGAAAGGAAGAGAGACAGATAAAATTGACCGGCTTTTACGTCATAGAAAAATAATAAAAAAAACCTGCATTAGAAAGATTTAGTTCTTTGAAATAATTTCTTCTTATGAATACGAAGATAACTCGTGATTTTATTCAAGTTTTTAGAGTATCCCACGGTCGGCAAGCAAGCGTGCTAACCACTGAACGATTGGGTGGATACTATAATATTGCAATTATATTTTTCCGCTTTGTAATATGTACATAACAACATGAATTAATATACATATATACAGGGTAACCACAATTTCGTATATATATATTTAAAAAAATGTGTTTTTTGTTGTTTCAAATATCGGACATGGTCATAACGATTGTTGTTTGTATGAATATCTACCGAGAAAAAACCGGTTTTGGCAACCAATAAAACATAAGCATACCTAACAGACGTAGCATTGTTAATATAAAAAAAATAATATTAGTTATTGTTCGACAGATATGTGAAGGGCATGATTTGTATTTTCACACTGACTATATATTAGGATTAATTTATTACGAGCCATGCATGCAAAAAGGTTGCATGTCCTAAAACTTGACATCGTTTTTTGATCACTACAATGTCACCTTATCGTCTTTAGACAACAAAATAAAATACGTAATTCTTTTGACACGATTTCTTTCCTTCGATTCATCATTTGTTAGATTGTTATTATTGGCACAATTTCATTTAAATTGATTAAAAACGAATCAGCATTATTATCTTTTATTGTTTCTTTTGAATGGTGAAATTAGTTTTTTTGTAAAAGGTTTACCTATATCGGCATATTTTATTGTGTTGTACTGGAAATATATTAGCGTTTAATGTGCTTACCTTATAATATTAACGTAAATTAATTAAAATGCATAGCTTGATTATTCAAGCCAGTTGATAAAAATAAAATAATTTTAAAAAAGTTTATTCGCAATATCCACCCAATTTAAAATATCCACTAAAAACTAGCTCAATTCTTTATACTCAATATTTGAACAGCAAATACGATTAGCTGAATGGCTAGGAGATTACGCACAATTTAGTTAGTCAGCGCTTTCGTATCGAGGCTTATCAACTAAAAATGTCCGTAGCCATCTAATAAACATGACATTTAATAAAAACATGAATTTACTAAACTAATTACCAATCAACGGTTTGATTCCATATAAAGAGCTTAGGTTAGATTAGGATCATCCCAATCATGTCTTACCTCCTCTACAGGAAGCATGAAGACAGAAAAGATGATCACTATACGTTTTTTAATGGTTAAAAGTGTGATATGCTACTTCTTTCTCAATTACAGGAACGCAAGCATAGGTCTATTATTGCAGATGTATTTTTTTCTTTTAAAATGCTGTATAATTAGGAATTAAGGAGATGCTGTCGAAGCTGGAAGATTACCTGATAGTTTAAAATAATAGATCATCCGAATTGCAGAGGTTGCTTTTGTTGATGGCATAAATCATTCAGACACCACAAAAGTGCGTCGATAATCTAAAATGGATCGATTTCGCAGAAGTGATATGCATGCGTTTAAGGAGATGCTGTCGGAGATGGAAAATTACCTGATATTTTGAAAAAATAGATCATCCGAAACGCAGAGATTGCTTTCGTTGATGGGACAAAAAATTCAGAGATCACAAAAGTGCGTCGATAATCCTGAATGGATCGATTTCGCAGAAGTGATATGCATGCGTTTCTTAGGAATCAAGGAGATGCTGTCTGAGATGGAAAACTACTTGATAGTTTGATAAAATAGATCATCCGAATCGGAGAGGTTGCTTTCGTTGATGGCATAAATAATTCAGACATCACAAAAGCGCATTGATAATCCGGAATGGATCGTTTTCGCAGAAGTGATATGCATGCGTTTAAGGAGATGCTGTCGGAGATGTAAAATTACCTGATAGTTTAAAAAAATAGACTATCTGAAACGCAGAGGTTGCTCTCGTTGATGGCACAAAAATTCAGACATAGCAAAAGTGCGTCGATAATCCGGAATGGATCGATTTCGCAGAAGTGATATGTATGCGTTTTTTAGGAATTAAGGAGATGCTGTCGGAGACGGAAAATTACCGGATAGTTTGAAAAAATAGATCATCCGAATCGGAGAGATTGCTTTCGTTGATGGCATAAATAATTCAGGCATCGCAAAAGCGCATTGATAATCCGGAATGGATCGATTTCGCAGAAGTGATATGTATGCGTTTTTTAGGAATTAAGGAGATGCTGTCAGAGACGGAAAATTACCGGATAGTTTGATAAAACAGATCATCAGAATCGGAGAGATTGCTTTCGTTGATGGCATAAATAATTCAGGCATCGCAAAAGCGCATTGATAATCCGGAATGGATCGATTTCGCAGAAGTGATATGTATGCGTTTTTTAGGAATTAAGGAGATGCTGTCAGAGACGGAAAATTACCGGATAGTTTGATAAAACAGATCATCAGAATCGGAGAGATTGCTTTCGTTGATGGCATAAATAATTCAGACATCGCAAAAGCGCATTGATAATCCGGAATGGATCGATTTCGCAGAAGTGATATGCATGCATTTCTGCCGTTTTCTAGTCCACGGGAGTCTGCCGGAAGCGGTGCAGGCAAATGGCGATAATGATTATTCAATAATCGAAGCGAGCACTCCGCAGCCGGCTGTCTCGCCGCGGCATTGGAAAACGGATTCATTCCCCAATCAGCTGTGTCGGGGGCCGCACGTCTTCAGCGAGGCTCTGAACTCCCCGCGCGGGGAGATGTCCCGTTGTGCCTGAACGCATCGCAGTGAGTGCACTCGAGCCTCCTACACCCGTAGCAACAAACCAAGCCACCGACTTGCGGCTGGTCGATAGCGTCCTTCATTACGAAAAACCAAAAAAAAAGTGCAAGTCGAGGGCGCAATTTGTTGCTACGCGTATAGAAGTCTTTATACATATCGTGTCGTCTGATGTTTTGTGATCGATTATATATCAATAATAACAAAAACAACGTGTGATTCAAGCGACGTATAAACCGGTTTTAAATTTCAATAATAATATTCACTTGCATATTTTTTATATAAATAAATGTGTGATTAAAACTTTGTGCAATTATTATATAGTGTAATATTAAGTGATGTTTTTTTTATTTAAATAAAGAAAATTGAATCACCATCGCTTTTATAAATTTATCAATAGTTTAGATCGGTTGTTTAAGTTTTTATAAATTCGATAAGAAAATCTGTTTCTTGGTTCTGTAATGAATCAGATCGTGGACACTTTGATTCAGGTTTTCTATGATTTCTTTGCAAATGCCGGAAACGCAGCAAGCCGGACACGGCAGAAATAGCTTCGGGTCGTTTCTTATTGGTAGATTACCTGATTCCCTTCTGCTGGTTGTCCTCGATACTGAAAATGCGAGGTGTTAAATAGAATGATCATTCTAATCACATGATTTAGAGTTTCAGATCATTGAGTTTGTGTTTCGTCTTCGTGGAGATTTATGGTAAAAACCATAAAAAACACCAAAAATAAAAGTACGCTATTGATTGATTGCAAATCGATCTAGCCGGATTTAATAACACAGAAACATAGCATAACTTAAATAGTATTCTTTTATAGAATTTATACACAAAATATAATAGGCTATAATAAAGACAGAATTTTACTAAAAAGGTAAAACAGATTGTCAAAAATTACAAACAGGTTATTGCATAGAAAAATGTTAATTTTATGAGCCTTAAGAGAGGTGTTTATTTCAAGACAGATTTTGAATACAAATTCATGGTTAAAATTCATACACAAAAGGAAGCAAAAACATTTGTCGAATGTTGTAATTGTTGTGCGTGCTCGTTTTTAAAGCTTGGGCAAACTCATAAATACACAAACAATCGCAATTAAATTTAAACGATTTGTATTTGCCTTGTAATATTGCCTTGTTTTTGTATGTATTTTAACACGCACACATACACACATACATATATATATATATATATATATACATATCTTCTTCCTCAGAGGAGGTTGACGACCATCTCACTAAGCATAAATGTATGCTGAATTAGTGTTCATGGTTTTCTATATATAAATATGATATACATAAAGTATTTGATGTTGGAATTTGCATAAACGTAAACATCGAAAGAAAATATTTTCCATCGAGTTGTTGAATGGATTTTCTATGTGTACGTGACTGTTTACACTGAGAGCAAAAACCCATTTGAAATCTATTATATAACAAGTAATACGTATATTATTTACAAACTCATTAAATATTCTATTTATATCTACTATATACGAGGGATACAGTGCATCACACATTTGTCATTATTTTATTTAGAATTAAATAAATAACTGTCTCTAATTATGTCTTGTAATGTAACAAAGTTTCTCGTTGCTCTATACTAGATGTCTTGTATATTATATATTAATTTATACTGGATCTCTTTGAGATGCTATGGTCACCTCGTCTTTTGCCACTGTCTGTTTCCTTGTGTACTGTGTAATTAGTTTTGCTCAAATAGTGTGTATTGATAACAATCCAGTGTTGATGCTAATTATCGATTTGTTGGTTCAATAAGGTAGTGTAACTACAAGCGTTCAGCAGAGCGTGCCTTGCAGGGCTGCTCAAACCAAGTACTGGAGTACTTCCTAATAAATATTGCACGAAAACATTTTGTTATTGTTATCAACAAAAATATACTTCGCTATCGATATATTAAAAGTAAAAGCGTGGTAATTTTTACTTAAAGACACTTCATAATGAATAGTCTTTAAAGAATAAATTATCATTGCGGCATGACTTTAGTTATACTGAAGAAATTTTATTTATTTACATAATAAAAGCTTGACTATTTTACTAAAAAATACTCTACTCTCAATATAAAAGCATAGCACTATCATCTTAAATATTTTGCTGTCGATACAGAAGCACAGTGATAAAATCCAAATACATATTGCTGTCGATCAAGAAGCATATCTCTATCGTCTATAATACATTTTGCTGTCACATTGAAAAAAATATTAAATACATATTAAATTCATATCGACTAAAAAGCATAGCGTTATCATCTAAAAGACATTTTAAAGATTTTATAAATTAAATTATAAGATCGGTTGAGTTGCCCTGCACGGAGTAATAAACGATGGAGAATTATGTGCTACATTTAAAACCATGAAACGTTTGCACAATTACTTTACTCGATAATTATTCAAGGCTTTCCAATGTCTTTTTGCACTGACCAGGTAAAACCATCAAAGCAAATAAAGTCATTATCTAATGCATTTTTTATGTGATCGTATATTTTCAATTTTTTTTTATTTATTTACAAGTATTCCACGAATTTTAGTCTATTCCGTTTCAACTTCAAATTTACGACTCTTTATTCAATTTAATATTTTTTTATAAAATAAACATAATTATTATTCTAAAACAGTTACATTGATTGACTCACGGATTGTTAGTTTTTCAATCAATTAAAATTTATACAATCTAGTCAAAATGTATTGAAGTTTTAAAATCGTAACTTACATGATTAATGAAGCTGTGTTATAGAGTTCAATAATGTTTTAAGGCAATATATTTTTACTAAGCTCAATTTAATTTCTAATTGACAAGTAAAAAATTTTTATTTACCCAGAGCACCGAAGAATATTAATTTCGCACATAATCTGGCTCAGCGTTTCCAAAACTGTATACGTTCTAAGACTGAACAATTTTACGAGCAAAACCGTTTTGTATAATCAAAGATCAAACAAAATGATTTAATTAACTTTGAAAAATATTTTTTTTGTATAATTATCGCAATAAAATTCACCGGAACCCAAAAATAACATTATCAGTAAATACAAAATAAAAAGGTCATATAAAAATTTGTATGGGCGATTAAAAAATAAACATTGATGGTTGATGGTGGCTTAAAATCATTAGTGTACCGGTTTCTTCGAAGATCACTTTTTATTTAAGGCGGACTTGAAGTAACAAAAGCAACTGCTAATTTAAAACCATGATTCGCCATAAAATGCTAAGCAAAAAAATAAGCTGCTCATAGTTCCTCGATAATGAAGAAACTTCTTCACGTTATCCCAATTTTAAAAAGCCGAGGTCCGGAAAGTACAGAGCAACCAATTTAATAAATTTACTTATTATGTATATCATATTCAAGTAATTCATTTTATGTTGAGACCACTACTGTCGTCAAAAACAATTCGAGAATATTCTCGTCGTTTCGTGTTTGAATTGATTACCTAAATATACTGTGAGGAAAGATTCCGCGTACGTTATGTAAATATATTGAAACATTGCGACGTATATTGCTTTGCTTTATTTATTTTTTTACAAAAATACTTCATTTCAAGGTCATTAGTTCATCACGCTTGTTTGCGTCTTCAATTGTAAGCATCGCAGAATGCAAAAATATTTTACATATTTGTGATATATATAATTTTATAATTTGTAAGTATTCGCTTATTGGTGCAATTACGGAAATTTAAAACTTAAAATAGTTATAACATAAAAGCCTATACTGCGTCACTCAATCCACTAAAATCTGAAAAATTATAATAATTTTATGGTTTTTTAATATTTTTTTTTTGTTATGTTTAAAGATTCGTAATTTTTAATAATAATTTTCAATAGTCTTTAGGGCTTTACTTACAATACGTTGTGACTATCCTCTGATTCTGCGCGCAGGTTGTGGGGGCTTACAATGTGTGGCTTAAGTGGTACATGGATTATTTTCGTTATTGAGTTTATGTAGGAAAAATATTTGTTAAAATTTTTTTTTTGCATGAGTTGGAGAATAAGTAATGATTCTTCATTTCATCTAGTAGTATATAGTACGTTTAAGGACTAGTTAACAAAACGATGTGCGTATATCCCTTAATCTTGGACGCAGGCTGTGAGGCTTACATTGTGTGGCTTAGTTGGTAGCACACATGTAATCCTCTATTTGGTAAGGGAACTAAAATCTGCAATCACTATCCCATTCATACCATCGAAAAAATGATATCACGTTGAAATGCGCTGGCTTTAATTCACTGCAACTTCCGATGTATTTTTTGTCAATGAAAGCAATGTTTTATTAGCAACTTTTTATTAATACGAAAATATCGATATTTCGAGCGCTAAAATGTGTAAAAATCAACATCGTACCGGAAAATCAACGTAACTAAAAAAAAAGTATTACAAAACCGATATTGTTTTACTCTATCTATCTCTCTGTCTTTAAACCGCTTAAATACACCTGCGACAGTTTTTTTTTATACAGTACAGTGGTTTCTAAATCACGACTGACTAGGTTAATTAGAAATGCTTCATATTAAAACAACACATATGAATAGCCAATCGGCTAGAAGATCACTGATTTTTTGATCTAATATATTTATAATCTACCGGTGAATCATTTATTCGTATTTCTCGTGGTTTTCAACATAAACTCAAAAGTACTGGGAAATAATGAATACTGTTGGTTCAATTCAACGTCTCGAGACTAGTTTTAGACGGAGCCTCATTCCAGTGGCGCCGGCTGTGGAATCTAGATTGTGAAACCACATTCCCAAGGTCATGCACAACAACACATCTATTTTTCGGCTCACAGGTGTTGTGCATCACAAGCCGGAGTCGGTGTACTCTGTTGTATCTGTGCATACCTACTTGAGCACTGAACACATTCATGATAAAAGTAAAGAAATAATGCATATTTAGAATTATTTTTAATATTTTTATAAAGCTTAATTTATTAAAAAAAAGTGTATCTACACAAAATATAAGCAAAGTGAGTTTCAGGTGCTCATTACTATCTAACCTTGCTTGGTGTCCATCCCCCGTCTGCCACAAAAAAAGGACCGTTTTACTGGCGAAAAAATAATTAAATGGCGAACTATAAATTATATTTATATATTTTTTATTATTTAATTAACGTCCATTTTCAGGGTAAAATAAAATCTTGAAGATGTTGAAAAATTGGATAAAATGACGACTTTTCAAAACCAAAGTTTGTTAAAGATTTTTTTATTTTTTATTTTTAAAATAATAAATCGCACAGGGTTTATATTTAATCTTTTAATTCCAATTGAAAAAAAGACTTTAAAATGTTTAGGTCTCTTAGAACAGGGACATGACGAATCTCCAAATTCCTACACTTTAATCGGAAAAACACATATTTATCATATTAAAAATAAATTTACAAGAAATAAAAATATATTCGGTTTGGAAAAAGGAATGTATCTATCTTTTTACATTTATATTTTTTTCGCAAAACGAACCAGAAAATGATCAAAAAAACTTGAATATGGGACTTAGATCCTTAAACTAAATAGGCAGTTTCATTTTGTCGCTATAAAACTAGTTAAAATGAAACTAGTTTTATCGCGACCGGTCCATAAAAATAATACCTCTTCCGTTATTCCGATTTATTATGGAGAAATTCGGCGAGCCCATAGAAGATCTTTCAAAGTAGTCATTATGTTTTGCAAAGGCAATTTTTCGCATCAAACAAATCTGTACCATTCAAATGAAATAACACTGTATAGCTGTAAAATTTAATAATAAGCATTTTGTATAAATTACCGGAGAAACTTCTAGATAGTACGCTCATCAAGATGCACAGTGGTTCAGATTTGAATACTACTAAGACTAAGGCTTTCACGATATATTGAGAAATCAAATATATTTTTTGCGCAACAAGTGATTTGTATTAATTTACAGATTCATACCTAAATCGACTCTATTCGCTATTTTCGCCATGCTCGCAAGTAGAACCGGCTAAAGTTGAAACTTGTTTCGGTATGCGATGTATTCTTTGCGGATTGCAAATCACAGTTCGATTAACAGTTATACGAGTGCATCCTTACCTGGTGCTGGTGGGCCAACTGGAGTGTTTTGTAATGTATTTGATTGAATTGATTCATATTGCGCACATGCCTCGGTCCTTCACTTGAGAATTTCTTTTCTTACGACATACGTCGGAGTACTTATGTATCCAATAACATTGAAAACAATTAGAGGTTATACAAAATCATTATACGTGATATTTAGAGTCAACTGATTTTATTAGTTAACTTGAAAGTGCTTCCGATGTTTATATTTTATATTTCGGTGTTCAATGTTTTTTTACGGAAAGCACTCATTAAATAAAAAAATATTTCATAAGTGATCAGTTTTAGCATATACGTTTCAGATATTTCGGTAAAACTTGTCACATTAAAAATGAAACGTGGAAAAAATCACAAAAATATATTTTATTTTTGATATATTCAGTATGTCTAAAAAAGTTTAAGGCACAAATATAATTGACATAATATTTTAGGGCTTTCAGTGCGTTATTGGGAGTAGAGTTTGAATTGGTGAAGTATTTATTAATGAGGTTCCTTTTTTTTATAAAATAAGACTAACAATGACTTTATCCGTCGAATCAGCTCTCGATATTTCAGCGACAAACATCAGTAATCTCAAATATCTCTTCAATCAACGAAGTCCTGTTTTATTAAATCAAGCTTGAGTCAAAAGGCTTTCACTGTATCATTGATAAATAATTGTCAGTTTTCTCACTAACCATTTACTTTTATACACTGAAGTAACTTTAAAAACTTAATGGATTTAGGCTCTGAGTTTATATGATTTCCTTCAGTTTGATTGGTTACAGCAAAATATCTTGATAACTGCAAAAATTCTTGTGTGCACATTTTTAATTGTAATATTAAAAAGATTAGTAGTCTCGTTTGTATATAATTTATTTTATTTATAATGTGATTCGTTGTCGACTTGCTCCGCTCCTGGCTGGCGAGCACCACATCACGTAGTGGGTTCAATTGGAATATTGTTGTTCCGAGAACTTGTCTGCAACCACACAATTGGCAGCATAATTACACTTATTATCAGTGCAGATGTTTCTTTACAGGGCCCGCAGACCGACCGCAATCCCATTTAACCAATGCCTTACTTTTCAAATGGCGAGCTGGACTGAACCAATCAGGTCGATATCGTGCCAATTTTAGAAGTATTACAGACGTGAATTCAAACCAGAAAATAAAATAATATACGTTGTAAACAAATTACTCAGCAGGTAAAATCAAAATATCAAAACGACGCAACAGCGATATAGCTAAAATGCCAATTTACCCTTGAAGAAATTTTAAAATTTTAAAAAATAACAAAGATGCAGTTTTGAATTAAATTAATCATTTATTTACATAAACTGTTTTGTATAACAATTTTTATCTCCTATACTAAAGTGATATTTAAACTATACTTTCATTTCAGTTTGTACTCCACAATTAAACACCTCTGAAAAAAAAAACCAATTCCGCATTCTTATAAACAAATTATTTAATATTAAACATTCTTTCATATTGAATAATAACTCAGGAAATAAATAACCACGTTTGGTTTTACATAACATAAAATTTCAAAAGTTTCGGTTAATTGTTAAGTAATTTTTCCAATGGCACCGCTTTTTGTAAAGCCCCACTCTATATCGTTGTTTGTAAGCTTCAAGCCGGTTAGCTCTTTATATTTGCTACCATAGAAAAATTATATCAAATAATTGACATAAATAAAATTTCTGAAGTGCTTTTTGTACTGTATGAAAAAATTTTCTTCATAAAACTTTTATTGATATATTTCATCAGTTTTTACAAATTAATCAATGTTGTTTTTTTTTTTATTTTTAAAGGTACAAAGTGGAAAACAAGTAAATGTGAAATGTGACAAATAAAAGGACAATATGAAGAATGTTTTGAGTGTGTGCATCCTCTTTCTCGCCATGCCGACAGCATGGGGAGAGAAAGAGAAGAAGAAACCCCCAAACATCATTACGATTCTGGCAGATGATTTAGTAAGTTTTAAAATTATGTTTATTAAAATATATGTATTTAAAAAACCATTTTTTTTTGTCCACAGTGTGTTTTCATTTAAAATGATACAATGCTTTTTGACATTGAAAAAAGACATGTAATTTTGTGGTTTTTTTAAATTATATACTTAAATAAACTTATTATATCAAGAGTATTAATTTTTTTAAAAATATACTTAGATTATTTTATATATAGATTATACGATTTTGTGACCAAATTTGTTTTTTTTTTTAGAACAATTCATAAAAGGTTTTAAGAACATTTCTTCAATGTGGTAATGAAAAAAATATCTGATGTGTTCAGAGCAGAAATATTTTAAAATAAAATACTTGAGTGATTTTTCCCCATGTTAATTTTATTGGTGACCGGTTTCGCCAACCTTTCCCGTTGGCATTTTCATTACGTGCTGTGACTTTAAGTAATATTTTTTTTTATTTAGGGATGGAACGACGTCGGTTTCCATGGATCCAGTCAGATCCCGACCCCCAACATCGATGCCCTCGCTTACAATGGCATCATCCTCAACAGCCACTACGTCCAACCCCTCTGCACCCCCTCCAGAGCTGCTTTCCTCACCGGAAAATACCCCATGAACATCGGTAGGTATCACTCTTCTATTGGGGTGCATTTCAGGTCGTTTGATCGATTTAATTTTTATGTAAGGGTTGGCTCATTTTATTAAATTATAATATTTATTCCCCTTCCGTTATTCAAAAGTGATTATTATACATATAAATAAAATTAGTGAGAATAAATTATAATTGGTACAAAATTAATAAGGTATTAAAATGTAGAAAGGAGGCTTTGTATATAATAGAATGGTAGTAATAAATATATAATAATATTTAGGATTTTTAGTTGATATATTGTGTGTTTACATAACTTTGGTTAGAAAGTATTGCTTATGTGATTTTTTCACACATTGAAAACGATTAAAGAAAACACATAAACATACTAATACCTGCATGGGTAAATAAAAACGCATTCTGATTGACATTAATCCAACTTAATATAAGAAAGTATTGCATTGGATTGTGAATTTATAATAATTGCTAATTATATACGCTTCTCCTCCAAAACATAGGAAGTTGCATTCTGTTATAAATAAAATCTATATAATAACATTAAAAAGCAGATATTTTCCTGCAAAACGCAATCATGTCAATATTTAGCATTATTTACATATCTACTGTGTAATAATTACATAACTGCGGAAAGAAGATGTTGCTTTTATTATGAATTAATGACTTCCTTGTAATATGACAAATACAACAGAAGACTCACTGAAAAATGACTTGAAATTATTGTAAAAGGACGAGGTCTGGAAGTACCTTGGGTTCCTGCTATGGTTTTTGTAGCTTGCTGCAGAAGGAGTATCAGATCTAAACGCCAGAGTTTTGTAAGGAAAGGATTTATAATAATGCTATTGGGCAGCAGCAATACGCAGATTTTTCCTTCCAATATAAATCTGCGGTATAGAAGGACTCAGAGATTCACCACACTATTTTCCCATTGAAAAATCATGAACACTGGTTCAGCATGAGTATATGCTCAGTGAAATGGTTGCCAACCTCCTCTGAGAAGAGGCACTTGATAAAGAAGAAGTTAATTCGCATTTCGTTAACATTCATGGACAAAGGCAGATTGAGACTATATAGATCAGTGGCTCTCAAACTCTTTTGGCCCACGGACCCCTTTTCATAGTCAAAACTTTTCCACGGACCCCCTTTCATAGTCAAAACTTGCCCATGGACCCCCTTTCATAATCAAAACTTGCCTACGGGCCCCTTTTCATAGTCAAAACTTGCCCACGGACCCCCTTTCATAGTCAAAGCTTGCCTACGGACCCTGGGTGAAAAACTACATAAATTTATATTATAGACTAGTTGGTGCAAGTATCGACTCTATTAACCTACCTGACTCACCGCGATGGCTGTTATTACTTGTATTTTATTCACCTGTCTATATTTATATTTTACTTAGGACGTAAAAATCGCTAATAATGTATTCGTTGTTATTTATTTTAACTTCCATATTAATAAAAATGTGTCACAATTTTTTTATTTTATATTAAACCTTGCTCGGACCCCCTGACGTTGTTCAGGGACCCCCAAATCGATTTCAATTTTCTAAGGACCCCCTGGCGTCCGTATGGACCACTTTAGGAACACTGATATAGATGATTCTGTCAGTACTGACGATGGCGTGTTCCCAGGTATGCAGCACTCCGTACTGCTGGAGCCCGAGCCGAGGGGGCTGCCGCTGGACCAGCGTCTCCTGCCAGAGCACCTGCAGGCCGCGGGGTACAGGACCCACGCCGTGGGCAAGTGGCATCTTGGCTTCTACCGCAGCGAGTACACGCCCACCCACCGCGGGTTCGACTCCCACTACGGCTACTGGAACGGACTCCAGGACTACTACAACCATAACGTCACTGCAACCGTGAGTTTGAAAACCTTAAAACGGATAGCCTACAAGCCTACAATCCAGGGTAGCGTCAATCAATCAATCGTCTTTGGCTTTAGCAGCGGTACAAAAAAATATGTTTGTCTTTTCTTCAAACGCTTTCATACTGGCTAAGTGGCGTGTGTCACCATGTAGTTGTATTTATGTGGAGTGGTGTCTGGGGGGATTTGGAGGGGTTGGTGGGGGGGGGATGGCTTTTGGCCTTTTCTGATATAGGCAATCTTCTAGGTTGTACTCTAGAAGGTGACTGATCGAGGGGTTTGGGACAAGGGATGTCGATGTTTGGAAGGAGTGGGCGAGGTCAATGATTACCTCGTGGATCGTCTTGGTGTTTGTATTCCTGTGGAGTTGGGCATTTTGGACGAACCACGGGGCGTTCATTGCCCATCGGAGGACTTTGTTTTGAATGGTTTGAAGGGGTTAGCGCATTGCCTTTAAAAATCTGCCACTCCACTGCACTCCTTCAACATCTCTTTTTCTCACTATCCGACACCTAAAAAAGTGTTTTTCTCTCCCCATTCTGTTGCTTGTGCATGGCTTCCATTCTGTACCCTGAGAGTGTGTAATGGAGTAGTGGATTTGGAATGATTGTTGTGGGATGTGCTCTGGAAACACCTTGTCAAGGCTGCTGTAGAAAGAGTATCAGATCTAATCGCTAGAGCTTTGTAAGCATGGATTATATAATAATGCTATTGGGTAGCAGAGGTGAGATGGTCGCCAACCTTCTCAGAGGAGAGGCACCCGAAGAAGAAGAAAGAAATTAGTACCAAAAAAGGCTTGTTGGACTCATGAAAAATCTCAGAATACTTGAATCAAAAAGAGCTTTATAATATAATTATTTTTCATATCGATTAACTTAAACTGGATACAGTCACTATCACCCACGATTTTTACATTCCTACCTGAGTTTGGATAAAATAAAACAATTCAACATTTTCAACTTTCTTTCTAAAATTAGCAAAGCGATTTATGGCATTAGATTCACGATTTCATAATTTTTTTCGAAAGGTGAATTTTACCGATTAGTTTTATTGATATCAGATAATATAAAGCGAGTTAATATCTCCGTATTTTTATTAAAATAAATGACTATATTAATGGAGGTGTTTATTATAAATGAATATTGGTATATTGATTAATGTATATTTGCATTTGCGTATATTTGCTGTTAAGTGCTAAAAATATGATCTGTGATACAATTATATGCATAGTTTTGCTTATACAGTGTGTCCAAAGAAAGTATCGGGTATTTGTTAGTTCGGTACAACAAAAACTACTAATAATCGAGTATTTTTTTATTGTTGATTATAAGAATACAAAATGGCAAATTATTTCAATAAGATGATGTTATCCAAATGGTTACCGTTACGCTGCTGGTACTCTTCTAATCTGGAACGAAGATTGCTGATAACACGCTGATACATAGCCTTCGATATTGCTGCCGTTTCTGACCTGATGTTTTGTTTCAATTCCGATGGGTTCGTCGGATTATTCTCATAAACCCTACTTATAAGGTATTCCCATACAAAATAGTCAAGAGGGCTAAGGTCGGGGCTTCTGGGAGGCCAGTTGATGTTACCTCTACGTGAAATGAGCTTATTAGGGAATAGTTCATTAACAGCTTCAATTGATTGATTGGATGTATGGCAACTTGTTGGAACCACGTTCTTGAGTTGAAACTTTGAAACTCCTGCAACTCTGGGCCCAAAAATTTTCGCAGCATATCACAATAACGGTCACTATTCACATTCACCCGATACTCTTTTTGGACACCCTATATAAACAAGGATGTTGTCTTTCGGTTAACAGTTGCGTCTGATAGGTCTCAATTAATTTATATAAATACTTATGTGATTAAGCACATTTTTTCATACATTGAAAACAATTAAAGAAAACTCTCAGAAAATATCATCGTGACTTGTGAGGGATTCGAACCCACATCCCCAAGCTTTCATGGCCGGTGCATTTATCCAACTATGCTAACGAGCCACTGCAATTTAGTGAGAATTTTTAATAATCATATTCTACATATGAACTAATATGCTCGGGCTTGTGTGCTTAATCACATAAATATACTAATACCTGCATGGGTAAATAAAAACGCATTCTGATTGACATTAATCTAAAATTAATATAATTGAATGGTGCGCGTCTCGGCTAAACATCAATAGATTTTAAAAATAATAAATAAACCAGATTTGGATATTAAAATGCTTCACTTGTTACTTTAATTAAAAAGTCCAGTGTTTGCAAATCATTAAATATTGATTAGCCCGAGCATATTAGTTCATATGTAGAATATGATTATTAAAAATTCTCACTAAATTGCAGTGGCTCGTTAGCATAGTTGGATAAATGCACCGGCCATGAAAGCTTGGGGATGTGGGTTCGAATCCCTCACAAGTCACGATGATATTTTCTGAGAGTTTTCTTTAATTGTTTTCAATGTATGAAAAAATGTGCTTAATCACATAAATATACTAATACCTGCATGGGTAAATAAAAACGCATTCTGATTGACATTAATCTAAAATTAATATTATATAAATACTCTAATGTTATCCAGTTCCTGCCAGAGATGACGGGCTACGACATGCGACGCAACATGGAAGTGGACTACAGCGCTCGAGGAAAGTACTCCACCGAGCTGTTCACCGAGGAGGCCGTCAAGGTCATCTCCGACCATGACACCTCTGCTCCTCTGTTCCTGTACCTGGCCCACCTCGCTCCTCACACGGGGAACATGGACAACCCTTTCCAGGCTCCGGAGGAGGAGATCGCCAAGTTCGCTCACATCGCAGACCCAGAAAGAAGAGTTTATGCTGGTGAGAATACTGCATATTTATAATTTATATATGTGTTATATCTACTTGGTTTTTGAGTATTTTACCTAATCAAAAAGGTCAATTACTTAGTCAAGTATGTGTTGTTTTAACTGTAGTTTTTTTTCTATTTACAGCAATGGTATCTGTACTGGACCAGGGTGTCGGAAAATTAATAGCTGCTTTGCGCAGTAAAAGGATCCTCGATAACTCCATCATATTATTTATATCAGACAACGGAGCCCCAACCTACGGGGTGCATTCCAACAGGGGCTCCAACTACCCTCTCAGGGGGGTGAGTACTTTTTTATATTTATTCAGTAATATAAGCAGCTGCAAGGGATGAGGATGGTAGATAATCATTAGGAACTATCAAAACTATTTTCTACTTTATCCGGACTGATCCCGTACAAATTGTGTATTTCAAAATCAAATCATTTTTGTAAATATTATTTTATATTTTCCAGCAAAAAGAATCACCCTGGGAGGGAGCGAGCCGCGGAGTGGCTGCCGTTTGGAGTCCATTGTTTAAGAAAACAAAATTTGTTTCCAATCACCTGATGCACGTCATCGACTGGTTGCCGACCTTCTGGACCGCAGCAGGTAAAAACCTATTTCGCTGGACAGAACGGTTCTAATAAAATCAATATCTCTGTTTTGATTATAAATAATAAACTTGTGTATTTTTAGGTCAAGATTTAAAAGATCTCGGTGATATAGATGGAATAAGTATGTGGGATGCACTGACCAACGACAATCCCTCTCCGCGCACTGATGTAGTCCTGAACATAGACCCAGTCGTGCCGTACACTTCCATACGCCACGGCGAGTGGAAGTACATCAATGGAACGACTGCCAACGCCAAGTACGACCAGTGGTACGGAGACCTAAGACCTTTCATCAGCTCTTATGACGCAGAAGCTGTCCTCTCTTCAAGAGCATCCATCGCCATCACCAACTACATAACTGAACGGCAAATAAAAGAAAAACGTGCCAGCAATGAAACTGTGACATACACAATGGAACCGCTTCTACATCACCATATAACCGAACTCAGAGAAGCAGCCCAAGTCAACTGTTCCTCTCAAGATGCTGTCGATGCTATACCGTGCGATCCTCTGAGCAAGCCTTGCTTATTCAACATAAAAGACGACCCCTGCGAGAGGGTGAATCTGGCGAATGTGCGAACAGTCATTTTAGCCAGCCTAGCAGAAATGGTTCAGAAGTACAAGGCGTCCAGCAAGCCTCCAGCCAACGTTCCCATGGACCTGGACGCTGACCCGGCGAAGCACAACTTCGTGTGGTCGAACTGGAGAGACGACGTGATTCGTCCCAAATCAGTCCTCGACGACTTCTCGTCATCGGCGAAAATAGCCCTGACCGTTCTCGGTATCGTATCCTTGTGTTCTCTTATGATTGTCGTGTTCGCTTCGTTGAACCGGCTGCGCTGCATCAAGCAGAACAGGCACCTCGAGTTCATGAAGAGGCCCATGTCCATATCCAGGGACCACTTCGGGCACAAGAGGAACCCCTCGTCAGTGTCCAACGTCAGTGTGGCGCAGCGCGTCGAAATGTTCGAGGACAAGGAGCATACCAAGCTTAAAACCTATTCTCAGGATGAATACAAAATCAAAAACGAATTTTAGAGTATTTCTCGGTTGGCTTGTCAGCTCAGTGGCAAGATCGTGGACTTGTGATCTTTAAGTCCCCGGTTCGATACCTATTCTGGCAGGTGAATCGCAAGCTGATGTTATTGGGCTCGTGCATGTTTCAGTTTGCTCGATGACGATTAGCATTGACATTACATGTGTCAATGCAAATTGTATTAAAAAAAGCGTTTTAGCCCAAAAATTCTAGCACGTAATTAAAGTATTTTATATCGTCGGCTTTAAAGTAAAACTCAATTAGTGAAATTTTAATTTAAATGTACCCTATTGTATCTGTGCTAATACAATAAACTTTTTAGCTCAGAAGTATTGTTTAGAAACATTCTCCATGAGTTGACAAGTTTCAAAACGAACTCTGAGCAATTTTATATGAAAGCTTATATTAACAGATTACCAGACAATTTACTCTTATGAATATTGATTGCTTAAAACTTGCAATGGTAGATATAAGAAAAGCGTAGTTTTTGCATAAACGAAGTCTTACAAAGCTCCATAAAGCACATGTTGAGTTTTACTTTCGAGCCGACTATATTTTTTGTGCCTACTTAATGTAAATAGTTATAAATTATGTTTCGTTTTGCAGAGAGGCGGCAACTCTGGCGGATGAATGCGAAATAAGCACTGCTAAATATAAGTGCACTTTTGTATTTTTATAACGTGTATGTGTAATTTTAAAACAACAGATGAAGCTTACATAAACTTTTACAGGAATAAAAGTCTTTGCGTTGGCTGATTCTGCGCAACAAATGATACGGATCACTGAAAGTTTTTGTATGCCATGTCGCATATAAGAGTGATCGGAAGAAATATATTATAATGTAAATAATAAGCCGGTGTTATTTTTTGCTGCTGCGAAATTGTTACAAGTCCTTGTTGCTCGTGTTTTAATTAGAAGTACAAAGCAAATTCACAGTTTCTGAAATGCTAATTAACGAAGTCAGTAGTCAAAAATCTAACGACTTGCATAATCAAAATTATTGCTCATCTATTATGAATTTATTGAATATGAAAATTAAAATTCTATGAGTCAACTTGTATTTGTTTAAACTGTAAATTTTGTGAATGGTTATATTTTTATCGGCGATATTTAATGGTTAATTGTTAAAAGTTTTTCCATTGATACGATGAATGCATGTTGAAAAAATATATAAAACTGCCAAATATTATTAAATTAATAATTCAGCAAGTTTTACAGTGAATGATGTTGAGAGCTGTGAATAAGTTTAACACTTTTCAAGTCCTCATTGAGGAGGCCTAGAAGCGTCTCAGCCGGATAGAATGGCATAAATTTTTATTATTTCGCAGTAGTTTTTGATACACACTAGCAGAAAAGCAACGAGTATTTTATAAAACCTATAAAAATATAAAATTTTATTCAAAAACATTAACGATTGTGAAAATTAAAAGTTTTCACCAAGTTTAGTTTTATAAAACACTTACTGCTTTTCTACTTTCATAGACGCACGCCATTGTTATTTAAGTATTAAAAATTAAGGTATTTGATATTTTATAAATATTACGAAAGTTAATAAAGTAAAATAATCGGAAGTTTCTGAAAAATACTTTGTTTTATTACTATAAAGTTTTGTGCAATGAAAAACATAGAAAATAAATGAGTAGTTAGTATTCAAAAGAAATAAAAAAATATGTTATAAGTATAAAAAAAACTAGACGTCTAATGTATTTGAAAGTAGGATATATAATTTTTTTTAGGTATTTTTAATATTCATAATCATATCGAGGCTGACTATTTAAACACTGATGTTTAATATAACGATATTTGTATTTAATACTTTTAAAGAAGAAGTTATAACATTATTGAATTATACTTTCTGAAATTGAATAAGCCTCTTTATAAATTATAAAATAAGTCATATATAATCAGCAAAAACTGAGTGTTCATTAAATTAATAAAATATATCAATAAGCAGAGTTTTACACATCATGATACAATTAGATTATATAATTATTTTATTAAAGCAGGGTCAAAGCCACATTGTTAACAGCTGCGGCTTCCGGGGGGAGCTTGTAGTTTATTATTATTTTTTTACTCATATAATTAGGCACATTACTTCACACATAGAAGATGATTCAAAGAAATTCTCAGAAAAATATCATCGTGATTTGTGTGTGATTTGATCCCACATCCCCAGGCTTACATGGCCGGTGTACTAACTCTTGTACTAACGAACCACATCCATAATTTGAGAACTTTCAACAATCATACTCTACATATGAACCAATGTGAAAGGCCAACCAATATTAGTAAATAATATAAACCTGTAATAGGTAATAAATACGCATTTGATTGACGTTCAATCCAAAAATAAACACACATATATTATTATTTTCATAAAGTCATGTGAAAGAATTAAACATCGAGATTAAACACGCTTAAGTTGCTGTTGAAGTTTTCAGTCAAGGCTTGAATTGTCCAGCTTTTTCAATGACTTCCACCATGTGGCCGAGGGACTCGATGTACAAGTCCGGCTTCAATCTCTCGTCCGTCAACTTTATGGCGGATTTTAGGGTGTCGTTGCCAGACAGAACCATGAGCTTCCTGAAGCCGCACTCGTGACCGAACGCCATGTCCTGCTCGATCCTGAAAGCATAGAAAAAATGTTAAAACTATGAGAGACTGGCAAAGAAATCGTACTTTTGAATTATGTATGTACTCTATTAGAGTTTTGAAACATTAACTTAAGGGCCTAAGTCCCATACTCGAGTTTTTTTGATCATTTTGCAAAAAATCGACAGCATCAATTAAAAAAAATTAAACGTAAAAAGTTAGATACATCCCTTTTTCCGAACAAAATATATTTTTATTTCTTGTAAATTTACTTTTAATATGATAAATATGCGTTTTTCCGATTGAAGTGTAGGAATTTGGAGATTCGTCATGTTCGAAGAGTCCTAAACATTTAAAAGTCTTTTTTTCAATTGGAATTAAAATATTAAATATAAACCCTGTGCGATTTATTATTTTAAAAATAAAAATAAAAAAAATCTTTAACAAAATTTGGTTTTGAAAAGTCGTCATTTTATACAATTTTTCAACATCTTCAAGATTTTATTTTGCCCTGAAAATGGACGTTAATTAAATAATAAAAAATAGATAAATATAATTTATATTTTTTTCAATACTCTATAAAAAAATCAATTTTCGACATAGAAAAATAAAGTGACAATTAATTTAATTAAATGACACGATTTCGCCAGGTAAGACGGTCCGTTTTTTGTGTCAGACGGGGGATGGACACCAAGCAAGGTTAGGTAGCAAGACCCTTAAGATTAAATTCCACTCTTAGTACTTCAGATTAAATTCTTACATGTCTCCGATAAAAATGGTCCTTTCTGGGTTGTTGAGTTTGAATGTCCTGTTTGCTAAGTGCTTCATTTCAGCACTGGGCTTTCCAAACCTGATGGGGTGTTTTCCAGACATTTCGATGAGCATGTTTTCAATCAACCCCGGACCTGAAATTACAATGAATAAGTTTTATGAATACAAAAAGTGAATCAAAATAGTATAGCTTGAAACCGAATTGTAAATGGTTTGATTAAATATATATACATCTTATATTTTGCTAGTAAACAGTGAAAAGAAATGCATTTAAAATCTATAGTGTGAGCTAGGTAAAAAAAAAAACATTTAATTTGTGATGCTATATATATTTAGGCATTGTAGTGATTTTTGTAGAGTATTTTAAATAGACTTTATTTAGTTTTACTAGACCGTTAAGTTTCATAAATTTACTGATTTACTGCTTATTATATTTTAATGTATAAATAATAGTGTTTCAGCTGTGTATTAAAATATAAAACCTGTTAAAGGACTCTATTAGCAAACTAATCTGTAGCGGGTCGCAAATATGCATCATAGCAAGCAGCAGGAAAAATTTAAAGACGATGCTTTTCTTGCTGTACTGTTTAAGTCTCAACTGTGTCTCAAATATATTTTACTAAAATTAATTATATACTAGGAATTTGGTTATGTAAATATCAAACGTTTCTAATTACCAGCTAAAGTCCTCGTACGGGAGACGGGAAATTTTTTGTCCGTTGCTGCTATTATGAACTTCATATCTGGTCTCTCGAGGAATGACAACATTTTGTACAGCTTATGGGTGTTGAAGTTGTAATCAAAGTCCATGATGACTGCTTCAACTTCAGGGTCGTCGTCTGTGCTTCCATTCACGAGTGCATGTAAACTCTCCTCCACTTGTTTTAACTGTTAGGAAAACCGTGAAGAATTTAACCATTCTACTGACATGGAGAATGAACCAATGACTTGACTTGACTTCCAGTCAAGTCCATGAAGCGTCTTTTTGAAGAATTTCTATTCATCAAGGAATATCATGGTACTTGCGTCCATCTATAAGGTCTGGTTAGAAAGATTTGGGAGCATTACACTTATATAGAAAGACTCTTCATACACGCGCTGAGAGTTGAGAGCCCCTAAAATTTACTTGTTTAAAAATGGTTTGTAAATTTAAGGTCTGAATTCACTCAAGCGCTTTTGTGAAAGCTTTGTTCTTAATCTTTATATACTTACAATTTATTTTTATGCAATAAGAAATATATAAAAAAATAACTTACACCGACAACAACTTGAAATCCTGCGTTTTTGATAACACCGATGAATTCATCGGTACCGACCACGAAAGCCTTTTTGGTGAAATTAATTTTTCTCAGATAATCGACTACTCCCATAGTTGGATAGACAATATCCCCCTTGAAAATAAAATACATATTTAATTAAATTACAGAAATACAAACCACAAACAAAGCAAAAAATGCGTCAGACTGGATTAGTTTTGAGTAATATTTCAATTTTTTTTTTGTGAATTTTACGTTTTTATTTTTATTTATACGTCAACGTAATATTTTAAACTTACAATTTTCAGGTCTACACCTATTTTGCTGAACTGCTTGATATAAGCTTCAAATGATTTCATACAATTATTCGAAACAAAGTTGACAGACTTTCCGAGAGATTTCAGCTTGGAAATCGCTTCTGGAACTCTGTCTATTGGTGTCGGATTCCACAAGACTCCTGAAAAGTACAATTTACATTAATATAATATATATATATATATATATATGCATACTAGGGTGTCCCTTATATGACCAAAAAATTTTTTTTTTCAAATTTCGAAATGGATACCCTCTACTTTTTTTACTAATGCTATAAGATACTTAAATATAAAATTTCATCTTTCTAGCATAATTGCAACCAGTGCCGACCGAGCTTCAAAGTTTAGTAAAAAACGTGTTTTGTCTTGATATTTCGGTCTGGTATAAAATCATTATAAATGCAATAAATTAAGTGAATAAAAGTAAAAATTCAATTAGATGAACATTAATTTTTAATCAAAAACATAAAGTAATAACAATCAGTCAGGGTAACTTTTTTTTAGAGTTTTTTTTTACAGTCCGGATACAATCTTCTATGTTCCTGGACACAGCGCAGCAAGAACTGTTTTTGTTCTTCTTCAGCCGTGATAAGTCCGTTAAAATCTTGCATCATTTTAACAGCCCTTTCAGCAGTATCATTTACAACTCTCAAATAATTAATTTTTCATTTAGCTTCCAGAAAAGCAGCATTATTATTCCAAGAAGATACATCTTCCTTTAGAAAACTGTCGTCGATCTGCAGTCGTGATAAAAATTGTTTGCTCTTTTCCGATACGAAATCATGCAGTGTTTTGTCTGGAAAAAAAAGAAAAATAAGACAAATAACAAAAAAAATCTACAACAATTTAAATATATTTAAATAAAATATACAAAAAGTCAATTTAACTTACCAAACAACCTTTGAGGAAGTTCTTCCTTTGACGGGTCATCGCGTTTGTTAAAATCTGAGGTTTTGTCCCGGTTGAAGTTGGCAATCATTTTCTTCTTAGTTTGGTTATCAACTTCATCATCAAACAGTGATAGAATAACTGTCTCTTCACATAAATACCACAAGTGATGGCTAAACTTGCTTATAGAAGCATTAGAATTGTTGCGTCAAATTTTTCGTACTCTTTTAACATCTTCAAGAAGCGCAAATCTTGGTTAGGTGCTTTGATCGCCACTGTACATTCGAGCCAAGGTTTAACATACAATATCACGACAAATAAGAAACCATCTTGTAGAGCCTTTTTGTCCTTCGCAGTTATTCTGCATTGTGACTGAAGTAAACAATTTTTTTTAAAGAATAGATCGTTCTCGCCATCTAGCGTGCCTGATGCATGGCTCCGGGGGGGCTTAGTTTTAATTTTTCCTCTGTGTCTCCTCCCAAAAATATTACGCACAGTTCGACCAATTTGTGGTAGTCATCTCTTACATAACCTTTGTCTAATTCTGCCTTATAAAATATTGACAAAGCTTGAATGTCTATCTCGGCAACACGTTGTTTTACGAAATTAAGAGATGGTTCAATGTTACTAGCGTCGATGTTTTTCCAATTTTCTCTGAACTTTTTAAGCATTGGAATATCTGGGCTACTAGTAATTTGCTTAATTTTGCTTTCAAAGACAGCTTTTAGGACTAATTCATAAACATGATGACGACAGGTGAAAAGCAGAAATTCACTTCCTAAAGTTTGCTCCAAAATAGCACAAGCTCCATTAATATGGCCAGTATTGGATGCTGTTGTGTCGCAGCACATTATTTGTACTTTATCGTGAAGGTTCCAGTCAAAAAGAGCTGTTGAGACAGCCTTACCTTGATGTTTTCCAGAAGAATGTTCTAGTTTCGGCACTGCAAGAAGCTGTTCCTTATCGTCAAACGAAGCAATAACTGGCAAGCGTTCTTCTTTAGAACTTTGTACATCCAACCTGGGTAATAGTTTTCCATCCCAATGGACTGTGACTACGTCGGGTACATTGTTTTGGAAGTCAGATTTTAATGCTTCTGCCCTTGATTTTCTAGTTTCAGCAGCTAGTGATTATCTTTGTCTTACAACCCTTTCCTCATCTTCCATTCGTCGTTGTTTAGATCTATCTTCTTTTTCCGCCAATTTTTTATCAACACCACCTAAGCATCCCGGTCGACCTGGCTCTCTCTGTTTCATTATAAATAATTTATCTTCCTCTATTTTCATTCTCTCAAAAGCATCAGCATGTGCAATATCAAACAAATTATCAAGATCAATTTTGAAATTGTTCTCACGGCTCTTGAACGTAACCTGAGTTTTCTTACAATTTTTTGCATCTCTCTCCAAACATGATATAAATCAACAATTTTCTTCACGCAGTTAGGAAATGCCCTTGTTGGAATTCTTGCTTTTTCCCAATATATGATGCACTCCCTAATCACAAGATTTGCACTTTCACTAACAGTCAGTTTAACCTCAAGAATATTGTAAAATAGGACCGAGAGAAATTGTCGATTAGATGGTAATTTTGCACCATTTATTTGATATCTAGGCAAACCGATAAGGAAGTTATTTTGTTTAACACTCCGTAATTCCACCGACATGTCAACGCACTAAACAATGAAGCACTACTAATCTCAAAAATCACGTATGAAATGACAAATAAAACATGTAGGTAACTACATGTTTTATTTGTAAAAGTCACAGCGCAGTACTTACGCAACTTGTATGGACAAGTTAAAATCGCAAGTCGGCACGGGTTATCGTTTATAAATCGAACTAATATTTTTTTTCTAGACAATATAGGGTTATTACTAAACTTTTAAGAAGGTAAGCGTAAAAAAATATCGAACTTGAAATTTAAGGGACACCCTAATGCATACACACACACACACAAGGAGTGGTCTATAAGACTTACCGTCACAATCAGATACAAGATGATCAAATGAGTTCAAAAAATTATAAGCTTCTTCAGGAGTCATCGTCAGTAAGTTTTTCATCCCCATTATGATAATTCTGAAAAATAGCATAAAATTTTTAACAGCTTATATTCAACTGACTAGACTGAACTGAACTGTGTTAATAACCAATACAATGTATAATAATTTTTTTTTTTTTTCTTATTTTATCAAATCACAAATCAGCCTGGGCAGACTCTTTTCACACTTGCATATAATATTTAGTTAATTCTTGCTCAATTCCCACTGAAAATGTGTTGATATACAAAAAAACCTGATTATTAACCGGTGAGTAATGAGAGATAACAAATAAAAAAAAAATTATAAAATATAATAAGTTAATATATATATTTTTATGCGTTCACATGATCTAAAAATATAATTTTTATGCTAAATATGGTTTTTTATTTCTGAATTTAACATCCGGCAGCGGTATAGCATGATTGGTTAAGAACCAAAGACCGGATGTTTTATATTTCCGGATGTAATATGAACTACATATTTTGAATAAAGATAAGTGACCCTGGATTGATAAGAAAACACTGATTACTGACATTTTCAGAGCGAGAGTCTTCTAAGCCCATAGAACTGGAATTAAAGCTCTATTTTTGAGTTGGATATATAATATTTTTTGTGATTTAACTGTATTAAACATTCCGAGTTTACCCAATAGAATATACTACAATGCAAAAATCGTGTCTTTATAGGAGAATCATTAAAATACCATGAGTTGAATAAAATACCATCACAAATGAGAGAGTCTTGCACAGATATTTAAGATAAATAGATCTCCTATTTTAGCCATATTTTTGAAACAATAAATAATTAGAAAAATCAATGGAAAAAAGAGCATTGGTAGAAGGAAACTATCGCGATTGCAAAATTTACTCCAGTAGTCGGAAGTATAGCCGAATTAGTAAGACTGGTTCGAAACAAACTTAGTGAAATGGTCGACAACCTCCTCTAAGAAGAGGCACTTGAAGAAGAAGAAGGCTGAATATTGTAGTTAAAAACTTAAATTCAAAATATATGACCTTGAAATCTTTTATACGTAGAGCGTTAATAATAATAAACTTATTTCATGCAAGAAGTTAAAGCATAAACGTTTTCAAGAGCAGCAAATAGAAAATGTTTTTCATGCTGTGGAAAACAGTAAATAAATCAATCTCACTTAATTTTCTTTATGTTAAGGGATTTTCAGAAATTGACGTAAATAAATATAGCATTTTTTTACAAAAACAGACTGTCGATTTAGACATTTTGAAAAAATGCCATGAGTTATAATAATTATTGTGCACAGTGTTTGAAAAGTCATTTTAAAACTAGGTATGAGAATACTGGGTATTAGGTCAAAGAATCAACAAAAATATATGTTTTATTATAAATATGCTTCGTCAAATGCTTAGATATAAAAATTCACACACAGGCGTGATCGAGTCCGAAGATGTCCTCGATAGACGAAAGCTTAGTAACTGATTTGAAAACAATGTATCCATTTGGCAAGTCACATTTATTATTATGACGAATATTGTATTATAATATAAACAGGTTCATCTTGAATCACAATTTTTTTTTAGATTAATTATTACCTATATAATTTATTTAATTGATTCGCATTACTCACCCATACAGATCTTTTGCTAATTTAATATTGGATACAATAACAGGCTGCAATATCTGTGGGCGTCTGAGCTGGAAAATCACCCGTTTCGATAAAATAAATTTAGAGGATTTTTCTCGTCGTTTCACACGTAAATCGATTTTTTTTTAATATTTTTGGTTTGATGAATATACTCATAAATATATTTTTTTATATTATTTGCTTTTTGAACCGGATTATATTATTTCAAAGGTCGTATAGAAAAATTCAATAATTTTAAGTTCTTCAAGTTAAACCATGACTTTTGAAGAAACTTGTATATATTTTTAAGTATTTAGAAAAAGTCCATTTTACAGACTACTCTCATAAGTAAACAAATATACTTCATTTAGTACTTCAATATTCTCGATGACAAAACAGCAACTGACCTAGCGCAGTCATGCTGTCTATTTTCATTAATTACCCCTATATAATTATAAACGTGTGCGTATAAATACATTTCTACAATGATCATCTCATTTAATTGACATTGAAGTACATGCTAGAATAATCATTTTTCAATAAATGCCTTATCTCATCACAATAAAAAAAAACATATTCACAGAGTCCAAAGCAACTGCAATTCCTTCTGTTCATAGGAAAACCTTTTATAATAATGTAACCATTATTTGAATCATCAACTGTTATTCAGACCTATCGCGTATTTTTATTATTTTATCTTATCATATTTGTATCATCACTAATTTATATTTAACAATACTCGTATGAGATAAGACAACTCAGAATCTCTTGATATTCGAAATCTCAGATGAAATTTCGTACAGAACTTTCCGGTAACTTTAATTAACTACCACGATTACCTGTCGATTACCTTTGAACGCCCATCACGTTTTAACTCTTTAAGGACAAATATGCAAGTTTTCTCAGTATTAAGGTCAGAATTCATAATTTATACTTAGATGCTGAACTTCACCTACAAAGATGCCATAGACGGACGATGACATCAGAATAATTAATCATATCAAGTTATACAATATGTATGTTCCGAACCTGACAAGTAATTTTTATTATTTTTATTAAACAGCAATAAATAACCGATTAAAAAATAACTAACGCTTATCCATGCCCATAAGTATAAATGTTGTAAATTTACATAAATTTTAATGAATATATATTTTTATACATTTGTCGTACCAGACTCAAATTTCACTGAAGCTTGTACTTATTTATTCAAAATAGACCAAAAGTCTTATGAATATTTAACGTTCAATAGTCTCATAATTGACATCTTTAAATAGCTAAATAAATTAAATATGAGATCTCTAAAAGATACGAAGAATGCTCGAAAAGTTGGCCTACATAATCAAATGCTTAGTGCATAATTATTTGTTCACTTTGTTTGTTCACAGTCCATTGTTTGATAGGTAGAAAATAATAAAGATAAAAATTAACTGGAGTGCATGAAAAATGAAATTTTTATAATATATTTTTGAGAAAAGCATATCCTTTTTATTTATATTCTCAAAACAATAATTTTACTTTTATACAATGTCCTTTTGATTTAAAAGAATTAATTTTATTGCATACATCGTATGTCGTATTTTTTTCCGACGTTTGCTCGAAGCATTTAATTATTGTACGTTTTGAATATGAAATAAGTGTGTGATCGAAAATATTATTGGATTAAATAAGGTTTTTTTTTTAATAAATATATATTTATATATGTCTGTATATGTAAAGGATTCATTGAATGTAAGCGATGAAGCAAATGTATAAAATACATAATTGAGTTAAAATGAAATGTTAACCAATACACCATGATTAAGTCATAATTCATGCCTTATCTTGTCTAGAAATATTATCCCGACTCGGGTATGTCCACATTCAAGGTTTGTTTAATATCTCACAAATTAATATATGCTGTAATTTGTTTTATAAAATAAAAAAGCATGTTATTAAATTCAGAGATTGATTTGCAGATCAAATTTGGTAATGGACAAGGTGTTTAAAAAAAACTCATAAAACCTGTATCAGAGAGGTTTTTTTTTGTTTCTTTCAAGTAATAAATCATTATGAATATTGATGGATACATTAAAAATATTACCTTTTGATAATAAGTTAAATAACATTAAGGCTTAGGTTCAGCAGATATTTTTATGAAAAGCTTGGAAAAATTATTACTCTCAACCCTACTCTTGTTAAGTAGCCTTGCCGATTTTCCAACACGATCTTATCACATCGCACATGGATCTTATAAAAAATAAAATATCATTTGAGAAAATCAGGTAAATTAAATTAACTTAAAGTACCTAAAAATCTTGTTAGTTTTTTTTTATTTTAATATTTAACTCATAACTTGTTTTTGAGTCTTGTCTACATGAAATAACGAGAAAAATTTATTTTTCATGGAAAGTATGGAGATTCCTATCAATACCTTCTGGCTATCCTTGTATAGTAACCCGAGACTTTTGTCCACCATGGCCTGGTAAATTGACAATAATTTATATCGTTGTATACATGCGTGCAATCAATGACTGCAATATTTATAATATGTGGGCTCAAATCCCACCTTCTATTTAAAAAAACGAGGATTTTTCCGATCGTTTCATGTGTAAACCAATTACTTAAAAACATATTTATTATTAAAGTTTTACAATGCACCAGTGAATTGTGTATTTTAGTAAATACGCAAAAAAACAATAAAATTTGGTTTTTGGCCTTAAATAATAGATCAGATAAAACTTACCTTTGAAAGTTTCGTTATAAAAAAAATGTATTGTGTTTTCTATCTTCAGTCAGCCTCGATGTTCAGAAAACAATTCAATAATTGATAAATATTACGATAAAATGCTTTATCTCATAAATGCATATTTACCAATCATGCATGTGATTAATTTTGAAATAATATCTACACAAACAAACTAAGTAATCCCTGAAGTGTTGGAATATTTATAATTGATTACTTCGTATTAATGTGCGTCCACGTAACTGGCACAGCACAGACTAAGCTCCAACAGAAAATACAAGCATGTATTATATAAATGCTCTTGAACTTGGACTTATAAAAATATGCGAATCTATTTAGGGATGCCACTTCAAAAATCGTTTAATCTTCCGTTTTAGGTAATTCCTGAAGTATCCCATAATTGCATTATTAAATTAAGATTATTACGTGTTTAGATAACTCCCAAGCACTGACTGAACTTGAACAAGTAATTTAAGTTCAAGAAGATACACATGAACTTGAACATACGGTTGTCATCGGTAAATATGTCGTCTTCAATTCAAGTTCAAATTGATTATTAAAATATGATTACCTACTGCTACAATTTTCCTTGACATAAAGTACAAGCACACATTTAATATACGCTCTTGAACCTGGATTAAAATACAAGCAGACCGACTTTGAGTTATATTAAAATCATTTGATGTGTAGTTCTGTGCAATTCCTGAAATACAAATCACTTTGCAAAAAAAGATTATTTATTTTCATACATTAAATTCACAAAATTTTTTTTAGGGCTTTGCTTATTGTACAGTATTTGGCTATCCCTGCTTTTGGCGCAGGCTATGAGGCTTACAAGATGTGGCTTAGATGGTGGCATACATGGATTTCTCTATTTTCGTTATGGAGCTTGCGTAAGGAAAATATGAGTTAAAAAAATCCTTTATTCCAGGAGTTTTTTGCGTTTACGCAAGCGCCACAGTATTTACTAATTTTGAACAATTTATTTAATACGTGCTCTTGAAATTAATATAAAATGTAAGTGCCCTATTAAAAAAAATCCAAAAATGTTACTGAAGACAATTCGTCAAGTGTCTTCTCACTAATTAATAAAACAAGAGTATTTTTTTAATAAGAGTAACATTGTCACGTGGAGGTTGAAATTTTTTTTTATTTGTAGCAGCTGCACATAAGTAATACTCCAAACTATAATAAAAATTTTAAAATCACGCTTTTTATCGTTTTTATATCCAAACAGGTAGGAAATTACGATAACTTTTGTTTGTGAGCTCTTTTGAGTTTTTTCTAAGTCTGAAAGCGAAAACACTCAGGTACAAAAAAATATCGTTTTTTTTCAGCCACTTTAAAATTATGTATAAATTAAAAATTATTCAGTTGTGGACCTTCAGTTTATTTTTTAACTCAACTTTCGTTTTTTTTTGCTTGCAAATATTTGAATAAATATAAATGAAACAGCATTACTTGTTATGTTCCGCATTTATGTTGCCAAATGCTGTCTTTTGTAAATAGGCAAACATTTTTGAACCTCGATAGGTTTTAACAAAAAAAAAACCTGGATTGGCCACCAACCACCTACTCTGATGTGATCATCCCTTAATAGTCGCCACCCCTATCTATTTTCAGTGATCACAGAACGACTTGATACCATTAATCCATCTTCTTGGTCGCTTTTGCTTATCATTTGAAAATGTAGGCAATTGATATTTGTTAGTCTTTATACTGAATCAAATGGACCAACAAGTGTTGGTCTTTCGGTCCCTTTTTGTAATTATCAGTGCTGCCTTACTTGGAACATAGAAATTTCTCACTTAGATAGCAAGTTTTACATCAACAAGTATTGTTAAAAGTACACACTGCGACCTTGTTTACGATGTGTTATAATAAATATCCTGGTTTGTCACAATAAATTTCCTAGTTTGTCATAATAAATTTCCATTTATTTTTCTGATGATACTTCGAACATAAAAACACTATTTTTATAATATTTTTGTAATTTAAAGTAATAACTATTTTACATGTTGTAAAACTCGTATAAAGTAAGCGGTCTATACACGTTTTTTTTTCTCGCTAAATGTTTAAAATATAAATTTGATTGATGATATTTTTTATACCCACATTCTTATGCGTACTTTTTGTTTAAATATCCGTGTTTGGGAGTTAAATAATAAAAAAAAAATTATTAAATTAAATTTATTTAAATCGTCATTTATAAATGCAGGTATGACATTTAAAAAAAAAATTATTTATCAAAAATCAAACAAGTTTTTACACAATTCGTTGTTTATTAATTTTTGGGAATCTAGCATAAAAATATATATTGCCAAAATAAATTTAAAAAAAATGATGTTTCTCTTCTGAAAATGCTTACAACTGTCACAGAATAATTAATCAAAATGTAATTTTGATTAAAACTACCAATAACATGAGGGTTAAAATAATATTATCAATATTTTCAATTCAATTTTATGTACATGCGACGACTTCTGTATGAGTCCTTGCGACAATATCTGCTTGTGTGCGGGTAATATGGCCGCACGCCTCGTGCTATACACGAGCAACCACCAGCCTGGCTCTTATACCACCACTGCTATGGACGCTAGACCACACTTTATTAATAGTAATCCAGAAAGTTGTGTTGTAAAAAAACTCATTATCAAATTCGCTTTATACTTTTAATTTAAAAAAACTTTTTTATGGATTCACAAAACATTTGATGATTGCGGCCAATAAAATAAAATATTATGACATGACATCAGAATTATATTAACACACACAAATATATTTTTTATATATATTTGTTACAGTTTTTAACTACTCTGTTATAATACTAAACTTGTCTCTACTAAATCGTACACATGTGAGGAGTAAACGGAGTTTTATAATTTTTTCTAAATTACTCGCCATCTCTGCATGAAATTTTATTTGTTTTTATCTTCTACTCAAATCCGATTCTGTACGATGTCGCACTAAAAAGTAAAACAAAACAAACGTGGATCAATAAACAGGTTACTAAAATATTTCTTTACAATTCAATTTCTTGTACCAATAATTGAGTGAAATTTATTACTTGAAAAAAAAACGGAATAACTAATCAATTTACTAAGTGCAAAATTTTGAGATATAATTAAAATAAATACTCACTTCGTGATTTTAGTTTTTCGTGCTTTATAATTATTTCACTTGTAAGATAAGATTCTCGTTTTATTTGATCTCGAAGTTTTCCTGAAATGTCTGGGATAAGCCATTGAACAACAATCCTTAAAAAGTTTATTGCATTCTGTAATCACAATAACACAAGATTAAATTACTTAATGAGGTTATAAATAAATTCACCTATATATTAATTTTTTTAAATATTTATACATATTTATGATATGGTGCACTTTATCATACTTCAAATATTTTCACATCTTTAGTATAAATCAACTTTGAGCCTTAAAACTGAATGGTTTAATTAAATGGAATTGTTTATTCATTTAAAACTTTTACTTATAAAAAGTATTTTATTAATTATTCATATATCATATATTATTTACATGTAGAAAAAAATACTCTCCTGAACAGTTAAAATACCAGTAAAGAAGATGAAAATATGAAAAATCTAAATTAAGTATAAATTTAACAATGAACAGTTATTATCATAATTGAATTGATCTTCGTGTTTTTCTTTTATCAAAACCACATCGACAAAAGATATTTGCCAATCGCAAAATGTTTTTCTCTTTATATTTGATTTTCGGAGATATGACCAGTTCAATTCAGAAGTCATAACGATATGAAATTATTATCAACAAATTATCTACATTATCAATAAAAGAGAGTTGACGATGGCTCTGTTTTGTAAATCAGATGAACTCACTTGAAACACAACAACGAAAGTCAATCTCGCTGCAAGAATGTGCCAGTATATTTCAGGATAGGTGTACTTCTGTCCGTCATCAGAAATTTCCCATGGAGGTTTTCTATAATCTCTATATCTACACATCTAGAAAACAAATACAGATTAATTATTAAGCTAAGTTAAAGACATAATTCATGTACACTGACTGATTACAAAGTCCAATGACTTTTTATTTTTACTGTCTTACCGTTATATTCTCAAATGCTGATTCTTCAGGAGGACCAAATTCTAAATCATTCACATCAAAATAAGCCAAGGAATGTTCAAGAAATCCTTTTTGAGTCTTGTCTTTACTTACTGCTAATACGTAAACCAGGCGAGGAATAAAGTTTGTTGTAAATGCTATTAAAAATGCCTAAAATGTTATTGAAGAAAATAGAAATAGTTAATAGCATCCTTAACTTATACATTTAAGGACAAAATTTTACTGTTGCAAAATTTACTGATTTTTACATAATTCTCCGTTTATTTAAAAAGCATATATCTCACATTTGTTACAATCGACATCTTGCCAATAATATCCATAATTTTGAACCACACTCCGATGTTTGGGGCTCGGATAGGTACAGGGCGGCGGTAATTAATAACATACTTCTTGGCATCCAATCTTAACTCAAATATATTAGATAAAAGAGCACACAGAGGGGCTAGTGGAAAGGCAGAAGCAAATATGGTGATGAAGCCATATTGAATTACTGAAAACCAAAACATAAATATTTATACTGTTGTAAGATGTAAATGTTGTGTAAGATTTTATTCAATGTGTTGATGATTGTCATAAATATCAGAAACTATCTAGGAAATATTTAGGTTAGTGTGTAAAGAATTACCCATCTCGAGATATTCATCAAATAGGCCTCCGGTTTGCCATTTTACAAGATTATAGTCGGCTGTCCATTGATTATGATTTCCAAGAATAACTTCCTCGTAAGTTGAAACTTTATCTTGCTCACCTTTCAGCTTCATCTAAAATTTACATTTAATTGAATTATTTTAAACTCTAAGATTATATTTTTTACAGATTTAAAATGTATATATGTACACTTACCATGTATTTTACTTTATTGGATTTGTAAAATAGTATAAGTTTTTCAATTACATTTTTTACAGCTTTTTTACCTATCATAATAATAGCCAGTTGAATAAACACTTCCAACGAACACCCACCTGGACTGCACTGCAATATCAACACAAGAGTTAAGTTTTAATATTTATAAAAAATTAAAAGTATTGTAAAGCTTAAAAATGAAAACTCACTTCTTCTTGGCGATAACCGAAAATCCTGATATACTCCATGGGATACCCGATGTGTTTTCCTTTTATGAAAGCAATATAAAATATTGAACTATAATAATTCACAAATTGAAATAGGTATATTTTTAAGGTTATGCTGTCGTCAACCTCAGTCTGAGTTCTTAATAACTCTTTATCTGTTAAATACATTGCTAAGCGTCCATAAAAGGAATTGAGAATCGTAATAAATATCAAATTTACTATAGCGGCACTGACTGGCAAAAGGAAATACTGCTTTACTGTATTGTCAGTTTTTCCAAATATACTCCTTGATGTTGATTGAGACATTCTGTATAAAATCACACTAAAAACAGCCCCAAAGGCAAATGATAGCTGAAAAGTGACATCAATTGTCTGTTAATTTTCAAATGGGTTACATGAGAGAGATAATTTTAAAAAATGCTTTAATTTTGGCACACTTAAGATTATTTTTTCAGTTATAAAGTAAAAATAAAAGATCAATGTTCTTCATGATTACTCAAACTCAAAGTTTTCTATTTTGCCAACAAAAGCTTAATTATAATTAACTTACCACAACGGTGACCGCCGAATAGCTCAAGAGTGTATACGGGAGACGAACTCTCCAGAACGAGACTGATGGTTCTATGATGTTTGTGACAACATTAAGTTTCTTCTTTTTGGCATCATTCAGTTGAGCAAGATACTCTGGTCTTGGATGCTCTGCCTCAATATCAAAAGTTGTTAATCCCCACCTGTGTCTGATATCGGCAGAATGTCGTTTCCAAAACTCTAGGTATAAAGTAGCTGAAATTATATTTAGTTGTAAAGTATTAAGTTTGTGTTGACTCTTTACAAATATGAAAAGTTGGCATGCTTATTTATTATTAAAATAAAGTTGTCTAAATCAAGTACTACATTTTAATTATTTCAATCGTATGTTTGTATACTCTTACCCCATAAAGACATAAGACTGGCATATAAAACAGTAAAGTTATTATCAAACACATATGTGATTTTCGCTTGTAAACATGATTGCTCTAGTTTCCAATAATCACAGCCATAATCACACAGCGGGCACATCGTTATATTAAGATTTCCATCACAAATATCATTACTAAAACCACACGAAAACATATTGACAAACCAAACTATCCCCCAATATTTCATAATTATATTTTTTAATTAATCTAAAGTATTACTTACCTGAACAAGTTTGAATGGTTGGAAACTAGCCCAAAAATAAAACATAAAATACCAATAATGGACATGGGTAACAACGTGTACGTATAAAAGCCAAGCCATGCAAAATACAAAGCAAACTTTTCTCCGAAATAATTTTTAATGTTTTCTATAGGCTGGTAACGATTCCAATTTTTTAACTGTGCCCATTTTCGATAGAGCAGATTTCTTTGTGTTCCAAGCTCTGTATATTTTCCCTGTAATTTTTTTAACATGATATAAAAATAATTGTTTTATTAATTATAATGCAATTACGCAAAATACAAATTGCATACTGTTTGAAAAAATATTGAATATATGAAATTACATTTCTAGCTCGTGCAATGGAGGTGGAAATTCTTTGTAAATCGCGTGATGGAATTAAACTTTTAAGAATGTTAATAAATACATATTAAGAGTACTATACAAAATTCTAAAATCTATATTTATATACATAATAAGAACTGTATTCTATAAATTCTTTTTACTTACATCGTGTAATGGATATGCAGCTTTAAAAGTTCCCTCAGATATTAACCGATGAATCCCAAAATCTAAGACAGCAGATTGATTGTTGTTAAATTTCTTTCGGTCTAATATAAATGCTACAACAGCACTTCTTGTTGAATGGGAGAAAAAGTTTGGGTCATCTAAATCAAATCTGTAAAGCAAATTCTTAGCATCACCTTTTTTATATTTAATACTTATATAACTTGATGTTGGAAGAAGAAAATTGATTGAGCTTGATAATATCGATCTTTTCCACTTAACTTGTCATAAATTTTCTATAAATATTATTTAACTTTGTAAATAGTATGATTTTTAGTAATTATTGAAAATTTTTCAAGTTTTTACAAGTATCTTCGGGGCTTGTTTTTTTAAAACTTATTTAATTAAATGATTAAAGACTTACAAATATTGCCTCTCCCTGCTGAATTCTGCAGTTAACTTGTATTGTTCTTTTGGATAGAACCTTTGATCTAATTTACCAACTCTAGTAATTCCATATAATTTCTTCAATATAGTATAAAAATAATTGTCTTCATTCATTACATATTCTTTTTCTGGAATCTACAAACGTTTTATGGGATTTATAAGCTTTAAATTAATAAATAAATAACTCCATAAATTTATCTATAATTTTTATTAAATGTCTGGTTGACTGGATAATTAGTTGGCTTCCCATTTCAGTGATTCAAATTTATCCAGTATATGTGAGTCCCAATCAATATATGCTGCAACTCTTTAAGTAATTTTACATAACATAACAAGAGACTAAAATATTGGTAATAGATGAAGGAATCATCCGTAAGATATCAAATAAGAGAAATATTGTTAGGGCTGTGTGAGCGATGATACACTAATTTTATCATAGATTTAAGAGGACACTAGCGACTTAAATAAAGTATCAATGGATCGTGACTGGAGACAGCGGCCAAGACATAAATTATTCTGAGTGCTTACATTTTTCATCGGCATGGTAACTTTTAATATCTCACAGTAGCGCTCCAGCACTTCTCTTGGGGCATGTATTTTGACAAAATTAAATAAAGTGTCATGCTTGTCGATTTGGATAATTAAGCCTTCATCTATGAGATTTTTTATAAATATATCTCTTCTTCGTCTGCATAACAAATCCTTGTGTTTTGAAGAGTATACCAAAACAAAGTCAATAGGTTTATCATCGTCCTGAAAAATATTTCAGAAAACCAATTAGATGAAACTAAGTTTTATTGGAAATAGTTTCTATTTTTTTTCCTAGTGTGATTAATTATACAATACAAAATAACAATTTAAAGTACTACAATTAAATGAAATTTAAACTTTATGTGTACTCAATATATATACTATGATTATTTGTTATTTCTCATGCATATACAAGTTAATAAATTGTAAATAAAACAGCTTATACATATATAAATACTTACCTAACAATGCTTACAGCTGTAAAGTACGCTTTATCTGCCTTAGATTATTGATAAAAAACAGATAATCTTTATACTATAAATATATCGAAAACTCTCAAGATATATTTCAAAAATCAAAAACTTTAAGGCAGCAAAGACCAAAACTATACAAATCATTAGATAAACTACTACTACAATTTTCGGTGGGAAATAAATAAGAATTAGTTTTAAAGCTATAAGTAAATAACACTTTGATGATAATACTAAATTTATAATTTCATTTTCATGGTTGTGATACTTTTTTGACACAACATGTCAGAAGTAACGTGAAAACAGATTATACCATAAAATGATCAACAAGTAAATATTAACTTACCACGTTTATTGTGTGCATAGTGCTCTTTAATACTTATAACCTTTTTTCAAAGCATCTTTCCGTAACACATAAAACTGATCTTTATTTCATAAGAAATGAAACTTTGTAATAAATTACATAATAACTTAAAAACATTTTAATTTCACTAAAAAAATAATAACATGCTTCACAGAATTTATATTTGAATACAAAACAATATTTAGGCACAACTAATAAAAAATGAATAACCAAATTTGTATAAAATACACATTTTTATTTTATTATAAGTACACTCTTCATCCTCATAACATATCCAATGATAATTTATTTAATACTATCGTATTTTTTTAAGAGATAGAAAACCATTTTTTAATAAAACTTTTATTTTAATTTAAAACACACAATACTTATAAGAAATTTTAAATTAAACTGTATTAAAATACTAATGTTAGTATAAATAGTCAGTTCTACAAATCTGAATGTAAAATTTATTGATAACTCTTTAAAAGTCAAGGGCCAGAAATAGAAAAGGCCTGTTTCTTCTTTCTTCAGAATTTTCCAGCTGAAGAAAAATGAAAACCCGAAGGGGTAACATATATTATTTTTTAAAGTGCATTACCAAATGTCATGCCGACTACTTGAAGATATAAAATGAGAAATCTTTAAATCAATACAATTTTTTTTAATCTTTTGCAACGATTTTTTTTATCAAACTTGTTTCACACTCCTGAATATGTATTTGAAGATATGATAAAAAATGATTAGATTAGAGTTTATATTGAAATTAGAGTTTGTGTTGTGCCTGTTGACAAGGTGTCATAGCAAATTATTCTTCCCAAATTTTTTTTTTACCACGATTAGATAATAAATATAAACAATATAAATATTATAATTACTTTAAATACCATAAAAAAGAACACATAATTTATCTAAAAATCTATCTTGAAAATATAATTAATTTTATTTATCACATTTTTTAATATTAATATAAGGTATTTAAAAAGACCTCAATAGGTGAATATCACAACTTTAAACTATTTTTAATATGAAATTTAATTATTTCATGCTATAATCATAATAAAATTATGGCACTTTGATACCCGAATCAAAAGTATCCAAGTTTTGGAAGATCAATTAGATTGAACATTAATTGTCAGTGAATGTAAAGTTGTCGCCTTTTGGATCAGAAATTTGACTGACGATGTAATGTTTTTAGTGACAGAAACATAAAAGATCTACTTAAATAATAATTTTTATAATACATCTCATTGACTACTGTACAGGGTTTGAAAATAAAATAATATTAAATGCGTGTTAGTTAGTGTAAAAAGTTATTAATTGTAAAATCTAAGCTTTCAGATTTATTTGTAAGTATTACCCACTAACATTTTGCAACAACATTCATATAGATATATTTCTTTTCAAGAGAATGATTAGGATTGCATCTACAACAAAAATCTCTGGACGAGTTCAAACCCATCACAAAATTCAGAGACCTGTACATGAAGATATGTGAAGTCTATAAGCATTCAACTCTCAGGCCCTGTTTTATGAACACTATAACACAATTGTAATGCCAAGACTACATCAATACGTATAAAGTCAGATAGGATAAGAATAAGATATGATAAGAAAGATACATAAAAATATTTTCTCTAGGAATTAAGCAACTGGCTTCCATAATAATCTAAGATTCTAAATAGGTCTCCTGTACTATGCTTTTTAAAAAGCCTAATTTAACAATTTTACTACTTAACAGTAAACTAAAGAGTCGCTAACTTTGATGGCCATCAAAAAATCAAAATTTTGCATTGTGTAGGTTAAAAAATAAACTATAAAAAGTAGCATATGTACATTTAAATTTGAGATTTTTAATTAACCTATTTTATCAATATGTCCATTGTAACTTCAAAATATACTAATAATTGCGATATCACCAAAAAAACATTTCTTATTTTAAGAACTTTTCTGCCTGGTCCAAGACTGCCTCCAGATGCCCAAGGGATTCAATCCAAAAGTTTGGCTGAAATAATGGTTCTTTGCTCTTTTGCAATTCCTCCAATCTTGTGCCTCCGCTGAGAACAAGAAGCTTTTGAAATCCACACTTCGAACCGAACGCCATGTCTTGTTCAAGCCTATTAACATGAGAAAATATTTTAAATTATAAGGTCTTTGAATCAGCCTAATTATGGGGTAGATTGACAGATGTTTCTTCACATAAGGGATGTAGGCAAATTGCATCGGATTCGATAATTTGTGCAGATGCTTCCCAGTGGACATAGTACATCTGTTAGAAGATGATGAATAAATTATCCCAAGCTGCCAAAGCACAAAGGACCTGTACGCGGATCATAAATTATGTATTTATTTAAAGATTAAAAAGTTCTCACAAGTAGATTAATTTAATGGGAATTACTATTGACTAGTGACATGTATCTCATTAAGAAAATAAGTGATGGTGTCTACAAAAAATTGAATATAGTTACATTTTTGAGTTATACATTAAAAATTACCGAAGTACAATAGATAATGAATATTTTTATTTGTTTGCATCAAAAGCCTTTGGAATGGCCCTCGATGTTCACGATGATCCTGAATTTGGTAAAGTGACTTCATATTCTTCTTATTCTCAATAGCATGTGAATAGCGTAATATTAATCAATAATTTTTAAATGCTTACATATCTCCAATAAAGAGTGTTCTTGCAGGGTTAGTTATTTTGAAGTACTCCATAACAATTGGTACCAAATATTCACTGGGTTTTCCCATGATTATTGGTTGTCGGTTTGATGTCTCAGTTAGAATATTTTGGAAATATCCTGATCCTAAAAGAATAAAAACATACTTTTGCTTTTAATTCAACTTAAATAATTACAAAAATTACACTTGTATCTAAAAATTGTCACAAAGTTAATCTCATAAAAAACATCTCAACTATCAGACTACATAAATCAAGTATTTTGAGTGTAACTATGTTGATGAATGCAATAAAATAAGGACTGCTTTGAACTATAATCAATAATATTATAATCAAAGTTAAATATAAATAAACCAAATTTAAAAAAAAATACTGTGAAAGCTAATTTGCCATCAAACTCTAACTTTTACTTTTTTAAAGTATAATAATGACTTTACATGCTTAAAAAGCATTTATTATCACAATTTTGTTTATAATACTTTTACAATTAATTAACAAAAAAACTTGTTACATATCTAAAATAGCTAAAGTTACTTTTAATATTTCGCTAAAAAGTTTTAATTTTATTTTCAATTAAATATTTATAATACTTTTGAAGTCTTCCAAGGACAGGACATTATGTTGAGTCAAGAAACAAAATGCATATTAATATCTCTAATATGTGATTAATAATTTACCTATAATAGAAAAAGATTCCCTTATGGGAAAGTACTTGTCTGTGGCTCCAACTATGAAGTAGACATCATTTCTTTTCAAGATTTCATTTGCTGTGTTTATTTTAAAGTAATTCAAATGAATATCAAAATCTAATACAACTGCTCCGACATCAAGATTGTCTATTGAATTTTGCAGAAACCACTCTATACTCTCAGGAAAATCGTTTGGCTAAACAAAAAACAAATTTCAATATATTATTATTCGGGTATATATTTAGATCTGGGTGGTAATTAGCAACCATACGCTGAAGGTTAAGGTAAGGTTAGTACTCACTCCGACCACGCATTGGATTCCTGCCTCTTCTAATGCATTGACCATGATCGACGTACCAACACAAAATACTTTCTTCTTGAAATCTTTGGACTTCAGGAAGGATATAATTGATTTCACAGGATGAATCAAATCTCCCTAAAAACATTTTCAATGAATAAATATGAAATACACAAAATACTATGAGAAAACAGTATTTTAAGCTTACTACAATAAATATATAGATAATATAATATATATATATATATATATATATATATATATATATATGTCTTATTTTTTTTTTTTTTGTTTAGACTGTAATATTTGTATTTTTTAACCTCTTCAAGATCAATTCCTACGAGTTTGAATTGATGTTGGTATCTTTTTAGCGTCTTACTACTATTATTTGAAACAAAATGTATTCGCTTGTCTAGTCCTTTTAACCTTTCCATGACTTTCTTGACTCCTGGAATCGGTTTATCTATTTCTCTCCACAGCACTCCTGAAAAAGGATGATAATAATTATATTATTACTATATTATTCTATCGGTCTGACTTGCTCAGTTTAACAATACTATTGAGGTTGGAATTCGGAATTCGTACATATTGAAACTCGCTAAAGCATATTTTATAGTTTTATTCAATTAGTTTATGAATGAAAATATTATCCTATCGTACTGAACTCACATGCAAAAAATCAGCGTTGTATCTTTTAAGATATTCTATAGAGAACAAAAAAATGAAGCATACATACACACACACAATGGATATTATTTTTATAGATATTAAAATGGAATTCCACCAAGTACTCTCTGTCAAAGTTATTTAAGCATCTCAAATTTGAGAGGTGTTCAAAATAAATTATAAATGACAATGCTTGATCTCATGTTTGAGCAGTTCAGAGACTATCTGCAGTCATCAAGGTCGCCTATTTATAGTGCACGGGAGCATAAATTACCGTCGCAGTCAGAGACGATGGTGTCGAAGCCGGCGAGGAAGTCGGCTGCAGCTCTTGGGGACAGAGCCAGCAGAGAGCCCCCCGGAGCCCCGCAGCCCCTCGCCGCCCCCAGGAGCGCCTTGGCCTTGGAGTACACCATTTCCAACACCCAGATGATCCTACAAGATAAAACACTACAGTGCATTGTTACAGTATTATGCAGAGACTCGAGTCGAGTAGATCAGGCTGATGTGTCAATTTTCGAGTTTTTTGATAAATACTTTTGGAAAAATCTACTGCACCAATAGAAAAAAAATTAGTACCAAAAGTTAGATGCATTCCTTCTTCTACAGAAAAGATTTACTTTTTAATATGATAAATATGTGTTTTCCCGATTGAACTTTAGGCATTTGGAGATTATTATGACCGACAAAACTAGAACCCTAAGCATTTCGGTGTCCTTTTTTGAATTGAAATTAAAATATTATACATAAACCTATGGTAAGGGATTAGTTTACGGTTTTGAAAAGTCGTCATTTTATCAAATATTTCAACATCTTCAAGACTTTATTTGACCTTGAAAAAAAAACGGTAATTAAATAATAAAAAATATTAAAATATAATTTATATATTTTTTAATATTCTGTAAAAAAATCAATTTTCAATATAGAAAAATAAATTGATAATTAAATCAATGAAATTACACGATTTCGATTTCCGAGTCAGATCCGTACTGACAAAAAAGGTGTATTTTTACCTGCAAGCTTTTGTCACTTTTTTGCGAATCTTGTTTTATGTGAGGAGCTTTTGAACGATTTGTCTGAGTGGGCAGAGGGAGGTGTGAAATGCATGCAGTGTCTATATACAGTGTGTTTCAGCATGAGGTGCACTCTCGCGAGCCGTAGGTAGATTATAAAAATATATGTTCAAACATACGTGAAGTCACGTCCAGGAAAAATGCCGATCCACACAGGTGTATAAATCCGAAACAAGAATAAATATATTCTAAATTAGTGCTCTATTTAACAAGTAGTCCAATCGGTTTCTAAGTCGACTAAAATTGGCCACCCCTACACCGGCTCACCTGTAAATATTCTGACTTTTGCAAATTCGCAACAGGTTATAATAAAACAGTCGCCCTCGACTCTTCTTACTTTTATAAATCTGCAGGTAACAGCCATCTCTTTAACTTTAGCAGTCCCCTGATTACTTTTACAGGTAAAGTACAATTAAAAAAAAAATTATTTGACACGATTGTTTCCAGCAGTGGTTTTGTACAAATATATACAGACTACGTGAGTGATGATATCATTCCATACCTGATTGCACTTGATTTTTTTTGATAATGAATGAGTTTGTCATATGTCAACAAATGCGGTTAATAAAAGATAATATAACATATACGAGAGACTACATATGAATATTGAAAATGATTGAAGCGATCGACACGCGTAGGAAAACAAAATTAATTATCCACGAGTAATCACAGATAGCTAGGAAATCTGATAAAATAAATAATTATCGCAATATCCTAGCTATTTGGCAATTCATATTTGTTTGAATCAATTTTATGAAATTTGGACTTTTGGACACTTTGGAAAGGAAGTGGTGTTGAAATGATTCTGGAGGGATGTGCTCTGAAAGTATTTTGACGAGGTGGGGGGACTCCTGCTGTTGTTTCTGCAGCCTGCTGCAGAAGGAGTATCAGATCTAAATGTCAATGCTATTGGCAGCAGCAATACGCAGACTTTTCCTTCCAATATATAGAAGGACTTACTACATTATTTTTAAGACTGGTTCAGCATGAGTATATGCTCAGTGAAATGATCGCTAACCTCCTCTGAGGAGAGACACTTGATGAAGAAGACTTAATTATAAAATAATTGAGTGATTGTGAAGTGTACCGTCAGTGTGCTTGTAACAATACGTTACACATGGCGATGGCCAGCAGACCACATCTTTTGTAAGAAAGTATCATGCAAGTAAATATATTCAATCTGTGTTAGGAACAGTTTAATATTTACGAAAAGCCTCGCATGTACCCTAATTATTTTTACCTTTTGCATATCAGAATTGAAAAGCCAATATAGCCCGATATTCTCAAATTATCTGAGCTTGAATGTCTTCCGCTGTCGGAATAAAGATAAAAGGTACTTTCAGTGGTATCCTTCTGTGGGTTTTTTGCGCGTCTGGTTTGGCACTTGTGCGAATCCTGGTGTGTGCGCGATGACCCAAATAACTAATCAAACGGTAGTTATAATTGCTGCTTCATTAATTTGTATTTAAATTGTGGCCACTTAGAAATTTAATGACGAATCGTTGTCACAAACGGAATAAACTCGCCGATGAGTCAATTTAAAAATATTAATCTTTTGATGTTTCAAACTTAACCTAATTTGTTATCTAGAGAGAATGAAACAATCAATCGGATAGGATTAGAGTATATTTTACAAAACTATCTGTTTAAATTAAATTTTACATGCAATTAAACTATCGACTATATTTATCATGCAATATATTTTTATCTGTATTTTTAAAGATTAATAAATAAGTTTTATCGGCAAAATATGAAAAGAGGTTAGTTGTTTTTATGTTTTTGTTTTGGTAACTTAGATTATTGTTTATATAAATAAGATAATCATTTACTCTAGCGAATAATGTACAGCTGAACTTAAATTTAATTTTGCACTGATTGAACGATTTTTTAAAATAATATTCAGTTATTAATTGAAACTATCAATAATGAATGCTATAAAATAAAGGAATAGCGATTTATGCAACCAACTCGTGGCTCAGTGGATAGCACGCTCGCTCGCCAAGCACGAGGCTCTCCATGATTTCCTATGTACAACGAAAATGCCAGAGAAGTATCAAGACATAAATCAAGATGAATAATAGACGCGACTGACTTTAAAAGTAACACCATATATAGTTTATCGTGAGAATTGGATCCGCTTGCGATTGTGATTTATTACCACATAATTATCTATCGGTATTTCATGCACGTTTGTACATTTTCACGAATTTATCATAAAATAATTTTAATAAAACTTACCCGTGCAATAGAAAATCCATTATGATGAATATGATTTGCACTGGAAAAAATCAAAACCACTTATATGGAAATATATTAAAATTGCAAACATTTACAGTTCCCAAACCACAAACATGTACGTAATTAGTTAAACTGTTTAAGGTACTGTGAAAAGTAATATTATTAAGAGCTACAGGACGTCCGATCGCTACCGATGTCCCCCCGTGAGTGTCTTTGTGTGGGAAATGTCTGAGCAAGTTATCAAAGATGGGCACAATCGACTATGCGTAATAAAATAATTTGTAATAATCGCTTCATTCGTGTCAATTGCATATGTTGATTAATTAAATATAAAGCAGATAATAACTAGAATCTAACTCGAACGTTCGCATATTCATTTCGGAAAAAAATAATCGAAATTTCGATCAAGAAATTTTTCACAAAAAAATTATATGCAGTATTTATCAAAAGTTTTTCTTACTAAGAAACTTTTCGTAATTCATCATTTACAAATTAATATTTTTGACAAAAAGTACTTGGTGGAATTCTATATATATTTTTTAATTAAAATAATATTTAGTGATGTTTTTTATTACTTGATCCGATTAGTTTCGACAACCTGTTGGTGAAACAAGTAGAGACAAAAATATAAAAAGAAGGAACATCACTAAATATTATATGAATGATCTATTAAAACAGAAGTCATGTTCTTTTCATTATCATTTTCAGTGCTAATTTAATTAATTAACTAACAATTTATTTTTCATTATGTTAGCATGGATTTCTACCTTCAAGCTAGAAGATAAAACTGCTTAATTTATCTGAATTTTTTATTTATTTCATTATATGAATTATCTGCATGCTCAAGAGAAATGGTAATTGTTTTGTCTATAAATTAAAACTAATCTTTTATTCATTCATCAGTAGCATTGTAGATTCTTTACTACAATATTTGAGCTTGGATATATATATACAATTATAGCTTTACCATAAAAAAGAGTATTTAAATATTAGACGACTTGAAGCACATTACTATTATACAGCAAAAGCTAGCTTTATAAAGTTGTATTCAATACGAATTTCAACCTATTAAAAAGCAAGAAAAAACCAATATGTAAGGAAATAATTAATTCCAATTTTCTGATAAACGTTTGTGGTATCTTTGTGGTTGTAATATTAAAAAAATAATACACTGAGAACACCCATTAACATTCTTGACATTTGGGATTTTTTCTCATTATTTCACATGTGAATCATTCACACATGAAACAATGAGAAAAATCCTGAAAAAAATTATATTACAAAAACCATTTATATATATATATATATATATATATGCGATTAACATTTAATAATCACCAGACTGCAATACTCGAGTGTAGGTCTTACCTGTCTCTCGAACTAATTTTTGAGGATTTTTCGGAAGAATCCATTTACCCAAAAACATTTTGTACCAGTACATTAAGAGTTCAAGTTTTAACAACCAATTTTTTACCCGACTCAGCAGAGTGTAGATGATCAGCATTGTCGCACCGAGCAGCAATAATTCAGAATTCTATAAAAAAATCCTGCATTCAAATCGAACTTGTTACGACAAGATTTTTCTTCATGCTAGTGACAGGAATTCAACTGTGACGCAATCTATTTTTGGAAGAGATGAGAAGAGAGGGGAAATCACAGTCTTTACTCAATGTGTAAATGATGATAAATAAAAAAAAAAGATAATTTCGTTGTGTAAATGTTACTTTATTTCATCATACATAAGAATCACCAGCTGACAGAATACCAAAAACCTTACGCAGGCTTATAAATATAATAATAAAATATTGTAAATAGTGTAAAAATATCAATGGAGTAGAATATAATAAGTTATATCACTTTAGGCATTTGGTAACAATTAATTATTTCTGTATACAGTAAATAACAGCACCTTATACTTCATATTTTGTTACAGATTCGCAAAACAGATTTTATAAACAGTACTAGTGTATTTATAACTTGTGCATAAAACGTCTACTGAACAAAGGTAGTCGGAGTCAAAAACCGTGTTTAATACAAAACCCATGATAAAAATAATTTCCAGGTTTTATAAGTCCAACAAGCTTATGAACACACTAATGAGATTACAACCATAGAATCAGACAGTTATTCCAATAAATATATTTTAGAGAATATGATTCCAAATACTTTATATACATTTAAGTAAATTATATAAAATATGATAATAATCGAGCAATGATCAAATTAAATCTTCATAGTTTGTGCATCAATATAATAATAAAATAATAAAAAGTAAGTACACATATACATACAAAAACGAGATTCTCTATATGATTAAGGACTAAAAGTTTTATAAATGAGTTTATTTTTACATTCATATACCAAAAAGTTAAAATCTACATTGAATATAAAAAAAAGACGCTATTAACCATTTTAAATTAAATATAATTAAAAAGTTTATTCATCTATTTATTAAATAATAATTATTTACTAAATTGGAACCAAGGATCGAAATCAGTATTTATGAAGACAACAATATGTATCAGTGGATGTGTTTGCTCTAAATTAGAGGCACGTTAAAATTATGAAATTATGATAAAAACCTTTTAAAGAAAATTGTTTTTATTTGACAACATATATATTGCACATTTCCCAACACTGGTTTTTATGTGGGGCATCTGCGAAAGCGCCCGACCAATTTCCGCTTTCAATTTCAAGATCTTTTGTAAAATTGAAAACTTTTCGTGCTTGAGACTGTAAAATTATAATCAGTTTTTGTCCACAAATTCTAAAATTGCAATAAGATAAGATGACTCTTTCCGCATGCCACTGATATCATTGAGAGTTTTCGTGGATGTTGCACATACATGAATTGAGGTCTTGAACTCGCAAAGTAAGCGAGAAGAACTCAATATAAACATAAAAAATAACATTGTATATATTAAGAAAAATTAACAACAATCACACACACATTTCCATAAATATATATTTGATTAAAATTAAATATGAACAATCCTAACAATCTTGCAGGAGTAAAATCATATTTAAATATTAAATCTTATGAAGAGAAAATGTCAAATTTGTGCGTTTATGTTTAAAAAAATTACCTATGTTTCTAAATGGGTGCACAATAATAATAATGTTGCAACTTATATACTTTCTATTTTATAGACTAGTAGAATAAGACAAACTAGAAAGTACGGTTGATTTCCTGTTGAAAGTACTAGTGAAAATTATTATTATTGTAATCGCATCCTGTCTATTCAAGTCGTGATGATCGCGATAAGTTTCTCTGCATCTTCATACAGCCAAATTCTCTAGTTAGTTTGATTCTACATATGATGAAGCCTGCATACATCTTTGAGCCAGTTTTCATGCAAATGGTAGAGTTGATATGACGTGAATAACAAGAATTCTGATACCTCATTAACACAAGTATTGTAAACGGAAATATAAAAAGTATATAAAATATAAAGTAGCCAATTTTTAATATGAATACATTAGATTGACATTGGGGTATATAGATTAATTTTTGAAGCATTTCCAAATAAAAAATTATTAAGCTTTGAAAGCATTTGTAAATTTCATTAATATGCTAGCATGTATTTAAAACAACACTGTCCCGATTTACGAAAATCAAGAATGTGCTCTGATATTTAATCTTATTATTTACAGAGGTATCACTTTACTCTCGAGTATAAGTGTAAAATTAATAGCGAGGTTTCATACACGTAAACCTTACCATTTCCACAAATAGCCAGCATGAAATGTACACACCAATCGCTTCACGGCATTACTCCAAGGTCAAACTACGAGGTATACTTTTATATATTTTGGCCTTGAGATCTTATATATAAATTGATTTATTTTTAAATAAAAAAATTCACAAAAAAATAACATTTGTTCGTATCATCACTTGCTTACAATGGCACACATAAATAAAAAAATAATAGCATTAGCTAAATATTTCAGAAGTGTCGATTTGTATTCGAGTTCGTATCGATTTTGGTTTGGCCGGAGGGTGTCTGCTTCCGCATGTTCATAAAATTATTTATCACTTTACAGACAAATTCACACAAACAAAATACACAAATGCATGCAGTTCCCCTTTTGCAAATTACGATAGTATTGTTATAAATCAGAGATGCACAAATTTATAAGAGCAACACTGATTCCGTGTCTTATGGAAGGATAGAGAATTATCAACAGCGAGCTACTGAACAGCTAACGGAAGATTGGGAATTGTGCATCTCTGTTACACATTCTATTAAATTTACAATTATTGTAACCCTAAGAAAGACATTGTTTTCTTTGGAGAGGAGAGAGGATATAATGCATTAAAAGTTCAATAAAAAAAACTTATTTTATAAAACAAGCAAAGTAAAATAAGCATGTTCAAAATATTTTTACACATAAAACAGAATCATCACAAACAAATTGCATGTTAATGTTTTTTTTTTACATTTATTAATTTTTAGGCTGTGAATAGACTATGTTCAGTACTGAATTTATTCCCATGCAATTTAGACAGCAAGTAACATATTTGTGCCATATAAAGTAAAAATATATAAAAAATGTGCTTTTCTTGTATTAACATATGCGGAAGCAGACGTCATTGAACTAAACTAATTGTTATATGACTCTCTAGATGAGCCTACTACTAGACCTATTACAGTAACAGTCTTCAGGCAACGCATTGCCCGAAATTTCCAAGCCCAAGACGGGACCTTGTTGAGAAAAAAAAAATAGGATTTTCACACATTCACCTCCATATAAAAATAATTCGTTTGATATGCCGCATTACAGGATTTGCGAGGCCCATTAGACCATTGAAAATCCATCCAAGCAAATTTTCATGTTAAGTTTATGATTTCAGTCTCTGCGATAAAACAATAAAATATATTAAACAGGTTGCATTAAAAATTTAAAACAATAAAAACACCGATTCCAATAATGATTCTCATAAACCCCCAGCGTGAAGGCAACTTTTGTGACAGGTAATTGATGACTTTAATTACTTTGAATTGTTAGGTTTCCAATAGTATTAGTTGGACGATTAAATAAATAGCATAGCTCTACTGTAAAATGTATTACGTAGTAGTTGCGTGTAATTGCGCTCTTGCAAGCAAAGAAAATAGCCCTTCACGCCGCTACAAGCTAGTCAACTACTACCAGTGAACCTAAAAAAGTTTAAAAATCCAACAAACGTCTTTAAATTTTTTTGTTGCCTTGTTTACAAAATCCCAGATACTTACATGAATAAGAGTTAGAATCGGTTGAATAAGAATATTAATTTTGTATTGTTACAAAAATATATATTTTATAAAGATAAATGTTTTATGCGGCTAAGGACCGAAATAATAGATTAAACAAACAATATTGACGATGTACACAAGATTCTAATGATTTTTAGTATGAAGTCTGATATATTAGATTGAACATGATTATAAAAATAGTTTTTCCACAAGGCAATCGAATAAGGCAGATTGTTTAGCTTAGAAGGTATGAATATTCACTTATAGCTTAGATTAAATACATTTTTTTCATTTACGTATTAAATATTATAAGAATTTTAAAATAGCGTAGAAAAACAAATTCATAAATATTATGTACTTACACTGTTGTATATTCTATAATAATATTAATAGAAGACATTACAGTCGTCTGTAGCAACCAAGCATTCTTACAATAAAAACATGAACAGCAAAAATCAGATCTTTTAAATTTATAAATTTAGTAATAAATAATATAGTATTCGATATATAATCCTTTTGATACTGAGTTTGTGTAACATTTTTAGGTGTAGTCCAGCTTAATGTGTAATACTCCATGTTGAAAAACCACACAGCTGAGATTATATTGTATATGAGTGACTGATAGTCCCTTTATTTAACGAGCATTACTTTTATGAAGCTAGTGTTGCTATACTACTTCGCAATGTTGTACTACGTAATTATAAAAATATAGTCCCATTTATTTAGCGTTAATCTGTTTTTGTTTAGAATGATTAGATCAATACAATAACAATCAATGGATATGCGAATAAGCAGTATATTTTGGTGCATATCAGCTATTTTGCCAAAATTATCGCTGCTAAACAATATTTAAATAGAAGCAGTTAAGTTCAAGTTCCAATGAAACTAAATTTTGACAGGAAAAGTTTACGTGAATTCTGTGATGTTCCGGGACTTTATTTTTCTCTTCCCTCCTGACGTTTTTACCAATAAGGGAACATTTCTTTGAAAATGGGCTCAGCATTGGTGTACGAAGCATCAGGAGAGAAAAAATAACCAAGAAACACCGAAATAACCAAATAAAGTCTCGGAACATAAAGAACAATGAAAATCATTGTATTCGTATTGTTATTGTTAGTATTACAAGACTAGATTCATAATGCTTGTTGTAATTTTTTTTTCAGCTGTATGGTTGGTTATTTGTTTGTTTTGATTCATTTTCCTTTAAATTGATAAAATTCATTATATCTATAAATCAAATCATGGAGGTTGGTAGTATAAAGAGAATATTTAGTTTTTACATTATGCTTTTAAAACATATAGCTGTAAATACCCCAAAAGCAATTTTTACATAAGCCGTTGAAAAGTTGGACAAATTATAGGCTAAGTCATCATGAATTTACAACTTAAAATTTTTAAGTTAATATTTGTATTTTGTCTCAACGTTGATTTATTGCGATTTTTAATATTCATTAAGTATCTAAAGTCAGAGAACAAACATATAAAGGGTAAAAATTAGACAAGAGGCGAGTCTTCGTTTGTTGTACCGTACATACTACCTGTAAATATTGAGAGAAGAAATAAAAGTAACACAATCTACAGATCTGCATAAACTAGAATAATAAATGATGACGGAAGTTCATTGATAAACATTTTCATCAGGATGGTAAGATATTCAAGAGACTCAAGTGAAATTCACCATATCACAATGACAGTGTTACTATATTTCAATTTCAATATGTATTATAAATTATCAAGAAATTTATTTCAATAAAATAGAAAATTTCTTAAACAAAGCTAAAATTTCACCCATTAATCAGGATAGGTCAAGTGAATGATTGCATTGGCAGTTTGTACGGAAGACAAAGATTCGCAATACGAAGACTAGCCTCTTAAACACCGGTTTCACTGATAAGACGCGAGAGATGATTTTCCTCATAATTTAGATCCCGTTTCTCGGAGCTGGCGCAGTGCAAGCAATCTCCGTTGGCAAAATCGTGATCTGTGCAACCGTCAGCGTTAGGATTAGAAGCGTCTGCAATTTAAAAAGTAGTACAGGCTTGACATTTTTACACGACAAAGTAAATAAACAAATCAGTTACAGACCGAAACCCTTGGCAACAATATTCACAACTAATTTAGCCCATTAACTACCCAAGGCGTTTAAAGGGATTGTGCGGCAAGTAAATCTAAGCAAAGCCCTTTCACAACATTGAATTACACTGACAATAGGATTGATGGGAAACTGTGTAAAATTTTTCATTCCATGAAGTTTATGTATTACAAAGGAAAGGTTCTTCATAGGCACAAAAGGAAGTTTATAAGCACAAACTTCAGACACGTTTCAGTTATCACAAAGACAAATTATGTCGCCAGCTGTATCAAACTGGTATCGAAAATATGGCATTGGGGTAGCAGTGGTCAAAGTATTATAAGGACTAAGTACTGAGAAGAAGACAGGAAAGCCAACTGACGTCCATATTTAAAATACGGACGCACAATGTCTAGGACCGTCACATCTATAACAAGCAACGGTTTGCAAGGATAAATATAATAAATGTGAAACTCAAGAGGAATATGCTACATTTCTATGGGAGATAGAGTAGAGAGTTGCATGGGCGGGTCCGAAGTCAAGAATGTTGTTTTTTGTTTAGTACTTTTGTGCACTATTTCTTAAGCGGTGTGTACGTACCGGTAGTATGCAGTACATATTTATTGCATTTTAATCATTAAAAACGACTCTAATGTTTTCAAACAATTTTTAAAAATGCAAAAAAGATTTTTTTTTAATTCTAGATGATACAATATCTTTTAAAACACAGTTAAAATACATTTTTCATAAAAACAAATTTAAAATTAAAAGAAATGCAATACTTTTCTGCAACAGCATGTTACCGATACGTAGAAAGATAATTAGGATGTGAAGCTTTATTTTTTACCTTTGGACTTCAAATTTTCATGTTTGATGATGATTTCGCTGGTGAGGTAAGCCTCCCTCTTGATCTGGTCTCGTAGTTTTCTTGAAACATCAGGTATCGCCCATTGGACTGTCATGATGACGAAGGCTACCACATTCTTAAACCAAACAAAAGATATTGTTTTAACATTATTTGATAACATATGACAATTTACTATGTAGTTATACATATTCTAATTACTGAGCCAAAGTGTTATTCAGCCTCAATTTTACATTTTGAACTCCAGTGTAACAACTGGTGAAGACATTTTATCTGGTGAATATGGGAGATATAAAAATAATTCAGTGAGACAATTATTTAGGTCTCAGCTCGTGCGAGCGGAAAAAAACTTTGAGATCAATAATAAGTTAAACATGTAGTTACCTGATACACCACAATAAAGGCAAGACGTGCAGCTAAGATGCGCCAATAAATTTCTGGGCGTTTGTAAGTAAGATCTCCCATATTTGGTGGATTTCTGTACTCAGGATACCGGCATGTCTGAAAATTACCAAATTATGAGATTGTAAAAGCGAAGAAATTAATATTTACCTACTTGCCTCAGTTCATACTCTTATGTAATATTTTGGTTATAAACTCCTCGTTCTCAGATTATCTGACCCTAGATGTCTCCAACTTATGGAATTTCAATAAAAAATAATTACCGTAATGTTGCTATAGATAGAGCTCATGGGAGGGACTTGGAAGTCTGCCGTATCGAATACAGCTAGTGAATGTTCCAGGAATCCTTCATCAGTTTTGTCTTTGTTGACAACCATCATGTACACCAGGCGTGGTATGAAATTAGATGAGAAGGCTATCATAAATGCCTGAAAGAGTCAATTCATAAAAAACCCATAAAATTAAAACTTTATCATCATATTTACATCATAAATATTGTCATCATTGTGAATTTTTGAGCCAATGCTAAGTATATGGACAACCCACAGTGGGTATTGTCTCTCTTCAAGAAAATATGCCAACTGTTCCTGCTTAAGTCATTTTCTCTAGTTTATCTTGTTAAAAGAACGGCAGTCCTTCATTATGCCAATAAACACAATATCTTCTTTGCTAGTTCTCAATTGTCCATCGATACAGATGACCCAACTATCAGTTAACTTTATTCTACTGACACTAATACAAATCATGAAGCTAAACATTATGGAATAAATATAAACATAAATAAATTTTGTAGACTTATAAATGCAGGATGGGTGAGGTTTAAGCTCAAAAATGTCAAGGTCCTTTTTATCTTTTATCAAAACAGTCAGATTATACTTACATTTGTAACAACAGATATTCGTCCAAGGATGTTCATGATGTTGTACCACACGCCAATGTTTCGCACACGACACGGTATAGGTCGCCGATAGTACTTCAGGAACTTCTTGGCGTCCAGTCGCATCTCCAAGACATTGTTAATAAGCGCGAAGAATGGAGCCAGAGGGAAGGCAGATACAAACAGCGTCACGAAACCGTATTGAAGAACTGGAAAAACCGTTTACTAAATACCTACTTATTCATCAAACGCACAGAACACCAAAGAAAGAAGAGCATCACATCATTGAAAAATTTGTGATTTTTCAGCTAGATTTTTAAATCAGTTCAAGTTCAGTTTAATAAAGTTCAAACTTATGGTTTAGCAGTTCATAGAAAGATCACTTACTCATCTCGAGATATTCGTCAAACAATCCTCTCGGTCCCCACTCGAGAAGCTTATAGTCTTCAGTCCACTGGTTGAAGCATATCAAAGACTCACTATCACTACTTTGTTTGATACCCGTGAATGACTGGAAAGGAATTATTATATTTTAATATTTTCTCATCATTAGAACTATGCACTTAAAAACTTTGCAAATAAAATTACCATGAAAGTGTTGAACCACTTCTGACAAAGAGGTATTAACATTTCTAAAACAGAGGTGAGAGCCTGTTTTCCCACCATGATGATTGCCAGCTGAATGAACAATTCTAAAAAGCATCCTCCAGGACTGCACTGTAAAAATAAAAAACAACCAATATAAAAACAAGAAATATTAATCTATAATATCAAGGTGACTGCGATTACCGAGCTGTTAAATACGTCACGATTTGAGAACGTTTAACAGCTCTTAAAAAGCGCTCAATTAATATTTGTTGCTAAAGATAACATTGTTTTAGAATTTCGATAATTAAAAAAAATACAAATAAAACTTACCTCTTCTTGACGGTATCCGAAAATCGTGTTGTACTTGGCGGGATAGCCAACAAACTTTCCTTTCAAAAATGCAATGTAAAAAATGGAAGAATAGTAATTCACAAACTGGAAGAGATAGATTTTCAAGGTGAGGCTGTCGTCAAACTCAGTTTGTGTTCGTAACAGCTCGAGTTCCGTCAGGTACACGGCCAGTCTATCGTATATTAAGTTAAGTATCGTGATTAGGAACAAGTTCATGAAGGCGGCACTGCAAGGCATCAGCACGCTCTTGTAGGCGATCTCCTCGGAACTGTTAAAGAAGCTGTTGGATGTCATCTGGGACATCCTGTACAGCACTACGCCGAAAACAGCCCCGCATGCTAAGCATATCTGGGAAAAAAGATATAAATTAATAAGTTTTGTACTTTATAAAATAATAGTAACAACGGTTTGTGGTAATTCAAAAATGTTGCCTAGTAATAATTATTTGTTTAGTATATTTGATTTTATTTTTAGTAGCAGTGTATATATTTTTCTTGTTACAAAAAATATTTCATTTATACTTTTGTTTTTAATCTTAGTATTTCTTAAAAATTATTGAAAATAACCATGTGTTATTCTAAGAGAAAAACTCAATCATATTTATTCTGATGATTCATATTTCAACCTGCATTCAGGTCAAGTGCACAAAGCCACATTTGTGGTTAAACATTTACTTTATTGTTTCCTTTGAATTAGTGACAATTAGCGGGACATCCTGGTTAAATTCATTTCACCAAACTAAGGAAGAGATATGATACTATGTTGGTAATGCGGCCTGGATATTTTTATTATAAACTTACTCAAAAGTAGATAAGCAACTTGCAAACCTCAATATGTTTGAATTATCATTATATAAAATTTGAAATCAAATAATCACAAAAGAAATTGAAGATGTATAATTACCAAAAATATAACAACTGAGAAACTGAGTACGGTGAAAGGCAGGCGGACTCTCCAAAAGGGAACAGTAGGCTCTATGATATGTGTAACGACGTTCAGTCTGCTCTTTTTAGCATTTTTAAGTTTGGCAAGATATTGTGGTCTCGGATGCTCCGCTTGGAGGTCAAAGCCGGTCAGTCCCCAGCGATGAGTGATGTCTGCAGAGTATCTTTTCCACAATTCGAGATATAAAGTACCTAAAAATAATGAAAAGAGTATCGTTTGATTCTGATTATCTGTCACTTTAAAGTCGGTATTAATAAAATTCAAAATAAAAAACTAGATGTAAATATTTCTTGAATATTCAAATGAGTTTTAACACCAGACTAGCGCAGAAAAACTTAATTGATCATAGCATAAAATCAAAAGGAAATGTACAAATTTATAATTATCGTTAACTGTATTGTGTTTTGTATGCCAAGTATTGTTTTTGTATAGACTGAATATCCAAATTATTATGATATATCAAAAGTGAGGTTAGCTTGTAAAATATTACTTTTTTTTTTAAATTCAATATAAAAAGCGACTTAGAATATAGAAATAATAATTAAATAGTTAAAACTCACCCCAGAATGACATAAAAACAGCAAAAACTACTGTAAAATTGTTATCAAAAAGATATGTCACTTTGGCCTGTATGCATGTCTCCTCGAGCTTCCAGAAGTCGCAGCTGGAGTCACACTGAGGACACATTGTTATATTCAGCCTGCTATTGCAAATGTCATTACTGGAATTAGAAATAGATATAAATTAGTATTAGGATAAAGCACAGATGATGCTGCTTCATGTTGCTTAGATAACTAGGTAAGTGTGAGTTGGTGAGGGGGCGGAGGAACCCATTCACATTTCAGTGACATCATACCTCCATGTACGGGACAGCAAGGTCTCTCTACCTGCCATCATTAGGTTATTATTTAAATATGCATGTTGTGATTCATCTTGATAATTTAAAAACACTTTCTATTTTTTTACAGTTTTGTTTGACACGTTTTCACAAACAAATTATAACTACTAATTATAGGTAAAATTGGCGTCATATTTAAAAATAATGTATAAAAGAAATATGCTAATATTTGTAAGTGTATTTTTTCTAAAAGTTATTGTCTGACCTACTTGACAAGTTTTAATGAACATAACATGAGATCAAGCGTTTTTAAAAAAATTAAATGGGACAATAAACATAACCTTTTTATACCTTTATATATTTTTCAAATATATCAGTTCAAATTTAATTACGAATAAAAAAAAATATATATTCTCACAACAAAGCCAGTTTTTCTTTTAATTCGCATCAAAACTCAATTTTAAATTATGTTAAATTGTAAGCCGTGTTTTAACTAACACATTGATTCAATTTTTGTCCGATTTGATTTCCTATTTTCATTGTATTAATTCAATGTGCAGTTCGTTTAAATTAAATAATCAAAAATGATAAGAATTATCTGGTGCGTTAATTAAAAATTAAAAATCACAGACCTGAGTTTATTTGATGATAGAGTTATGAGTCCATAAGCAAAACAAATTATTCCGATTATGGAGGAAGGTATCAGCATGTGCGTATAGAATCCCAGCCAGGCGAAGTATAAAGCAAATTTCACACCAAAATAGTCTTTAATATTATCGACAGGTTGATATTTTATCCATTTGGAGACTTGAGCCCACTCGGTGAAGAGCAGATGTCTCTGCGACCCAGATTCATTGTGATCGCCCTGAAATAGAAGAAATTCAATAAAAATATGGAAATAAATAATACGAGGTGTTATCTTGCAACTCAATGTGGGCTTATTTATTTTATAGAATGCATGTTACCAGATTGTATTTATGCAATTTAAAATGATGAAATATCTCTTTTACATAAGGATTTAGAGTTATTCACCTTTTGTTCCAATTGAGATAAAAATTTATGGAGGTGAAAATTTGTTTTGTATGTAAATAAATTACGTTGATAAAAATTAATTATAATTATTTTGCTTCAACACAATGTCCCCAAAGTCATACAGTCAACATACAATAAATATATCTGTTTTTTAGCATTAGAAATTTTTTTTTTAACAAAAGTTTTTAGTTTCTAATAACGGTTTCTTCACTTTGAACTTTAGTAAAATAGAGAAAAATCATAATACCAAGAAAATACACCATAATTTTTAAAAAATATATTTAAGATGATAGTCACACAATAATCTGAGGTATGAGATCTGAAAACCAAACACAACCATCTTTTAAAAATAATGAATAAAATATGCTCACATCGTGTAGTGGATAAGCAGCTTTGTAAATACCGAGGCTCACCAACCGATCGATACCCACGTCGAACACTGCGTCGTGATTGTTGTTAAATCTTTTCCTTTCTAAAATGAAGCCTACAACGCTTATTCTGATTGACTGAGAAAAAAAGTCTGGTTTGTCTACATCAAATCTAAAATGAAAAGATAAAAAATATATACATATGAAATTAAGTAATATCTAATTTCTGAACAGCTAACCTGTAGAAACAATAATTATAATTCATTGCAGCTCTATTTTGCTGATCGGCTTGCTGTTAAATTTAATCTTTATTAATACTGAAAGGGTGAAAATGGTATTTGAAAGCAAATAAAATTTAAATGCTAATTATTCTTAAATATGCACTAGCAAAAATTAAGGACCCTGAATATCACGGTTAAATATGTTGATAGTTTACAATTTGGATGGAAACTATAGAGATACTGCAAGTTAAGATTTGAGAGTGAAAAAATCAACAGTGAAATAAATGGCTATGTAAAAATAGTGGATTTATGATGAATAGAATAAAAATATTGCATTATACGTACAAATAGTTCTTATCTCTGCTAAACTCAGCAGTAAGTTCATATTTTTTCTCGGGAAATTTTTCAGAATCTAGGGTAACGAATTTCATAAAATTTTCAATTCGCGTTCGAACAGCGTCCACAAAGTCTTCTTCCTCCAAGATACCTTCTTGCCCGGAAATCTAAAACATTGTACACTTTAATATCATATATTAGAAAAGATCATCATAAGAGTTTGTGTTACATTTGCAAATGCAATAACAACAACGCGACAAAATGATTTTCTTTTTAATTATTTAATGAAATATATTAAAAAGAGAAAGACAAAAGACATAAAAAAACGTTGTGAAACTATAACAAACACATTCTAGGAATAATCTTTAATAATAAGGGGGGTAATTGCGAATCCTTAAGTTATTTGTTTGATAACCAAGTTTAATAATCAATAAACTAATACTAAACATGCACACAGGCATACTAATTTAATATGTTTAAGAATTGATTTAACATACAATAAAATGAGAAAATACAATGATATGTGGAACAAATAATTTGTATGCTTCTCTGGATTCGTTTGAGTGATTCATATATTATTCACAGTTAAAGTAAAAAAAGCATACTATGTATGAATCAACTTTTTATATTACTAAAATGATTTCAAGGCAAAAATAGTATATGATCAAAAAATAATCCATTGGAATTATAAACAGGAAGTTCGCCTTATTTTTTTAAACAGCTCTGATAACCACATAGGTTTTATAAATTTGCTGATTATGTGATAAGGAGTAAAATTGGGTAAGCATGTGATATGTATATTTTTAGTAACTAGAATCTTCTATATACCACCACATATATCGAAATACTTATTATAACACTTAATTAAGATATAACCACCTTATATTCCTTTACAAATACACTTATAACATGTATGAGTATAACTTCATATAATATCAACATACTTATCTTTTTATATGATATACATACTTATATTAACATGTATATATCCTCAAGAGATTAAATAATAATAAATGATATTACAGGAAATGATCAAATGTACACATAAGGCATTACACCAGCATTAATTTTGAGCAAACTAAGAGTAAAAATGGCACATTTCGCACATTCCTTCGACAGTATCGTTGAAATAATGGAACTATCTTTATAAAGACAGTCCATGTATTTGTCATAAAAATATTAAAATGAGAAGGAAAAAAGTGTGCTAATTCATGAATTTGATAAGCGTTGATTTATAAATATTATGAAGTAGATGAACAAGTGGCAAGCCAAACATCTTTTAGATTTTTAGAATGGATAGCAGAAATTAGTTTATTTTTAATGTCAATACGGTCAGAACAGAATGCAATAATAAATATGTGGAAATATTGCTTTTTGTAATTTGGATATACGTTGACAACATCAAGATTATAACAATCAAATGAAAAATAATGATTGATGAAAAACAATTTCAAAATGAAATGCACCCTGCATGTTATTAAAAATAAAATAGCCAAAAACATTATCTACGAGAAAAGGGAATCCAAAAAAAACAAACGTGGGTCTGTTGCCGTTAACAACACAAGAATATTGGGGATAACAACACTGAAAAGACAAAAAGGTAGCTACGCCAAAAGAGTAAATATTGCATTTCTATTTTTAATTATTAAGCTTAATTATAGTAGAGCTCAATAATTAAGAATTAGCCTAATAATGGAAATCAACTAGACCAGCAACTGCACAAGCAAACCAGACAAAGTGAATTCAATTATTTTGAAACCCTGTCACTCTAGAACATGATGCAGCCAAAAGGTATTTATTTAATGAATATCGTTGAAAGATACACAGCATTATAATAATATAGAGAAAATCACTGTCAAACAAATCACAAAAAATGGAAATTTTGACTAAGTCTATTCTTCTATTGTTTATAAGGTGCTAAAAATCAACTTTTAATGAAGTGATTTTCCCAAATATACCATAATACCATATTAATTTAGAAGCTCGAACAAATCAGGTTTGCTCGTTCACTGTCTTGCTCACTTTAGTGTCATCTGTACCCAATTTTTTTCAGTGCTCACTAAGATATATTGAAATTAAATATTTATATTTATTGAATAAATTAATTTAGTAATGTGGTTGTAATAATAATCAAGTGAGCAATTTGATAAAAACCAAAGGAATGATCTTATGCCAAAGTTATACCAGATAGTAACACCACTGTAAGCAGTTATTCATCAAGATGTTTACTATACTTTCCAGGATTATTTAGGATAACATAGTAGTTCGTGCCTTGACGAAAAGCTCGGAGTATTCTGGAAAACAAACATTGCAGATCTGATTCTCAAATAATCCACCAAATCATAAGCAGTTACTACCTTACTACTCATTATACTATAAAGTTTTTTAAGTTTATTATCAGCAATACTTCCAGTAACGTAACTGTTTTCAGGAGAGAACTCCAACTGTTATACAAGGTATTAACTACTGTAATCCGTGATTTGATGGTTTAATGTAACACTAATCCTGTCAGGTATAATCTTCAGCAAAATGTATAATAAATGATAAATTTAAGCAGCAGTCTGGAGACGAGGAAGCACATTCAGAGAAGGGGAAAGAAAAATCTCAACAAAACGCTAAATGCAAGTAACAGACCGACTCTAGTTTCGGTAAATAAGCGAGCCTGCTTATAGAAGGAACGTACTGCCAATAATACTCAACTGTATCCAAATTTACTTGGTCGACCTGTCAAAAGGCATAAGTCAATAAATATTTGGAATTCCAACTGCTTTTTCATGTGATTTAAATTCAGCAATATTCGGTGTGAAAGCTTGAAGAAAACACTGTGTGAGTATTTCCAAAGAAACGATGCATACTTGATATATTTAAAAAAATATCTTACATTTGATTTATAGAAACAGTGTGTACATATTTAATACTATTTTATATATGACAATACTTTCAGGATATGTTGGTGAACCACACTATAAATTCTTTTGCATTTTTATACATGAAAAATATAATTTTTATTATTAGAATGAAATTTTATAGATTAGTGGTTTTCTAGCAACTTTTGCTATCTTGTCTGGATGAGTTATTCTTATATTTATTTTATTTTCATAAATTGACAATAAATCAATTTCAACAAATAAAAAATACATTTTTATGTACCTATGATTGATTTCTAATAAAAGTATGCTTAGTTTATATGGAAAAAAGTGCCCTAGTAAAATAATTGGGTGTCCTTAAGTGAACAATTTTAAATAAATAAGACAAACTGTGTGAGAGTGCACTCACTTGTTGCTGTGATTCAAAGACAGAAAGTGGATTTTAGTGAATAAACACATTTTTCCGTTGATTTATTGGGAGTCAAATTGTGGGAGAAAAATTGTTTGGGTACTTATATACGTAGTGTAGTTTTGCTTAGCAGTCCTCCATAAGCTATAGTGAATAAATGTGAATTTAAATCTGTGCATCTCTGGTAGAGAAGCTTATTGTAACCACTTGATATGATGGGTAGGAATTACTTTTTATATTTCAAAATTTTATTTATCGGTTTAACAAATTACTATTTTACTCTCCCCTTGCTATCTTTGATTCACATAGACTACATTTTAGACACAGTCAAGAGCATAAAGGTAAGCAATTAAAAGTGATAATGGATTTATAAAACTCAAACTTTTACGGAAAAAAAGGTAAAAAAAAAGTATTTATAACAATGCCTAAGTTATAAATTAATCAAAAGTTATAATGTGAATAAAATTAAGCTGCATGTCTTTAAAATTTACCGTGAGACAGAGATAGTATAAAGCTGCTGTGGGGGTCCACAGCCAACATTGTCATTACCCAGGCGGATAGAACCCATTATACTTGTCACATTTACTCGTATTCTCAATGGATAAATAATTGACTATTAAGTTGTAATTGATGAGGAGATAGTTATAGTTTTGATATTTTAGAAAATTAAGATAGCTTATTCAAAATGAAAAGAAATTTAAAATCTGAAGACTGGCGTATTTTCAATTATACCGGGAGTCACGTGATGATATGCTTAACCTAGATTAGTAAAAATTGAAAAAGAGTGTCACCATTTATGTAATATAAATAATAAAAAGAGCAGTTTACGAGACTAGTGACATTTAGCTTTACTTTTGCTTTATAAGAGGTATTGTCATACTCAATTTAGTCTGATGATGCCATTATAGGGGTGAGAGTTCTCATAAATTCAGTGATAAATATCAGTAGTATTGCAAACCCTTTCTTTATACATATATTTATATAATGGAGTACTACAAAACAAATTTAATATTCAAGAGACATTACTTACTTTCTTTATAGGCATTTTCATTTTTAATATTTCGCAGTACCGGCAAAGGATTTCCCTGGGAGCATGGATCTTCACAAAGCAGAGATTAGGTTTGATGTCTTCCTTTTCTATCTCCAGGCCTTCATCCGTGAGATTCTTCTCAAACGTCGCCCTTTTCTCCACTCGAGCGACGTTGGTATCCGTGGAATTGTAAACCAAAACAAAATCGACAACTCTTTCTCCATCTTTGAATCTTCTCCAGGTCTGTAAACGATAGTAATTCACATATTTTTAAATGCATATTGTTGAAAATGTTGATTCTAAACTGGCAATGAGAGTATTTAATGAATATAATAGCTTATTGTTTGTGTGAGAATTTTTATTTAATAAAGTTCATTGTAATAATTAATATTGGAAATTTGGCCCTGAAATAAATACAACGATGTAATCATCAAAAAATAAGCAACGAAGCATGTAGGGCTACCAGATCTATCGCTGTAATGTCAGTTTTCTGCATCCAAGAAGAAATATCTCTTATTTATTAAAACTAAAGAGGGATTGTAGTGAATTGTATGTGTCCTATCAAAAGGAATATTATTTAATACAATTTCTTTGTAACTGGTCCTGGCCATACTATTACTAGTGATTTTCTCAAAAAACATCAAATCAAAACATAATTTTTCCTTAATTTCAAAAGATTTTAATAAACTACTGAAGTTCTATATATAACATAAAATATTTTCATTATTCTAGTAAAAAGTGTACAATGAAAAAAAAAACTTATTGCTCCGCCAGAATACGAACCCGAGTCCCGTGCTCATCTTGAGAGGCAAATAAGTAATAAATTATTTTATTTTAAAATGTATCCATCCATGTTAATCACAAATTGAGTATTAATATTTTTTTCCAGAATTACAAATAGATCTAGTAACCCTGAATAGTTTATACTACCACAGATAAGAAGGATTAATTTTATTAGTATTGTCAAAGGAAGGGCGCTTGTTAATAAACTTAGCAACAAAAAAAGTAATTCACATGATTAATGTACTAATATTTAAAACTTCATATATTTGCGTAAATTGCAAGATATTTAATGATACATTTAATAACAAACAGCCATTTGTTAAGCAATACAATAAGCAAATAAGTATATATAAAATATAATATTTTGAAAACATGTACTTAAGATTATAAACATCAAATGATATATGCATTATTTAAGCAGAGTATAAAAAAATACTTAAATAATATAGAATATACATATAGAAATCAGTCAATAAATCTATACTTTTGAATATTACTTAGTACATACTTTCGTATTACTTTCATATATGTGCTTAATCACAAAGGTTTTGATTTCATCAGTGGGATTTAAACCAATACAATTATATTTTGATGTACTGCATTTTCAAACAAATGTTAGACAAAATAAAAACAACTAAAGTTTAAAATAACAACTTAAAACTTACTTTCATCCTACTTGATACACAAATTTAAAAATATAGCACTCAGTCGACCGTTTCTGTTGGAAGTAAATAAAAAAAATTAGAGTTACGTTAATATTTGAACAACAAGAATTGTTATCTTTTGATAACGCAAAAACAATACAACAGTTCATGATAACACTCACAGAAACAAGAGGTTAAAACCACCGAATAAACTGTATCAAAAAGATTCACATGGTTAACATTACTAATGATTATTGTCAAACAAAAAATAGCAGATTTTCATCATATTTTAACATGTGAATGCCACTCGGTTCTCAGTACACATGCTTCCAGCAAGTTTCAAGCAATCCAACTGAAGAATTCAAGACTCAGGTTAATAAAGGAAGCAACACAACGCAGCACTAACTGATTGAATAAAAACTGACAGTCAGAGAGTGTGAGAGACACTGGCAGTGGCTCAGTGTGACCAGAACTGACAGCCAGTGAAGTGTTACTTTAAATGCAAACAAATTTATTATCACACGTTCGTGCTCGGTGGAACAAAAACATTCATGCAATGTGATCGGAAAATACTTTGTGATGATTGTAGATTGTGAATAGGAAAATAAAATTAAATATATCTTAATAAAATATATATTGAGCTAGTGTTGCTTGGGTGTACAGTGTTTATAAATCACGGTTTTATCTGAAAATTAAATATAGGATATCTCTATTCATAGAAGATTTTTTTTTAAAACTTTATTTTCATTTTATTACTTAAATGTTTATTTTATATAGTTAGGTATGTTTCTTAATTCAATTAGTATTTTATCAATAAATGTATGATATAAAATGAGTACTTTCAGAACACAGCAAAAACAACACTGGGATAAATAAATTAAATATATTGATATAAAATAATTGCATGGTTCAAAGTGTATCGCAAATAACCCTTTTTAGAAATAAATAGATTCTATTAATTTTAGGTTGCTGTGTATAATTTTATGTGAAGTAGTGCTAAAATAAATATGTAAATAGTTTTGATTTAAATAGTAATAATACTCGGAATCATATGAGTAAGTTTTTAATGTATTATAATAATGCTAAAATATAATTGATTCATGATCTGATGTGCATATTTTAAACAATTCAAGGTTATAAAAATTAACACGAGCCCGTGTAGCTTGAGCGGGTTAAATATCACTGTAGACTATTTCCATTGTCATCTTTTATGTACGTTTGATCAATGAATACAGATAGTTAAGGTTCATTTAAGAAGTATCCATAGGTCATTGTCAGACTGTTCGAATAGGGTCATTTTCTAGTCTATTCGTTTTGATTCAGTTTATTACAACGCAAAACCAAAAGATAACATATTTTAACATAGACTTGATTTCATGGGTGTAAAGCAGAGTCGACTTTTGAGTTATATCCCAAAGTTTCAATTGGCAATTGATGTTGAAATGCTATAAAATATTTATTTTTGACTAAAAATTGATGAAGCAAAACACTCAAAATAACGAATCCATTGGTAATGGCTGAAATAACCAGTGAACTTATTCAATTATATATATATATTTGGTAAAGCACTTTTTTTGACATTAAAAATAATTGTTTTAAAGGTGACGATGCTTAGTTTCTCCCTTTCGGTGATCGGTGTTTTTAGAAATTTGAGAATAGAAAAATATATTATTAATACAAGGGATTAATAACGCTTAAATAAATGTGTTTTTCAACATTCTGATTAAAAAAAAGCATGAATACAAGTTAACTCACTTGTTGCTGACAATTAGCCAAAAAATTGTTTACATTAAATTGAAGGTTATTGAACTGTGGCGAGCATAAAAAAATTACTTCCTGGTCAGCATTAATGAAAATTTTCACGGTATTAAAACTTAACAGCACAGTTTAGTATTTTGAAAAAATCATTTCTAAAATGAAATCGTTGATACAAAACAAAAATTATTCTTGACATGTTTTGATCTGACTAGTCACATTTTATCACAACTACTGTATACTGTTAAACATGTGGTGAAAGCATTTACCCTTAATAATTGGCAGCAGAAATTGTAAGTGAAAGAACAGCGGCATAATACCTAAAACGCAGTATTAATAATAACAACAGCCGTCACAACCAAACTAAACAAATTAAAAAAACTTCTATTGTGATACCTAAATACGCATCAAACAAACAAATGTTTTCTATACTTGCTGAAGTATGCACTAAGTTTTAAAAAAATTGCTGTAAAATATATGATGCAAAAATTCCGATGTTGACCATACTTATTTGCAAGGAAAATATATCTCAAGCTAATTATAGATAGTCAGATAAATTTTCATATTTTAGCGAGTTGTTAAATGACTTATATTCTTTAGTGTTAAGCCATGCCAAACATTGATCAATTTTACGTTTTGACTGTGCGAAAACTGAAATCATTTAAGAGGATCCCTGGAAATAGGTTCCAGAAACAGTAATTGTGACAATCGCTCAGATATTACAATAAGAGTGAAGAGTTGATGGCAGATTAAATAATATTAATAATGTTGTAAGTATTGATTAAATTATAATGTAATAAATGTTAGGAAATCTGACTAATAATATTCCAACAGTTGAACTTTAGCACAACTATCATTTTCTCAACGTATTGAATCATTTTCTTATAATAAATTGTATGAATTGAATATTTTATTCTCAAGAGTATTTTTTATTGTAAGTTAGTAAAATAAATTTGAAAGAATGATTGATATGTCAAACACTTATGAATTTATTTCAGATGGTTATCAAAACAGTTTTACCAATGTTAAAAAAAATTAAATTGAAAAAACACTCAATTACTGAGGAAAATTCAATTAGTCAGCAGAAAAATAGATGGTTTTGGTTCGTTAGCCACACATATTGTTTTTGTTTGTAGCCAAAATTTTACAAAGGAAGCATTTTTAAGTGTCAATGCCAACAAATCTTTGAAAGATTATCCTATATACATGTAGATATATATATATTATATATAGTAGTTTGGGTTAAAATGATATCCACTGTAAACATTTCAAAAGTATACTAGACTTATAAATGATTTCAGTTGCTACTACCAAGATCACATGTTTACACACACACATGTTTCATCAAGGCTGCTTATAATAATAAAAATAAAAATAATAATGATAAAAAAGAACATGTTCTGAAGAAATACATGCATATGAAACATAAGTTCACAAAATATTGAGTCTTCATATGACTTATTTCAAAGTATGTATATATAGCAAAAATTATCTTTATTTAAAGAGCAAATGCTGTGTATATATATATGTGACCGATGTCTACAGTTGCAATTTCATATTTTTCTGTTTGAACTGTTTAAGTCTAAACATTAAAAGAGAAAAACATAGGCAATCATGATAGCCTTAAATTAAAAAATTAATAAAAACCTATAATATCTTCAGACATGATATATTTTACGAGTTGCCTGTGACTATTTCACATTTATTTAACTTACAATAATTTATTAAAAGTGAATGTCTATTAAATGTGCTTTTATTCATAAGGCATCTCCAGATCTTTATGTATGTTAGTAAGTAAATTAATAGTTAGTAGTTTGACTAAATCAAGAAGTCGAAAATTCAAAAGCATACTTTCACTTTCAATATTTAGCTCTTCATCAGCGCAAAAAACCATTGAAATGTCAACTTAAATTTTACCGAGCACATAAAATAAATCCAATAGATTTCAACTTTAAAATTGATACCTCTTGGTATCAATTTTTACTTCAATGTAGACAGCACGGCAATGTCAAGGCTACTGTGCATATACATGAATGTTGATAAGAAATTGGAAACCACCAAAATTTGAAATAATAGCGAATTCAAAGAAATAATTGATAATTTAAATGAGTAAAAGTTAAATAGAATCAGTCTGTAAAAAATTTCACTCTTTGTCCAAGGGACATTTTTAATTTATTTTAAGGATTGTAGAAAATACGAATTATACTCATTTTTTATATTTTACACAAGTCAATACATGTGTTAACATTATTTAAAATGAAGCAAAGCATCTTATATTAAAACACACATTACCTATTTTATTGAGTCATGAAAAACTATTAGATATAAATATTGAGGTTTACGAACAGAAAGTTATAAATATTAATTACTTTAGTTTTCGTTATTCTACGTGAAAAAAATTAACTTATATAAAAATAAAATCATACTTGGTTGTGTGAATATTGTCTGTATTAGAAAAATGTTTGAAAAAAGCAGCAAATTATTTTTAATTTTCAGTATAATTTTTAAATAAGCAATATTGTTTGAAGCAGATTTTGAAATATTGAGATGTAATGTTTGATATTATAAGAATTGCACATTAAGGTAAATAAATACATAGTTTTAGTAGGGCATTAAATATATTATAACCATTCCCTTTAATTGAAGAATAAATTTAAGCGTAAGATTCCTCACAAGTGGAGGGAGAAGTATAGAGAAGAAAGACCCGCAGCTCAGAGTTAATACAGGCGGACATAAAAACTCAGTTACCCTATTCTTCCACTGGGAATAAAGAATTACAGGCTTTTTCTTAACAACTTCGTTAGAGACCTTATCGAGTTTATTTCTGTTGGAGATGAGGGCCGCTTCCTGCAGGTTGTCTGGTTGCTCCATCATAGCGGGAATGCCTTCTGCCGAGTGGTACACAGTGAAGTGAGACAGGCTCAGGTGTGGTCTTCGATTTTTCACGGATCTTAGAGTGCTAACAGAGCCGAATGATTTGGCGTCTGAGAAGTAATCGTCATCATCACTCATCTCTCAAGGATGTAACGAGGTTAGAACTCCGACAGCTTTTTAACGTGTCATTATTAGTAGTGTTAGTCAGAAAACAACACTTCAAACATTAAAATTGCAAGACATTTAGTGTTAAAATTGATTACTGGGGTTATTAACATACAAACTAACAAACTATCACGCCGGGTTTGCAACGAATGGTTTACAGGATGCACGATAATATGGAAATGCGGGCGTGTCAAGGCTGCTATTGATACATCTTACATACTATTTTTTAAATTTAAATGATTTTTAACCGTACACTAGTAATAACTACTTATTTGGACAACTATAATGCCTAATTTTATACTCTAATATATTTTGTATACAGTGCAGCATGGATAAGTACACCGAGTCATACTATTTAAAGTGACATTGACGTAAAGTACTATTATTTATGTCGCTACCCGAAGTATTCTGCTATTACTTTTTTTACTAAAAATAAAAAAAAATCTATGCACATTGTTGTTTTGAATTAAAAAAATCGTTTATCTTCATAATTTTTTGAAGAAATAATTTTAAGTAATTGTATTCCTTCAAATAAAGGAAATCAAACAAAATCTTTTCTAAATTTCAAAATAAGCCTGTAGCCATGCTTGTAAAAAAAAAAAAACTACGACAATTTTTTTTTTAATGATTTTTAATGGAGTCAAAAAGTACATTTATCAAGAAAGATAAATTATACACCTTTTTGTTATATTGCTTATGGACACAAACTATCGACCATAAATATAAGTCAGGTGTCAGGTGGTGTCAGTGACCTTTTATTAATGTCTATGGTTTTACCTCTTTGACAGTTCAATTTAGTGAGTTGGAAAAGTTAACTGTGTTTATATTCTATTTATGTCGAAAAGACGTGAAACGTCGGTTCGTTACAGGGCAGACTACGAAGATTTGACAACTCGCAGTAAGTATCAATTATTAACGTATATTGTATTATTTTTAAACTGTTGACATTGTGCATGACACCTCTGATTTTACTTGTTCTACTTAACAGGTTGTAGATGACAATAATATTTTGTTTGGTGGTGGCAATTATAAACCGGGATACTGTATTACAAATGCTAAGTAATTACTTATTTTATAACTTGTTTATATTATTTAACAAATATTTAAACTTTAATGTTATTTTATTTACAATTCTTATTTATTACATGACGTCTAAATAAGGTAATTGAGATCAATTATACAGAAAGTATAGTTTCGCGTTGTTTTATATATTTATTCGTAAATATCTTGCAAAATATAAAAGAATCAATTCAAGACAAAATAATTAAAGTTATAGTTTATGTACTTATAGACTTATGAACTTCATAGGTATGCCAGTGTATAAATTTGATCAATTGCAAATTGGTATGGGTAGTGTTATTTATATTAACTTTAGTAGAAATTTAAGTTTATTTATTCTTTAAAAAAAATATTAAATAATTCAACATAGTTTTTTCTCATTTTATCGTCATACATTCACAATATTGAATTCATGATAGATTGCTATCTTATTTTCATTATTTGTTTAACATGATAAAGCCACTTGCAACTGATACAGCCTGTGAAGGTGAAGAGTATGCAAGGCCAACTTTCAGGCGTACCTTTATAATTATTTTACAAGAATTATCAATATTTTTGAAAATAAATACTTTTTATAAATTTAAATAGTGGGTTTTATTTACAAAATTTTTATATTTTACGAGATATAACTTTCGTAACAATCTCCTATGAAATCCAGTTTTTATACTTATATTATTTTAATTTTTATAAATTAAATCCTAAGTAATATAATGCAAACTTATTGTCTATAAAATTCACAGTTTCAAAACTTCTTAAAAAAGTATCAATTATCATTTTTGAAAAAAATGATTAATAAATGAATGTAACACCTCTAGAGAGTAAATTACTTTTGAGAAATTTCTGGTTTTATTATAATTTAGGTATGCACATATTTAAAAATGATATACATTCACATAGCTCGGTTATTTATAGATTTATATACACGTTTTTCATGATCTTTGGTCTTTCAAATCACTTAGGAGTGAAAATTTGAATAATTACATGCATGTGTGTGACCGATTTTCAGTGCTAGATACATGTATAATGACTCGCCAACAATATTTGAGTCACCCAATAATGACAGATTGTGTGGGATTAATTCCCATCTGGTTCTAAGAAGGATAATCAAAGATTATACTATTAGCTATGAAAAGTTCAAGTTAAATAATGATGTACGATTTTAATTCCGCCCCTAAAAGATGCATTTTTGGGTGCACCCAGGAAAAAAGTATGAATTAAAATACATCATACTTTACGCAAAATTTATTTTCCCAATTATTCATGCTTAATTATCCATTCCAAATGATGATGAAAAGCGATGTCCAAAAAGCAAATGATAGACACACCTTCGCCGCCGCGTTGTGTGTTCGATTCGAGTGGCAGTTATTAGACTGCGTATGCTAAATTAGCGGGCGGGGGCGCTCCGCCGGCACTGCCGCGCCCTCGGGCTGGGTTGGGCGCCCCCACCCACACCACCCTCCGCCCCTGGGTCAGGCGCCCCCGCCACCCTCCGCCCCTGGGTCGGGCGCCCTCGCTACCCCTGGGTCAGGCGCCCTCGCCACCCTCTGCCCCTGGGTCAGGCGCCCCCGCCACTCTCCACCCCTGGGTCAGGCGCCCCCTCCACCCTCCGCCCCTGAGTCGGGCGCCCCCGCTCTGATCCGCCCCTGGACCTGGCGCCCCTACCCTGCTCCGCCGCTGGGTCAGGCGCCCCCGCCACCCTCCGCCCCTGGGTCGGGCGCCCTCGCCACCCTCCACCCCGCGGCGCTCCCAGAAGTGTCGTGCCGCCCCTGCTTCCCCCCACCTCCCCGACTTATCAAACAATCCTCTAATGGCGACTATATTGCTTTATTTCCAACCTGGGCGGAAAATCTACTCCATTTTCATTTTTTCGAAACAGTTGACTTGTGACGTCTGCGATGAATACCTATTTCAGAAGATTTATTTTAGCTTTCGTAAATAAGAGTGACTTGCCTTAAATATTAATTTTATTCAAAGTAAAATGAATTATTGCAAACGAGCCTGCCCGAATCTTCGAACCGTAGAAAGTGGTGAACCAAGGACGTAAACACATATTATTGCCGTAGTTATAGCTGAATCGCATCATGCCATCGAGTTTTGGGGTCTTTGAGGTCACGGCCTGTCACACCACTCCGTCCACAAAAGCAGATGACCAAGCGAATCGATGAACCGCGTCTTCGAAAGTTAGTTTTTTTTATACACTCCACTTGAATTTGACCCCATGGCTGACATACAATTGTGATAATAACTAGACGATAAGGCTTCACACTTTGGCGTCGTTTAATACTCTTAGCTCTCTTCTAGCATAGAAATGATTGTCAGTGGCCTTTGCGCTGGCCTCGGGAAACTGGGTTTACGGTCTGCTATGTGATTGGCCTGAATCTTTAAAGAGGGGCATCCCATTCTACACGCCATGAAGTTTGAGCAGTGACAACATTTAATAGAAGTTTGCTTCTCAGAAGAATGGCGAAGTATAAAAATAACAGCAGAACCTTCCAGACTCAATTTTCTTTAAAAAAATATCCCGTAAATATAGTTTAGTTAGCATTATATCTTAACTCAACACCTGTTGCGCAGATATTCCTTTTATCTATTCTTTCAGTTTATCTCGGTGATTTTTGGAATATTTTTAGTATTTTATGTACATCGTTTATACTCGAAGCGTATTTAAAAATGAGTAGTGACGTGCTGTGATTTCAGCGGCAAACTGGACGAGATGAAACTTATTAGGAACCGAATTGTGTGAAGGACACCGGGGAATGTAGTTTTATTCAATGCATCTTTGTTATATTTATTCATATAAACGATGTGGTAGACTCAAATGTGGCGAAATCCTCTTTAATATCAATGTAAGTATGGCAAGTGACAAATCTGGATGAAACAAGAATAAGAATGAAGAAAAATCAGTTGGGATTATTTTTATCTAAACCAAATTGAACACAGCCGCAATTGCTACCGCTTTCTACCTGTTGTTATCTGCATCTTCCCTTGCGCCCTCCTACTCTATTTCTTGTTTTCGGTTTATCTGAGATTGGATGTCACCCGCTCGTCAAATTATGTTAAAAATAGCAAGCGTATTCCATCTATGTCTTTTCATACAATATATTTTTTTTAGAACATAGAAAATTGTGATTCTTCGTGAATGCGAAAATTCAGCCATAAAGCCTTTGCTTAGAAGCTTTCACAAAGATTTTACTTTAAAAACATTGTATTGACATCCATGTCGGAAGCAACCCGCAACCCCAGGGCGCGCCGCGGTCACCGGAAGTAGCTTTTAGCACCGGGCGGCGGTCATTATCAATTCATATCCGGCGCTGCCATTTTTATTTTGACTTATGCGAACTAATAAACTCAATGCCAGACATAGCGCCTTTCTTAAACGCATCGGATCGTGTCCCGAAATGGGCCATGCCTAAAAATATATTTTCCACAAACAGTTAAAATAAAATAAAATGCGCTTCCCTATTTCAATTCCGTGAATAAAATTTTGATCAAGGTTTACTTAAAAAAAAAAAAAAAACACTTTCTAAAGTGAGGACACAGAAAGCTTTTGTATATTGTTATGTCTCCTAATCATTATGCACACACATAATTTAAAATAATCACTGGTTGTCACGAGCGATGGATCTAAATCTGGAAACAAAACAAGCTTAAATCAAACGAATTTCCAAAATAAAATATACGGTTCCCACCCAAAAAAAAAATGGGTTGCGAATCAAAGTATGACAAAATGGCAGATCTGATTTATCTAGCAGATATTTACGTTCGAAAATGGCAATCAGACAATGTAAATTATATGACAAGTAGGGCACGCTGATGTCATTAATAAATGGGGTAGTTAATGAGAGACCCGACCGAACGCGGAAAACCTTTCTAAGCCCGAACCCTGCCCTCTGTTCTATACTTACTTGCTAAAATTCCTCGGACAGAAAATAAAGCCAACTTCCAAGTCTTTGTTGTATTGAATGGGCAGATATTTATTATAAAACAGATTCTCAGCCATTTATTTCTTGCCCTACAAACCGATCAAAAACTTTACAAATGCAAAATCGATTCTGAAAAATATTTCGAATGCAACATTTATATCGTAATTTTTTTTATAAACACCATGTATATTGGAACTACTCAATTAGCGGTAAATATTTTACGTAGCAGCCATTAAAAAAAAAAAAAAAAAAACAAACAAACAAACAAACGGGCCATCGATTGAGCAGTTTTATGGCGGGCGGATGCGAAGCCTTTGGACGTTTATGGTCCCTTCACGTGACGCAAATGTCAAGGGTACGCGGGCCGGGCTTTCACACCCCTGTCGAGCTTTTCCACGCGACTTGTACCGAAACCACCAGCGCGCCAGAGCCAAGCATCCAACCCAGCATGGGTGCCAATGTGGACTGATATCATATTAATATTTTTGAGTAAAATACTTGAGTGATTTTCACATGTACCACGTGTTCATTTTCCACATGAACATGCGGAAAATCACTCAAGTATTTTACTCAAAAATATTAAAATGGAATTCGACCAAGTACTCTCTGTCAAAAATATTGAATTTCTTGATATCATTTTGTTTATATTAGAAACTAGCGGATACCCGGCGTGTGCTACTGCGCTGTTTTCATGCTGTTGAGGAGTTTCAGCAGCTCTTGCTGTACTTGTTCTAGACGTGCTTCATGTTTTCTTGTGTTTCTACTGCTCTTAACTGTCGCTCTCTCAACCTTTTTGACTGGAAAAGCACTTCATGTTGTCCGGCAGTTTCGGCTGCTCTTTCGGCTCTTTTTCGTTTCGGATCTGCTGTATTTCTTACTGCTGTATTACAGCTCTTTTTGGTGCCAATTTTTGATAAATATATATTTTTTTATAACCACAAATGATAAAACTCTGTTGTGAATGACAGATCAATGATTTTGTTTTGAATGTCCGTATTATGCGCGATCTTCACGATGTTCTTTTTTATATTTTTTTGTATAGAAAATGTCGAAAATTGACTTAATTAATAGACCGAATGTATTTAATGCATTGTTTTAATAGTCTAAAAGATTTTTCGTATTATTGCCTTTCAAATGAAACCGGTTTGGGACACATCGGTTGGATGGTTTCAAAGCCCATGACGGTCGTAGAAACATTTTTTTGTGTTTTATATATATATAGATAGATAGATTGTTATACAGTAAACCCTCGATATAAAGGACCTCTAGTTAACGGACTTCGTATATAACGGACAAAAAATTCGGTCAAATGTAAAAAAATTTAAAACGTTTTGAATGCGATAGTGTAAAAAAATTTTTTCGTAATTTTCGAGAGTTGATTATAAAAAAGTGCAAACAAGACATGATTCATTTTTAGTAGGATTACCGAAAGCAAGCGAGTCGAGTGTCCGAAGACACTTAAATAGAATTTTGTTTGTGTTATGTATTTTTATTTTTATCTTAATACATACACTGTATTTTGAAAAAATAGTTTTATATAACGAGCTTTCGACTTTAACGGACACCCCCTCTCCCCAATTGTTCCGTCATATCGAGGTTTTACTGTACTTTACAATTATTAAGTAAAAATTATTCTTCATTGTTTGATCTCATTGTTAAAATACGAAAAATTTCGTATTTGCATCAAATACGAAATTAAATACATCAAATCAAATACAAATTCAAAAAAGTATTTGATGAAAACTTGCTTGTCAGTAATTTCGGGTTTATTCTTTAAATTCTGCGAATAATTACAGAATTAAACAAATTATTTCATCCTTGAAGTATGGTAGGTTATGCAAAATTATACTACACGAATGTAGTGAATTGTAAATTGATATTTAAACTGATAGAAATAAAAGCTTTTTTTTACTCAGCTTTAGACACTGAATATGACTTCAGCTCTTTTGCAGAGGTGGTTTTGCTTCTGCTTCAAATTGCTTTGCGGAAATTTCATCGGTAAGTTTCATTTTGGAACCTGATGGGCGTTTAATTCCCAGTCAGTCACCACACTGACGCTGGTAACCTATATATATATTATACCGAAAATTCGCTTCCTCCGTTTTATCTTTAAATTTTGTGACTTTATATTAAAATCAATAATAAAACTTGAGCATTGTGATTAAATGAACATTTCAAAACTTTAACCGCTCTTTCAACAGTGAAATATCAAGTTTAAAATATCAAGGTATAAAAAATTATAGTCACTAGGTTTTTTGAACATTATTATTATTTGATCATGGCTGATTAATAATTATAAATTTTACTAATATTACCGAGAAGCTATTGACGTTGAAAGTCAAAATATTAACCTTGATTTTTTTTAAAATCACCACTCTAATCTGTCAAATGTGTTTTACGTTTCACTGTTTGATGTTTAATAATACAAACACGAAGGCTAATATTACCAAAGTAGCTCTAAGTAATTGTAGATAAACCCAGTATTTACGCTGTAAGTTGTGGCGCCATATTAGCTTTGGATGTATTTTTTTATGTTTCTACAAATGTAAAATGGATGGTTAAAATTTTATCAGACTCAATCTGGTACGTTAATTACCTTTAATGGGTTATAAAAGTAGAAACCTTTTTAATAACTATGACACGTGGTTTGAAAGAGCCTTTATGACGGAAAAGGAGTGGCCTGTCGTTCTGACGTCATGTGGCGGTAAACTCGTTTTGAAGAAGGATAAGAGGAAAGATAGGCATTCTCCGTTGAAATATTGTACTTTAAATAGATCATAAAAAAATCGGTTTAATAAAACGGCCGCAGATTTTCATTCCTGCTATTGTTTCTGTAGCTTGCTGCAGAAGAATTATGAGATCTAAACGGTAGACCTTTGTAAGGAAAGGGTTATATAATAATGCTATTGGACAGCAGCAATACGCAGACTTCCAATATAAAACTGCGGTGTAGAAGAACCTGGGAAACCATTACACTATTTTCTTTTTAAAAAATCATGAACACTGAGTATATGCTCAATGAAATGGTCGCCAACCTCCTCTGAGGAATGGCACTTGATGAAGAGAATTTCTTTTACAAACCGCTTTTTCATCTGTTCATCTTTTGTTAAGGGCCAAGAAGTGCGTTTATTATTAAAACTTTATACGTTATGTCTATCTATATTAACACACAAATAAACAAATATAAAGAATCGAATTGAAACAAATATCTCGGTAGGGTGGCGTCGTCCCCACCCACACCCTTCCGTGAAAGGGAAGACAAGCAATAATTCATCGCACCGCGAACCTTGAGGGCTGAAAAGGATGATATCATTTTAATTTGAGTAGAGGTGTGCGATGGCACTCAGGTGATTAAAGATTCCCACCGTCACCTCCGGATCGGGCGTCCCTCGCAAGCAAGGCGTCGAGCTGCGAAAACCGCCCATTAAGCATTTCTTATTTTTGAGCCAACGGAAAAAACTTTCTAAACCCACCTACTGTGTTTAAATGCGTCGAGTTTCAAAACTCGCTATCAAAGTATTTCTTACCTCTGCATAAATCTGTAAAACCAACATATATTTTGATTGATTATTTATTTGGATTCCACTATATTCTAATCTAAATATTTGATTTTTTTTAAGTTCGCGATCAAGTGGTCTTTTATATTAGTCGCCCAGAGCGGGTTTTGCGTCTTCGCGACTCAGATGTAGACCTTTTCACTAACCCCTAAAAAAAAGTGCTTTTAGGACGGCGCTTTTTATTCCGCGAAAGCTTTAATAGCTCAAAAGGCTTTTTTTTGCTGTCGAATTTTCTCGAAACGCCTTTTGAGTCACCAGAAGCAACATTGACTATTGTTTGATAACTGGATAGCTTATTTGTTTTATTTCGTATATATTATTTTATAAAATATAAACGTCAATTGAACTTTTTTTTCCGTTTCCCTTTTATGTTTATAAAAGTTTTTTTTACTCTCGTTGAATTTATTATAAAAAAACATTTTTGAACCGTGTTGAGCAGCTATGAAATTACACATGAACATTTTTGTTTAAGACGACTTCAGCATTTCAAGATTTTCTTCTTTTCTGTCAATTTGAAGATTCCTTTGTAAGACGAAAGCTCACAGTAAATTGTTTTTAAATGTGCAGTATAACAAGTTAAACAAGTCTGTCGCGGAGTGAGCTTTTTTGTAAAGAATATTTTAATACCGTTCCTCCAGTTCCTCCCTGACGCCGGCTCCATCCATCAGGCCGACAGTCGGCGATGACCTTTGTGGATTTCCCGCCATTCAATTAGGCCGCCATTTCGTGATTTGGGCGAGTCCATTTTATTTCCAGCCGCGTGCAATCAATCACCGATCATTCTTTCCGCTGATAACGGCCACGACGCGATAAGGAAATGAATCCGATTCTGCGACTATTTTCGATCTTATTAACGGCAGTGAAAGCATTGATACTCTTGAAGATTGGACGCAAGATATATACAGTTTATTGGTCTGCTCGAGTTTGGTCAGAAGTTTCAAGAAACGTTTCAATCCGACCAATTGCAATATCGCTATAAAGCTGGACGATATCTTTATGTGGCTTGGGCATGCATGGCTTAATGTGCAACTTCATATCGTTACCGATCGGTATCAAATCATACAACCGGTTTTAAAACCCCATACAAACTTATAGGATCAACCATTTTGTTATTTTGAGCCTGTCAAACTAATTTACTTTAAATTAAATTAAATTAAATAGCCCTAGAATAGACACAAACCGTATTAGAAGATGACATTTGCCAACTTTTGGCGGTTGAGTGAAAACGCGTTTAAGTATAAGCTAGTGAAACACACTATTGGAGATCTTTTTTCTACTTGAAAAAATATTATAAATTTCAAGGTAGGTTATTATCATAATCAATTATTATTATAATGTAGTTTTTTTTATGAAATATGAATAGTATACAAAATATTTTTTTCTCTGAAATTAAACATAATTTCCTAACATGAAATCCATGAAAAATCATGCAATTAAGGGTGAGTGACCTTAGCTTTGCATGCATTTATTTACAGCACACCACTGGTGTGTAAAGTTTAATTCAACCCCATCGCAGTCCAATGAGTGGTTAGCAAAGTTGCACACAGTTCATGAGGCTTCGGATTGCCATCATTAGCTTATTTGCTTTAATGCAATTGCGCATCCAATTGCAATCCTTTAACGTAACAAGTCACTTTAAATTATTTATTTCCAACTACTTGCGGTCTTCTATGCTGTACACTCTACCACCAAGGAAAAAAGGTGTAACCGTCATAAATTCATATTCATTAGGTTCGTTGCATAATAAGTACGTTGTTTCACTTATAGGATATGATTGTTAAAAATTCTTGCTTAGTACTAGTGATTCGTTGGTATAATTGGTAATGCACCGGTCATGTAAGCTCGGGGATGTGGTTCTTTAATAAATTTTCAATATTTAAAAAAAAAAACTTAATCATAATCAATCATTAGGTTTCCGTTTACTATACGAATTATAAAGGTTCTGTGGTGTTCCATATCACTGAAATTCATAAATAAAAGCTCAGCTTTCGCCGATTCTACGTTTGGCAGTTCGGAATGAATTACATTGTCTATTGGCTGGAGGTCCTACGCGCTCTATGGGCGGCTCGCACGCGACCTCGTGCCGATCACTCACTCGGGACCCGCGGGGATCCCCGTCGGCTTTTATTTATAGAAAATCGCAGCTCCTGTCCGCAGTCCTCTACCACACCCTGCCACAACTACTCCACATTTAAATTTATTTTTTTATCATCAAGTGCCTCTCCTCAGAGGAGGTTGGCGACCATTTCACTGAGCATATACTCTAAGAGGAAAATAGTGTAGTGGGTCCACGGGTTCTTCTACACCTGTTTTATTTTATGTTGGAAGGAATAGTCTGCGTATTGCGTATTGCGTATCCTTTCCTTACAAAGCTCTTGCGTTTATATCTGATACTCCTTCTGCAGCAGAAACAATAACCTAACCTAACTTTTTTTTTTTTTTTACTGTCGGCCCCGGGCTGCGCTTTGGTACTACTTCCGAGTGCCGACAACTGGTCTTTTAATATATAATATAAAATATAATCATTCACAATTCATTCATTCGTGAGGGGGAGTTTCCCAGGGAGCGCACTTTTCGCTGTTCCCCAGTCTGCCTCCCCTCCCTTCTATTCGTCTCTGACATTCGTCCCTTACTATCTATGGAGACAGCATCTCCGTTAGTTGATGCGCTGAAAAACATGAAAGCTGAACCTAACCTAACCTAACCTAACCTCCCCCCCCCTTAACAAGGTACTTCCAGAGCACATCCCTCCACAATCAGAAGTCCCTCCTCAGGGTACAGAATGGCAGCCATGCACAAGCAACAGATTGATGAGCTAAAGTTCCATAAGTCATCTTCTATCAGATTTTCCTTCTTGCAGTTGTTATGTACAGTAATACCCCGCTTTACGCGAGGGATACGTTCCGGAAAAAATCGCGTTAAGTGAAATTCGCGTACATCGGGGTTTACGATTAAACATACATACATAGTCACAACTTAAAACCAAAAAATACGAATCATTTGAATCAATCACTTTATGCATTTTTACTGAAAATACATCTATTGTTTTTTGGGTAGCGTTTTTTTTACGTTGTTGTAAAATACGTTCATAACACCCAACGCTGTTTTTAATTGTTAAGAGAAGTCAATGACTACATTATGTTCATTCTTAAATAAGAAATTCGCGTAATGCGAGGCATTTTGACGCGAAATTTGAAATTCGCGTTAAGTGAAACCGCGCATAACGGGGTCGCGTAAAGCAGGGTATTACTGTACCTGTATTATACGAAATGTTTTAAGACCTCGTTGTGACAGTGGTATCGTGATTTCAGCTACATTATATTTTTTTGTATTTTGACGTTTCGGTGCTGAAACCATCTTCAAGAATGACAGCGGTTGCCAAAACCTACGAACAAGCAAAGCAATGTCTTTGTATTAATCAACGAATTGATTTCCCAATAGTTTTTTTTTTACTCCTTTGGTGAATAATCATTATGGTTTCGAATGACAACTTAAATTAATCAAGTTTTTAAATATGTACGTATTTTAATTAAGATTTTTTATTAAAAAATTTAGTGGTCTGCTCGGTTCATGCTGATTTTATTAATTTGCAAGTGTACTGTGTATCTTTCACTAGACATTTGATTGCTTTTAATCAGCCTGGTTTATGATGGGGTTGCACAACGGTAGTTTAATCAAGGGAAGGAAGTCACGCATATGTGGATTTTATTTCAAAATCATGGCGTTTTCAGCCGTGATGCGCGCTTTTATAAATTTCACTATCCTTTTTTACGCGGACTTTTCTTTAACGCGAATTAAATTGATAAAATATTGATCAATTTATTTATTTTTATTTTTGTCACTATCTCAAAAAATCTTTACATATTAAATTCAATTTCTTTTCGATGCAGGTGGTATATCAAATTTGAATTTCAATTGAAGTTACAGCCTTTTTTATAACGTCAATATAATAAAAAGTCAATTGGAGATATAAATACTTTGATTTAATAGGATTTGAACACTACACTTCGTGGTTAAAAAGCAACTGTCGTAAGTTTCACAACTGTGATTGAGTTTATTTGTATAGATTGATAAACCGTCAAATATCTCATAGGTTTTATGGTGTTACGCTGTTAAAATAGTAAGGTGGAGAAATTGTATAGTAATTATGTTGTTAGCGCTGTTGCTATGGAAAATTTTATATATTATCTTTTTACTGCGAAATTAGTTCGATAGCTCAGCAGTCAAGCGTTAGAAACTAAGTACTAACTAGGTTTGGGTTAAATCCCTAGGGATATTGTGTTATTTACTACCTTTATAATAATAAACTCTAAAACCTGTATTCAACGCAAGAAAGGATTATTCTGGACATTTTTATGTTTTTATATAAAGCTTTAGTAAAATATAGCTTTTATACGTACTTTAAACATATTTCTATAAAATACCCTACAGTTTTGTTTTTAATACCAGAAATGATTTATATATATATAGGTCATTGAAAAATATCATAAAACTTACATAATAGACTATTCCAAAATGACTATGTAGAAATAGGCTAATGATTTTTTTTATTCATTGTTTCCTAAGTTAAAGGAAGATAAATCCTTTCAGAAATATTCCTTTGTGTATAAAACATAGCAAATGTCTAAAACGTAACAAAATGCTTACCTTCTTTTTCCTTAACGGCTACTTGTAAAGACGAGTGTAGTTATAGACTCGACGTTCAGATTAAATTACATTAAATTTCTTCAATAAAATTCAATAAAATATTCAATAAAATCAACATCACGACAATCGTATTGTGCGAATAAAATTATCCTGAATTAAATTTATAAAAAGTTTAGAGTAAAATATAAGTTATACAGAAGAAACTCATTAAGAATTGAAAATTGTTTAATATATTAATATTGAAAGCACTTGTTAGAGTATTTAAAAATTAAACACAACGATAAATGTGCTCTATTATTATACTTATAAAAAAATGGGAAATGCCATTTTAGGCGCACCCTTCCGTTAATTGAAAGCTTTTTTATAATTTCTGACCTTTTATACTTTCAAATTTCCCAATGAATTAAATTATTCTTTTGAATTTAAAACAATCGCACAGTGCCCCGCGCATGAAAAAGAAAACCTTGAAATAAAAATTATTTTCAATAAATATTTTATTAAAAAGGTTAAAAATTGAAATGAGCATTAGAAACTGACATGGTATATAAAATATGTACTCACTTTATGTAACACCTTTATGCCTGTTTTATGTAAAGGTAAATATCACTGTGGTTCTGTTAGTATCACATTTAAACCTAACCCATGGGTTTCAGCGACTTTGCCTTTCGAGGCACTGTGTATATCGTCTCATAGTTACAATTCATATGTTTCAATTATATTGTGACATTAAAAACGCTGAAATATAAAAATCTTATATTTTTTAGTCATAGTGAATATGAATCGTATTTGGTTCATTATAAAAATTTTCACCTAAATATATTGAAAAATGTTGACCTTTCGTCTGAAATTATAGATATTTCCTCTAAAATTCAAGGTAGATTCTTATAACAATAGGCTTAATTTGAACCTGTTGTGAAAAATGATTCAGTTAACCCTTAACTGCATGATTTTTTATTTTTCCGTGAAAACAATTGAGGAGTTAGGGAATTATGTGTTAATTTAAGGAAAAAACTAAATAATTTTAATTGACTGAAAATAACTTACTTTGAAATTTAAAATATATTTTTGAAGTTGAAAAAAGATAGCTATTTCAATAGCTTATACTTAAATTACGTTTTCGCTCATTTGCCGAAAGTTGGCGAATGTCATCTTCTAATACGGTTTGTGTCTATTCTAGAACTTTTAGTGGTAAAAAGTTGATTTAAATTAGTTAGACAGGTCCAACATAACGGTCACAAAACGAAACGGTTGATCCTATAAGTTTTTATGTGGTTTAAAAAAAAGTTTTTAAGGTACCTTGCTTGTTATGTACAAGGTTTGTCATCACAATTTGGAGAAACTTTCCAAACTAGTCAATCGAAATTATGCTATATATGGGAGTGACTGAAGCTGCACCCCCTGGTTTATCCTCTTTATTGTTCTGATGACATACTTCAAGAAGCCATCCAGTGACTTCATCATCTGTGGGTGTCTCGCCACTGATTTCAGGCCCTCCTGTCGGCATTGGCTCTCCAGTTGGTGTCTCTGAAGGTCAAATATGGGGCATGAACCCACAAGGTGGATCACTGTTTGTGGAGTAATATCGATAACTTATCATCACTCCATGACCCGTTAGGAGCTAAAAGCTAATCCCGCAGGTATTCCTGTATACAGCGGCATCCGTACCGATCTGTCATTATATGCATACTAGAAATGTTGCCCGTCATAAAATGACGTATTCGATGAACGATGCAATAGTGTTTGAACATATGTTTGGCTGACAATTAGATGAATATTTGATTTCATTTTGTACACATATATTTTGAATAACCGGATATTAATTTCGAAAGCAAAGCCATTCTAGGAAATATCACATTTCGTGTCACAAACAACGAATCACTTTCACTGCACTGTTCTTTATTAGATGAAGTCTTTATCACGTTCAATTGTGCTATTCTTTTTTATTTACGTTTGCTGTGCTTAGACGGTGTTATTTTTAAAGGAGGCATTTTAAGTTATTAAAGATGTGATTAATAAGTTCTAACGCAATTTCTATAAAAAAATAAAATTGGTACTTGTGTCAAGCTGACATAAACTGAAAATTTCTAAGAAGCATCAAAATTAGTTTTTTTGTAAAAGTTCTAAATTTGAAATTCTCGCGTTGAACAATAAAATCCTATAATTCGTACATATTGAAACTCGCTAGAGCATATTTTATAGTTTAATTAAATTAGTTTATGAATAAAAATATTATCCTATCGTCTTGAAATTCGGCACATAGCTGCGGAAAAATTTACTAAACACGTGCAAAAAATCAGCGTTGTATCTTTTAAAATATTCTATAGAGAAGCAAAAAATGTAACATGCACACACACACACACATAATGGCTATTATTATAGTAGATTGGGTTCCAAAACCCGCTCTGTCAATATTTTCAATTTTTTTTTTTTATAATACCGCAAAAACATATCAGTCGCATCTCAGTTTTTGTTAATAAAAATATATCGAAATATTTTAAAAATACCCAGAGCGGGTTTTGGTTCAGAGTCGGCGACTCATAGTGCCTAATTGCTTCCCGGTATTGTTCCGGCCGGTGTGACATTTGCCAGGGTGAACTTTCGCGGGTCCGCCGGGGGACCTTTACGGGAGTCCCCGCCCGGCGCCCTGGCCTTTGGGGGTCCCCGGGGAGAGGGTGGCTGGGAGGCTTGCGTGCTCCGCCCCCTCGGAGGCGTGACATTTGCGCGGACCAGATGCCCGCCGGCGCGAGACCCGCGGCCGCTTCTGCGGCCCTGACACTTCGAAAGCGCCCAGAATTAACGCGTTGTTTTAAAGGTGGTTTTTACTTGGATATAACGCAAACGCAACACAACGTATCTATTATATGGGTCTTGTACCATAGATCAGTGCTTCTCAAAGTGGTACCTGGGATCATTCAGGGGGTACTTAGAAAATTAAAATCGATTTGGGGGTCCCTGAACAACGTCAGGGGGTCCGAGCAAGGTTTTATATAAAATAAAAAATTTTTGACACATTTTTATTAATATGGAAGTCGATTTTTATGTCCTAAGTAAAATATAAACATAGTGCTTTTCAAAGTGGTCCCTACGGACCCCAGGGGGTCCTTAGAAAATTTAAATCGATTTGGGGGTCCCTGAACAACGTCAGGGGGTCCGCGCAAGGTTTAATATGAAATTAACAAATTGTGACACATTTTTATTAATATGGAAGTTAAAATAAATAACAATGAATACATTATTAGCATTTTTTACGTCCTAAGTAAAATATAAATATAGACAGGTGCATAAAATACAAGTAATAACAGGCATCGCGGTGAGTCAGGTAGGTTAATAGAGTCGATACTTGCACCAACTAGTCTATAATATGAATTTATGTAGTTTTTCACCCAGAGTCCGCAGGCAAGCTTTGACTATGAAAAGGGGTCCATGGGCCAAAAGAGTTTGAGAGCCACTGTTGTAGATAGAGGACGGCGGCTGATGTATTTGGCTAGAACACCGGCGCTTCATTCCTCGCGTAATCAATGTACATGAAGAAGTATCAGGTGCGGCCGACGAACAGCCAGAAAAATACAAAGCATGCAGGAAAAAAATGCCTTGCTCCCTGTATACAACAAGGCAAAACCTGGGAATATATCAAATCTGATAGAACCACATTTCATGACAACCCATACATTCACCTTTTTTTCTCGAAAACGCCTTCTTCATCAAGTGCCTCTCCTCAGAGGAGGATGGCGACTATTTTACTGAACATATACTCATGATGAGTCAGTGTTAAAAGTAGTGTAGTAGGTCCCCGCTGCTGCTGCCTAATAGCATTATTATATAAACCTTTTCTTACAAAGCTCTTGCGTTAAGATCTGACACTCCTGCAGCAAGCTACAAAAACAACAACAGGAGCCCCCCACCTCGACAAGGTACTTCCAGAGCACATCTCTCCAGAATCATTCCAAGTCCACTACTCCATTACCGATCCTTTACACAAGCTCAATAGCAGCACTGCCCGAGCAACAGAATGAGGAGAGTAAAACTTTTCCCTAGCCTGAAGTTGGTTGCGCGTAATAATATTATTTTTTTTGTAAAATAATTTAAAGGATCATGTCATTTTAAATTAGTGATTTATCAGTTCTTGGAGCCATTAAAAAAGATAAGTTAAATAGTTTTGCTCTTGTCATATTGTAGATTGTTTAGAGTGTATTGTTGACTTCACGCTGTCTGCCAAAGCGTGATTAGAGACTTCGAAAAACTTCGAGTCCTTCCAGCTCTAAAAACTTTATTAAAATATTTGATTCATGTCTCTAGCATTACTAAGATTTTTACTAAACAAAGTTTTTGTTTAAAAATTTTTTTATTATTAAAGCAAACTGTCAGTATCAGTAGTCCCGGGATTGCGATGCGTCCCCCGAGTAGCCCAGGAATCATGGGGAATCTGTATTTCTGTGGCACACTTTAAATTGAAACGTCATTTTAAAATGATATTTGAAATTATTGTACGACGGACTGGCTTTTCATTAGAGCCGTGTCGTCGTATGTCTTGAGATTTCTCAAAGGAAATGTATGACGTTTCGCTTTCATGAAAATAACGACTTTCCAACGTTAAGAAGTTTTCTCAACCTGTATGAGACCTCTGAATGAGACTGTTTTTAGGAAAAATTTTATTCTTTCACCTGCAATCTTTGAAACGCTAGAAAAACATAAATGAGGTTCTCCAATAGTTCAATGATTTATATTTATATATAGGGTGTCCAAAGTGAGTATCGGGTATTTGTTAGTTCAGTAAAACAAAAACTACTAGTAATCGAGTATTTTTTTATTGTTGATTATAAGAATACAAAATGGAAAATTATTTAGAAAAGATGATGTTATCCAAATGGTGACCGTTACGCGCTGCTGGCACTCTTCTTATCTGGAACGAAGATTGCAGATAACACGCTGACACATAGTCCTCGATATTGCTGCCATTTCTGACCTGATGTTTTGTTTCAATTCCGTTAGGTTCGTCGGATTATTCTCATAAACCCTACTTTTGAGGTATCCCCATACAAAATAGTCAAGAGAGCTAAGGTCAGGGCTTCTGGGAGGCCAGTTGATGTTACCTCTACGTGAAATAACCTTATTAGGGAATAGTTCGTTAACAGCTTCAGTTGATTGATTGGATGTATGGCAAGTGACCCAAAAATTTTGGCACTATTCACATTCACCCGATACTCTTTTTGGACACCTTGGACTCCAGATCTCAAGTTAAAGCCAAGACGTGTTGCATCTGATAAACATGTCAAATACGATCACGACCATGGTCAGATATCAGGACCCCAAGTTTTGCAGTTCTATGTGAATATACTTACTACTAATTTTATCGAATTTTCACCTAGAAATATGTTAGTATTTCATTTGTCATCAAAATGTTTTTTTGTTGTGTTTATTTTTGTCGGTGATTTCACTTTCTACACTAACATCAAAGTAGACTTTTTCAAAGTCACATCAACGTTAAAGTGAATTTACCAAATAGCCGCTTAGATTACGGGCACTTAGTAAACTTTGAAGACAATATTCCTACTCAAGAATTCTAGCTCGAGACATTTCCATACTATTAAGGAAAGTATCCATCAATCTCTGTTAAAAAAAAGCTTAACTCTTTTAAATGCCAACACTTACCTTAACTATTTGTGTTTTACTTTACTTATAGTACATAAGCTCAAATTTGTTTTTATTTACCCATAAACAGGAATAACTATTAATACAATATTTTAATGATGATTTCGAGGGATAAAATCATAAAACTTACATATTGCATTTAATAAAACTGCATAAAAATCTAAATTATATGAATATCCGGATGACATAGCTACTTATCTTTCATTAGCAACTGTTAATGACAAGTGATTTTGATAAATTGATGCTATCAAAAACACGTGATTGTATATAAAAAACAAAATTGTTTTTTTTTATATCAGGCTTTCGTACAGTACAATATATTTATAATATAAAATTTCTGCTGCTGGTTAAAAACAAAAACGTGCATGTTCTATCAAGTGTTAAAAAAAAACCGTTGAGTTTTTTTCACATACGTAGATAACACTCAAATCGTTATATATCTCTATAAATAGTTATCCGTATGTTTTTGTACATTCAATTGATTTTATTTCACTTATTTTTTTTCCAGTCGACACGCACTTTTGAGGTCGTTTTTCATGTTTATTCATGCCTTGTCGCATGTGTGTGCGTTGTGTCAAATCAATAGTTTAGTTTGCTATGAAAAATTTAAGGCAGCGACTCATTCAATGTCAAAAAAATGTATGAAATCAATGCTGTATGTAGATTTTATGAATGATGCGTAAATATATATATATGATTTTATTTTTGTATATTTATTATCACGGTTTCTGAAGATAATCCAGGCTTAGTCACGTCCTACATTAGTAGTGATTTATGTGTATAATTAAATTTTGAATATAAGTTATTGGTTAAACGTTGATCCGCGTTTATTATACAGGTGTATCGCGATATCTGGGATGTGTAGTTTCGGTTTTTATCTATATTAAATTATGTAAATATAATGGATTATCTAAAACATATTTATATTAAAGTAAAGAGTGCTTATAAATAGTCTATACTTTGTTGTTTTTAAATATAAGATATATTACGAACACAGTGTATAAAGGGTCTAAGTCCCATGCTCGAGTTTTTTTGATCATTTTCTGGTCCGTTTTGCTAAAAATTGACTTCACCAATCAAAAAAAATTAAATGCAAAAAGTTAGATACATCCCTTCTTCCGAACAGAATATTTTTTCATTTCTTGTAAATTTACTTTCGATATTATAAATATGTGTTTTTCTGATTGAAATGTAGGAATTTGGAGATTCGTCATGTCCCTGTTCTAAGAGTCCTAAACATTTAAAAGTCTCTTTTTCAATTGGAATTAAAAGATTAAATATTAACCCTGTGCGATTTATTATTTTGAAAATTTAAAAAAAAAAATCTTTAACAAACTTTGGTTTTGAAAAGTCGACATTTTATCCAATTTTTCAACATCTTCAAGATTTTATTTTACCCTGAAAATGGACGTTAATTAAATAATACAAAATAGATAATACAAAAATCAACTTTCGACATAGAAAAATAAAGTGACAATTAAATTATTTAAATGACACGATTTCGCCAGGTAAAACGGTCCTTTTTTTGTGGCAGACGGGGGATGGACACCAAGCAAGGTTAGGTAGCAAGACCCTTAAGTGTACGAAGAGCTTTTAAAACAGAAAAAGAGAGCTGATATACAACCGTGATTGCTTATTAATAGAACTTATTATTTATAATGTATTTTTAAACAGAAGACATCAAAAATACACCGTCACCTTTCCAACCAAACAATAAGTGTCGAATCAATGTGTAAAGTATCTTAATGAGCATGTTTATAATATGCAGTAAATTAAAACTTGATCAACAATTTTTTTTTATTTAAAAAGCCAGTATGTAGAGAAAGGATAAGACAACTCATCACTATTCCTTTTTAATTTTTTGATAGCTTGGCCACTTCCCGCCCCTGCACTGTCTATTCAATTTGTCAAAAGTTTAAGGTGCGTCCATTGGCTCGCGTGAACGAATTTTGTTTTTATGATTAAAATGAACAGTGGCGTGTCGTGACGACCGTCCGATTTTTTCTATGTCGGATTGCGTCCTTCGTGAACGAGAGCTATAAATGGATTTGACACATTTTTTTCATTACTTGTCCTACGGTTATTCGATGTATTCGTTTTCAAAAATGAATTACATATTCCTTTTAAAAAGGGTTTTAACGAAAATTATTATTTGTAGCATTTTTATCAAATTTTAAAGCAATGGTTATTTAATACATAAGTAATCCAATAAACATTTATTCTTGTTAAAATAATTAATACGATATTAATTAAGATTGACTTAACAAGTAAAATTAATAAAATATACAAAAATCGTCGACAATTTTTTTTTTTATTTAGTGATGTGACTAAAAATTTATTAAATTTACGCTTGTTGAAAGTACGGTAAAAATACAATAGTGCGTAATATAAATGCTTTTACTGGATTAAATTGTATCATTACGCCACTACAGACAATTGTATGACAACGTTAAAAAAATATTAATTAAATTTTAACAAACGTTCATTACAGTAATAGGTTTTTTTTTTAATAAATTAAAATTTATTTGACAAGGTCGAAAATAACGAATTGTAAAACCGCCGATTGTGACAGCTGAAGTTTTAATTTAAATAATCCATTTACAGTAAAATTAATTATTCTTTCAAATTATGAAAAAAATGTACCGGACTAGAATAAACTCATGATATTTATATAGCTTTGTTTAATTATTTAATATATACATTTAATCGTACCCTAGGAGCTTTGTTAATACTCCGTGAAAATGTTTCCATTTTAATTATATTTTTTAACACCTCGTATTTCGGAGAAAGTATATTCGTTTAACAAAAGTATATTAGCTATGAAGTATTAAAATGGAATTTCACCAAGTATTATGTAAAAAATATTTAATACACTTATTTATATACAATATTTTGATTATTATTTTTTTAACTTTTCTTTTTCACCGAGTGCCTCTCCTCAGAGGAGGTTGGCGACCATTTCACTGAGCATATACTCATGCTGTGCCAGTGTTCATGGATTTCTTAGGGGAAAATAATGTAGTGGGTCTCCAGGTCCTTCTACATTGCAGTTTTATATTGCTGCTGCCCAAAAGCATTATTATATAATCCTATCCTTACAAGCCCTGGCGTTTGGATCTGATACTGAAAAAATAGCAGAAACCTTGTTTTATGTTCGACAAGTTTGAGGAAAGAAATGTTAACCACAATACAATTTTTTATTTATACACATTCAAACATACTCATGGTACTTAGTAAGAGTTTGAGCAATGAGATTTAAAAGAAAACAGTTTTATCGTCATTACACGTGTGAATATAAATATTGAACAAACTAGAATATGTGAAGAAAGCTGATTTATCAATCAAAAATCAGACAAATAAAAGGTGATTGAATTATTATAATAGCTGGAAAAAAATGCTTTGCATATTTTCGACTCCTCGTCCCAATTCAAACGTCTTTGTATTAAAAAATATCTGGAAAATTAAAATAATATTTATGATATAGGTGACTCGATTAATGGCTGAGAATGAACGAAAGATTACTAAATGAATAATGAGCACACACAAAAATATACTTTTTAAAGTTTAAATTGATTCACAACAGACTGGTTTATTAGTTAAGAAACAACTATACACAGCTGTTTGATAATGCCAACGTGAAAGGTGGGCGAAACCGGTCACAAATAAAAACGAACACGTGGAAAATCACTCAAGTATTTTATTCAAAAATATAAAAAATAGAATTCCACCAAGTACGTTCTGTTCAAAAGTATTGAATTTCTTAAATTTTGACTCAAATATATATTTATTTTAAAAAAAATTGCTAATATAGTGCAATTTTGAAACGTTGTTTTTGTTCAAATTAAACTTTTTTTTCGGTTGACAATATTTTTTTACTTTTTTTTTAGTTGAAATCGCGTTGAATAAAAATGTGTCACAATTTTTTTATTCTATATTAAACCTTGCTCGGACCCCGTGACGTTGTTCAGGGACTCCCAAATCGATTTAAATTTTCTAAGGACCCCCCGGGGTCCGCAGGGACCACTTTGAGAAGCACTGGTATAGTGCATCGTTGACTTCACGCTGTCAGCCAATGCGTGATTAGAAACTTTATTAAAATATTTGATCCATGTCTCTAGCATTACTAAGATTTTATATAAAAAAACTAGAAATGTAGCCCGTCACAGAATGACGCGCATTCGATGAACAATGCTTACAATAATAAGATGAATAATGCTTTAATTTTGTACCATCAGTTGGATGAAGGTGCGAAGTTCTGTGATATACTTGGCCTTGAACTTTGAAGCAGAGTGGCCCACTGTTAATTTAGCTCCCATTGATGCAAAAGATATACTGTTATTGTATGATCTTATTTTTCTCTTGAAATTTCAATTATAAATATCCTTTAAATATACTGGGGAAATAGGCCTTGCTGGTAGTTTCACTTTACCTTTGTGATGATAATCGTTGAACTTTCCATTTGATGGGTTTTCTGCTTGATAATGTAAAGCATTGCAGAATTGACAGGTCACACTAATTAATCCGAAGACAAACGCAGCGTTCGCTGTGCATCAGTTTCTTTTTGTCTTGAGGTCGATGCGCGTACTCGAATTTTAAGAAGACGCTGCTCACGTTTTCCTTCCAACTCATTGCTTGACATTTATGTCACATTTCGTGTCACAAACAACGCATCACTTTTCACTGCACTTTTATTTATTTGATGCAGTCTTTATCACGTTCAATTGTGCAATTCTTTTTAAATTACGTTTTCTGTGCGTAGAAGGTGTTATTTTGAGTTATTAATGATGTGATTAATAATTTCTAATGCAATTTCGATAAAAAAATACAGATGGCGTTTGTGTCAAACTGACACAAACGCCATCTGAAATTTCTTAGAAGCATCCAAAATTTGTTTTTTTTGTAAAAGTTCTAAATTTGAAATTCTCACGGTGAAGAACAGAATCATATAATTCGTACATATTGAAACTCGCTAAAGCATATTTTATAGTTTATGAATGAAAATATTATCCTATCGTCTTGAAATTCGACACATAGCTGCGGAAAAATTTACTTAACTTATGTGCAAAAAATCAGCGTTGTATCTTTTAAGATATTCTATAGAAAACCAAAAATCGAAACATACATACATACACACACACAATGGCTATTATATATATTAGATATAGTTGTTTTAAATAAAAATTTTGACTCAAATAAATATTTATTTAAAAAAAAAAAAAAATCCTAATATAGTGCAATTTTGAAGCGTTGCTTTTTTATTGAAATTAAACGTTGTTTCTGAACGCAATGCTTTTTTTTCGGTCGACAATATATTTTTGTTTTAGTAGTTATATTTCGTTTGGGAAGGTTTGCGGCGGCGCTGTGCCACGCGTGCGCCGCGGCGCGCCGCGAGCTCCGGCGCCAGTGCCGCGCCGCCCTCCGCCCCGGCCAGTCGCCCGAGCCCGGCCCGGCCCAGCCGCGATCTCTCCCAAACCGAATCCGCGCTAAAACAATGTTGTGCAGTTGAACACACCGTGCAGTCGGAATCCCATGACTCCTCGGTAAAACATGTCGTTTTGAAATGTAAATACAGTGATTTTTTTTATAAGTAAGTGTGAATAGTGTAACATTTGAAACAATCATCTACATTCAAATTTTATGTATATATTTTTTTTGTAACTTTGTATTCTTTCTTCACTTTGAGTTTATTATAGTTTTTGCATGAAGTGAAGAAAGAATACAAATGTAACCCTTATCATTAATAAAAAAATGGATCTTCACCAATCAAACGCCTTGTCCCTCGTGTATATCAACTTAATTTTGTACATCTATATTTTTGCGCGCTGTGTAAATACTACTTCACAAATATTAGTTTTTCGACCGGTTTAATAGAGGCATCTGTCGAAACCGGTCGTGGAATCAGATAAAATAGTAGTCTTTTATTATCATTACCAATATTAAAATTTCTTCATCAATGTCAGTGAGAATCTCTGATTAAGTTATTGCCTATCAAAGTGCGCTGTGGAAATTCAATATAGTACAGAACTTTTGACAAAACAAACAGTTTGTTTTGATTCCTCAATCAATCACTTCTTTCTTCGTCCAAAAACTTTATCTCAATACTATCGCAATAACAAACAATCAGAATTTTTAAAGTTTGCAAATAAACTAAAACAATAGATTTCAATAAAAAACATTTCATTTATCGCCAACATTCATTTGCTTTATTTATTTAATGCTTCCTCTATTTTACACTGTTCATTTATGCAAGATACATAGAATAGCCAAATAGCTAGGAGACCACGATCATTATCAATCATTAATCTATCAAATAATGTATATATGATCTGGCAGTCATTTGACTGTGTAGAGTTGTTTATTAACTAAAGCAGTCTGTTGTGAATCAATTTAAACTTTAAAAGGTATACTTTTGTGCACTCATTATCCATTTAGTAATCTTTCGTTCATTCTCAGCCATTAATCGATTCACCTATATCATAATATTATTTTAATTTTCTAGATTTTTTTAAATACAACACTTTTTTTTGCTTAAAAATCAATCGGGCAAACACGTTTAAATTGGGACAAGCAGTCGAAAATATGCAAAGCATCTTTTTCCAGCTATTATAATAATTCAATCACCTTTTATTTTTCTGATTTTTTGTTTGATAAATCAACTTTCTTCACATATTCCGGTTTGTACAATATTTATATTCACACATGAAATAACGAGAAAACTATTTTTTTTTAAATCTCATCACGGGTGTGAATTTTTATTAATTATAATTTGTTTAAACGGTCAATAAATACCATGAGTATGTTTAAATGTATGTAAAAAATTGTTTGTTTTGTGGTTAACATTTCTTTCCACAAATATGTATAAATGTCATGTTTTTGATGGACATAAAATTATTATATCATTTTAATTATAAATATGAGCAGAATCGACGTCCTGATACAAGTTATTTATCATAATGATTCATAAAACGTATTTTAAATTATCACACAAATGTAAAAATTTGCATTACAATACATTATTTTATCATGTTTCCTTTTTTATTCTACCGTAATTTTAATGGCACAATTTGTTTTATTTTAATCTACAAAAAATAGATAAATTAACTCCAAATTTATAACAGGTGAACTTCACACATATTAACATTACATCTATCTTGGGGACATTTTCTCATGGTATTGCTGTTTGACTCCTTTATTTTCTTGAAATTAGCACTTATAATAAATACAAAATTACCCAGGTGTAAAAGAATGCATACCATATTACCCGAGGGGTCAAATTGACTTTTCCTGTGATAGGAATAGGTATACATGTAATATCGGTAGGCTTAGTATTAGATTCTCGATTTTTTTTCCAATTTTGATAAAAATATAAGCATAAATATATATTTTTTTAAAACATGAAATATTTGCCCTATATTTGGTTGCACACCTTGCCTTTTCATTTTGAGTAGTTCTTTAGTGATAATTTCATCATTGTGATGAAATGCTATAAACAAAATTTATATGCGTAGATTTTATAAAAATAAAAATTATATATATTCACTATAGTAAACTGTTATGTGAAAATAAACCATTTTACATAGCCCTTATCACCCGATGCCTCGCTGTTTGTTCTAGAGCGTCGTGCATACTTAAAAGGTATCCTGTTGGGTATTTGTATGTGGTCCCCCATTCTCGCCTCGGGTCCCAACTACCTAAACCTACAAGCTTTGATGAATCTTACTTTATGGTGTACTCGGTACAGGGCAAACTTAATTGCATTTCATCTAATTTTATTTTAAAAAACATTCGTGTTATTTTTTGAGAATTTTTGCATTGTATTGATAGATCAATAATTAAAATTAATTTTTAGAAATATTTATTTCTCATACAGAAGACACCCAAACACAGATAATATATGAATATAGATTTTATAAACACACGACTCTGTAAATGTAGGAGAAAAGGAAAAGGCAGGTAAGCAAGAAGTAGCAAATATTAAAACCAGACCAGGAGATGATTTCCCTGTTTTTTTTTCTCCTTTATTGGGAACACTTTTTAATTCTTTACAAAAAAAATGTGAATGTATTTTATTTTCTACGTAAATATCTCAACGTGGGGAGTCTTCAGACGTCTCTCATAATTATGGTCTGTGTTTTCGCTGCACAGACTGCCACTGGTTTTATACGATGACCCATTGTTTATTTAATTGCGGTTATTTATTTATTTTTATCGCATATGCTTTATCTCTTCTCTATAAGAAGTATAGATTTTATTCGGAATAACAAACGAACAATACGATATTATTTTTCATTTACATATACTATACATGGGTTATTCACATGTTATAATAACTCTTAAGGTTATATATAATATAAATATATACATATATACAACATTCTGCCTATTACTCAACACTATATACACAACATTGCCTATTCTTGTCGTCAGTCCAAAGTTTCCATTAAATCTGTTTACACTGCCTGGGGAACATGAATTGAATTACTAATAGACAGTTTTTACGGATATTTCACGTCATTCAATGTGTATTGGTTTTCTTATTTTGGGATTTTAGTAAACAGATTGAAAATAAGTTACGGATTTGACACGCAGCTTATCTGCATTATTGGTAAATCTACATTTTGTTGAGGATAAAAGATCAGTAATTGGAAATTTAAATAATTCATCATAATGACAATTCAATGTATGATGAATTTTTTTGGAATTTTAAATAATTTTGCCTGTCATTTTTATTATTTCTACGATAAGACTTAACCATGGTGTAAATTGATTTATCCTGCCAAAGCTGTAATTACTGCAGGTATCCAAGCCAATCCACAACAGGTAATGACACGTGTAGCTTCATTATGTTTCCCATTTGACATCTCGTCTGAATTAGTCCTATGCTATTTGTATATCTTATTTATGATTGTTCATTGCAATGCTTTCCGCTACTTGAGTTTTTTTTTATTACATGAAATAATTTAAAACAATTTTTATCACTTATACCTGAACAACGATTATCTAACTATTCAATGCGTCTTTTGAATTTAAGAAACAATTTTTTTCTCTTTCAATTGGTATGCATTTTTCTTTAACTAAAAAAAATTTACTGTAAACAAAGTTAGTTAATTTTGTATGCCAAAAATATAATATATAATATTAAGGATATTTTAATTTAAGGAGACAATAATCACTTCACCTTACGAAATAATCTGTGTTGCCTACACTTTGAGGTCACATTGGTGATATTTAAAAAAAAAACACTGTCAGATGGCTCAATAGCTTGTCATTGATATTAAACTGCAGTATGGCATCATCATGCGGCTGTGAATAAATAAAGATCATCTTTAGTCCTAGCTCACCTCCGAGTATATTAATGATTTGCCAGTGTAAAACGGCGATCTCGCTGCAATTTTAGATTCACGCTTTCCTTTCATCTTGTGAAAATGTCAATGATAAATAAACATGCCAAATTTTTTTATCAAAATTCGCATTCCAAACAATAAATTTTGATTTTTATTTATAGTACTTTGTCATTTTTCAAAGTATGTCTTACATAAAAGTCAAGTCTTATGTGTTGATTTTTTAAATCGGAATTTACGTAGACCTTAAGTCTTATTTGGTCTAGATTTTTTAATATATCTGATATTAAATATATATCAAACTCATGCTGTATATACACCTAGTACGGTTTCTTAAACGAAATGCATTGATAAACTATCGATGCGTTGTATGCAATGGCAAAATGTCTGCTTATTTCAACATGGCCTTATTGATTCAAAGGTAGACATTTCGTTTGCACAATATTGTTTATCTGTCACCGACCTAGCAAATAGGCCACCGTTCGTTTCACCTGATAGTACCATTTACGAGTTTATGCAAACGCCATAATTCTCAGAACTGTTTCTTTCTTTGCAAGCAACTCGCAAGAAAAAAACCCCAACCGCTCCGCCGTCATTAGACCCAAAGGAATCTGACATTTTAACATTTTTAACGAAATAACTCTAAACGTGATTTATAATAAACGTATTATATACCAGCGGATGTGACCGAGTGATTCTACCGATGACTGTATTAAAAAATGTATGATTTTAACCAGTAACAGACTATCGTACTTTCATGTTCCTAATGACCGTGCATCCTGTTATACTGAGCAATATAGTATACTGCCTAAAGACATGATCAATATGCTAATGTAAATTATTTAATTCAGCTATAAACTATCTGGTAATCATGACACTGAGAACTCGAGTATATGATTTTGAAAGGCTATATTCCTGGTGAATTTCACATCATACTGTTATCATTGTTCTTCTAAATTTTAACCAAGTCTTATTTCAGATAACACAGTCTTCTTATTCACTTAGAACGCATAAACGTACTTTTTAACTCATTGCATATAGTTTTGTGATCATATGTCTAATGGCAAGGTCATTATGTTGATGCTGAGTTATGAAATGCATAATTTTAGCTGGTATTACATTAGTATGCTATCATATTTCAGATGACGTCGTCATTCTGTTAACATTGAATGCCGGACTGCATGATTATAACCGGTTTCAAGTTATCAAGACGAGAGTCATTTTTCGAACTAAACAAGACCTGAAAATGTTACATATAATGTTGTAGTTATCGGCTCATTATATTTTGTTGAATTTTGACTGTACTTCTCTTCATTCAGGTCGTAAATGACCTCAACGTATATATCTATCAAAATTATAAGTTATAATACTTATCGTATGCACATCTCAAGTTAACTCTAGCAAAATGTAATTTAAATTTAAACTAAAGTAATTTTAACATTACAAAAGAAACTTGCATTTTATTAAATATGAAAAGATGCATTCGTCGCAGACGTATGCATTAAACTATAAGCCATTTCTTCTTGTACGTTATATGACGCAGAGTTTTCTTTTTATCCACCTTTACAAATTTAACTTTGTAAGTTATAAAGTTGGAAAACATAAAGGTGTAGTTGTGTATCCATATTTTTAGCTCAGTGTAAACTATACCTGCAAACTAAATGTCATGAAAAAATATATATTGTAACGACTTGATGCTTTTTTCAACTTATTTTTTAATGTTTTCCTACAATGTATATTTCGATATCCGTAGGTTTTTTTAATAAATAATAACGTAATTATAGCGAAAAGCAATCTGGACTATTGAATGTGTATAATAAAACCGTTACCTCAATATTATTTTCCCACGCATGTTTTTATTCATTGTTTGTTATTAAAATATAATTAAATTTTCCAGAAAATTCGAAGCTAAATCTCGTCGATTCAAGTAAGAAAATATTTTAAGTGTGGTCACATTTATTTTTCTCAAACTATTATTTTGTTTTTAATTGCACCAATACTCGGTGTGTTTAACCTTGCTTAAATATATTTTTTTCACATACGAATAATATAACGTATTGCTATAAATAATAATTAATAAATACGAAAACACAAACGTCTCTGTATTTAAATTGAATTTTAAAACATCTTGTTTTGAGTTGAAAAGCTTTTACTGAAAACGGCTCATTTTTCAAACTTTTTATCAAGCCACATAAAAGAACAGTTCTTATTAAAGTTCTGAGCATCTGAGAGGTTTCATTTAATCATAAAAAAATACTGCAAAAATTATATGCAACTTGACAGAACCAAAAAAAAAAAAGGTTCTATCAAGTTGCATCTAATTTTTGCAGTATTTTTTATGATTTAATGAAACCTCTCTGATGCTCAGAACTTTGACAATAACTGTGCTTTTCTTTTGAGTGGTTTCGTTGAGACTCGAGAGAACCTATAAAAAAGTATGTGTATATAATGTAATTTTTTTTTTTTTTTTTAAATAAATCCGATGTGGGAAAGCTCGGAATTCAGATCGCATTGTTTATGTAATTAAATTTTCGTTTTGAATTGAAAATAATTCGGAATCACACGAGTGAATGCAGAGCAGAGTGGCTGGCGGGTTTCCAGCGGCGTGCGGGCGTGCCAACTGGTGGCGGATTATTATTCAACACAGATCTGGGCCTCTGACCGCTTCCCCTCCCCCCCTTGACGATCGTTAAACTGTTTACAACTATTATTTCGAATTTCGCTAAAATACAAATAGACAAAACCATCAAGACGAAATACAATCGGACCACCTGCTTCAAAGAGCTTTGCGGATCTCTCAGCTGACCGCTCGAGAGATATAACCCTGAAATCTCGCTGAAGGCTCATCCAATGTTATGTCGTCTCGGTTCTGCTTTATGGAGTCGAAGCTTGGACTAGAATCCTTGTATACGAGAATCCTTATGGGTTGACCGCGTCACAAATAAAAGGGAACTCCTATTTTGGACACATTTTTTGTAAAAGTAAATACAGCATCCTACAGCTGATTTTCCAAGGAAAAATCGATGGAAAAGGGGGCATTGAAAGAAAGAAGTTTTATATGGATACAGCCGAATATAAATATGTTCTATGAAATGGTCATCAACCTTATATGAGAAGAGGCATCAGTAGAAGAAGATGATATATACATGTATAAATCCTAACTTCAGGTAGAATGAGTCTCTTTCACTCTGCTTGATAATACGACCGAATCAGAGACTGGCCCAGGATAGAAATATGTTCGATGAAATGGTCATCAACCTTCTATAAGAAGAGGCATCAGAAGAAGAAGATGATATATTTATATATATGTGATTAAGCATATTTTTTCACACATTGAAAACGATTAAAGAAAACTCTCAGAAAATATCACATAAACATCTACGACCAAAGAAAATCACATAAACATACTAATACCTGCATGGGTAAATAAATACGCATCCTGATTAACATTAATCTAAAAATTAATATAATTGAATGGTGCGCGTCTCGGCTAAACATCAATAGATTTTAAAAATAATAATAACCAGCTTTGGATATAAAAATGCTTCACTTGTTACTTTAATTAAAAAGTCCAGTGTTTGCAAATCATTAAATATTGATTAGCCCGAGCATATTAGTTCATATGTAGAATATGATTATTAAAAATTCTCACTAAATTGCAGTGGCTCGTTAGCATAGTTGGATAAATGCACCGGCCATGAAAGCTTGGGGATGTGGGTTCGAATCCCTCACAAGTCACGATGATATTTTCTGAGAGTTTTCTTTAATCGTTTTCAATGTGTGAAAAAATATGCTTAATCACATAAACATACTAATACCTGCATGGGTAAATAAATACGCATCCTGATTAACATTAATCTAAAAATTAATATAATTGAATGGTGCGCGTCTCGGCTAAACATCAATAGATTTTAAAAATAATAATAACCAGCTTTGGATATAAAAATGCTTCACTTGTTACTTTAATTAAAAAGTCCAGTGTTTGCAAATCATTAAATATTGATTAGCCCGAGCATATTAGTTCATATGTAGAATATGATTATTAAAAATTCTCACTAAATTGCAGTGGCTCGTTAGCATAGTTGGATAAATGCACCGGCCATGAAAGCTTGGGGATGTGGGTTCGAATCCCTCACAAGTCACGATGATATTTTCTGAGAGTTTTCTTTAATCGTTTTCAATGTGTGAAAAAATATGCTTAATCACATAAACACACTAATACCTGCATGGGTAAATAAAAACGCATCCTGATTAACATTAATCTAAAAATTAATATATTTATATATATATATTAGGGTGTCCCTTATAAGACCAAAAAAAATTTTTTTTCAAATTTCGAAATGCATATCCTCTACATTTTTTACTAATGCTATAAGATACTCAAATATAAAATTTCATCTTTCTAGCAAAATTGCAACTAGTGCCGACCGAGCTTCAAAGTTTAGTAAAAAACGTGTTTTGTCTTGATATTTCGGTCTGGTATAAAATCATTATAAATGCAATAAATTAAGTGAATAATAGTAAAAATTCAATTAAATGAACATTAATCTTTAATCAAAAACATAAAGTAATAACAATCAGTCAGGGTAACTTTTTTATAGAGTTGTTTTTTTACAGTCCGGATACAATTTTCTATGTTCCTGGACCAGCGCAGCAAGAACTGTTTTTGTTCTTCTTCAGCCGCGATAAGTCCGTTAAAATCTTGCATCATTTTAACAACCCTTTCAGCAGTATCATTCACAACCCTCAAATAACTTATTTTTCTTTTAGCTTCCACAAAAGCACTATTATTATTCCAAGAAGATACATCTTCCTTTAGAAAACTGTCGTCGATCTGCAGTCGTGATAAAAATTGTTTGCTCTTTTCCGATACGAAATCATCCAGTGTTTTACAAACATAAGCAAACATCTTGTAGAGTCTTTTTGTCCTTCGCAGTTATTCTGCATTGTGACTGAAGTAAACACATTTTTAAAGAATAGATCGCTCTCGCCATCCAGCGTGCCTGATGCATGGCTTCGGGGGGGCTTAGTTTTAATTTCTTAGAGTCTCCTCCCAAAAATATTACGCACAGTTCGACCAATTTGCGGTAGTCATCTCTTACATAACCTTTGTCTAATTCTGCCTTATAAAATATTAAAAAAGCTTGAATGTCTGTCTCGGCAACACGTTGTTTTACGAAATTAAGAGATGGTTCAATGTTACTAGCGTCGATGTTTTTCCAATTTTCTCTGAACTTTTTAAACATTGAAGTATCTGGGCTACTAGTAATTTACTTAATTTTGCTTTCAAAGACAGCTTTTAGGACCAATTCATAAACATGATGACGACAGGCGAAAAGCAGCAATTCTCTTCCTAAAGTTTCTCCAAAATAGCACAAGCTCCATTGAAACGGCCAGTATTGAAAGCTGTTGTGTCGCAGCACATTATTTGTACTAGATTAAGGTGAAGGTTCCAGTCAAAGAGAGCTGTTGAGACAGCCTTACCTTGATGTTTTTCAGAAGAATGTTCTAGTTTCGGCACTGCAAGAAGCTGTTCCTTATCGTCAAACGAAGCAATAACTGGCAAGCGTTCTTCTTTAGAACTTCGTACATCTAACCCGGGTAATAGTTTTCCATCCCAATGGACTGTGACTACGTCGGGTACATTACTTCCAAAGAAGTCAGATTTTATTGCTTCTGCCCTTGATTTTCTAGTTTCAGCAGCTAGTGGTTATCTTTGTCTTACAACCCTTTCCTCTTCTTCCAATCGTCGTTGTTTAGATCTATCTTCTTTTTCCAACAATTTTTTTATCAACACCACCTAAGCATCCTGGTCGATCTGGCTCTCTCTGTTTCATTAAAAATAATTTATCTTACTCTATTTTCATTCTCTTTAAAGCATCAGCATGTGCAATATCAAACAAATTATCAAGATCAATTTTGAAATTGTTCTCACGGCTCTTGAACGTAACCTGAGTTTTCTTACAATTTTTTTTGCAACTCTCTCCAAACATGCTATAAATCAACAAGTTTCTTCACGCAGTTAGGATATGCCCTTGTTGGAATTCTTGCTTTTTCCCAATATATGATGCACTCCCTAATCACAAGATTTGCACTTTCACTAACAATCAGTTTAACCTCACGAATATTGTAAAATAGGACCGAGGGAATTTGTCGATTAGATGGTAATTTTGCACCATTTATTTGATATCTAGGCAAACCGATAAGGAAATTATTTTGTTTATCACTCCGTAATTCCACCGACATGTTAACGCACTAAACAATGGAGCACTACTAATCTCAAAAATCACGTATGAAATGACAAATAAAACATGCAGTTACAAGTCACAGCGCAGTACTTACGCAACTTGTATGGACAAGTTAAAATCGCAAGTCGGCACGGGTTACCGTTTATAAATCGAACTAATATTTTGTTCTAGACAATATAGGATTATTACTAAACTTTTAAGAAGGTATGCGTAAAAAAATATTGAACTTGAATTTTAAGGGACACCCTAATATATATATATAATATATAAATCCTAACTTCAGGCAGAATGAGTCTCTCTCACTCGGCTTAATGATTCCAACGAAGCATGTTGGCAAAATAGTTTGAATAACACGTAAAATATTATTAAGAGATCAAGAATTTATTTTATTGTATTCTATTCGTAGTTTGCCTCCAGCAAATAAATTTAAAAAAAAAATTCTACCTAGAATTGAATCCCAATTATTTTAATAAATAATATCAATTTTTTATTGCTTCCAATATCGTTCGTCTTCAAGAAGTTGGTATTTTTTCGACACCGTTGAAAAAAACCATATCGATCAAATAATATGTTGTCATACAAAATAACATGAACCGGCTGCAACAATAACCTCTCTAATGTAGAAATGTTTTTATTTGTGAAATTATGCGACAATGCTCTTAGAGCACCTGGCACGTGGATTCGATTCGATTTTTCTCGTCGTTTCAAGTATGATTTTTAGGGATTAAGCTAACTTTAATTTGTAAGCAAGTTGCATCAATATCTTTGACCTGACTTGAATATTTATATATATATTTAGATGAAGTTAATGTAGTTGATTCTACAAATCTCATTCTCAATTTCTTTGCAAAATGCTTCAAATGCGATTGCCATTACTTTGAAATGTTTTAAATATATACTGCAGGGCTTGAGTTCGAGTCCCGAGCACTTTAGTAAACTCCCACAGTGCAGATGTGCAGTATATTTGCAGACGTGGCGGATGCAATTTCGCCATCTTCTCAGTAGGCCCCAAATAACGCGGAAAATGACTTTCATCAGGAATGCATTTGAATTTTCAATATACAAGGTGCTCATAACTGAGATTGCCTATTCAAATTTTAAGTACCTTAAAAAAACAGTAAGCCCTAAAATAATTATTGAGTCTCTGTTGTTCAGAACAGGATAAGTAATTTACCTATAAAATATATATGTAGTACATACATTTTTATATTTATTTTATTACGTTGCACACATGGGTTCGGACACACTCTGTATAAACGTATTTCAAATAACTGGGGCGCTCTATATAGGGCAACATACCGCTTTAGTTTTATGAATAGATGAATTTGCATTGTATTTTTTCATGTACCAGTGAAGTAATTTTTTTTGTACATAAAAATTGTTGTATGCAAATTTTCTAAAAAAAAAAAACTGAATCAAGTTAGACTTATATGTATATATATACGTCTCTGTGTGTGTGTGTGTGCTTGTGCATATTTATCTGAATACTAACTTCAATGGTATTCCATAGATCAGTGCTTCTCAAAGTGGTCCCTACGGACTCCAGGGGGTCCCTGGGATCATTCATGGGGTCCTTAGAAAATTAAAATCGATTTGCGGGTCCCTGAACAACGTCAGGGGGTCCGCGCAAGGTTTAATATAAAATAAACAAATTGTGACACATTTTTATTAATATGGAAGTTAAAATAAATAACAAAAAATACATTATTAGCAATTTTTACGTCCTAAGTAAAATATAAATATAGACAGGTGCATAAAATACAAGTAAAAACAGGCATCGCGGTGAGTCAGGTAGGTTAATAGAGTCGATACTTGCACCAACTAGTCTATAATATGAATTTATATAGTTTTTCACCCAGGGTCCATAGGCAAGTTTTGACTATGAAAGAGGGTCAGTGGGCCAAAAGAGTTTGAGAGTCACTGCCATAGATGTTCGTAACATTCAAGCTGTCTCATCGTACACTGTGTAATTTATACAAAATGATTCGATCCATGCCACAACCGGTCTGTAGGTCAGGTTAGCAAAAAATCCAGCACTGGACAGCATCAGTTCTTTACACGGATCTGTTTTATGACGTAAGCGTTTTAGGAAGGAAGTTCTGCAAGAATGCCGTTGCTGCTTGCATATTCGGTGACACCATTATTCTTGGGCTGCTTGTCACCGCGCGATTTATTTTCGGTCCGTGATCTCGCTGAATGAACCACGCCTATTTCTGGCCCCGTGATTCATTCAGTAATTTCTATTTAGACACCGCATAGGTAAAAATATAAATATTTTATGGGTTGTAAATATGTTTGTCGTTATAGACTATCAGCGCTGATAAGTTTACTTCCGATATGTCGCGTCATGTTCTAATGATTTGCATCACACGAATTCGATCCAGGATGTAGCAATGAGGTTTTTTTTTATGAGCGAAAGGATAGAAAAGCGTAGAAGAAAACAATCATACGAAGGATTTTTTTCCCTTCAATACAACCATGAAAATTCTGTGGACGTACCAAGAAGACGTTTTGATATTCATATTTAATATAACAGTTTTTAATCATTCTATGTAGATTCGCCAAGGCCGTGTTATAAGAAGTTATACCGGATTAAAAAGGTATATTTTAATCTAACAAAACAGCATCAAGAAAACTATTTATTGATTCATTTTAATATGCTTGGGTGTTTACATAAACTCATGGTTGTGTTCTCAAAAGTTACCACGTATATAAAAGTAAATTTCCAGCTTGTGACGCGAAGCTCATCCGCATAGCAACAGAATCTTATATTTATTTCATATTCAGCATTCACTTGTATAAAAAAATATATTATGTCTTCATCATCTTTTGACGTACTATGCATGCAGCAACACAACTGACAACCGACCAACAAAGTTCATTTGATAAAGTGGCAGATTACTTAACACACGATGCGTCTACGTGTGTAGTGCGCTTTACGTTTCTTCAATAAATATATTTTTTTCCATAGACCTGTTGCGTCGAACATATTGTGAATATGAAAAATGTTTTCTATGGTAGAATATGTTAATATCCAATGAAAACGATTTAAATGTTAATTTTGTTCGGAGTACAAAGTAGTTTTTATAATATTTTTCGTGTCGATTGTTGCTTTGATACCACATAAATACAAAATGCATAGTAAAAAAATATCCAGTTATTGTACGAACAACATGCATGGATGGAATTATTTAAGAGTTTTTTTTTTAATATATGTTTTTTTAACACTGATAGAATATTTTTTTATCGGTTCAGTTATTTTATCTATTCGGTCAGTGATTTTTTTTTTTTAAAACATCGTAAAAGTGTTTTTGGTGCGTTTTAGAGTGCTTGAATATAAACTGTAATTTAAGAATTATACAAATCTGAAAATTAAATATATGTATTTAATTACAATTGTAATTTTTTTTTTTTTAATCTTTTTTGTAGTTAAAAAACATTTGCAAAAAAATATATTTTTAACTTTGAAAATATATATTTTTCACTTTTGATGGTTTGGAAAGGTAATCAACTAATTTTTACTTGTTTGTTCAGCACTCCACTGGTTAAAATATGACGCCGCTGCATTATTAACGAATTGTGCTTCAGAGATAGTACAGGTACATTATCTTTTAAGATACAAAATGGCTATTTCCTTTGATAATTTTCTTTTGTCTTATCCAGTCATTTGCAAAAACAAACGTACACAATCCATAGACTTTTTTAAGCAAATGACTTTTTATGTCACAGTTCATGAATACGTTATGGCTTGAATCATACATCTAGTGACAGATTTGTCACGTGTCTCCATATGTATCCGTCCCGCGTCCCCGGCCCCCGATCCAGTGTATAAATAGCCCTGGCCACTAGTAAAGAGTGCAACAAAACACAACATCTCTGAAATAACTCCTGGCACAGCTGGCCGACGAATAGCGCCTGAATTACAGAAATCAACACTATTTTAATGGTATTTCGTGTGATAAATAAACACTTCGATCTTTCGATCGCCATAAAAATAAATGGCTACGCAATTTAGAGCAATGCAGTTTGGGTTGACGATCGTGGATTTCCAGCAAGTAATCTTGGATTATTATGGAGACTGCTGGACTTACATCACTCCTACTGGATCAGCAAGTGTAAACATTATCATACTTCTGTAGTCATTATGATGCAAACACTTAGAGGACACTCAAGGGTCTGACTTCTGGTTATACTCGGTTATGTTGTATTGCAATTTCGTAGCATACAATTTTAATTTTATCTTCTTTTTCATCGAGTGCTTTCCATCAGAGGAGGTTGGCGACCATCTCACTAAGCATACATTTATGCTGAATTAGTGTTCATGGTTTTCTATGGTTTAGATCTGATACTCCTTCTGCAGCAAGCTACAGAAACAATCTCCACTATTGTCTTCAATTTCAATTTATTTTTAGTATTAAAACTATATAGAAGCAGTTTTTTTCTCAACTTCCCAGTCCAGTACAAGATCAAACGTTAAAAACACGGTTATTAAAATAAAGCCCATTCAATTGCATGAACATTAAGTCCGATATCAACTATCAATCTATACTTCCACCAAGGTCCAAGTCAAATCGACCTGAACGCCACAGTCGAAAAATAACATTTCCCTTAAATTTCCCCATTAATCGCCCATATAAAGCGTATCGAACGCAACGAATCTCGAAAATACACGGCTGCAAATAAATTCTCTGCTTGAGTTATTGGCTGGAGAGTTATTTCCTAAGGCAAGGCAAAGTTTGCCGGCCATGTGTGGATCCAGGCCAACCCTGCGTGCCCGTGCGAGCACGTGCGTGTCTGTGGGACCTGAACACGTGGAAATTTCATACCGTATACCGTATTTTGTTCACCCATGTGTATACGTTGATATATTTCACCCATAGCTCTTCAGTAGATTTTTTTTTAATGAATTTTTTTGAAACCACCATATAAAATCAGACAAATATAATCGGAAACTTTTCTCTCAAATATTCGTGGATACAATTAATTCAACGACGGAGTTATTTTATCAAGCCAACCCAGTTTTCCTAGTTTTCTTTCCAAGCAATAATTTACAGGCCGACGTTTATGATAATATTTACGAGCTTGTGTGAGAGACTTAACAATGTCTTTATTACTTTCCAATAGCGCATGTGTTGCCATTTCCTTTGATGCTTTCTTATCGAAATTCTCGTAAGAAAAATTTAAATGGTCGTATTTTTTTTTTTTACACAATGCAACGAAACTTACTTTTAGTGAGTTCTGCATATTCAAATACTCAGCGATGCTGTACAGGGGAATTGACATTACCGTTTCGTATTTTAGTGAGGTAATACGCTTGCTTGCCTCTAAAAAGTAGCACGATCAAATCCAGACAGAGTGCACATTTAAAATTATGATTTTCCATTGAAGTAGTAAACATACTACTTTCAATGAAAAATAAAATCTAAAAAGATTCCTTATATAATTTTTGTGGTTTTTATGTATAACAAATCAAGTATTGGAGGCATAATCAGCAGCATAGCTGCATAATTGTTTTTAACTGCTGTTTATCTGTTTTACTTGCGGCCTGCTACTTTTACAGAATACATTATACAGACAGTACAAATTTTAAACCAAAGAAATATCTTATTTAAAGCAAGTGGAGCTAAACAAAATATGTGAATAGTTTCATTGTCGGTCATAAGATATCAATTGAAGATGAAAAAATGTTCAACACATAAAAAATATCAAATATTCTACCAGATAAAAATCCTGTTGACATCCCAAATAATTTTTTTTCGGCATTCTTAAAACCTTTCTTTGAGAAATGACAATTTATATTATTTCGTTAGATCGAGTGTGTAATGATTCCCAATCGTGGTTAAAATTTCCTAGATAATGTTCCTCTTAAATTTGAGCTAGACAGTATATAATGTTTCCTTCAGAAATAAAATATTTTAAAATTTATATATATATATCTTCTTTATTGGGTGCCTCTTCTCAGAGGAGGTTGGCGACCATTTCACTGAGCATATACTCATGCTAAGCCAGTGTTTATGGTTTTCTATGGGGAAAATAGTGTAATGGGTTCCCGGCTCCTTCTACACCGCAGTTTTATAATGGAAGGGAAAGTCTGCGTATTGCTGCTGCCTATTATATCATTCTTTCCTTACAAAGCTCTGGCGTTAAGATCTGATACTCCTTCTACACTTCGACAAGGTACTTCCCTCCATAATCATTCCATGTCCACTCCTCGATTACCGATCCTTTACACACGCTCAGGGTTCATAATGGCAGCCATGCACGAGCAACAAAATAGGGAGAGCCTATATACATATATATATATATATATATATATATATATATATATATATATATATATATACACTCGTGTATATATATATATATACATATAAATAATTTACCTGATTTTTTTCATTTTAATATTTGTGGAGCAATAGTTCAACTTCAAAATACTAAGTAAAAGGTGACTCTATAAGACAGCGTTTTTACTATAGAACGTACGTGTTTTGATAATGTTTATGATCAAATTAATATTTTATAAATAGCATTTTTTTTTATATTTTACCGAATAATACGCAAAACAATGCATAGTCAAGCGGCTGCTTCAAGCTTCAGGCGGCAGGTTCGCATTCCGGCCTTTTACTAATTCACTAAATTCGGTCTGAATTTTTCACACCGCCAAATTCAGAGCTGAGAAGAAGCATGGCTCCTCCAGTCGCAGTGCGGCCAGCCACGCCAGCTGCACAGCCCACGTGTCTCGCATAGCTCCGGGGCCTTTATTCATGGACAAGAGTGCCTAACTCTAAGAAACTGGAGTCGCGTGTATTGTTTATGTATGCCCGCCGTTTGTTTCCATAGGCCGCGTATTTAAATGTGAGCTTCTCAACCGTCAGACTGAGTTTCACACAGAATATACACGTTAGCGAATTAACACAATAGCTCTTTGAAATTGTTACTTATACTACGCATACGCTACTTAAGATGACATCATATAATTTTGGGTTACTTCAGGCCTTTCTTTTCGCCTCTCAAAAGAGCAGCGGTTCGTAGATGATACATTATAACATTACATTATTATAAATTTGAATAAAAAATACCTTAAAATGTATTGGGCGTAAACTTAAGGGTCTTGCAACTTAATCTGCCACAAAAAAGGACAGTTTTACCTGGCGAAATCGTGTCATTCAATTAATTTAATTGTCACTTTATTTTTCTATGTCGAAACTTGATTTTTTTATTGAGTATTGAAAAAACTAAAAATTATATTTATCTATTTTGTATTATTTAATTAACGTCCATTTTCAGGGTAAAATAAAATCTTGAAGATGTTGAAAAATTGGATAAAATGACGACTTTTCAAAACCAAAGTTTGTTAAAGATTTTTTTTTTTTAATTTTCAAAATAATAAATCGCACAGGGTTTATATTTAATCTTTTAATTCCAATTGAAAAAGAGACTTTTAAATGTTTAGGACTCTTAGAACAGGGACATGACGAATCTCCAAATTCCTACATTTCAATCAGAAAAACACATATTTATAATATCGAAAGTAAATTTACAAGAAATGAAAAAATATTCTGTTCGGAAGAATGGGTGTATCTAACTTTTGCTTTTAAATTTTTTTGATTGAAAACGAACCAGAAAATGATAAAAAAAACTCGAGTATGGGACTTAGACCCTTAAGATAACCTGTAGTAAGTAATAAGTAATGCTAATCGCAGAAACAAGAAGCGGTTGGAGCTGTATTAGCATGTGTTTTAAAAAATTCTGATCAGCGTAATGACAGGCGAACCATTATCGTGCCGTTTGCAGGTGAATAATTTAAACCGATCGATTATGTATCAGAATAAATTGGATGCACCGTACGTGCGATTTTATAAAGTTTTCATCTATTTTAAAATAATATTCAAAACGCTTAAATATCATGTTATGGCTCAACACCTAAAAAGACATCCATTAATAATTACCACCAAAACCAGCGAACTTATTCTATGGTTAATTCACATATTGTTCAGTATATTTTTTTATAGTTTAAACAAAACGAATAAGAAGCCTTTCAATATGACCCTTTGATATAGTATTAATTCAAATAAGTCTTGTTTATTTTTATTTATGCACCCAATAAAGGTTTATGAACACAACGAATGCTCGAAAAATTGCTGGAAATTAAAAAAATATCACGTTTTTACCCAAATTTTCTCTGATTTGTCATGAATTGATTTCGCATTAAAGCCACCGTTTCGCTGTTCACGGTAAAGTGGTTTCGGTACAAATTAGAGGCATTGTAAAAAAAAAACTCGAAATACCATTTGTCAACCTCGATAAGTGAGAACATTGCCACAGTATTGATCTTAGGTGATATTTGTAAGCAAGTTTTGTTATGTTGACATTTGAAGAGCTGGGTTCAAATAAACCCGCCTAGGAAATGGTTTAAGTCACTGAATAAATAATTTTCTTCGGAAGTGAGAGTAAATACATTCAATTCTTGCTGTGGGGTATAGCTCTCTTTGAATTTAAAGAAACTTTTACCCTTCACTATATCAACAAATTAACTAAATAGCGGTATGTCGTTGTACAGTACTTGCGTCAGAGAAAGTGTATGCATGTGTGTTGGTGAGTTAGAGTTTGTTTGTATGTATTATGTATACAATATTAATTAATTTATTCACAGTTGAAACGTCGACAAACACCTATATATTTTTAATCCGAAATTATATCTCACGGTTATTGCAGCTTAGCGCTGTTTTTATTATTCATTCATCAGCTTGAAATTAAGACTAGATTTTTTATCTAGAAGGCTAAGTAATATTATTATTTAGAAGAAGAATTTAAAAACATTTTTTTAAAAAAGGATGTCATTAATATACCATGAAAACCTTTTAAAACAGATCATGCAAAAAAGTCAATGTCGTAAGGATAAATAGCCACTCTATCGACAGTGAACTTCAAGACATTTATGCGACTTGAAGGAAGATGTAACTAGAATTTACGACTACAACTTAATTGTATCCAAAATACACTAAATGTATTTTATTATCATGAATTCGTATTCGGTCGCTCTTCGCTGCTGAAAAAGGTCAGTTTGTAAATATTAGATTAGTCTACTACTCGAAAGTGCTGTCAGCTTGTACCAACATTAAAATGTTTCAACATATTTAACATTACTATCGATTGACAATTTATTTTTTTAGCTAGTATGTATTTATAATTATACAAATTAAAAAAAAACAGCTGTCACTCATTTGTATCAAAAGGCATACCAAATGTTTTTTGATAATCATGAAATCGTATTGGGACGCTTTTCGCTGCTTGAAAAGCTCAGTTTGTAAATATTAAATGAATGTCGTGGCAAACCACTTGGACGTGTTTTCGATTTGTATCAACATTAAATAATGTCAACATATTCACATTTATAAAATAACTATCGATTTAATACGAGCTTAATGTATTTTTTTGTAGTAAAAACATTTTATTTGTCATGACATACTTGTGTGCTTTCAATGCCGCGAGATATTTATAGGTTTAATTTATTTTACCTATAAATAAATAATTTATATCAGCATATAAAATATCTGTATATTTTTTTTCTCCAAAAATAATCTCTACGGTTTTCTAATTATCAAAGTATTTTTGCGGTTTTTGTAGTCAATAAATACTATAAAATTATTATTGTTTCATTTTGACGATAAGATCAATCTGCAATTTTATTTAAAAATATTTTTAGAGTAACTTCCTTGTATCTTGTTATCATTAATAATACAAATATTTATATATTTTAACATTTTATTATATATTTTATATTTAATAATAATATATTGAGTATGCGGGGTGTATGTTTTCACACTGTCTATATATTATCTTCATACATAAATAACGTTCATTTAAAAAAAAGGTGCTCATACATTTCATAATTTGACATTTATATGCTTGTTTATAGCGTTTCTACAATAAAATGTACAAAAAAAAAAAAAATAACAAAAAAACCTATTATACAATGTAACTTAACATATTTTTTTTATAAAATTATTGCGGGAAAATTTTGATAAAACATTTATAATAATAATAATTAGGTGACGGGTAAAAAAAGCCTGGTGTTGTCAGTCGAGACGCGAACCGAACTCTGTGCATCGAGCGGCGGCCGCCAGATGGCAGTGAGCGCGGCGTCGGAGTGACGCGGCATGGGGAGTCCCCCGCCCCTGCGCCCGCCCCGGCGCGCTGAGCTGGAGCTGCGCCGCCTCCGCACCCTGGACGCGCCCGCGCCTCTGCCCGCGCCCCCGCCCCCGCCCCCGGGCTCCTCGCCGCCCCCGCCCTCCCCGCCGCACGCCAACGGGGAACGGAGAGGTATGGACACCGGATGTATCAACACATATCCATTTTTTTTTTTTTTTTGAGTAAGGGCAGGACTCGTGGAAGAGATGCGAAGTCAGATGATCTTCCAAGCATCTGTTTTATTCCTTATTTTATCTTCTGATGCCTCTCCTATGGACACCGGATGTATCAACACATATCCTTTTTTTTTTTTGAGTAAGGGCAGGACTCGTGGAAGAGATGCGAAGTCAGAGGATCTTCCAAGCATCTGTTTTATTCCTTATTTTGTCTTCTGATGCCTCTCCTATGGACACCGGATGTATCAACACATATCCATTTTTTTTTTGAGTAAGGGCAGGACCCGTGGAAGAGATGCGAACTTTCGGGTTCTTTCAGAACTTCCGTCAGATAATCTTCCAAGCCTCTGATTTATTCCTTATTTTATCTTCTGGTGCCTCTCCTATGGACACCGGATGTAGATGCAACTTTTGAGTACTTTCAGAACTTCCGTCAGATAATCTTCTAAGCATCTGCCTTATACCTTCTTTTATCTTCTGATGCCTCTTCTCATAGGAGGTTTGTTATGTTCCTACCTGACCACCTTGCTTGTATTTGTAAAGGCAAGCCTTCTGACATCTACCTTCTTATTTTGTTTTTATAACGGAGAACTGTCACACGTGCTTGCACGTTTATTATGAGCAATGTACCCTCCTGCAAAACTGTATCTAGTCATATATATTATTTCTAGATCTTAACTATCTCGACCGTCGACGAAGCTCTGTCGGTGGAATAAACTCCATAACATAATTATTGAAAGCGTTGTTTTACTCTACGTTCAAACTGAAGTCCGATATGTACCCAACGGACACATAAAATAAAATTGGTGACAGAAGTGGGATACATACCAGGTTTGTGACTATTTCATCCCTATCCTGGGCCAGTCTCACCAATTCGGCCACCGGCGCAAACTCCGCACTCACGTGAACTTCCTTTTTCCGATGGTCCTTTTCCCTTCGATTTTTACTTGGACAATCAGCTGGAGGACGCCACACTTATTGTTACGAAAAATGTGGCCAATATTGGAGACCTTTCGCTCCTTTATCAACGTCAAGAGTTCGCTTTCTTTGCGCATTCTGTACTTATTTTCTCCTATTCAGCCACATTCCTGCCGCCTAAATTCTTCGCATAGTAGCAGTCTTGAGTTATCTCATAGACCTTTTATCGGCATATATGACGCATTTTTTTACTATATATTTTTGTTCTTCATTGGGTACCTCTCCTCAGAAGAGGTTGGTGACCATTTCACTGAGCATACATTTATACTAAATTAGTGTTAATGTTTTTCTAAGGGAACAATTGTGTATACCGTAGTTTTATATTGAAAGGAAAAGTCTGCGTATTGCTGCTGCCCAATAATAGCATTGACGTTTAAATCTGAGATTCCTTCTGCAGCAAGCTACGAAAACAATAGCAGAAGCTCTCCCCCTCGACAAGGTACTTCCAAAGCACATCTTTCCACAATCATTCCAAGTCTACTACTCCATTACCGATCCTTTGCACACGCTCATGGTACAGAATGGCAGCCATGCACAAGCAACAGAATGGGGAGAGCTAGGAGATTACTTTATCTAGTATTTATTAATGAATCTTAAATAACCTTTAATTATTACACAACTGCTTTTTCACTGGGTACAGTAATATACTGAATATTGTATACTAGTACAGTAAACTGATATTGCATCGTATTCTTTATTTGTTATAAATATATATTTTTAAAATACACGAGATGATAACAAGAAGTTCAAATAGTAAAAATATAACAACAGCCAATAATCCGATTAGTTACCTTGTTGGGTCAGTTGATTATCAAAAATAAGTTTTTTTAGTTCGATTCCCGTCTTAGCAGATGAATCTAAAACTGAATAATAATATACTAGAGCAAATCTTAATTACTTACTCAATAAAAACCCAGTGGGACTGGTGGACTGTTTCAGTTTGGCGAAATTAAAATTGCATGTCAATGCAAACAGTCCAAACAAAGCGTTATTATAATACATAGGCTCATATATAATTAAAAGTAGTATATTATTTAGTAATTGGCATTTTCATTGTTAAAATTAAACCTTTTAGTTTATATGAATATTGTCGTTCATTTTGAAAGCTTCTGTGGTACTGACACGAATGGCTTTGTGCTCTCCGCTGTGAGCTAATGAAATTTATTTTAACACTATTCATGCATCATTATTCATTTCATAAATAAATTTTCTATTAAATGCATTCACTGTGATGTGGTTTCCATTCTATTTTCCTGGCGCTTTAATTTAATATTTTATAATCAATTTAAAAATAATGCATACGTTTTATTATTAGTTGCAATATATAATTAGTAGACAAACCAACAGCTTTTTCTTATCATTGAGTTCGAGATCAGGCATACACTGAATCTCGCAGAATATTTACCACATTATTAAGCATTTGTTTTTTGTCATATGATCTATGGATCTTTTGAAGATCAATGTTTACTTCACTCTAAAATAAAGTAGATTTGAATAACCCCCTTCACTGTATATTGTATTATTACTATAACTTTAATTTACATCTCTAATGTAACGCCTATTTTCGGCAGTGCAAAGTTTTACAAGAACGCTTTGCGTATTTTAATTTCCCGTCGTAAAAATGGAACCACGCAGCCTTAAAATAAAAGTAATGCCTCTATAAACTCAGCGCACCACCCAATCAATAAAATAGTAATAAAGTAGTAATAATAATATAGCGATTCAAATAAACTTGAAAGACGATGCGATCGCCTGCTCGGCAATAAACTTGAAATACTCTGATCAAACCCAAACAGATTGCCGCCGATAATGCATTAATTCAATTATGTTAAAAATTATGGGGCACCATTGGGTACGATATATTTTTATGCTACTGCAGCCCATAAAGTTTTCATAGCCCAGTGAGGTTACAAAGCTCACACAACAGCTGCATTGTCCGAGCTTTTGTTTCAGTGAAAAACATGAAAAAGAGAAATACACCTGTCCTTCAGCAGGAAATGCGCTTATTCAAACTCGGCGCGAGAGTTTTACAGCATGTTGAACAATTCTATTGCGACCTATTTTATTTTAATAAAACTTAAATTTTTGACGTGTACATTCACAACAGCTAGTATTGCTGACGCTTCCTTTTATAGTGGATACTTCAATTAATATATTGCTGCACTATTATTCGCTACCAAACATGTAACCATCGGGTTAGATTTTGAAGGTAGTGCGTAGTTCTGTGTATAATATTTATTTGGCAAGGTCATACTGCTTCTTCGTCATCAAGTGCCTCTCCTCAGAGAAGGCTAGCGACATTATCACTGAGCATATACTCATGCTGAGCCCGTGTTCATGATTTTCTAAGAAGGAAAGAATGTAGTAGGTTATCGCAGTTTAGTCCTGCCCAATAGCATTATTATATAATCCTTTCTTTACAAAGCTCTGGCGTTTAGATCTGATACTCCTTCTGCAGCAAGCTACAGAAGGTACTTCCGGAGCACATCTCTCCAAAATCATTCCAAGTCCACTACTCCATGACTGATCCTTTTTACACACGCTCAAGGTATAATGGGGAGTACGAAGAGGTAGTAGGAGGAGGAGGTTATACTGCTAGTACATAATAATTATTTACAATCGAAAAATCTCATCAAACCTCGATATTTTACGCACGAGTATGTACCATTTAGTCGCATTGGTCTTAGTAGACTACAAGTTGGGGTTACGTGGAGTAAACAGAGTCGCGTGTCGCGTCGTGCTTGACGGAGAATGCGGTCTCCTGTAATGTTTATAGTAGCACCCAAGTTCATAAGTTCGCTGAACGAATGCCTCAGCCAGAGCCGGCTTCAGGTTCTACCTACATGGGGCAAGTTAAGGCTGCTCTCAAAGTCTCGGTTGACTAGGGTAAATCTCAGGAACAAGCATTGATGCAACAACCAAGTATTTTCACTTGCATTGTTTGATCAAAGTTGGAATATTTTTCAAGTAAAACCTTGGATAACGGATTGATGGGTCTTGGTCAAAAACCTGCTCGTATCAGTCTAAGATATATAGTGATGGGTTTTACAATGCCCTTAGCTGCACAGTGCTTTCAATATATAGATGTTATCCATATTATTGGCTTGAGAGCCAGATTTATTTTTTGTGCTTACCGGAACAGACGTAGTTTTCTTGTATCCCATAAAGATAAACTGAATATAAAACTGAAAAATATTCAAACTCCATTTGAACCTTATACACAAAGAAAATAATATATGATACAAGTTCGTGTGTAAATTTGTATTTTTACATTTATTTTTGTTTTAGAAAAATATAATTATCACGAATCGTTGTGTATTCGAAGTACTGCTAACTGACTCCAATTTAAGTGTTATTTGTGTTTAAATAAACCTGACGTTTGAGTCTTTTCTAGATTCGGCTCTGGCGACAAAATTGGATTTTAATTGCGGGCAAGAGAAGTGGCTTTGCAATATGAACAGTCTTGACTCACAGCCCAACCGGTTGGGGACAATTGCTTTTGGGGGTAGTTTAGCCAACTCGTTGGCATAGCTTTAGGTCAATCACTCGTATAACTCACTTGCTCGATGCTTACCAGAATTTACTTGTAACTATGGGAATCTGTCTGATAATTGATTGTATCTAGAAAAGAGAGGTGATGATTATGTTATTGTAACGGTGTGCGTTTTTGATATAAATTTGAGTGAATTTAAACATGTTGCTTACAATGTAACTTAAGCGAGTTTTTTTTTATCATTTTCTAGTCCGTTTTGCGAAAAATCGACTGCACCAATAAAAAAAAATTTAATGTTAAAAATTTGATACATCCCTTCTTCCGAACAGAATATTTTTTTATTTCTCATAAATTTACTATGAATATGATAAATATGTGTTTTTACGATTGAAGAGTAGGAATTAAGAGATTCGTCATGTCCCTTTTCCAAGAGTCCTAAACATTAAAAGTCTTTTTTTCAACAAGAAACATTTCATTTTTCAACAAGAAACATTTCATTTTTCAGAATTTTTCAAACATTAAAAGTCAATTGGAATTGAAAGATTAAATATAAACCCTGTGCGATGTATTATTTTTAAACATAAAAAAATTAAATCTTTTACAAACTTTGGTTTTGAAAAGTCGTCATTTTATCCATATTTTCCACATTTTCATGATTTTATTTTACCCTGAAAATGGACGTTAATGAAATAATAAAAAATCGATAAGTATAATTTATAGTTTTTTCAATACTGTGTAAAAAAATCAACTTTCGATATAGAAAAATAAAGTGACAATTAAATTAATTAAATGACACGATTTCGCCAAGTAATGGACTGTTATAAGGCTGGAAGCAACTGCCTTAAATGTGGGGCTGAGTATTCAACAGCCCACGCTCGGAGTCCGTGGCTGGGGCTGGTCGACGAGTAAATATTATTATTAAGTTTTGCGCATTAGGCGGCTATGGTGGCAAGGGTGGCGAGGGTGGCGAGGGTGGCGAGGGTGGTGAGGGTGGCGAGGGCCGCGGGGCTTCTTGGGCCGCCAGTGCCTCCCGAGCCTCGCAGCGAGTGGCGCAGCTCGCCAGGCTTCACCATGCTGGTGCAGATCCTCATATTCACCTACGCCGTGGTCTGCCTGCTGCTCTACCTGGTCAAGGCGCTGGACTGGATCTTCATATACCGCGAGATGAAGGGCCTGCAGTACCAGGCCGAGGCGCAGGGCTGAAGTGATGTGCGGTGATTGTGGACGATAATCTCATTATGAAGACGGGGACTTAGAGCATTTTTTTTTTTAAGTTTTATTGTAAGTATATATATATATTTTTTGTAAAATCAAAATATAAATTTTAATCGTGTTTTTTTTTCAAATTAATATGGGGTGTCATTTTTCAATAAAAAGTAAAATATTCTTTTAATATTGTTACTGTGCATTATTTTGTACTCAGTCAATTTTAGATTTTAATTGCTCAGAACAATATCATCTCAAAAATAATTGATCTGCATTTTCAATACGTAATACTTTTAAGTTATCAAAAAAAATTATAGGTTTCGAACTATTTTTTTCGGTTCATAACTGTTAAAAAAATAATTCATGTACATTGCTGATACTATTTTTAAATTTATGCTTTTAAACAATGGCAAGTAAGATACGTGATATTTTATAAGATTTTATCATATTTTTTCCTACAACTCTTTAATTTTTATTTTTTTATTATTATTTTAAATTTCATTCGAATTGATAACTAAAAAATCTATTTTTTACAGATTTAGTACAAACTTATTATTAAAATGAATAATTTTTTCACAAATAGAAATAGTGTATTGTTTTATATTTTTATAAATTTGTTTTGATTTTACTTTCCTATACATAGTATATTTTATGCAATATTTCAACAATGTTCATAAAAATACATTCCTTCATAACGTGCAAAAAGTCATTAGTTAAAATTTATATCAAATAGGGGTGGAAAGAATACAAAAAATCTTCGTATGCCATAAATTATCAACGGATAAAAATTACGAAAAAATATATATTCCTTCTTTGTTTTATATCCGCCCTTAGTTTAATTTTGCAGCTAGCAAATCAAGTCTTGTTTATAACCTTTTATTCGGATGTTTTATATAATCTACAACACACGAGGGTTCCCCTAAAAAAATGCCATTATCATATAGTTTATATTACTTCTAGATGATGAAAAACGTGTAGACCTAATAAAAGTGTAATTAAGTAATTTAACTTTTTACGTTTTTTAACTAAATAATATTATTCAAATATTGTAATTTACTCTTAGATCGGCATTGTCTTACAAATAAAGGTTTACAATGATTTTTCAAATAGTCTAATCTCTATACAAATATTGTACCTTTAATACCTAATTCCGATATATAATGAAACTTATATTAATATTTTTTATATGTAATATTTATAAAATATATCTTGTTATTAATTCAGTTTCAGTCATATACACATAAAATAATGATTTTGCATGATTTCTGCAATAGTCAGCTTTAGATATATGTTGAATGATCGAATAATGCGTTTGTTCGTTTATTCACCTTCAGACGAATCTTAATTATAATTGAGAACTTGTGGGTTTTCTCATTTACCTGTCCACGTATTGGGTATTTACTTTCTTTCTAATGCTTATATGTTAAACTTCCTTAACCTTTGTAGTTGTTTCGTTGGTTTTTGCATTGCTGGGGCTTCTCAGCTCGATATCGACGCTGAAAGGCTGAGCCGACCGACGCACAGTAAATTACCTATGTTTTAATTAAAAAATACTTACATCACCATAGCACTGTCTAACATCATTCTGTTAATTTAGGATATTTAATTTTTTTATGATAAATACAGAATAACTGCTTTATAAGATTAATTATTGATTCAGCAATCTTTTTCTCGTGCTCGTTCTAGTATAAATAATAAATCGACCATTAAAAAATATTACTGTAGGTTAAACGGTTTTTCGTTGGAAACCGATTTATTTTTATTGTTGTTATTAATTTTTAACCTGTTCGCTATTCATATTTTTTGCTTATGTATTGGATATTACAAAATAAATCAGACTGTCGTGGATTCCACATGTAATTAAAAAAAAAAAAAAAAACTCTTGGCATACTCACAAGGTCCCTTACCTTTGCCTTTTATATTTATATTTAATGAAATCTATTTATAAAAAAGGTGAATTCATTCACAAAAAAATCTATGACGTTGTTAGTTATTTTGGCACTAATAACTTTAGCCAATTACCAGGTTTTTAGAATTTTCTTGCAAATATTCTCATTTTATTTTATTTCTCAGTGCCTTAATTATCGCTAATTATTATTAAAACGCAAAAAACTTATACACAACAATGCCTTCAGTAGACAAAACAGATTTTAAATACAAATATATTTATGTATATCAAATCATAGTCTTAACAAAACTGTATTTCTACATGAAATAAAATTGTATTTAAAATATTATAACTATAGTAGTTATTATGTTTAAATCCACATTAATACGTTGGATGAATTTCTACCTTGGTTGTCATGTATGTATTTATAATTTAATACATTCTTAGTAATCAATTGGTGTGTAATCTAGTTTCTGTAATCCAGCCTGATCTCTCTTTTACAGAACAAGGAACGTATAATATCTATCATTAAGAATTACTCCATTGACTATGTAATATTTTTACTTAAGTATTCAAAATCAATATACATCTTTCCAGCATCCAAAAACTGGAAAACATATACAGTTAATATTTATTTAACTTTTTGAATTTTTTTTCCAAAACTCTTGTAGCTCTTTGCAACGAGTTCAATCAAAAACTTTTCATAAAGTATTTTTTTTACATGTTGTGTATTTTTTAAATACCGTATTCGTGTCACTGTCAAATCGCAGCATCTTCGTGATGTTACTGAATTAATAAGACCAAAATGAAGTGAATGCAGTATCGTCGTTTGAGTTGATACCGACACGCTTTGTGCCAACATTGAAAAATGTGATGCTCAATATTTTTCACTGAGAGTACTTGGTGGAATTCCATTTTAATATTTTCCACGTGTTGATTTTTATTGGTGACCGGTTTCGCCAACCTTTCAGTTTGGTATTATAATTAGCATGTGGAAAAATCACTCGAGTATTTTTTTTTAATATTGAAGTATATGGCAGGCTCGGTGCTTCAGGGGCACCCTCGGCCCACGCCATTCTTACTGAGTCCGGTGCGTGGACTTTTCACTCAGCTGTAGTGTCAGTCACTGGACCACTCTCTGCCGCGTGCGGTCCAGCTCGGTGCCCCTCTTATTGCAAACCATCGGTCTAATCTAATAAAACAGCTGATAAGTCAAGAGTGTGTGCTTGCATAAAAATTGTCGACCTGTGAATATTTACTTGTGTGCTTGATTTATCAATGCAACGTGTTTCGCTCGGTGCAAAGTAATTTTTTGATGCAATCAATTTATCAGTTTCACTAGACGTATTATTGTGATTTTTTTTACAAATATCCCAACTTTCAGTATGAGGTAGACGCATACAATTTTTTTTAAGATTCTCCATTAATATTTCAGTATTTTATAATAATACAAAACATTAGAGATTTCGCAATTCGCAGACTTGTGTTTAATTACTCATGCAGTAAACGATGTATTTTTCTCGCTGTGAAATAAATGCACACAGCTTTCTTGATGATTTATCATTATTTTTTTGTGATAACACAAAACCACAACTGATAAGAGATTCCGTATTTATGTTAATTTTTCGACCGATTTGAATTGCATTCGTTAGTTTCAGTTCAGCTAATGCATGCTTACTCGTGCTATTAATGACATAAATGGCGTAAATTTAACGGAAACGATTTTGTGAATTTTTAATCTGATATTTCTGTAAAGGAACTCAACCGACAAGTAAATTACAACCCGTGTGCCTTGTCGCCAATCTTTGAATATTACTTTTCCAACAAATTGCAGAAAACAGTGCAACTAACGTTAAAGTTTATCGGACCTTCAGAATAAAATGTACTTTACCGGACGTTTGATAAGAGATTTATCATTAGTCGTAATTTTCCGAGCAACTGTTGATTGCATGGAATTTTCTGAGTGATAGACGCTAAAAGTTTTTCGTTGTGATAATTGTGCGTTTAAAAACACGACCTTGTGGTTTTTGTGATGTTAGTAGACATAAATAGATCCTTAATTCATAATAATTACAACTCATGGCCAAAATACACGAATCTTATAGTTTTTACGCTGTTTCTTCTACATATATATATGAGACATCTGAAAAGTAAATTTTATGGCGCATTTGACGCATACAGAAGTTTTAAGTTTATTAAGGCTTGTAGACGTAAAATACTTGTAGAATTCCATCAAGTACTTTCTGTAAAAAAATTAATACAATTCTTTTTAATAGGGATCGTTTTATACTTGTTTTGGTTAAAAAAATGTTACCATTTTGGAAAAATATGTATAGGGCCTTAAAAGTTTCCACCATTGAGCATGTTGTAATACTTTAACTTCTGATGCAGGTAGTGTGATACTCCTTGTCTGACTTGTTCTCAAACCTCAAATCGCCAGCGACCAGCAAGCATGGCTGCGACCTAACGACAGTAAAGCAAGTGTTCTGTAACAATAACCAGTGATGGAGTTGGTAACACGTCCCGAGAGAATGATCCAGTTCAGAAGAAGGCGATTATTCGGTAAACGCTTTTTTGTGTGCCTTGTGTTTGATCCCCAAATGTTCATAACGTGTGTTGAAGTGTTTGAAGTATTCTTGTGACGTAGTTAGATATAAATTAAACCTATAATATTTTTTCTGCTTTCCCTTAGTGGTTGAATATGGCTTTTGCTCCTCCTGTATTTCGAACCCATGTGAGGGTAACATATCCTTAACTTCTTTCTTACAATATTTTGATAATTTTTTTAATGCGTTTTATTATATATCCTCATTGCATATATTGCTTATCCTTTTGTATTTCAAAAGTGTAAAATAACCCTTTCAATATGCCAATCGTGCTGATGAATAATTATAGTAAAAAAGTCGATTTTTTATAAACAAATTACCGATATCTACATAGATCAAGGTATTCTCAAAGTGTTTTACAGTAAATATACTATAGGTTTCGTAGCATAATTTTTAATCAAAATTTAAATATTATAATTTTAAATTATGCTCAATGCTTGAATCACCATGCGAACCCAATAATAATAAATTATATTTATTACCGCAACAATTGACCTCTTGGCCATTTTGTTTAATACACGTGCTTTATAAATTTTACTACGACTATGGGTAGGAATTTTTTTTATTAAAAAATTCTAATTTACATGCCATTTTTGACTCAAAACTACTTTAGTAAGTGTTAAAATGAGTGCGAGGATATGATATGATATTGTTTGATTTGATAGGTGTTTCTGAAATTGTGCACAAAAGTGGTGCTTGCAAGAGATGAAAAATCATGATTTTTTTTTTATTGGATTTTAGTGATTTTTTTTATGGTAGCAGTGTGTTTTATGGTGACAATCGGTTTATGGCGCACATGGTCGATTATTGGCGTCCGGCATTTTGACACGCTGCAGGCGCCGCGACTCGCCCCCGTAACGATGCCTGCAGCGGATATGGAAGTGCCACCCCGTCGGTCGTTTATCACGACATCCACAATGTAATCCAATAGACCCCGAATGGTCCCACGCGACGGGGGAATAAATAATAAATAACACCCGTCGAAATCTGATTACTCGTGATTTGCGGATATAATAAACAGAATCGTGGAAATGAGCTGATGTTCGGTGTGCAGTTATCGATAGGTAGTTATGTTATGGATCTCACTTCTGACACCATAAAATGTTATGATGTTTCTCTCTTGATACACCAATTTATGTTTTGGTGACCGTAGGATGCACACTGGACTTCATACTACTTCATACTAGACTATACTTTGTTATGGAGTTTATTTTATATCATCGGCAGACATCGCCGATGGTTTAAAATAAACTCAGCGTACGTGAGATATTTCTCGACGGCCTGAGAATACAGCAATAAACTACAGTGCAAAAACGTGCTTTAACAAACAAAATTTACATATAGATTTTGACCCTGAGAATGCGATCATAAAACCTACCCAGGCTGCGCCATATACAGTGCAACCATTAAACCATAGGCGGTCTTCTGGGTACAAGAATCATAAAGCTACAAGCGATAATACCTGTGAGAACAAAATCGTAAAAATGCGGCTTGGGTACATTACAGTTAGTATGCAAATTATATGAATACACAATTTTTTTTTTCTGTCATAGTCCATATTTCATTATTGTATCTTCATCAAGTGCCTCTCCTCAAAGGAGGTTGGCGACCATTTCACTGAGCATATATTCATGGTGAGCCAGTGTTCATGGTTCATGGTGTCCGGGTCCTTCTACACCGCTGTTTTATATTGCTGCTGCCCAATTGCATTATTACATATTATTTTCCTTACATCATTGTATGCCTTAGGATTATTTTGTGCACAATATAATTATGTTTTTTAGAAACTTATCTCTTTCATAGTAATTTTGCTTTTTGAACGAAACGTTGTTATAAGTAGCTTTAAATGTTTTATAAATAAACACAGTAATAATTATTATATCAATGAAAGTCTCGATTAATAAATCTCGAAAATTTGGTAGTAAATGTGCAAGTGATCATTTTTATTTAAATATTATATTTTTATCTTGAAGATAAAATATGTTAAATTTTTAATCTAATAGCAATTTGCGCAAAATGTCTACGTTATAACAAATCAATAATTTTGTTCAGCTTGCTTTTGAATTTAAAAAATAATGCGGTTTCATATGGTCGTTTTTTATTGTCTTCCCAATATGTTAACCAATTGGTTTTGATATACGGTAGGTGTATGAAAAACAATATTTGCGTGTAAAAGGATATGTAGACAGGCAGTGGAATACAGAGTTGTCGGTCTCGTTGTTCAGAATATCACGTTTCATTTGCAGCAGCACTTCCAGTAACCCGACACTGCTCCATTTCAATTAAAACAGCAGCAACTTTCCACTCTAGTTTTACTAGGCTATATATAGTATCTCGGCTAGCGAGAGTGCCTTCGTTCTATTATCTCTGCATCTCCAACATATAAAATCTTTACATATATATATATATAATTATTTCGTTATACTTTATGAGACATATAAGACGTAACAAACCTTCTATATAAACTGGAAAAATAATTTCCTGATCAATATTTTACTTGAGATGTGTGATTTGGTTTACACGTTTTTAATATTTTTTTACGGAACTAGATACAATTTATCGTTTTATACTTCCTTATCAAGTGCCTTTCCTCAGAGGAGGTTGGCGACCATCTCACTGAGCATATACTCATGGTGAGCCAATGTTCATGGTTTTCTAAGGTCCCCGGGTTCTTATACACCGCAGTTTTATATTGGAAAGTCTTAAATGCGTATTGCTGCTGCTCAATAGCATTATTATATAAACCTTTCCTTACAAGCCCTGGCGTTTAGATCTGATACTCGTTCTGCAAAGTGCCCTCCTGCCTCGACAAGGTTTCATGATAAAAAAAAAACTTATCCTTAAACATGGACTTATAATTTGACTTCAGCAAAAATTTTGACTTGTAAAAAAACTTGCTAATATAGTGCAATTTTACAACGTCGTTTTCTGTTGAAATTAAATTATATATATATATATATATATATATATATATATATATATATATATATATATATATATATATATATATATATATATATATATATATCTTCTTCATCGGGTGCCTCTCCTCAGAGGAGGTTGGTGACCATTTCACTGAGCATATACTTATAGTGTGTTTTCGGGTCCTTCTACACCGCAGGGTTATATTGGAAGGAAAATTCTACGTATTGCTGCTGCCCAATAGCATTATTATAGTCATATCCTTGTAAAGCCCTGGAGTTTAGATCTGATACTCCTTACCACCACCTCGACAAGGTGCTTCCAGAGCACATCCCTCCACAATAATTCCAAGTCCACTATCATTTACACAAGCTCAAGGTACAGAATGGCAGCTATGCGCCAGCAACAGAATGGGGAGAGCGGGGAGAGTCAATCAAATAAAAACTTTATTTTTTATTATTTTTTTAATTTGTAATATTAAACAGCCCATAAGCTCATAATCGACCGTAGATTATAAATATTGCAGCGAGTGAGTTTCAAGGTGCCGTGCACTATCGATTATCGACGGCCATCAATTATTCACTGCACCCTTTTCTGCTGTTATACGTTTTCGAAGGCTAACCGTCTCGGGTTAAAATATATTGCATTAACGGTCAAGGGCGAAGGTAATATTGTTTATTTGTGTCATTCTTTTGAATGGCAGCAATTTCATTTTGATGATTTATTTAATGGTTTTCCTGTTTTATGTTAACTATTTTTGGGTGCAAGCGTATCAAATATAAATTATTATTCTCGATCGATCGATCGGGACATAACTAAAAATGTATAAAATAGAAGGAGGGTCTGATATCCGGGGGCGGCCTAGATTCGGTGTTCCTTGACCCCCCTCGTTAAAAATTATACTTACTTTATTGGCGTAAAATCTTAAGGGTCTAGGTCCCATAATCGAGTTTTTTTTTTATCATTTTCGTTTTTTTTATCGTTTTGCGAAAAATCGACTGCACCAATCAAAAAAATTTTAATGCAAAAAGTTTGATGCATCCCTTCTCCCGAACAGAATATTTTTTTATTTCTTATATATTTAGTATTAATATGATAAATATGTGTTTTTCCGATTGAAGTGTAGGAATTTGGAGATTCGTCATGTCCCGTTTTCAAGAGTCTTAAGCATTTAAAAGTATTTTTTTCAATTGGAATTAAAAGATTACATATAAACCCCGTGCGATATATTATTTTAAAAATTAAAAAAAAAAAATCTTTAACTAACTTTGGTTTTGAAAAGTCGTCATTCTATCCATATTTTCAACATCTTCCAGATTTTATTTTACCCTGAAAATAGACGTTAATTAAATAATAAAAAATAGATAAATAAAATTTATAGTTTATTCAATACTCTGTAAAATAAATCAACTTTCGACACATAAATAAAGAAAAATAAAGTGACAATTAAATTAATTAAATGACACGATTTCGCCAGGTAATGGACTGCCTCTGGTGTCCGGTTGGACACCAGAGGCAATTAAAAGGTTGGAAGCAACTGCCTTAATATAAATTCATTATAAGCAACTCTGTATTTATTTGATTTTTTTATACTTAAAGGTGTATAAAATAAGTATATAGCGTTTATATCATAATATGAAATTAAATAATTTTTTTTTTCAAATATATATATTTAATATTTAAAATGATCCTGCAGCGTTTCACCCCCAACCTTCCCTCGGCTGCGCCATTTTTCAATTCAAAAATATTTCAAAATAAGAACAAAACAAACGTAGCGCGTTCCAAGTTCAAGTTCGCTCCCGCCTCGGGTCTTCTCAACAAGTTGGCGCCGCGCCGCCAAGTCAGCGCCGGCCGCGCCCATCCCTCGCCGTCTCATCATCGCAGCGACTGACCTTCACAGTGCAACCCGGTCCAAATGCATAATAATATACCATCCATAGTTTTTTTTTTATAGTTTTGATAGTAATTGATAGTTTCTGTGATTTTTTCACATGTTTTTTTTAACCTTAAATATCGATGAAACCGGTCACTGATACAATTAAACACGTAGAAAAAATACAAAAGTATTTTTTATTAATATTTATATAATACTAGCGGATACCCGGCGTGTGCTACTACGCTGTTTTCATGCTGTTGAGGAGTTTCAGCAGCTCTTGCTGTAGTAAGAGCATTCGAACTTGTTCTAGACGTGCTTCATGTTTTTCTGGTGTTTCTACTGCTATTATACTATATATATATTCTATATATTTTTTTGATAACCACAAATGATAAAACTCTGTTTTGAAAGTCCGTATTTTGCGCGAACTTCACAATAATATTTTTTTTAACTAACGATGTCGACTTTAAAGATGTTGAAAAAATTTGTACGTTGAAAATCGACTTTTAAAGGACCAAATGTGCCTAATGCATTGTTTTGGTGGTCTAAAACCATCTTCGGCTTGGGGCACATCGGTTGGATAGTTTCAAAGCCTATAACGAATCCAGAAATATTTATATATATATATATATATTCCACCTTGCATATCAAGTTTCCGGGAGCCAAAGCGAATACTAACAACGAATTAATCCGTTTCCGCGGACTTTATATTTATTTTAATAATATGTAATATTATTTAGACGAGACGCAGTTGCAATGCTACATTTTTGTTTCAAATTAAAACAAATATTTAAATCGATCGATCGGAATCACAGTGTCTCAAAAATAATCGGTCCCTACCGATTACGGAATTGAATGCAATTCGGCGAGTATGCGCGCCGCTGGTGCAATAATCGAGCCCCCCCCTCCTCGCCTGCGTTCACCCGACCAATTAATATTCATAATGCCGGGAGAGGGAACTATTTGAATTTAGAACGGTCGCTTGTCCCAGTTCTATTTATGAAATATTAATTATTCCAAATTCAAATTGATAAATATTTAAACGGGGAACTAGATATTTAATACACTCGTCGGAGGGCAATGGCTTCGAGTTCTCCTCGCAAGTGATATTATCGTGATTCACGCGTGCAGCTGCAGTAGAAGGCAATTGGTGTAAATGGCAATGCTTTTGTCTACTCATTCAATAAATAAAATAAAAACTTGAGTACACTCAAACGAGGCCAAAGTATTTTAAAATCATTTTTTTTTAATATTATTTATTAATTGTAAAAATTTTCATTGTTTTTCCATTATCGGGTTATCGACACGATACTCAATTTAATACCAAATATGTGTAAAATGTTAATACAGTAAAACTTCGATGTAACGGACACATTGCGGGAATTTGGGGGAGGGGGTGTCCGTTAAAGCCGAAAGTCCGTTATATAACAATATGTTGAAAATATATTAAAAAAAATTTTTTTTTTGAAAATACACTATTTATTTAGATATAAATAAAAAATACAAAACACAAACAAAATTGTATTTAATTGTCTTCGGACACTCGTTGCTGTTTGATATTGACGCGCTTGCTTTCAGTCATCCTACTAAAAAGGAATCAATTTTTGTATGCACTTTTGAAGTTTGCTGTTTTTTTTATAATCAACTCTCGAAATATACAAAAAAAAAAAATCCATTTACGTATTTAAATTTTTTTTTATTTTTTTTACATTTGACTGGATTTTTTGTACGTCAAATCTGAAGTTTTACTGTATTAATATTTTGGTATGGCTGCAGCAAAATAGTATTATATTAGATATACCACCGACTTGCAGCTGGCCGATAGCGTCGATAGCAAGTGAGTGGAACAATAATAATTCTGCACTCAGATTGAAAATGTTAATTAAAATGTACTTAGTACATGCTTAATATATTTTACCTAATGAAAAGTGGAAAAATTTAAAATGGAATTCCACCATGTACTCGCTGTTATGAATATTGATATAATGATAAAAGTACCTTTGTATTTTGTCTTAACATATCAGTTTAGTTATGCATCTGATGATGACCAAGTGTATTGAGTCGAAACTAGTAATGCAAATAATTTTAATAAACTGTGAGAAGGATCTTCACGAATCAAATGCCTTGTCCCTCAACAAGATTCATTATTTTGATATGTTATTCGAGTATTTTAAAACCGCTCCATCGGTCGCAAATCGAGATAACGAATACAATAATGATAAAAGATAAGCGTTGAGGAGTAAAGTCGCAATACAAACGCGAGGAAAATCGTTTGACAGGCCGCGCCTGCGCCCGGGTCCGCCGAGACAGCGAGCGCCCGCGGAGCCGACCACACGCGCCGCCACTCCTCCGACCGAGCCGGCTGCCGAGAGTCCGGCACCGCGGACACCCGGAAGTGCCAGCGCCATCGAAGCGCGATAAGTCAGCGCGAGTGTGTGCCAAAAATCCCGGTCGAATCGGTGCGTTTTGTGTGACGATGTGCGCTTTTCCGCGGCGGCTTCCGGGCGGGGGCGGGGGCTCGCGCTCTTCCGGCGCGGCCTGACCCGAACGCGTCCCCTTCGGCGCAGGATTAAAACGTCAAACGCAGAAAACCCACCCGCGAGGCTCGACCGTCAAATTTCGCGTCCCTGAGTGAAAAGTTAAAAAAAAAAAACAATCAGCAGCGTCGGCGCTCGTGCCGTTTCCGGTTGTCGTTTTCCGCCGACGATGTGGGCGAGTGCCGCCGTTTTCGTGGCCGTGTCCGGCGGCCGGTGCGGATCGCTCCCGTCTTCCAGGGTTTGCTGAGCGGCTCCCGACCATGTCCGTGGGATCCCTGTACAGGGCTCTGAGGATCAGGGTGTCGAGGAGTGAGTTGACCTTTGTTCCGCCGTTTCGCCAGCCCGTCGGAGCCGATCGCTCCACGCGGCCCTTCCGTATGGTGCTCGTTCGCGATCCTACTATACTGTATTAATCCTCGCATTGAGTAATAATATGTACTAACCTAACTAAAATTCATTCCAAACCGTGCCCTAGCATTTTTACCGAGCGATTTTATCTAACTGATATCGTTCCCTGATAAACCATTTGCGATAGTTACCGCGAGTGTTATTTACACATATATATTTAATCATATTGAACACTTGTTGTGAAACTATATATTTTTTTTTTTTTTTTACATGTACAATACGTTTGCATCAGGCAAGGATAAAACACAAAACTTGCTACCATATTGTACAAAAAAATTGATTATATTTTTTGTGAAAGACTTTTAATATTTTTTGATGGGGAAATGTTCCCAAAACCATTGTTAATATACTCCGTAGATCGACATTTGAGCCATATGGTGCCTTTTGTGAATATTCACAAAAGTCAATAAATTGCGCATCGGCATCCGCTGTTTCTGTTTTAACAATAGTCTCTTTAGATTTGAATACAAACGGCTATTGTGGGTACCATACACTGTACAAATATTTATTTATATTCTATGTATGGGCTTCGTTATTTTATTAATCTAACTTATTTTGTACAGTGAAAATGCGTTTCGTATTTCATAACAATATGCCAGCTGCTTCCATAAGGCATCATCGATTAAATCAACTATTAAGTACTATGTTAAATTAATTATATACATATATAGTGATTGAAGCAAAACATAACATGATTTCTAATTCATTTTTAACCCTACCAAGCATAATTATTATAAATAACATAAATTGAATTATGATTGAAAGTTTTTTTTTTTATATGCCTTGTTTTAAATGTTCCATATGATACAATACGATTGTTTTTTTTTACTCATAGACGCAATCAATTCACCTTTAGTTTACAACACTGTAGTGCAGTATTTTACTGACTACGCAGTCTCAATCCCGTATTAGACAAGGCGTTTTTAAATCTTGGATTAACATATTTATACATATTTGAAATATAAACATATTTTATACAATATGTTTATATTTCAAATAAACATATTGTATAAAAATTAAACTTAGATTGTCACTATGTACCGCGCTGTAAGATCGCGTTGTCATTTTGCTCGTGTGTAACAATCTTGACCGTGAAATGCAAAAGACGCTCGGTGGAGAAATCATCGCATTGGCGTCGTCTAACAATCATCGAGTAACACCAATTATCAACGTGTCAGTTTATATTGAAACGTGTAAAAATATAGAGGAACCTCATGGTTGGCTTATTGGTACAGTGGTTAGACCTATGACTCTTTATAGAGGTCCCCTGTTCATTCCTTGTCGTGGCAAGTGAATCCAAACTGATGGAGTTAGACTCACGACTGTTTCAGTTTTGTATAATATTTACATTGCATGTACCAATAAAAATTATTTTAGTAAAAATATATATTTATATATATAAAATGAGCAAGGTGTAGCTGTAAGCAGTTGACCGTAACGTGGTACTTTAATTGGATGTTTATATTATTATATATTTGGGTATTAATATTTGTTGTTTTAAAAGGTCGCTCCGAGTGATGTGCTTTTAAATTTATATAATATAAATATTTAATTTGTACTTACATTAATTTATTAAAGTTCTTTAAAGGTTAAATAAGCAATCTTTGGTGGTTTTTCTACTAGTCATGGGCGTTATCGATTTTTTTTATCTATTCATTGAAAACTGATATTTGGATGACTAAAACGGCCTGCACACTTTACAACACAACCGACAACAAAAAAACGCTAATTTATTAACTTTTTGCGTTGTTTTTTCGTCAAGCTATAAAAAATACCTATGACATACTTTTGGTTAATCACCGTTCAGTTGTCTGTTATGTCGTAGCATATATAGGCAGCTTTATAACATAATACTTACAACACCAAAATCTATTTTTACTATGAATACCAATAAATACTTTTTTATTTTAAAAATACATTTTGTGATTTTTTCAGTGATTAGTTTCATTCAAAAATATTTTAAAAAACTCTACGTATAAAAGCTGATGTAAAATGGGTAACCCTAGTACAGAGGTTCCCAAAGTGGTCAATATCGACCCCCAGGGGTCGATTTCGCCCTGCAACGGATCGATGACAGCGAAAAATAAAATTGGGGGTCTACGAGAGTGGATCCCATTTAAGCAGATCACCAAAATTAAGACATTTCGTAAATGTCATAATGCACCGAACACAGATTGTACTTATGTACTTTGTGACGAATCGAAGCCTTGAAGCGTAGAAGTATTTTGTATGTTTTTAATTAATCTTTTTTATTCTATTTAAGATATTCAAATGGAATTCCACCAAGTATTCTCTGTCAAAAATATTGATTTTCTGAATGTTATTATATTTGCATTTTGTGTGTTTTTAATTAATGAAGGTATATTTAACTTTACGTGTATTTTAACTTTTTAATTTTTAAACCCACCGTACAGTAAACCCTATGAAAGTGAGATGTTCTATATAAGATGTCAAAAATATGTTTGAAGTTGATGAATTTGTAAAAATTCAATATTAGCAAGGCAGGGGGTCGACGAAAAACAGGAAAACTCGACAAGGGGTCGACGGGACAAAATAGTTTGGGAAACTATGCCCTAGTGGTTTCGTTGATTTTAAAAGTCGATTCGTGTAACGATTTTTAAACACACCCCCTCTGCTTTCCGTCTGCCATTGTGTATTTTAAGTATCGCAAGAGGCAGCGCTGTGAACTCACCAAGGGGGATGCAACCCCCTGGCCTTGAGTCGAACATCCGTTTTGGTCGGCACTTTGTACTAGAACCTTCACCGGCCAAATGTTAAGCCTCCCACCTATGACCATACATCATTTTAAAACCACAGTAATCATGCAAAAATGTACTTTTATTTAACTTCCAGCTAGACAAGCATTATATTTTTTTCTCTCGTTAAATGTGCCTCGTAGGATTTTACATATATACAAGCTGTTTAAAATATATCAATATCTAATAAATCGACGAATAGTATGTTTATAAAAACATATTGAGGTTGTTTTAGAGAGGGCTCGTAGAAACTATATGTGTTATTCTAATAAAGTAGACAATGTTATTCTACCAAAAAGGGTAGATTAAAATGGAATATGTTAATATTGTGCGATTATAATCTAATGCTTTGGTCTATGAATAATATGAATTGAATTAATACTATAGATGTCTTAATAAGTACTAAAGCTGAAAATTCAGAGTGATATATTCTTTGAATAATAAAAAGTTTTTACGACAAAAACTTTGATCATCTGTAATATACGGTCTGCGCTAGGTTTACAAGGATTAATTTCAGGTTCATCCCCTAATTAGTTATGGTTACCACAGTTTCGCCGACGCAAACATACACAGCCTTTTAAATTTTGGCGCCCCTTAACGATGCGCAGTCACGAAACTAAAAGTGTGGTTCTTCAGTCGGGGTTGAAAGACTCTATTTGAGACCACTGCATAATTTAAATCTATACTTATACGCATACATAAACGTTCAGCTAAAACACTCATCGTTACCACCATCAAAAGCTTTTTTTAAATGTTTTATGGCGGATTGCATAAAATAACATGGGTTTAGAGAAGACTGGTTCATTGGATCATCCAACTAGGTCTAGTGTGGCAGATTATGGCTCATCAACACTCTTGCCGGGGCACATGAACTTTCACCCTTTGTTCCATCCCTTCAAGCGATTTTCTCATCCCTTTGTTCAACCCTCAACATAAGATTGACTCTATACCTGAGATGTGTGTGTATTTCTTTCGAATAATGTAGCTTGTATTTCGTTTTTCAATCATGAGTATATCTAAGGAAGGCACGCAATTTATTATTGTACTAACCTAAAATTACGGGTACAAAATTTTAGAGCATATAAAATTGTGCCCAAAAAACTGTGTGCCCATTTATGAAATTTAAAATATAAAAAATAAAAAAAAAAAAATGCTTAAGTAATATGAACACACAAATATTATTGCTTCTATTAAGAAAGTCACTTGTGAACAAAATGTGTTAAGTTTTTAAAAGTTACAGTCGCTCCGATGTCACAGTTATAACAGCCTGAATTAATAATAGGATATGACAACTGACGCAATTGTCGACACGTTTATATAATACGGTTATTAAAAATATAACATAAAAGGTCAAAAAATTTACCCCTTATAATAAATCATCACTACGTAAACAATAGGCAGAATTATTATTATTAATTAAGTTTATGTAATGCTACGGTTAAAAATACATTTTAACTGAACATTATCTAACTAAAAATCTTACCCTTAATAGTTAACAACTAGCAGATGTGTATTTAGGCGACATGTTAAAACATGTTAAGACATGGCTAAAGTTCTACCATATATTGTGCCTAACCTCACATAAAAGAGCGAAAATGTTATCCTTAATAAGAAGGGATCGCCCCATAAATAACTGCAAGAAATTTATCCGAGCTCCCCGTTTTTCAAACACAATATTTCAAAGTGTATCATCTTTTTAATATAGGTTCATTATTGACTCATAACTATCTTTAAAAAAAATTATATCTAAATCCATAAAACGTAATGTTTTATATATGAATACAGAGACAAACTTTGTAATTGTAAAACTGTTATTAGTATGTTAACAATCCTTAATATTTAAATGCATAGTAATAATGTAGATAATATTTTATTTTATCTGATTACCATATCTCAACAGTATTATCTACAAAAATTATTTTTAGAAACTATTCTTGGCAAAACCGTAACGTCTTCAATCCTCGTTATAACTCGGTTCTTTTTTTTTCTCCTCGGTCAATTCTCTAATGATTATTGATCGATTTACGTGAAAAAAACTACACTCGCTTTTTGCAGGCTGTTGAAACTTACTTCCAGGAATCTAAATATAGTCTAAATATAGTGAACATGCAAATGAGACCCGACCGAAGTTTTTCAATTATACTTACTACAACAAACTATTCGAACGAACAGGTTTCTGTATATATTTTTATCATTATGACAGAGTAAGAGTGTCTATTTATACCTTTTTTTATAAATATAATTAAATAATAGCTTTTCTTAAAAATATCGCATGTTGGAATTTGACATTAACATTGTCAACTAGCAAATATGCTAATATATAGAATGCTGATTTTTTCGTGTTTATTTTATCTGCGAAATTAATGCTATATGGATACTCAACACACTAGTAAAGTAAATTAAATAAATTTTTACTATGTTTAAAGTATGTGCGTGATTTTTTTTTGACTTTTACAATGTATAAAACTGCTTGCTTAGAATTTGAACTTTCTGAACGCCACGGTTTTTTTTGTTAAAAATATATGTAATGTGCGCGTTGTTATTGTAAAATATTTTTTTTAACTTTTGGCATACAATGCTTTTACAAGAAGAACTAGTCTATAGATGTATACGTGTGTACATATTTACAGTGCTACATATAAAGTTTACTAACGTTGGTAAAGTACCCGCCAACAATTGCTGTAATATATCACGACCTTCAAAGCAAATGTCATTATACCCGTAGATTAGTGGTTTTCGTATCGCTCAGAACTTATTGGGTTTTCCCCGAAAACAAAGACATTTGAACTGCGGTGGGCGAGCCTGTGTGGTCGAGCTAATCTAATCCGGTGAAATATATTCAATATCTGCGGTTGTTTCTTTGATCTCTGCAGGTACTTCAGTCTTATCAACGGAAAAAAATTTCGTTTTTATTGTTATTGAATTACACACGATTTTGTTTGAACAAGGCGACACATTTATCAGCGAGATTCTATGGCCGTGCCAACGGGAATAAACACTGTATATGAATATACATATAATGGATATGCCAACAGTTAAACCAAAGAAACTCAAAGCTTGCTTGCTTGCTGTTTTTTTATTTATATATATATATATATATATATATATATATATATATACTAGAAATGTTGCCCATCACAGAATGACGTATTCGACGAACGATGCAATAGTGTTTGAACATATGTTTGGCTAAATACTCGAATAGCTGGGTACTCGAATTTTAAGAAGACGCTGCCCACGTTTTCCTTCCAATTCATTGCTTGACATTTTGACAAATTTCGTGTCACAAACAACGCATCACTTTCACTGACTGTTCTTTATTTGAAAAATTCTAAATTTGAAATTCTCGCGGTGTACAACAGAATCCTATAATTCGTACACATTGAAACTCACTAAAGCATATTTTATAATTTATGAATGAAAATGTTATCCTATCGTCTTGAATTTCGGCACATAACTGCGGAAAAACTTAGTGAACTTACATGCAAAAAATCAGCGTTGTATCTTTTAAGATATTCTATAGAGAACCAAAAATGAAAAAATGAAACATACATACACACAATGGATATTATTATTATAGAATAGATGTGGAATTCTACGACTCGTGGGGGACCTTACACCATAATGTTAATAAGACTTAATAAAAGGAAAATCGATGACGCATATTTGGTTACGAGCTACGGTTTTCCTATTGTATGTAAAATGACCGTGAAATCAGGCGTAAAGACTGCCTGCGAACATTTTTTTGTCGATAGTATATTTATAGACCGACTGACTTGTGAACTTCTAATAAATATTTCCTGGATAAATATGCAATGTTCATATATTTGTATTGAAAAATCAGTAAATTATTGATATGAGTATAAATATAAACAGCTTTCACGTTGACTTGGTGTAGACACAGAGCATCGCATAGAAGAATTAATTAAATGAGAAAGTGTCTTTATACAAATTAATATATGTAAATATTATATCAAAAATATATTCAAATAATTTTTTCGTCCATAGTTCAAACAAATATAAATAATAAGGGTTTTAGCGACTGTAGTTAATATTTGAAACTGGCTTTCTATTTCATAGGATATTACGTGTTTTTATGCAGAGCATTGTATTTATTTTCGCAATAATTTTCTTCTTTGGGAATTGATATTTATTTAATTATAACTTTTGTGTTGACACTTTTATCATCAAACCAGAGAATGTGACAAAGTACAACAAGTAACTTGGAAGTTACTTCTAATACTTTTTTCTCACACAGTTGATTTACGAATAAATAGTAATTCACTGAAAATAAAAATAATCACACTGAAAATCAAAATTAATCGTTTTTGAAAATATGTTATTTTTCTTAGTAATACAGGTAATCTAAAATTTTGATATTTCGATTAAACCTACGAACGACCTTTACGAGTGATTATATCGTGTTTAAATTGTTTTTTTTATATACTTAAACCTAATTTCTTATGAGAATGAGATGATTTGGGATTTTTTGGCTGCTTTAAGTTTTCAGTCCTCAAATGTATTGTGATTTGAGTATTGTATATCTTGTGATCAAATGTATTAAATAGAAAAAAAATCGTATAAAAAATATTTTGCAAATACTTAATATATTTTATGTTTTACGTGGCTACGAATTATCTGTCATGACCAAGGTTTACGCTAAATATAGAAAAATTACATATTTCCGTTATAATTTTAACATCATAAACTAATTTGGCTTATAATACGCCATTAGTATTTATCGTCTACAAAACATATAATCCCCCTTAATTTCACAAGAGAAATGTGGATAATAAAAAATAGATTTTTATGGCATTGGTAAACATAACTGACATAGGGACGCAATATTATTGACAGGCCACTCAAGGTTCCCAGGTAAAAAATATATATTTCTATGTGGTGTCATAAAATCTGAATTGTTTTGTATAATTTAAATGACAGAAACTTGGCAGGGCTGCCAAAGAAAAAGAGATTAGCAATAGGGACGAAATGAAAATAATTTATCATTAAAGGGGTAATAATGTTTTTACTGTGATAATTTAATCATCAATCTCACTGGTGCTTTTAGTTTTAATGTACTTAAGCTTTTGTATAAACAGATTATTTTATTGTCGTCGGAAAATGTATGTTATATTACTTTATTACAACATAAAATACAAGAGATAAATATTTGATTATCAATTATCGGTTCAGCGTATTGTATGAAATTTAATCGTCATTTCGAATGATCTAAAATAAAGATAAATAATGCTTTGTAGATGTAGATACCCATTATTATCTCTCATTAATGCATTTAATACATTTTTATAACCTTACTGTTATTTGGTTTAATCATGTTGACTTTAAATATAAAGCCGGCTACACACGGAATGGTAGTTAGTAGTTGATTTTGTTAACTTCGCTTATGTAGTATTTTTTTAAAATCTCATTCAGTTTTAAAGTAACTTTATTCAAGTTTTATTATACCAAATTTGATTACGTAAAACAGAACTAGCCCCTTGACGCCATTTCTCACAAAGCACCGGTCAATAGGTCTCACGATGTGTCTGACTTCATAGTTTTCCGTGGCAGCTGAGCTTTCATGGAAATACACATACAACCTGTTTTAAATGTCTAAATAGTATTTTCCCAACCCTGTCGTGACTACTGCTGTCGATAAGACTCCACCCTTCATGCTCTACCGAGGGTTACATAATTAATGTCCTCACTCGCCCTTGCCTTTCCATTACCAATGTCACTGTATAGTGTTGGATGGACGCTCTTCCTCAATATTCTATCATCGCTAAATGTGCGCAGTCCCTCTCTATGTTCAACCCTTAACGAATCGATATAACCATACGATATTGAATTACGGAAATGATATCGAATCTGTGACTGCGTATTATAAAAAACTCTTCAAATCTCATTAGACTAGAGTGGATCTAATAACAAATAAAAGAAGATTTATTTGCATAAAATGATTATTGATTTTATCAAGCTATTTAAGTTGATAGCTGGTTAAAACTGTTTTACTGTCCTAAATGATTTATTATGATTATAAAGATAACATGTGACATATGACACGACGTTTCTTTTGAAGTTGTTTATATACATGTATTTAACGATAAAAAAATTAAGATAATTCTACGATTTGTGATCATTTTCATAAAGGAAAAACAAAACAAAACCTAGGAACCTAATAATAATGGGCTTGAAGGAAATACCGGATGTTGTATTATATATGAAACAATTAATGTTGTATTTACATAATTGACATGTATAAAAGTTAGTATAGAAATAATACGGACCTGAAAATCAACTGATTTTATATATGTATTCTAAAGAGGGCATTCATAAGCAAACGTTTTGGAGATTTGATTAGATTTATGTACACAATTAATAAGACATTCGTATTGTTAGGCTCAAATAAAAAAAAACGAATAATTTTTATCATTTACTTTAGTGCGTATGAAAAATAGTAAAGGCATCTGCACGCGTAGCAACAAGCGCTCTACATTGCGTTGATTACTTAAGCAAAACCATAAAAAAAGGGACTGCAAGCTGTTGGCACGGTTTGTTGCTACGGGAAGATGAGACCGACTCTTGAAGAACACCACAATTGCCAACAAATCACCGGCAGACAAAGTTGGCCATAGTTTTCCTCGTTACGTGCGCGTACAAATCACCGGGGAAAACACATTGCATCATGATTTGTATTTACACTCGCGCAGCATAGAATTAGAACAATCGGCGAGTTGTTCTCGAGGGAGCTGCCAGCGAGTGCTCTGTGGATTCAGAGATAGCAGGCACCAACCAGGGAGCCAATAATAACAGACACTCACTTGACTTCTTCTGATGCCTCTCCTCATGGGAAATCGGTGACAGTTTCATCGAACATATCTCTATCCTGGGCCGCACTTCCGATCTCCACTGGTGCAAATTCCGCACCCACTTAAACTTCCTCCTTCCAATGCCCCTTTTTCCTTAGATTTTTTCTTTGATTTTTCCTTGGTCAATCAGCTGGAGGGTGCTATATTTATTGTTACAAAAAATGTGGCAAAAACTTTGTACATTCTGTGTAAGACTCTTTCAACACATAGATTCTCCTATACGGTCACATTTCTTCCACCTCAATTCTTCGCACAGTATCTGTCTTGACCTTCGACTCCATAAAGAAGAACTGAGACGACATAACATTTGGTGAATCTGTGTTATATATATCTCAGTGCTGTCTCAATCTTCACTTTAATTTCCTGGTGAGGATCCCAATTCTCATTCAACCTGCTGCTCCCTAACCTAACCTAAATCGTTTAACTCTCTCCACTACTTTGTTGTCGAACAAAACAATAATCTATTGACCAGGAGATCACGGTCATTTTTAGCTATTCATATGTGTTATTCACATTCTTCTTTTAGTTTTGTTAGACATGATTTTAATAAATATTTAATATAATAAAATAAAAACCAAGTGGTTATGGAGACTACGTTTATTTCAATTGTAGCGAGAGCTCTTTCGCCGAACACGGCATCTTCAAAACTTCAAAGAGCTCTCGCTACAATTGAAATAAACGTGGTCTCCAAAACCACTTGGTATTTATTTTCTTATAATAAAATGGAGTATTACAAAATAAATACCAGTTCCATTAATTAATAATATTTAATATATATATTAATCGATTTTATTATGAAAAATATTATCGTTTATTTTATCTTTATAAATATTACTTCAGCCCTTTGAAATAGTATTGGTTGTAAATTATTTGTTTCGAAATATATTAATTGGAATAGAAAATATTTCTCTATTGTATTATTATATTTCACAGGTACTTGTGATAAAAAAATAGTGTTGGTACAAAAAAAGTCTCTATTTTCATCATGTTCACGTGTTGTATATTCTCTGGTACGAATCGCGTGTGGAAAGCGTCATTTTTTTAATCATTCGTATGGCACTCTGATCGATCGGTACATTTTATTACAAAAAGATACTGAAAATTCTAGATCAGTTTTCCACCATCTGGAACCGGTTTAGCTCCGCAGCCCTGAATAAATAGCACACACGATAATCTCTGCTTGAATTACAGTACATTCGGATAACCGATTACGGTAGTGTATTTGGCTTGCCCATGCTGGTCCATCAGTACTGCGATAAATGGGCGAGGAGGTTTTGTCGGAGAGTGCTGGGAATATTTGTATATTCTGTGAGGAGTGCAGTCGTTTTAGTGACTTCCTCGAAGAGAGTTAGGCATGCCATAGGCTGGAGTATGAAGAAAGGTATAGTTTAATTTTCCAGTTGGTTTTGATATATCGTACTATCGTTCTTACATAAGCATAACAACAAGCGTATAGCATTTTTGCAATCCAAATATGTCGTACTGTTCTCCCGAATATATTTTGATTATTATAATGAATATCTTATAATATGTGAGTTCAGTGTTAATAATGATTATGTATACAGAATATGAATTTTTTTAAATACATGTATAACGCAGAAAAGCGCACATTTGCCAAGTAGCACACTTGAAACAGTATAACTTTTCTAGTATTTATTACAATCACATTTTCAGCATTGTTTCGTTTAGTACAAGGAATTCAAAATAATTATTAAAAATTGTCAACATTAACTTACTTTTCGCTCAGTTTCTTAAAGGCTGATTAACAAAGACGACATATAGTTAGCAAACTGTACAGCCACATTATTAATAATCAACTCTCTGCTAATTATATCAAACTATTAATTTTAATTGAATTATTATTATATTCACTAAATAACATTTCGTGCAACCCATGTGACGTCGTGGTTTAATTAAATTATTTAAATCAGTTTATTTAATAATTTAGTTTTCAACAGGCAATGAAGTGGCATAGCATATAATTTTAAATTTCTACGAATCACGTGATTGTACGTATATTTTTTTATAATACAATCGGCTTCTATAGCCACTTAACGTTCTTCGAGGTATAATATGTTTTAGGTAAAAAATAATTTTGTTTATATTTTTCTCAACATCGCGTGTAGACTCGCCGTCGTGTGCAGGAATGGCAGAAACACTTTACGGCGGAATATTCCCTTAGGATAATTTATTGCACGTGTAACTATTTAGTGGTCTATAATTCACGAGGATTGTCGGTCGTTACGAGATCACTTTCATCAGTACAGTGTAAAATTTTATCAGCAAGAAAAAAACAGAGTTAATAACCACCCTGTGTTATTTTTCTGCGCAGGGTGTTATTGAGCAATCGTTTGGACTTATCATCTATGATGAATTGAGTAATTTAGTGGTGATCAATCTTTCCGTAATTAAAGTAATCTAATATATTCCATTTAGCTAAGACGGTTGGTAACGGAATAGCGACCTACTGCTTTCCGTGATATTGTATTATTGTCTCTAAGCTAAAGCGTTTAAAATATTTATAATAAAAATCGTCGCTAGTCGATTAGGGAAACCCTGTTTTGAATCATTTATCCGAGCTTTCATAAACAATTGAATGTTTTTGTTACAATCCCAGGGATTTACCGATTTCTCGTGCGCCAGTTGGAAAGGGTTTTCCATTGTGTACTGTCTGCCCACAATGTCGTTTCTTGGCTGGACTTGATTGAAAAGTGTTGCGTCTATAAACAGAAATTAACAGCCCGTAAAATTCGCCCAACAAACTGCGACACGTGCAGACTTCATTACGATTTGACGCTCCGAGAAAGATCTGAATTCTTCACTATCTATATTTAGACCGTTACTAACTTGTAGTGTGAACACTATCTTCCAACACTTCTTGACAACTAGTAGTAAAAATAATATTCGTAAGATAGCCTTCGTCTTCTATTAAAAAATAACAGTTTATTTAAATCTCTTTAGGTTGAATACCTTCAATTATTGTCACTAACTATTGAAATTATTTTATTCGTGTTTGGCTGTAAATGTGAAAATCTTCACTCAAAATTCACCAAATTATTTAGAAATGGGTACTCATCGATTCAACATAAACAATGTCGATTCAATTTGGAAGCGAGAGGAATTTTATTAGCCTGCAATTTGGTTGGTTAGCTTGGTAATTTGTATGGCCGGACGACTGCACAAAATTAGTTATTTGACAGCGGGGCTTTTAGTATCGGCAAACCTCATACGCGCTTTTATCGGTGCCGCTACACGGCGAGGAACTTCAAAGCCTGTCAGTGTGAAACACGCAGCCAGCAACATTTTTTTTATTTTTTTTTTTAAATATTTTAGATGTTAAGAATATTTAGAATTTGTTAAAAATTAACACAAGATTATTCGATAAATAATCTAGCATTTTTTAATTGCAATTTTAAACACAATTTTATATTTTAGTTGTTTGGAACTCTTTATTAAAATAAAAAAATATTTCATTAGAATAATGAAGAAGTTTCTGGATTATTTTAATTCTGCAAAAGTGTTATAATCATATTATTGTTTGTGGTAATGTCTTCAAACTTGTCTATGATCTCTCATTGACAGTTGACACAAATAGGTTAGAATTACTAAGTTTAAAAAAATATACAAAGTGCGGGTATTCACAATTTTTTTTTTTTCGTGTTTTTGTCGTGGTCTGATTTATATTTACAGTCCTAGTGCTCAGATAGAAAATATTAATTTAATTTTAATTTACAGTCATATTGATATTTAAAAGAGTGAATTTTCACTATGTTATGACAATTAGCATCTTTTATATTATCTCTATGAAGGTGTTGTATAATGCCTGAAAATCGTGTATATGAGCTTCTTGAATTGCACGAAAATAGTAAGTCTTTTTATAACGTATGTACATTTTGACAACTTACAAAATAACACTACCAAAAAATACACCATACAAATAATAGTTCATGCTCTGCTATTCCGATCCCAATACTTTTTAGTTTGCATTTCATTAATTCTTGACAAACATCTATCAAATGCAAACACCTCTTCTTCCCCTGTAAAAATACTAGCATGAGCGTTTTCTGAATCCTTATCTATTTTCAAATCATCAATGAGAGCTCTGTGAGAATCATCAACACCTTTGTTTTTATTCTCTATAAATAATTTGTTCATAGGGACATCAGCTGATATCACTAATCTGGTTCCATTATCATATAGGTTATCTATCAGTGTGATGAACCGTCTCATTGATGAGGATTTTGTCTTCATTTGTGGAACTCTCCGCACTATTATTGTGTGAAATGTTTGTGTCAATATTAAATAATCACTAGCCCCGAGAGGTCTCTCACACAATTCAGCAAAAGTTGCATCAAGAATAAATCCACAAGCTCTTTTGAATTCAACATTTCTTCCCATTATATTTATCACTCTAGGTCTGACTGTGTCATTTTCCATTGAAATCAAATACTTGAACAAGTTATCAACTGAGTTATCGTTTGAATCATCTGTTTTTACAAAATACGTACTTTTTGTATTTGAATTTGCACTAACTTCTCGATAATCAACTTTTGATGTCAGAGTCACGATGTTGCAGTTATTCTTTAATATTTGTATAAACGGAACAAAATTAGATCGCTGTAGTCCATTTTTATACAAATCATCAGGTGGGCGATTACTTGTGGCTACCATGACACACCCCATGCTAAACAATTCTGTGAACAGTCTTTTCAGGATCATAGCATCTCCAATATCGGTGACTTGAAACTCATCAAAGCAGAGTAAATACGATTCATTAAATATATCTGCAGCTATAAGAGGTATTGGATCAAAGATATCTGTACTCTTAGTTGGTTTTTTCGTAGAATTCCTGAGTGTGTAAATTTTGGAGTGTATCTTCAACATAAAAGCATTAAAATGAACTCTGTTCTTCCTTTGTATTTGAACACAGTTGTAAAATAGATCCATTAGCATTGTTTTTCCTCCCCCTACACTACCGTAGATATATAATCCTTTAGGAGCACTCGGTCTTGTATTCTTTGAAAAGATATTTAAAAGGTTTTTGGATCTAGTATTACCAGTATAATTTTTAAGATCATCATAGACGCGTTGTAATTTTTTTATAACTTCTCTCTGATGCTGGTCATTTACTGTAATGCCACTTTTGACCTGTCTATTATAAACTGCAGTTAGTCCGTTATCATTTTTTGTACATTGCTTCCTAAGTATGCTCAATACAACATTGTGTGTTCTATTTTTTTTAGCATTGCAAAATATTTGTGATGGAAATTTATATTTAACAAATTGAACTAGTGTCATTATAAGTATATTACATTTTAATTTGGCACTGAATTTTCTATTCAATATTTCTGACAGAGAGTACTTGGTGGAATTCCATTTTAATATTTTAAATAAAATACTTTTATGATTCGTTTGATTATTAAAACTAAACATGTGGAAAAATCACAGTAGTATTTTATTTGAAATACTGAATTTTCTGTCAAAAGAGGGTTAGAAATGTACTGCCTACTTTATGCCTTGAAATTAAAAATAAATATGTAACATGGAATGGAAGTGTTAATTATTTGTCAAGTAAAAAATATGTAACAAAATATTTTTGTTGGTTATTTTTAAATATTATTATTACCATAATTGTTTATTTGAAAGCATTTTAATATTTCAATAAATAAGATATTTCATATGAAAATTATTTACAGAAAATATTTATTTGTTTTGTTTATGGTCAGGTTCCATATTTGAATCATGCCTAAATTACATATAAAGTATTCTTATAAGATGAGATGAAATAATTTGTTTTATTTCATTTGAATAGCTTATGTACATAATGTATTCATTAATTGTACAATTTGTTCATATTTAAAAAAACTTTTTGTATATTTCTTGTTTAGTGTAAACGATGCTGGCAAATCTTGGTGTGTTTCTTGTGTCATCTTCATCTAGCTTGGTGTCACAGAATTCTGACATTGTTTTATCTTTTACAGATGAAGATGATGCAACAACTTCAGCGGCGACGGAGGGAGTCACCGGTGTCAATGAGCATAGAATTGTATTTGTGAACGGGCCACAACCCACCAAATTCTGTAACAACCATATTACAACTGCCAAATACAGGTAAGAGTGCATCATATTATACAATACCACTTCAATTAATATTGTAAATACAAGAAGTAATTATCCAAAAAAACAAAGGCTTGATATTAGGCAGGGAGGCTTTAGTTTCTATTTAAAAAAATCTATCTTGTGTGAATGGCATGTAAATATGGTAGGCGTAGTTAAAATTTGTTTTAATATCAAATTGAACATTCATCTCTTGATGTTAGCTATGATATTTTGTTTTTATTTACAGCTTAAATAATAGTTATTTATTATTTTAGCTGTAAAATTGCTTAAACAATCATCTCAACAAATGTGCCAAAAAACCCAGTGTTAACTTGTGGCTTCATTATAAATGTTAATTTTCGGAAACTGCTTTCAATTTTATATTTTTGTTTCTGTCATAAGTGCGTTGGTTAGTTCAATTTACAGGGAATTTTGCTAATATTCTGTATCTCTTTTCAGCGCAATAAGCTTCGTTCCATGTTTCCTGTTTGAGCAATTCCGGCGCTACTCAAACTGCTTCTTCCTGCTCATTGCTCTTCTACAACAGATACCAGAGGTATCTCCCACAGGACGATGGACCACCCTCACCCCCCTCGTCTTCATTTTAGCCGTGAGTGCCATCAAAGAGATCGCAGAAGACTGGGTTAGTATTTAACAATGTCTATTATAAAATATATCTGGTAAACTTCCTGTAGAATTAATATTTTCTTTACTAGTCTTACAGTTATAATAAGGGAATTAAAAAAGGAAAATAAATAAGAAAAATAAAGCCTAATGTAAGCTTTTAATTCCACAGAAAAGGCACAGAGCCGATGATGAAATAAACCATAGGGAGATAGAAGTCCTGAGGGACGGGCAATGGCAGAGAATACAGTGGAGGCATTTACAAGTGGGGGACATCTGCAAAGTACAAAAGGATGATTTTTTTCCTGCAGATCTTGTTCTCATATCTTCAAGGTAATATCATTTATATTATATTACTCTATTGAAAACCTATTTGTTACCGATTCACAAAACTTATAAATATTACATTTAACCGATTAATTACCTCCCTATTTTATATTTGTTACCTCCAAATCTTAATGAAAAGAATCAATAGTTGATATTGTTGATTCTTGATTGTCGAATCCACTCTCTTTTGGTTTTTAGAAGATAAAATATTCTTACGTTTCATATTCTTAAGTACAAATTAATAAATGAAAAATAACCCATAATTTATTATTATTTTACATTTGCATAAATAATAGAGATGAATAGCATTGTCTTGACTCATGTCCTGATGTCTTACACTTGGTTTTCAGTGAGCCGCAAGCTATTTCATTTATCGAAACATCCAATCTCGATGGAGAGACGAACCTGAAAATCAGACAAGCCCTCCCCGAGACAGCGCGGCTTCTGGAAACGGGAGACCTGAGTAGATTCTCTGCTGTCGTGGAGTGCGAGCCTCCCAATAGACATCTGTATGAGTTCACAGGAAACATCAAAGAGACACATAAAAAGTAAAAAGCCCTGTATTTTTAATAAATCACTCCTTTATAATAAAGGTTTTTACTATGCCAAACTAATCAATACATGTATAAATAATTTATTTGTGAAATTCACCTTCAAAGAACTTTAAGTTATAAATATTAAAGCATGGTGTTTTGTTAGTTGTCAGGTGACATAAATTGGGTTATATGTAATTCTTTAGTAAATTAATATTGTGTGTGTACTCTTATTCTGTTGGTTTGAGTTTAACGACAATGTATAAATCATACTTATTCAGATAACTAAAATAGAATCTATTTTTTGATTGTCAGTATTGGATAAATGTATGGCCTTAGTAAAATGTATATTTGATTCATCATTTTAACATAACTATTTTTCTGAAATGTTAAATCAATTTGAATTTTTTTTTAATATAAAATATTTTTTAAATCTAATCATGAGTTTGGAATGGTTCTAATGCTATTTATCTTTTTTCAGAGTACTTGCTCTTGGTCCCGACCAAATGCTTCTGAGGGGAGCCATGCTTCGGAACACATCGTGGATCTTTGGAATAGTTATCTACACGGGACACGACTCCAAGCTGATGAGGAACTCTACCAAGGCTCCCCTGAAGCGCTCCACTGTGGACCGACTCACCAATACCCAGATCTTGATGCTGTTTTTCATTCTCATTGTCCTTTGCTTGCTGAGCGCTGTACTTAATGAACTGTGGGTGAGGGACCGAACAGATACTGACTGGTATATAGGATTAAGTGGTGAGTAATTTAAATATCCTATGGGTATATTTATTGACTTTTTCAAAAAATTTAAATTGATCAAAATATTATTCTGACATTTTAAATTTCCAGCAGGTACTTTCTATCAAAAATATTAAATATTTACAATTAAATATTTCTCTTTTTTCAGCAACTGTAAACAAAAATTTTGGCTTCAATCTTCTAACTTTTATAATTTTATACAATAATTTGATTCCAATATCCCTGCAAGTGACAGCTGAAATTGTGAGGTTTATGCAGGTAAAACAATAATAATACAAAAGTTAAAACTAAATTTTTGCTATTTTTCTTTCGTATAATATTTCTCCTACATTTTCTAGGCGATCTTTATATCCATGGACGCTGAAATGTACCACGAGGAGACCAACACTCCTGCCATGGCGCGGACTTCCAACTTGAATGAAGAACTCGGCATGGTGAAGTACATTTTCAGCGACAAAACTGGCACTCTCACCAGAAATGTGATGGAGTTCAAACGATGCTCCATCGCCGAGATTCTCTACAGCCCGCCTGCCACCCCAGAGCACCTGGAACAGTCCACTTTGTATCAAAACATGATCCAAAATCATCCAACGGCCAGTGTCATCAAGGAATTTATGGTACTTTTGGCCGTATGTCATACTGTGATTCCGGAGAAAGGTGAAGATGGAGAAATACAGTATCACGCTGCTTCACCAGGTATATTCAATTAGTTTCTTCACAAATGCTTGATGTGCTACACTTGAACCCTCTCTGTATCTACTCTACATAAGTTATTTTTTTAAAAATATTCTTCATGAAAATATTTGCCGTGTATTCCAGATGAAAGAGCCCTGGTCCATGGAGCAGCCAAGTTTGGCTTCGTGTTTCACACACGTACGCCACAGTTTGTGGAGATATCTGCAATGGGCACTCGAGAGCAGTATGAAATCTTGAATGTTCTTGAATTTACTTCTACTAGAAAGCGGATGTCCGTCATCGTGAGGACTCCCAAAGGTCAGCATCCCCTCCTTTATTCTGACTAGAAAATATGTGTCCATTCAGTATATTTATGAAGATATGCTTTGTGGTAATATTGATTACAGAGTTGTAAATAAGATTTTTATATAGAATTGAGTGTAAGTATAATATCTCTTTTCACTTATTGTAATAGCTATAGCATAATGGTTTTTGGCAAAATTTTTAGGAGAAATCAAGTTGTTTTGCAAGGGGGCGGATACTGTGATATATGAGAGGCTAAGCACGCAGGGCCAGAAGTTCGGAGAACTTACGCTGAGTCACTTGGAGCACTTCGCTACCGAGGGCCTCAGGACGCTATGCTGCGCTGTCGCCGATGTACCTAAACAGTTTTATGAAGTGAGTACTGAGCTGTTATTAAAAAGTTTAAATGGACAAATTTACCCTACTATGTGGCTTGGATCAGAGAAAAATTCCAGTTAGTATTCTAATTGAGCTTGTCTGTATTTATTTTTATTTGACATTATATATATATATATATATATATATATATATATATATATATATATATTTATTTATATATTTATATATATATATATAAATAGTAAATTATCTAAGTCTCCTAATTTTTATTTCAAAAACATTCTGGTATATATTATTTTATACAATATCGAATTATCCTCGCCCGTTTTTTACTATGAAAAATTAAGACTTACCTACTATATAGTATTAGTATCTAATCAGAGTAAAGCCCAGCGTAAAAACCAGCAGGCAAAAAAGGAGTCAAGTTCAGAAGATTACTATCTTCACAGCGTGTATGGAATATCTAAAATAATTAATAAATAGTGAATATTCTCATCTAGCTATGTGATAACTTCTGCAATTTTTATTTCCAGGAATGGAAGCATACATACCATAAAGCACGAACATCTATGAACTATAGAGAACAAAAAATAGAAGAAGCAGCAAAACTTATAGAAAATAATTTAAGATTACTCGGTGCCACGGCCATTGAAGATAAGCTGCAGGACGGAGTTCCGGAGACCATTGCGTCACTCATCAAAGCCGACATCAATGTGTGGATTCTTACCGGAGACAAACAAGAGACTGCCATCAACATCGGATACTCTGCCAAGCTGATTGTCCAAGGAATGCCACTCGTTATTTTAAATGAAGATAGCTTAGATGTGAGGCTCTTATTTTTATCAAAACCTATGTTTCGTATTTCCTTGACACTTGAATTAATAACTATTCATGTTTTGGTTTACTATTACAGAATACAAGGGAAACGATACTTAGGCATAATGCTGATTTGGGAGACAACCTGAAGAAAGCTAATGACATCGCCCTCATCATAGACGGGAAGACCCTTAAGTATGCGCTCAGCTGTGATTTGAGAAATGAATTCCTTGACCTGTGCATTTCCTGTAAAGTTGCCATCTGTTGTAGGGTTTCCCCTATCCAGAAAGCTGAGGTAAATATAACAAAGCCTTTTTTCTCATCTTCTCCTTCTGTATTTAATCATCGGATGAGATGTATGCTTAGGTAGCTACAATACTTTTTAAGTCATGCTTAAAAAAAATTAAAACACCTTTATAACATTACCTGAACTTGTGTTAATAGCTTATCTATTTGATCTGATAAAACAGATTGATAATGTGTGATGAGAATAGTGTAATTCCAAGTGTAGATACGGATTACACTTGGAATACGGATACACTGTGCAGATCTAAATTATTTTAGTAGCTTTCAGTAGGGAGTTACTTGAGATTTATCTGAGTTGTAACAATTTATATTTGCATATGCATTATCATTAAGAAACCTAGATGAATATGAAGCTAATAATTATTTACTAATGGTGTTTCCCATGTTTTAAGGTTGTGGAACTTGTGTCAAAACACACAAAGTCAGTGTCCTTAGCCATTGGTGATGGAGCTAACGATGTTGCCATGATACAGAGAGCTGCCGTAGGAGTCGGCATTTCAGGAGTGGAGGGCCTTCAGGCTGTGTGTGCCTCAGACTACAGCATAGCACAGGTACCATAAATAATCTTATGTTGTTACTTCAAAATACCTGCTAATAAATAAATTAGTTTTGTCAATATCTTATTTGAAGGTCTAAAAGAATATGCGAAAAGGATATCTGCTGAATTTCTAAAAAAAGTAAATCCAATAATAAACTACTTTTTTCAGTTTCGATTCCTTTTGCGGTTACTACTGGTACACGGAGCCTGGAACTACAGCAGGATGTGTAAACTCATTTTGTACAGCTTTTACAAGAACATCTGCCTGTATGTTATCGAACTGTGGTTTGCAATTTACTCAGGATGGTGAGTTTCTTTTGTATTTTTAGCTTACTTTACACATATTATTTACCAGATTAATTCAATATAAGTAAACACTATTTTACTTATTGATAATCAATGAATTTTCCTGTCTCGGAAAGGATGAATACTTCTTGAATTAATATGTATAATTTTTTAATGTTGCTTATTTAATTTAGGTCTGGTCAGATATTGTTTGAAAGATGGACGATTGGTCTCTACAACGTTGCCTTCACAGCAATGCCTCCTTTCGCAATGGGAATCTTTGACAAAGTTTGCTCAGCAGAAACTATGTTGAAGGTATAGATAACTTATCAAGTGAATATAATACAAATTTAATAAAGCATTATTTCACTACTGATGTTTGTTATGTTTTTAGCATCCTGGGCTGTACACGTCCTCGCAGCGAGGAGTCCTATTCAACGTAAGGGTATTCTGGATATGGGTGTTCAATGCCCTGATCCACTCAGTGTTCTTGTTCTGGTTACCGATGTACGCGGCGCAGCAGGACGTGGTGTGGGGCAATGGCAGAGACGGCGGATATCTCATCATGGGCAACTTTGTTTACACTGTAAGCTTCAACTTTAATCCTTACTGCTCAACAGTTGTTTCATTGACAACAAAAGTATTTCTTTTCAATATTTGTTTATTTATATAAAACAATAAAGTTTTTAAAAAAAATCTCCTCAGTGGATGAACAGTGCTCAACAGAATCCATGTTATTAAAAAATATCTACTCTCTATTTACATAATCTTAAAAGTTGTCTGATTAGTCAGAGATTTGACATTGAAATATATAATCTATCAAACAATAAAGTTTTTGCTTTCTACTTTAATTTAATTGTAAATTTCTATTATAGCCTGTTTATTTAAATCTAACTTTTATTAAGGTGTTTCGAAATAATTTATATATTTTCTTATTTGTTTTTATCATCAGATCCAATGATTAAGATTATGTTTTTTTCTAGTATGTGGTGATGACGGTTTGCTTCAAGGCTGGTCTCGTCACTAACTCTTGGACTTGGGTCACCCATGTTGCCATTTGGGGCTCGCTTCTCATGTGGTTCCTGTTCGTTGCTATTTACAGGTGATAACTTACTCTATTTAATAGCTGATAAACATAACTCCTTAAATAAGATGTGTCATAGACATTACCGGAGAACCCCAAGCTACACCTTTAGCTGCATAGCAATGGACTGCAAAACCATTCTTGGTAGTAGCATTTTAAGGGTCAACATCATTTTAGCACTCAATAGATGTATCTTGATAAATGATATATTGCTGTTTTCTTTTCTTTCAGTCATTTCTGGCCAGTATTTGGGCTAGGAGCTGTGATGTTGGGAATGGACGCAATGCTTTTCTCATCCCCAGTATTCTGGATGGGACTGTTTTTGATTCCTCTCGCCATCATTATCCCGGATGTTGCTATCAAAGTGTAAGTCCAGCAAATACATTATCGCCCTCTACATATTATCACTTTATCCCTACAACTATCCCCATCCTTGATGAACTTTGACCGTCCTTTTCAGTTACCTTCGAATTTCCTATCATCTGCCCAAATATCCGTCTAGTGAAGTGCATATTTTACCAGAATTTTAAGAAATATTTTGAAGGATGAATTGAACATACTAATGTAATTATATTTTAATATTAGTTGGTCATAATATTTTTAAGTTTCATTGTTTCCGTGTATTGTATTTCAACTTTTTAAAACCATAAAATGGATATCTATTTTTATATAAAAATACCTTAAGACTTAAGAGTTCTTGCACAGGTGAAAATCTAGCATCTGAAAAACATTTGGTTTACGTCTATATCTTAGTAAATTCCTAAATAATTTTTCAAACATTTTTTCCAAATGTTACGGTAGTTGTGAATTGTATAATAAATGTAAAAGTGATAATTAACTTTTATCAAAGGCTTTCAAATATCATTGACAGGTAAGGCATTTACTTTGTGAATGCGTGAGTACTTTTATTAGACTTAAATATTCACCTTCAATTTAAAGCCTTATATTTCATTGAATAGTAAATGGCATGCTGTCGAATGTTACATACATTCTATAAAAAAAATTATTGTTTAATATTAAAAATATAATTAATCGTAAATGTAACTGATTTACCTTTTTTAATTGAATAGTCAATTACCAGATGAATAGAATTTTGTTATATTCATAAAATATTTAATCTCTTTATAATCACTGCTCAATGTCATCGAGCTTTCACGACACTAGTATTAGTATATCTACACAACAAAGGGAAAGGTAGTAACATAAAAATACTCAATATTATTTATTGAAGGTCCTTACATGATTTATTTTTCCTGGTGTAGTATCCACAACACAGCTTTCAAGAGCTTGACGGAAGCCGTACGCGAGAGTGAAATCCGCAAGGCCGACCCCGAGGAGGTACTGAGCAACCAGCATCGACACTCGTAAGTTTCCCAAAGTATTTCCACTAAATATTACAATTATTACTCATATTTCATGACTCTACAGTTGAATAATCTCAAATACATTGACTTGAATGGTGAAATATTCCAATACAATTAAAATCACATTATATATTAGACTCTGTACAAAATAGCCTTCCACAAATTCACTGTGAAAATTGCATCAATTGCTTTTGCTGTTGAAAGGCTTGAAAAATAGATTTAAATTTAAATAGGCTTACTGATATGATGGCTTCTTACCGCTTCTAAAGAAATCTTTAGTACATTTGGATATACCACCGGGCTTTTGAAAATATTCCAATTGTTTTTTATCTCTTCGGTGATGGAGTACTTACAATTCTGCCTGTAGAGCCGTCTATCCTTGTACAAACAAAACTATCTGAAGACATAAAGCACAGAGTAACTTCAATTGATTTATGAAAATGTATACCGTATCCCTCGGTAACTTTTGCTTTCAAATACAGCCATACTGCTAAAAAGATAATACAATTTGTATGAAAAATCATATTAATATATAAGCATTAATAGTATTTCACACTCTTATTCTAGATTCACTGCTCTAGAATGCGAGCACATTGGATGTGTCCAAAATAACAGAAATAGAACATTTTAGTGTAACATTATTTAGTTTGCACAATAATATCGTTAAATTTTATATTGGATTGCAGTTATAGAAAGCAAAGGTTGCCTTGGTTAAAATATTTCATATAAGATGTTCCATAATGCATGCTACATTCCGTATGAGGAGGCAAGTCTTTATGTGAACACCGCTTACAATCTGCTACAGTGCCTACTCACTCAATATCAAACTCGATGAGATATAATTTTAATATGTGATAGAGAACCGTGTGATCATATCATTATCGATTTTTAATTTTATAAGACAGCAAGATTTCCTTGACAATACAATTTCAGTTTTCTATCATATAAAATATTTGATCTTAAAGTAAAGGGTAATAAGTGTGTTTGTACGCCAGCAGATTTGTACGGGAAGCTACTCGAAGACTCACCTCTTGTGTTGTCACAAATGTTTTTTTGCCTGTGTTACGTTGTATGCTGTCGTTCTTGAGTTAGCATGCCATGCTGAGTATTTTTATTTAAGTTGTGCACAATCCATTACTGTAAAGATTGCATTTTTTTGTTTTTTTTTTTTTTAATTTTTAACCTGTTGTGTATTTTATATTGCCCTTTCGTTACAATTTGAGAAAAAGGGATTGGGAATTACTGGAAAATTATCCTGTGCTAATTATTATTTGACTCTTGATATTACACGCTAGGTTTTTGATCACGTGTAGGAATATAATATATATATATATTGTTGAGAGTGTTTTCAAGTTTGTAAATATGAAACTGTCATATGTTTGAAGGTTTGTTAACAGTGCCAATAGCGCAAGCAGCGGAAATTTTCTACCTCAACTGTTCAAAGATGCCTAACCTAACTTTTCTTAAATCACATAGAAATCTTAGAATTAGATAGTTTTCAGAAAAAAAAAAGTTGTCTTGTTGATCTATATGTTTATTCTCAAGGTGAGGATAATAATTCTGCTCCTAAATTCTTGTACCCGTAACTTTCCATGTTTTTTTTATAATAAATATTTGATTTCATTATATTTATCAATATTTTTTTTATAATTTACAAAATTCATTATTTTTAGAAGATAGGTGCCAAACAATGTCATCAAATTAGTAAGATTAGAGTCACTATTTTGTAACAATAGGTTAATATTATGTAAATTTTTAATAAATGTACAGATCATTTATGAGTATTAATAGTTATCAAGTGGTTAGAGGTTATGGAAAATTCCCATTGTTTGTCCTGGCGTACATGTGCAGGTAGTGAGAGCCTTGTGGTTGTGTTGTGTATTGCCCAGCTCACGCAAGTCTCTGGGCGGGGTCTTGGGCCGCTGGCGGAGGCGCAGCTCCGTGGCACCTACCACGCCCCCCACCTCTCACCGCAGCACCCTCGATCGCACACGCGAACGCGTCGCCTTCGCGCGCCCCAATGCTGCCACGCACGTGCCCCGAGACCTCAGGGACACCGACAGCGTCGTTTACTGACAGCGTGGACAAGCCTGGGCTGCTTGACTGGGCTTGGGACTAGGATTTCTTGTACTTATTTTGATCCAAATTTGATTTGATCGAGTGCAATATTCAAATGCTTGAAATATACTGTCTCCAGTCATGCAACCCAGGTTATAGTTGAGAGCAATAATTTTTTTAAGCTTATTGTTTCCTCTGAAATATGTGTCATTTAAAAATTAGTCAAACATCTCGTTTAGAAAATATTTATCTTTTATCAAATTTAAAAACTGTGGATGTATTTATTCAAGGAGTTTTTTTGAATATTTTTTTAAACCATGGAGTTTTTTTCTTAATAAGCTATTATTTAATTGTAAAAATGTGAAAGGACAGTTTTTTATAAACTATAATAATGTACATTTTATTAAAAGTTAAAAGGAGCAGCTTATTCCTTTCAATTTAGAAGCTTGTTAAATAGCTTGAGGTTTGCTTGAGTATTCTACAGATCGTTTGATATTTGACACATATTAACAAGGAATCATCAGCTGAATATCCTTTGAAAGATATTCGATGCAAAAAAAATTAAATAATGTATTATAATGTGTGCTTATTATAATAAAGTTCTCTAAAATCTTAGATTCACTGTTGTTTTGTCAATATTATGAGGCTTTATTAATATGGCTTTTGAAATTATGGAAACCCCGAGTGCGCAAGTTGTCATAAATCCATATAAAAACTTTTGGCAGCTTAAACCACTTTACCGGTTATTTATATAATGTAAAACTATACAATACAACTTTATATTCGTGATCATCAGTTAACTTAAGATCCATGAAATAGTATTATTAAATTCATAGTTTGTAGTTTAATATTCCAATTTGAAGTTCTTACATGCAGAAGACTGTTCTTTACAAATACTGATGCAATCAATGAATAACAATAGATGTTTTATTAGATTTTAGCTATGGTTATTGTAGACCTCACTTTATACAAGTAACGCAATATATACGAAAGTAATATTATTAAACGTTTGCTAGAAAATGTCTGTCTGCATTTTAGGATTATTATCCTTGTTTTAGTGTGCAGCTTTTGTTTTATTAGTGTTGTGTTATCGTACGATGTACAAGTACGATTTTTCCAATTAAAATGATTGTGATGCTAGTACATAAGAATCCAAGCCTTGAATTATTGTGACACTTTAGTATAAATATGAACTATACCCTGAAGCTTGCTTTGTTTTCCCGATGAAAGTACAACCTGACTGCTACCAATCAGATTGTTGTCGACATGATATATTCTACTAAACTGTGATACCTCCAGGGATAGTTCAGTAGTCTTACTAATGCAGCCCTCGTAGGATTTGAAAATAGCCGTCCATATTTACAGTTGTTAGCTTATGTTAGTTTTTACAATGTAGACATTATTTGTGTGATTTGTCCTCCGTCACTTGAGAATTAATTTACCATAAAATTTTTGGTAAATATATTATGGGGCTAAAAACGAAAACGGCCAAACAATATTTAAAATATATTGGCTTTTTGTCTGGTTAACTTTTACTTTTACTTGAATTAAGATTGTGTTTTTTTATGGAAAAGAACTTATCATGCATTTTAAATATACATAGTTTTAGCCTTTCTATAATTTAAAAAAAAGCCTTAATAGATGCTTTATTCCAAATAAAAAAAACCCAGATTTTGAATTTATATATAGTGATAAAAATATTTCATTTTTCCAATATTTCAACTATAATACTATTATAATTAAAAAATTTATAAAAAGTGATTTTTGGAATTGTGCTTTTCATGAATTACCTTGCTAATTTCTTAGAAAAAATCAATAAGAAATTTTCCAGCAATTTAGATTGCTCATCGGGTGTAGGACAATATATTTATAATCAAATGACATGTAAATGTCCAATTTAGTATCTAGCTATTAGATCTTCCGTTAATGTTTCCATAATATTGATATTCCTAAGCAGTTTTCCGGTGTAATGCTTGCAATAGATGTCTCTTTGTTACTCAAGTGTGCTCATGTGCACAATTTTCTAAAAACTTTCTCAGCAAATTTAATTCATCTCCAAACCAGAGTGGACCATTTATGGTGTCAAACCATAATTTATAAACGGTCCATTCGTATATTTTATTTGAAATTTTATATGAAATCAGAATTAAATTGGTTTCGTACAATTCTTTGTTGACCACTATAGTTGCAAAGCCGCATGTGAGTTTAGCCAAAAATTAGGGATTCTCTGTATTTTTTAGAATAGTACCTTATAAATCAGAATGTTAGAAAGTAAAAATTACCTTACTATTTATTGTCACAGGTATTAAACATAAACTATAGTGTAGTACTTAGCGGGACCAAAGGTTGCTGGATTTATTTAATTCATAACTTTATTCCATATTTGTTTTATATTTATATACCTATGTTATGTTATATTGATAGGTTTGTTAGTTTTATGTATAACAAAAGCATTAATATTTTACTACGCAGTAAAGTAAAACAATGCGTGACTTAATATATTTAATCATGTACAATGCTAATATTTGCTTACAAACATTTTGGGTAATCTATTTACTTTCCAAATATGTTAAATTTTGAAACATAAATTTAATACTGAGTGTGTTTGATTTATTCTCTATGACTTGACCAACTAGGCAATATTTGTTTTTATAAATTATAACTTTACTAATAAGTTTATATACAAGTAAGATATTTTTTTAATATTTTGTGTCGTAAGTCGATTCTTCAACCTCAGAATTTGTAATTATTTAAGTTCATTGTTAATTAATTATTTTAGTAGTAAACTACTACTATATAATATTTTTTCAATGCTATTCCTAATTTACAACTTTTGCCTACAATTCCATCATTATTTATTCTACTCGGATTGTAAGAGCCTTATAAATGCTTCCAATTTTTCCAATACCTCACTATCATTTCAATCATAAGGTCACAAGATATTAGTTTATTTTTATTAGAGTATAGTGCAACAAATATCAGATCTGCTAAAAGCAGAAAACATGTGTATGTTTATTTATTCTGTGGTCTCAGAAAATCAAAGACATAGATAGATACTTGACTGAGGCTGAAGAATCGGTAGATGCACCAGATATTATGTAAGACCGTGGACCAAGAACCTAACCTCAATTATCAACATTGAAGTATGTATATTTTTGAATAGTTATTTATTGAAGGGTTTGAATTGTTGGGTTTATAGACTTATTTCTCAGTTTATGGGATTCACTTGTTTTAGCTTAAATACATCGGCCACAGACTGTGGAAATAAATACTTCAGTGTGAGGCTGATGTGAAACTGGTGCAATGAATATAATTACATTTTTTACAGAATGGAGTTGGTTCTTCCTATTAGAGTGACTGTTTCCTATTTAAAAGCAAGAAACTTTTGAACTTATTTTATTTAGATCAATCGATGTGTAGTTACTTATAATTTACTATTAGAATTTGTTAAATTATTTTCTTTGAATAGAAAAAAGGGCCAGACTGGTAACTTTCAAATTTCTGACTAATTTCAAAAACATCTTCACTTATCAAATACTTTTAAGATAAGTTAAAAGGTTTCTTGCTAAGAAATAGTCAAAACAGTCATCTTCGAAAATTAGATGACACCCTTAATTTCATTTTGCCAAAAATATAACTTTAATGAATTTAGCTCTGCACTAGTGATAAATATGTATATTTTATAAAATATATAGTCTTGTTGATTATTTATTGAAAACAACTGAAACTAAGATGTAAATATTATTCCAAAATTTAGCTTTAAGAAATGTTTGAAGTTTGAGGTGTCGACCTACTTTAGGGAGTGTTATGTAGATTTTGTATGGTGCTTTGTAAATCTGTCGATGTCAATACTGTGTGCATATTCATATGCAAGGTATAATTATTGAAGTATTCTTTTATATTTTAAACTTGTATTTCATTTGACGAATTAAAGGTTTTTCAAAATATAAATGACCAATCTCTTTTTCCTCATTATGTTCTATATTAATCAGCATGATACATATTTACTTCCTAATAAATGTGTCTGGTTTTATTTTTTTTTTATAACCGTCTAAAGAGGCAACTTTGCCCTTCGGTGTGCTTTATCTGTCTGTTCAAACTGATGAAAAAATGGTACTCGCTGCTCCTTTTGTGATTAAATCTTTGATTTAATGTATTCAATTGGAGTTAAGAATGCAATTTTTCCATCACTGTCGACAGGTAGACAATGTAACTTGATGTAGCAATGTTTACTTTTGACTGTCTTTTCTGTATTATATTGTATTTGTAGTGGTATATATTTCATGTTATGTATTTATTCAAATTTTATTTCTTATTTAGTTAGTCTTTATATGTATATTACAAAAGCACTGAATATAATTACAATACATTTATATACATTAAAAATACATGAGAAATCACAGTATTTTTTTTCAACGGAAGCCTGACTAATTTTTATATATCTTTTTCTTTATTTTTTCTTAAAAAAATAATTTTTCTTTACGCCTGATGCGCCTATTTTACCCAATATCCTAATTAATCAATTAATCTTTTTTTTTGTATTTTTCAATATCTATCATATTTACTTCATTATTTTATTATTAAATACTTATTATACAAAACATTACATTCAATACATTTTTCTTATTAACATACTCTGAAACATCTACTTTTTAATATTTACTCAGATACCTTTTATGTAATATATGAATATACTTTTAAAATATCGTTGATTTCAGTGTGAAATACTTATTCTTCTGAACAAATCTACTCTTTAGATTTGGTGGTACTCAACCGGATTGTAGCTCTCGGCACTAAATCGCGGCATGTCACGAATAATAATAATACTACTGTATTATAATAGCTGTGTAAAATAATTTCTAAACAAATCGGTAATAAATGGCTTCAAAAGGCTTTAGCTTCTAGATGGGATATTTTCTACCGAAAAACATAATTTTTTTTTACGAGAACAAAACCTGAATAAATAAATAATGCTGTAAATACAGAATAGTAGTGTATAACACAGTACTCATAAGTCTGTGTATCACTTCTTGTTTTTTATATATATTATTTCACAAGCAAAACTTTTCTTTAAAATTTACGCAGTTTTAGTAAAATCTATCATATTTTTCAATAGGATTTTACTGTGAATGTTTTTTTTGTGACAATTTTTTAATAAATGGTTTTTTATATTTTTGATTTCTGAAACAAATATAATGGGAAAATTTCAACAGTATAAATACTAAAGTGATTCGAAAATTACTAAAAAGTTTTTTTTTTAAACATATTTTAAATAAAAAATAATAGTTTTGTAGTGGTCTTGGAGTGATGCACGGACTCTATTTCATAAATGATGAGTACATCATAACTAGTAAGATATTTGTATATTCAACAATCTTTTTTGTTTACAATACCTGCAATCAGACGAAAATATACAAAACACCCACTTAATATTCTATTCTATTAAATGTATATCGATTAAAAAAAATTATACACCAGAAATATTACAAAAGTTGTGACGTTTTCTGATACTCATACTATTTAAGTGAATTTCCTTTTTCTTGTAGAATCCGCGAACTAGTTTATATTTGATAAAATAATTATTAATCTACTAAACGATATGTTACAAAAAATACTGCATGTGTACAACTTATTACTAAAATTTCATTACGGGTGAACTTTAAAAATAAATTCAAATTGATAGAAAGGACATTTAAAATGCTCTCACATTTTACTATAAATGCTCATCATAATATTATTTTTTAATAAAAATATAATAATACTAGTGGCAAGTGGTGCATGTTATATTTCATAATGTACAGTTAGGTTATGTCACCGATTCTGAATATAACTATTTTATGATGTACAGTTAGGTTAGCTTAGGCCACAAACTCTGAACATAGCTATTTTGTAAATATGTATAATTATACTATGTATCAACAATATAAATTATTATGATTCATGAATTGTATTTACTACACAATTATTGTTACAATAATCATACTACACAAAATACAAAAAATATCATACACAATGACAAAACAGATACTTTTTATTTAACAAATTTCCTCAGTCTGTGTATTACTATTCTACTTTGTGTAAAAAAATTAATTATTAAAATATTGTTGTATTCTCAATCCTTTACTGAACTTTTACCCACTTCAATTTCCAGCCGATTTCAGTATGCCTATCAGAGTATTAAACAAAATGTTATGTTGCAAACTTGTTTTTGGTTATTTATGAAAATTTACATGTTTTACTATTGTGGCAACACCGTGGCAGGCCTGTGCATGCATTGGAACGGCTCTCTAGATGTAAGTATCTAAAGGAGCGAAGTAAAGGGTCCCCCAACCTTCTGTCTCTCGCTGACTATCAAAGTACTCGCTTGGACGCATGTCTCGCCCCTCTTCCGCAGCTTGTATTGTGGACGCCTGAATGTTCCTCTTGACATATCTTATCCCACAGTAACTATTTATCTCTCACATATTTACAATACATTGACACTTATGTAACAGTGTCAGCGTCTCCAGCGTTTTTAAGTGTAGTGACGGGACAATCTCATTTATAAGACCATACTGTGATTCAATCAATTCGACTGACATAAATATAAATATTCTTATCCATTAATATAGGTATGATCAATAGATCATAGAATTATTGTGTATTTATAATTTTTTAAAAATACCATGGTTTCTTCTGTATAATGAGTTGGTTTTTGCCTTTTCGGTCTAACACAAAAAGGTACTAATCTAACCAATAGTTACTTGGTCTCTGTGACTACACTAAAAGACGCCCTTGCATGTGTAGAATTGTCTGTGATTGTTAGTTGTGAGCGTTGCTACGTACTGTTACACTGCTTGTACGCAGCTGTCGACCGTTAGGTTAGTAGTTGAAGGGAACAAGTGGCATGTGCTAAGAACCATGTGACGCCGTGTGGCGTTGTTGCCTGTGTTACCAGGTTAACCGAAACGGCTCGGCTTCTCAAAAACGTGCGAAGCGTCTTCAGCCGCAGGTCCAATACTCGGGTAAATATGGAGGTCGAGCTTTCACGTAAGTACTCCCTTTGTCTTACTATATTAGCTATAAATTTATTTTAATTTAACCTTGACTAATAGAGCATAGTGGCTTGATAACTGAGCGGTTAATGTGTCTGACTTCCAGTAAGAAACTTATCATTTATTCTCCCACAGTATCAAATTCTACAAATTAACAAATGTAAATGCTAGCAGCAAGAAAATTGATTTAATATACTTAATCAAATAAAAATCAATTCTTTAATTTTCTCAAATAAGGCATTGAATCTATGTATAAGTAGATCTTTATATTTAACACATGCAAAGTGATGTCCTTTTTTGTGTTATGAACACATTCTTTCAAAAATATATTTTAACGTGTTCTGAAACATTTCAAGTTTATTTTTGTCAAACGCTTTTTGTGTTGTGAATACACGTAGTCTGCAAATATTAAGTGAACATACCGAATCTACTCGTGACACTAATGGATGTTGTGTGCACAATTTCCCCTCATTGGATACTATGTCACAAAATACAAGGGGGTCTTGTATACATTTGTGTTTGTAAATTGCTTTGTGTTATGCTATAACAAATTGTAGACTTATGATTAGCTTTTATAATATATAGCGAGAGTACCATATTCTAGTCATCCCGATGATGGAAAAAAAAGATGGATGGCAAAACATCATAGAAATTTAATGACCTATTGAATGCAGTATCGTAATATTTGATATCATCTTTGTTATGTTTTCATAAATAGCAAATATTTTAATCTAAATTGTCTTGTTTTCTTAGACTAGCAAAGATATTAACTTTATATGCTTAGTAAGAAACAAATTGTGAATATCTACATTATATGACATCTGAAAATTACAACTTGTATAATTATAAGACGTTGGAAATCAAAGTGAATCGACCCAAAATATTATAGAATTCAAAAACACAAATGACCATTCACGATACGTGTAACAATAATCAGTATAAGTATTTTAAATGCATTGTACTTTGCCCAAATTTTGCTTGAATTGTTGTTCAAATTGATTATTTATATGAATTCGCAATATTTAAGACTCATACTTGAAATTAATTTTATGATTTTTCAGATGTTTTATATATGTAGTGTTCATCAAACTAGCTTCATTATTATAAAATAATTTTTATCAACTATTTCAGTAAAGTAAATTTGAAAATGTTTCAATTTTTATTTGTTCGGTATTTTTCTACTTTTTTATACAAAATTTTTAAAAACCTAAAAAAACTTCTTAGTAAATTAGTTTATATGATAAGGGACATGTACTTTATAAAATATTTAGTATAATTACTCTAATATCTTTTGGAAATAAAGTACTTCTGTGATTATTTAAAATAAATTGTTTAGGTCATGTGATGATTAAAGATAAAAATCGTATTCGTAAGAATCGATAACTCATTTCATTCAATATCAGGTGTGGATAAAATTTAACGATGGTTTATTATTTATTAGAAGATTTAAGATACTTTAGAAATTAGGTGGATTTCTTATGTTTTGTTTGTTTGTTATACATGATTGAAATATCACTACATCATACTTTATATTCCTGAATAGACGGATTTGCATTCTCTCAAGAGGAAGGCGGCTCGGTTACCCAAACGGACGTCATCCGAGCGTACGACACAAACATACCCAAGCCTGGGGGCATGTAGGAGACGGATGCGGTAGACTGTTAACCTCACTTCCGAGTGTCGCTGACAACATGTTTCATTGTACTGACAGCACAACTATATCACGCGGCTGTCCTCAACCAAAGCACACAAATACACACTCTTTTTCGTATAGGTTTTTAATGTTCGCTATGTTTTAAAAATTACCAGTTCCTTAACAAACACAACATTACTTTATGATTTTTGAATGATGCATTAATATATTTTCTTTTTATAAATCTGTACTCAACTGAAAATAACAAATGTTCATTTATATCTGCTACCATTTGTATCTTGTAGAAAAAGTATCAAAATTAATAAAACATGGTCTGTCGTCTATTATCAATATTCATACCTAAATCATAAAGTGCACTTTATAACAGTTGTGTTTGTATATCATTTAAAATATTATTCACATGTATTTGATGTGCTTATTCTGAGGACAGTCGTACTTATGTTACAACTTATTTGTTGATTGAGATAAGTTTCTAAAAGGACACCAAATAATTGTGGAATCAGTTGAGTTGTCACTTTGTAGAATATTTGATTGTAAGACGAGACGTTTTGAATGCGGAGAGATTGTGGAGTAATATAGTTTAGGGTAATTAAACTTAATTGAAGGTCCTGACTTGTTTGACACACGGGGAGAATTTCAACTGACAAAGCTAAATTCAATACCATATCTAACATTTTAATTAATTTGTTGGTAGAATAACAGTTTGATTTGTTTTACTCTCATATATAAATATTATAACATTATTTGTGAACAGCTTTGTAGCACATTTTAGTTTTTGTATTAAACTATGAATTCGCTTGATTTTTAAAAAGGAAGCGTGTGTTAAACAGGGCAGTACCGAACTTAATTTTATTTTTATAGATTAAATGATGTTTTTTTTATTTGCCGAGTCGCTTCAGGTTCTATAATTTCCACTCAAAAGTTCCTAAAAGTACATAATTTTTGTTAAGATAACTTTGCTTAAAAGTATTTCATTATTTTCGACTGCAGAACATTGTGTATTGTTTATTTTTTTAAAGAAAACTCCACAGGGTCATTTTTTTGTATTCATTTTATGTTCATAGTTCAGGTTCAACTGTTGGGAACAATCTACCGCAGAACACAGACACTAACATATTTTTATCTTTCAATTTACTTTTGTAAAAAGACGAATTATAATATTTATAATATTCGCACTTCTTGTATCGGAGGATGGAGAACGTTGTATTGTTACCGACATATTATTGTGAAGGTAGTTATTTTTTCTCTCATTTTTATGGTACTTCTCATGGCCTTATCATACACTTATATAGAGGTCACCATAAAAATTATAAATTTAAATAGCCAATATACATGTTTATCAAAAAAAAAACATTTCTATGACTATTGTTACAGATAGGCGTTTGACTTATGAATATTTCTACTAATCCATTACTATATACTTAGGAAATCTTCATTTTTATATACTAAGGGCACTATTCAATTATGTAATAATATTTTTTTATAAATTGCAGGCATAAAAAATACCTACACTTTTTATTACTGATGTATGAAATATGTATTATCAATTTATAAGTACTTTTTCCATATTTTCCTCTCAATCTGGATTTTTGTAATAATTGTGAAACTTCAGTCAATTTAAGGGTTACTAAGATCACTTTGATCTCAAATTGACCTTTTTAAAGTCTAATCAAGCAAGCCATTGATTTCTAAGAAATTGGATTTATTAAACAATTTATATAAATCATCGGTAACTAACCTCATGTTATTAAAGCCTTTAAAGCTTAAATACATACATAACTAATAGTTGAAATACATAAACATAAGATTGGAATTGAGAAAAGAGGCTACTGGTAATTAGATGTCTATTTAAAAAAATTACAGATCTATAAACATATTCTGTTTTGTTTATGTTAAAAATATGGATTATTTAATTGCAGTGCCCTTATTCTATACTGTAAAAATAACTTTCTCGAATATTTCGATCTGTAACTTCTAACCTAATCTGATTTGATATCTGACAAACTCAACTTGTCGCCTTAGATTGTGAAATATTCATATGTGTAAATTAGTTTATAATATCGTGCGACGGAATATGTTATTTCTCAAATGTTATTTGTTTTGCAATGAGCACCCCCAGATTATCATGATTTTATAGCAAGATTAGCTAACAATTAATAAATAAATGTATATTGTTAGTTTATTTATTATTATAAACATTCATGAATGTGGCTAAATAAATGTAAGAGCAGTAAAAAAAAAAAACTATAAATATATCACAAGATCTTGGGCTTGCTCCAAACTCCTGCATTTACATCACTAGAGTGTTATTAATATCGCCCTTTAGATTCTTAATAGACTAATATTTAATGTTATATGTATTTAATGACAAAAAAAGCTTTTGATTTTTAATTATACTTTATACATTAATAAAAAAACGCTTAAAATGGGGTATGATTCAGCATAATAACATTATTGTTATAAAAGTACATATATTGAGAACGATTTGTGTATATGTCAAAGACTTAAATATTTATATATTTATCTGATACACTATCTAATAATTATTTTTCTAAGGCTTTGAAAGTTGTATTTTATCTAAAACAAACATGTATTGACTAAATCAGATATCATTAATATTTAGTGACAGTTATCTCTAGTGTATAACGTTTGCTTGTTTATGTGCGGGGGAGTTGGTTTGGGTTTAGCGTTGGTGTGTTGTCGCCACACACTCCATGTTACTTTTTTCTTGCAAATGGTTGAGTCGCACGGCTGGTACTGTATTAACCATGCCAAGGTATGTTATTCTGTATATTTAGGTATCATTACGATCTTCGCTCGGCATTACATGTATGTATATTGAATCATCGCTGCTTCTTCTTCATCAATGTTGTTATTTTTAAGTTAAAAACATAAAGCAGGTAGTTTAATGGAATTGTTAACTTAGAATGTGTATCAATGGAAATATACTGTTCTTCGTTGAACGGAATTGAAAACCTGTCTCCTCATAGATGAAGCAGTCTCCAATCGTATTGCATCTCGTCATCTGTATTGGTTAGCATACAGACCAAAACATGTATCATTACCATGAATAGATCTTTGAGTACATCACTCTTAATACTATTGTAGATGGTTTATACCGACTTTGGGTGTGTTACAACATATTTTTTTTTATTTTAAAAGACTATTTATAAAAAGGTGGAATTTAAAAATTTCTTCCTTGGAGACACATGTATTATTTCTATTGGTGTGTATTTTTAGTAATGAAGAATTAAAGGCATAATAGCCTTAGCATTGGTTTAAATAATAATTATTTATTTTCTTATTCCTTAGCTTAGGTAAATGTGTACGCCACACCAGAGCTATGCTGTACAGGAATGCAGTACATTAATCACTAGCTTAAAATTAACCGGCAAGACTCCTGCGCCTTAACATACCATATTTATTTAGTATACTGCATGCCTTGACAGCACTTCTCTGTTATCATAGATATATATATATAATATAGTTGTAATATTAGTTTTATAAAGCATCTACCAACATTTCAGATTTATCGACAATTCTTTTAAAGGATTCATAATTAGAATTGTTACGCCTTTCGACAAATTCATTCAACTTTGTTGTGATAGCTATTTGTTTAATCTGTTAACAGAAATCCATAGCTCTACATTCATGTGTATCTTTTCTCTTAGTAGCACTGTAAGTGACTACTCCAGTTGTCTTTCTGCTTAAATTCTACTAAGCACAGTCCAACCGCAAATGTTTTGACCCGATAACTCGTCCTCTGGCATTCACCTTTTCAGCAAAATACCAATGTATTTCTTAATGAATGTGTCATTGCTGAGGTGGTTTGTCGTTCTTTAAGAGGCTTGCGTATAAATCTGAATGTTTTCGATGTCTTCATTTGTGTACAGGATCTGATACGATGCATATGTTACAATTTTACATAATTTCTATAAAATAATCCACAAACTCATCGGTGTAGTGATATGTTACGAATCTGAAGAGAATATTTATTTATATTGAGGTCTCGCACAAGATTCCGTGAATTCTGTTTAAAATATAGTTTATCTAGTCATTCATATATTTATCTACAGTAACATATTTAATGTATAACAATATAAAGGATAACGTTATGACCAAAGACCGTTTCTCTATGATTCGTAAGAGCAGTTATTATTTTTCACATTTAATTTAGATACCTCAACAGTGGCAACTTTGCATATTAGAGTAACTGATGAGGAAATTGTATTTTTGACTGTATTTGTGTATAAATTAGCTAATGTGGATTTAAATTTATTCAAGTAGAGTATGATACTAAAATATTATTATATGTCAGATAAGCCAGGTTGCCACTTATGACGGTACTTGAATATCTTTATAAAAGGTATACTATTATTAATCCACTGAATTGTGTAACCTAGATGTAATTGGATGTATTCATTATTTCCTTTTACATGCTATTGTACTTATATCTAGATTGGTGTACATTGGAAAAACTCATATTGTTAAACAAAATATATTTAAAAATATATATTGATAGGCCTTCCCAGTTAAGTCCAGCAAATAATGTAGGGTAGAAGATATAATTTTTGATTTTGCACAAAAGGCCAAATATTCAATTCCATTTTCTAAAAACTCTTTATGTTCATAAAAAAAAAAAAAGAAATTGTCAAATTAGATTTTTATTGCCTATTATAACGCGATGTTATTTTTTTGACATTATTAGATAATAATGTTCGCTTCTATAACCTTTATATTTTATTTTTCATACAATTGAAAACTTTTTGAAATGTCTTTGATGAAAGTGAAATAAACTTTTTGAAATTTAAGCGTCTTTTACTCTAGTGGTTTTTGTGCTTTGGATTTTTCACATTCACCAGAGTGAGATTTTACACGCAGTTTTACTTAGAACACGCACATGTCTTGTGATTTTTTAAATCTCAAACATTTTTCTCTCTTTCCTTTTGGCTGAGTGTGTGAAAGGAAGCAAGTTGATTTCTCGCTAACAGTTACGAGCCATCCAGAGCTGGACAACCTCAACACACAAGAAACTATGCTTTAATGACATTGAAAACTATTTATAAAATGTTTTCTCAGTTTATAGGTACATCTTGGTATACGTAATAATTAATATTGCTTGTTATTTGGGTGGTTGATGCCGATGCCTTTTTTTATGTAAATTTCACGAATGGAAGACCTCCAAACTCAGATACGAGAGAGTACGCATGACACTAATCATTCAAAAAGCTCGAAATATTTATTCAAAGTCTGAATATACATGGGCAATTAGTAATAGCGTTGCAGTAGTATAAATCTTATTTTTATTATTTTTGTATAAATACAAAATACACAATTGAATAGTTTACATATTAATAGTTCAGTTGACAAGTGGAGAGTACAAGTGGCACTAAAAAAAATAATGTAGAATAGAAAAACAGCGTAGTAAACCAAAGTTCAAGATAAGAAAATAAATTAGATATTTCATTATATAATATTAAGTAGGAATAAGGCTATTATTAAATTTGTTTAGAAATATCTTAAAGCAATTCATTACTTTTATAACACTCAACATTATGTAACACTTAGACTATGGTCAATTAAATATTAACAGTTCTCTATATCCTTACCAAGTAAGATGATTGTTTCTATAATAGACTTATATATTTGGATACTGGAACACATTACTTTATTGGTCGTCAAGAAATGAATTTGCTTACTAAATAAACACATTGAACTCAAATCACACAACGGCAAGACTATGCAATACTGAAAGTAACTATATTATAAGAAGTTAGTAACATGGACCAACGCACATTTGTTTAATCAAATAGGATATTCTCATTTTTTTAAAAAGTCTTCGGTTATAATGAGAAATTAATAACAATAGGCCATTACAATTTATATAAACCAAAATAAAAACGAATGATATTCATTATTTTTTCATTTGCCATAAAAAAAGTTTTTTAAATTGAAATAATAAATGATGAACACAATTCAATAAATCTGTCCATATATTTAATGCAAATTGAAAAGTTATATTAGAAAACTGTACTTTCATGTCTGTTGTATTAACAACTTGGTTGTAAATGCAAATGGATTATTCCTAATACCAAAATTGCTTCACACTACTGGCAAAACCTGTAGCTATATATATATTTATTTTTTTTAAGAAAATCAATAAGTGTCCGTGTCAATCTAAATTTAATTTTCGGCGTAAAGACGAAAATATAATGAAGTCAATATTTAAAAAAAAATTCTCTAGCATTAAAAACGACTTGAATCTTCAAAAGCTGTGACAAATCGTAACAAATTGAAACTCGTTGATTTGACAAATCAACTATCAACTTGTACATTATTAATTTTGCAAAACTTGTATAAAATCATTTCAGTTTAGAATTTTACCTTTAATTTTTACAATTATTCAATAAATAAATATGCATTTGTTATAATTCAATCACATAAGGCAAATTGAAAAATTGGACAAGAAATATCAATTTTTGCAATAACTGAACAAAAATAAAATCATATTAAATAAATAATTATTAAGAATAACTTTCATGTTAGTTGATGGTGATAAAATTATTTAAAATTCATATTTAAACAATAAATAACTTTATACATATTTAAATGAAAGCTATTTTTAAACGAGTTTACAATTTATTATCAAATGAATACAATTATTGCTAACAGTCAATTTCGTTTCTTTAATTATCCAATAGACCTGCATTGTTTTTCCAAAATACATATTTTATATCAATTTTTGATTATTAAGAATCTGTATTTTAAAAAATCTGTATTAATTCACATACATGGATATTTTTTTTCATTTAAACAAAAAATTATGATTTGCTAAGAAAAATAACATATGTTGAAATCTCAAACTATATTTTCACTTCTACGAGCGCCACTGAAAAAGTTTACGTTCATAAAAAATCAGTCAGTGATAGAAGTAAATAATAAACAGCTGTCTGCAATAGGAAATAATATTTTATATCTTGTAAACATTTATTATTTACTAACAAACCAGCTGTTTTTACACGAATAGCATGAAAATAATAATCATAATAAGGTACTTATTCAACAAACTCAAATATAAAGAACATTAAATTTACACAAATAAAAAAAATAAACAAAACAAGATATTATAAATTAAAAGTTAAGTCTAGGTTTAAACTATAAAAAATATATAAATGATCTTTAAAGAAGGTAAGTATATATTAACAATAAATATTGAAAATGAATACAAATGTAAATTCGATGATTAAAAAAAATTAGAGAACTGATTAGATTTTAAAATTTTCCATAATATTGTACAGATTATTATACGTATACAAAGAATGAAAATGATTATTTGACACAATTGAAGAAGTCTATCGAGCTTTATTTGGTCCGCGCCTGGCCTTGATCCTCTGCTGGAGCGTTGTCAGCAGCGCCCCCAGCACGTCGTGGCCCGGCAGGCGCTTCCCAAACAGGAGCCTCTTCACCGAGTCGTCGTACGTGAGAAGAGCCACCATGTTCTGCAGCAGGAAGCCCTGACAGTACTCCAGAAGTTGGACAGCGTTATAAACCTGAAATATAATAACTTAATATATCAAATAGGCTTTGCTTAAGATATTACAAATTCAATAAAATAGTTATGACTACTAAAGTTATTTCAAAATTGAAGTTAATGTATTTCTAAAGGAACTAATGAAGATAAATGAATTACACAAAAAAACTTTATTTGTTTTGTTGCCAATCCATCTGGCAGGAATCAACTTCTATTAAATTTTAGGTATTGTTGTTCAATAAGAATTTAATTTCATGTTAGGTTTATTTTAAAACTTTACTGCTACTGACCTTAGCGTGAATATACATATTGACAACGTTGTGCAGATCTAGGGCGTGAGCGCAGCGGGCTTCGCAGTACCTCTGCAGTGGCAGCAACTGGAAGAAAGACGCCGCCGCAAGCAGCTCTAGCACATCACTTGGAGGCACCTCCAATCCAGCACAACCCCCCGAGTACAGGAACTGCATCACCAGCTGTAAAGCAACAAATGCACCATACACATACAATTCTAATCTCTCTATAGCTTCTCAATAACCTATATAAGCTATTCATCTGGTGTAATTTCTGATACTCCATATTTCAATACCACCATTCAGACACTTATTGTATTACATAAATTCATACTTTCTCCATCTTTTTACATTTGATAGCATTTATACATGCTTTTCATAATATTTTTATTGTTCTCACATTCAAACAATTAGCAATAGCAATTGCAAACCTGGAAGATGTGGTATCTGATATCATTGATCTGCACCGTGGGCGACTGCGAGGACTGGGCCGAGGAGGCAGTGGAGGTGCCCGAGGGAGGACCAGAGGTGGGGGTGGCCGCAGGAGGGTGTGCAGGAGGCGGCGCAGGGGGGGCCCGAGGGGGAGCCAGCATGGCGCGCAACCGGGGGGAAGCCGTTACAAGCACTATCTTATGTCCGTAGAACAGTCTACCTTCCACTCTGAAATTCACGGCAAGCAACATTAGTCTAAATACAATTGATGCAATGAAAATAATAGTAGCTCACATTATTCATCAATTTTTCTATGTAATATTGTTCAAACATTTTAAGGTTACTACCAAAGAAAACACATTACTACAGTTTTAGCCATCTTTTGAGTGTGTTTTTGGTATGAAAATGTTGAATTTTGTTTGAAATTATTACATTCTACTTTATAACAGTATAATTATATTAATAAATAAACTCATTTACTCTACAAGTTTAAAAATAAATAATAGTGTACCTGAATGTCACATCTGATAGTTCAGGATTATTTACAAATTTGGGATCAATGCGGGAAGCAGTGTTTGGAACAGGTGCAGGTTCTCTGATGGACTTTATGGCTTCCCAGCCGTAGCACGTACAGAAGATATCAGCAAGGAGAAGCGTTGTGCCCTCTTTCTATAATGTGAAGAGAAAACAAAATACTGTATCTGTTGCTACATTAAGTAAATGATTTGGTTCCTCTTTAACTGGAAAAGATCAATCGAGAAGTTAGTGTCGTAACATTGTATTTTTTTATAAATCAATTCCTCTGATAAGAAAGCTCAAATTTTTGAATACAAAAATATCTGATATTTTAGACTACAGCATTTATGTCTAACTACCAAGCATAATTTTTTACTCCAGTATTTTGTTAATATTTGTAAAATGCATTATCTTTAAATTATTTTTTTAAAAATATAATTTGAAATAATAGGCAAACAACCAATTTTTTAAAACCTATTTATAAATCATGCTAAAATTTATAATAATAATTAATTTTTTTTAAAATTAAGGCATCTGTAATAAATACAAAAAATATATTTTTGAGACCATACCTTGCTATATCGGAATATATTGAAGAGTAATGGCAGGCATTCGTGAGCAAAGGTCCGACTATACTCATCGGGGCAAACTTGGAGGAAGTCTTGAAGCAGCTGGTCTATGACAGCATCCATCCTGCGATCTGCTGCAGCTGCCAGGGACAGCATCCAAGAGTGCAGTGACCAGCTCACTCCCAGTGCTCGTAATTCCAGGGTTATATCTGTAATTACAAATTAATCATAAGCTACAATTATTAAATTCACTTAATAAATATTAAATACTTATTAAGTTCATTTAATTATTAAATGTCACCAATTTAACAACAAAAATTCAATTTTTTCAGGAATTTAAAATTCAATATAAAAAATAACTAATAACAATAACTAAACTGCTATTTAATTAATCAACTGTGTCAATTGTCAGATTTCCGTTTAATTAAAATAAGTAGTTTGTTTTCAATCACATCAATCTAAGTTGATTGAACTTACCCAGATGATTGGTCTCAGCGCTGTGGTACATGGCTTCCTGCAGGGCTCGCAGCTGTGACTTGGTAAATTTGCTAGCTGGGCCAACCGGCTCACTGGGGACTGTGTTCCCGTGCGGGGCTCCTTCAGCCAGCATCTCCTCGAGAGACAGCACATCGCCTTGAGGGGCTGTGGGTTGGGACAGCAGCAAGCGAAGAGCAGCCCGCTGTCCATGCACGCAGCATACCGATATTGCACTGGAGTCAAAATATCGATACACATTAGTATTACATAATTTCTTTAGCAAAATACAAACAAAAAAGTGCCAATAATAATAAATATGTCCATGTTTTTTCAACTTTCGATCAATTGTCATTCTTTTTGACAGAAATTAAAAAATGATTAAAAACATTTCAAGGTTTTTAACAGTCGCCTCACCTATAACATCCTCTTTGGGCTGATCCTGAGTAACACAATGAATCCTTAAGTAGAGTGGAGAGGAAGGGATGCGCTCCGTGAGACAGCAGCAACTGCACCAGCTCAACATTCCCACTTCCACAAGCGACCTGAAAGAAACATGCCAAATAATTCACAAACCCAATAAAACAACTGATCCTGGTAAGGAAAAATATTTTTCCACAGTAGCAATTGAAAACTAAGATTAATAAATTTCGAATTTGATAAGATATGCACCTGTAAGGGAGTAAGTGTGGTGCGGTCCTCGTGGTGTGTGGCACCGCCTTCCACTCGTGCCCCTCGACTCAAGAGTAGTGCAGCAGTAGGCAGGGCACCTCGTGCACACGCATAGACTAGCGCAGTCCAGCCAGCCGCCCCGCCCCATGCGCCGCCTGCGGGAGGGGCCGGAGGTGCAGGAGGAGAACCACCCAGCCCACCTGCCGCACCACAGCCTGGAGTCTCCACATTGGGGTCTGCACCTGCATCTAGCAGCATCTGCAAATACAAATAAGTTCATTCTCTAGTTTTAAAAGTAAGATATCATTATTTAACATAAACTTTTACTTGCTGAAACTATCTGTTAAATAAACAAAAAACTTATGTGATTTAAAATCCAATAAATTAATATTTTGTAATTCATCTTAAAACCTAAATGAAAAAATTCGTAAATTCTTGTAACAATACTATTTTTAAAATTCAAATCAAGTAGTGCAGTTAAAACTTTGTTTAGGATGGAGATTTTGTCTAATTTTAACATTCAATATATTATATAAGAAAAAAATCTGCAATTTTTTTTCACAAGCAAATTTATTGGGAAAAAAAATAAATATAAAATTATTGCAAAAATTACCGTAGTCACATGCTCATCGTTCCTGGCAGCTGCCAGCATGAGTGGGGTGAGGCCATGATGGTCAAGCGTATCAAGGCCTGAGGCTGGTAGCAGTGCCGCAGCCTGAGGCAGCAACTCGGCACGGCCGGCTTGCAGCAAGCGAAAGCCTAACTCTAGCTGGGCTCGCCCTCCTTCTTCGCAGGCCGACACTCCCGATCCTCCTCCAACACGCTTAGGAGAGAGACATTCCTCCATACTGAAAGAAGTGAAGTTATATTGGTCAGTAATTAAAAAAAATATGTGAACTTTTCTGATAATACAAAGTGGTCAGGAAATTGAGTTATTTTTTGGATTATTCGTCAGTGTCCTTAATATTTGCCTCACTAAGCTAAAAATAAAACTAAAAATTACAGGTAAAATATTTATTTCAAATAATTTTCATTCTAGGTTTTAGAAACCAGACTGCATTAATTTTTGTACACAAAATACAGCAGACATACCCTTGTGGACGAGGCGGACAGTCCACCCCTGGGAGTAGCAGGCGAGCAGCTTGCATGACATCATCGTGGTCAGCTGCAGGAGCCCCCCGCTGATCAGCATGTGCCCCAGCAACGCGCAGCCACTCTACAAGGGGAGGCAGCACAGCATAAGCACGCTCGTACCACAATTCCTGCACACCTTCGCGACTCCATGCTTGGGAGTGCTCCAGCTGAAAATAGTATAAGAAATGTTAACGTAAAACTGGCTTCTTGAAATAGCCAAAGCTCAATGAATTTACATCTACAATGATTTGTTTTTTAAAGATGGTAACATATTTTACTTCTGTAAATGTGCAGTAGAACAAGAATTCTTACCTGTGAACACCTCATGAAGTAGAAAAGTACATTGATAGCAGCATGAGTGAGCGGCACCATGTGTGGAGCTCGCGCCAGAAGATCCTTCAGTTCTCCTACGGCTCCCACGCACGTGGTTAGCAGCCATGAATCTGCAGGGCCACCGCTTCGATCTACGCAAATTAAAATATCTCCATAAGTGAAATTATTTTAAGGTAATCAAATTTATTTGATTCAATGTTATATTAGTTTTTACCTGATCCATTGGAGTTTTTGCCAATAGATGGATTTCCAACAGGACTAGCTATTGACTGATGGCTGGTAGACTGAGCCAAGCCACTGTTGTTGTGACTTTGCTGGTCGTTGCTTGAAGTGTTTGCTGAATTGCTAGACCCACCGGATCCTATTGAGCTGAGAGAGGCCCACCTAGGCATTGATAGAGCACCTGGGAGATAGGAACAAAGTATCAATCAATTGATAATGTACTGTTATTTTTATTGAGTAATAATTTTACTAAAATAGTCTTACCCAGACTAGTGTCAATGGTATTTACCTGAGGCAACCCTCCCAGCATTCAGATGAGCATAAGGTTGTAGTAATCCCCACAGATCTCCAGAGGCGGCAATGGCATGTTCTAGTAGAGCTGGTGTGAGACATGCACTGCCGTCTGCTGGCAAGCACAGCAGCATGATCTCCTCTAGTAATGTCTCCATCCCCGCGCACAAGTAGATGGCAGCATACCTGATTGTTACAAATCATAAAATATATATCTAAAAATTTAGATACATCATGCACTACACAACACAGTTTACTTTTAAATAAACTATATGTCTTTTCATGTGAACCTTTAATAAATAATTTATTAGTTGGGCTTACTCGTGGATAAACTTCCCAAGACGAACGTCCACCATCCATCGGTGGAAGCGCCCAACTGACAGCTGCAAAGCTGCTCGCTGAGCCTTACTCTGCCTCAGGCCACTGTCTCCCGACACAGCAAACATGGTTGCAGCTCTTAAGCATGCCTGAAAATTAATAAAATTGTCATATAATCATTTTCTAAGCTTAGGCAATAACTCTTATGTAAAATATTAGATGATTTTGCTTACTTTAACACATGAATCTGCCAATGACGGACAAAGGACAATTCTTAAAGCTCCAGCAACTTCATGTTTGGAGCACAAGCCAAATCCTTGCGAAAGTCGGTGCGCCTCTCGAGCTACTCTCACCAGAGCTCTGCAAAAATTTTATCATCTTTAAACACACAACCTATAAAATATTAAGGGTCTACTTTTAGCTGTGGGCTGTTAAGTTACAAAAGTTCATTATTACTAACTTTATTAGCAAAAGAAGCCAGTTCAGACTATTATATGTATTTTTAATTTCAAAATATGCTACTTAATTTTTCAACATATATTTAATTTGTAGATGTTACTTTTAATTTAAAAAATAATATTTAGCAAAATAGTACATACCTCTGAAGCAAATATCCTACACGTGGTACAGTTTCGGCTGATATCCTCGCAATGTGATCTCGACACCTTCCTGAATGGAGAACTCTCTGCAGATCTGATGCGCTCCATGGCAGTTGCTGCAATTCTACCAGTCTAAAAAAAATATTGCATTCAATGTTAAAAATATTTCAATTTATGTTTTTATAGCTTCATTAGTTCTAAAAGGTGTAAAATAATTATTGATTCCATGCTTATGTAGATGTATTAGCAAATTAATGACCTATTGTGTGAATCCACCCAAACGAACTCATCAGCACTGGTGACATTGGTGTTGACAGTTTCGAGGGAGGAGTGGCTGACGAGGCGCGGTGCAGCCCGAGCGGGCACCGCTCCATCAGCTCGGTCAGATCCGGCGCTCAGCGAGGAGTACGTACTAGTGGACGTGTGCGAGCGTAGGGTCAACTGTTGGATGGCCAGCCGAATGTCTTCAAGGCCACCAGCACCTGACCACGGCACCTGTAACTATGCATACAATTATGAACCTTTAATTGATTTATCCAAAAATTTGAGCATAGTTATTTTATTAGTGATTAGGAACATCAAAATATCTAAATCACCACTTGCTCGGGGGAACTAGTGGGGACTAAAACATGCGAATTCAAGGGAACTAAAACATTTCTTATCAATGATGATCATCAATGAATTAGCTTTGAATTTCACTCAATGTTTCTTTTTATCCATCATACAAAAATTAAGCTGATTTCTCAAGTTTTATGAACGAGTTGTTGAATATTCTACTGACATTCATAATTTACAATCTATTCATCAAAACATAAAATGAATGATTTCTCTTTTGTATTAAGATTCATGTGGCGATGAGTCTTCTTTTATTTAACTGAATTACAATCTGTAGCTAGAATACATTTGTTTAATCACGGACTCTAGCTTCACACAGAAGGATCACCAGCTTAACAAGAGGTTTATTTGTTTAAGATATATATATTTCTAATATAATGGAAAACCAGTATTTTATGACTTGACAGAACAAAAATAATTACAGCTAAGGGATGTTTAGAAATCTGCAAAATTAATTTTTTTTAAGAAAAGTTCAAGCGACATGCAACATACAAGTTGTAGGTAAATGGTAAAACATTACAAAATGCGAAGTTAGATGAGGTAAGATGTAATATGTAAAATGGAGTAAGATTTGAAGACTTCAGTATGCGAAATGCGAGCTAAAGTAGAGTGAAATAAAACTAGGTATGAGGATATATATGAGATGAAGTAATAAGTAAACATATGAAGTGAGCGATAAAGCAATAGTAAGAATATGGCATGTAAAATATTGAATGAAGTAATTTTAGAAGTATAATGGGGCAGACTGACTAAAACATGTGCACTCGTGAAATTTAAATAATGTGGTCTGTATATTCAATATAACAAGTTAAAATACAAAGCGTTGTAATAAAAATAATTGAGAAACTCAGTATGTTGATATTAAATTGGATTAATGTTAATCAGGATGCGTATTTATTTACCCATGCAGGTATTAGTATGTTTATGTGATTAAGCATATTTTTTCACACATTGAAAACGATTAAAGAAAACTCTCAGAAAATATCATCGTGACTTGTGAGGGATCCCTCACAAGTCACGATGATATTTTCTGAGAGTTTTCTTTAATCGTTTTCAATGTGTGAAAAAATATGCTTAATCACATAAATCAGTATGTTGATATGAAGCAAGATAGATTCTTGTGAGCCCTGAACCTGAATATAGAGCATAGGTTCCCAAAGTCATCAATATCGACCCCCAGGGGTTGATTCTGCCCTGCAAAGGGTCGATGACAGCGAAAAATTAAATTGGAGGTCCACGAACAGTAAATGGGGGTCTACAAGAGTGAATCCCATTGGCCATGTTGGCCACGATATTTTCGACGATATGCACGTTGAGTTAACACAACTGAACGACTATTTTCAATGTACAGCGTCACTATTTCGGCGCGTTGTTTCAGTGTGAAGCATGGTTAAAATTGTATTGAATTAATGTTTCAAAACATGTTTACTTAAGTCAATCGGTTTATAAATGTCAAAGATATTCAATGTTTACATACCGACATAAAATATGGCGAATCCTGTATATCAGATGTCAAAAATATGTTTGAAGATGATGAATTTTATAAAAATTCAATATAAGCAAGGCAGGGGTCTACGAAAAACTGGAAAACTCGACAAGGGGTCGACGGGACAAAATAGTTTGGGAACCTATGCTGAACCTAGAATTTTTGTTGAAAAAAATAATATGATTATCGTAACTATTATTTTGAAAACTTCTTTATTGTCTTATTGTTCAATCATTGATCGGATAAGGTTCTTCGAGGCACGATAGCCACTGAACTGAAGATCAGATCTTGGGGCGGAAAATGTCCTGAGCTTTCGTTTCCAGGCTCGAGGTGGTCCACACACCCAAGAAACCCTTAGATTAGTCATGTCAAAGATACGGCCACAGAAAGAAGAATCAGGCTTTTTAGAGCTTATAGACTTATTTTATTTGAATCTGGCCCGCCAACACATTCTAAATTTAAAATTGAGTTTGACACCTCTGCCTTAGATCATTATTATTGATCATATTATTGAAACGAGGTCTACGAAAAACAGGAAAACTCGACAAGGGGTCGACGGGACAAAACAGTTTGGGAGCCGGTGGTTTAGGCGTTAGATGGATTTGAGGGTGATGTGTGAGATGGGGCGTGGTGGTGGCAGACCTTGGCGGGCGTGGCGCGGTGCCTGTTCCTGGAGTGGTGCGAGCTGGCGCGGGAGCGGGTGGAGCGGGTGACGCCGGCCGCCAGCCTGTCCCCGGGGGCAGCCCCCGCCCCCGGAGCCGCCGCCCCCGCCCCCGCCCCGCCGCTGTCCGACATGGAGGCGTGCCCCGACGAGCGGTTCTCGTCCGACGAGCTGTTGCACTCCCGGGCAGATCGCTGAAAATTAAATCATCATACACCGTGAAACACCGAAGATACAGCAATTTGACAGGTCGTTCACCCTTTTTGTTTATGCCTAGAAAAAAAAAAAAAAAAAAAAAAAAGCACTGTATTGTTATGTATTTTTTTTGCTTGTTTATAATCCTACTCTCTCGAAAATATTGTACTTAAGTCTTATAATTTTATTAATTATTGGAACTGGTAACATTTTGAACTTCAAAACTGAGTCTATACAGAAAAAAGCGAGCTTATACATAACAAATTCAACAGAATCATACATTATACTACATTACAAATTTATGTGGAAAAATGGTTCTTTTGAGTGCTGTGAAACCCTATTGAGATGCCAAACCCCGTGTTGGGCGAAAGAGCTCTCGCTACAAGTGAAATTAACGTAGTTAAACCAATTTAGTTTTATTTTATTATAATCTTATAATTTTATTGCATTAAGGAACACCTGTGTAATTATATGTTGCCAACAGAAAGTACCTTCCTGGAAAGGTTTGTGAAAGATACTTTTTTAAATTGCCATCTGGTATTCTAAAGTATCCACCCATGTTGCTAATCCCTTTGGGTATTTCTTATGATTGTTTTGCCAGAACTTACCAAATGTAACTGTTTATCTTTTCTTAATAAAACTGACCGCTTTCGACGGCGGGACGATCAGTCTCTCTCGGGATGGATCATTTATTGTAACTAATTCGACCATCGGCTGTTTGCCGATGTATATATTAAATAAACTTCATAATTAAGTATTGAAAGTGTTATTATTCAAACGTTCGAGGGAAGTCCACCCTGTGAGCAAGTGGCATTCCGAGAGGGGCACATAACAGTAGAGTTAAAGCAAAATATGCGTGCTACTGCAAGTATTATTGGTTTTGAGTATTCAAAGATTCGTCAATAATATAAAAAGTTTATAAAACTGTCATCTAAATCCATGGCATGGCTTTTATTCTGTACCCTGAGTTATCTGGAAGTACGAATACCTTGTCGAGGTACAGAAGGAGTATCAGATCTCAACGCCAGAGCTTTATAAGGATAGGATCTTATGATAATGCTATTGGGCAGCAGCAATACGCAGATTTTTCATTCCAATATGAAACTGCAGTGTAGAAAGACCCGGGTACTAAACTATTCTCCCTAAGAAAACTATATGCTCAGTGAGATGGTCGCCAATTTCCTCTGAGGAGAGGCACCCCAAGAAGAAGAAATGCACAATTCCTACTAATTTTTTAAATTAAATAACAGTTAAATCATAGATATTGTCCCTACATCTTTAAAATGTGAAATGAGAAATAAACCGTAGCCTATTCAAAACATCATGCGAATAATAGTACTGGCGAATTGCCGCAAAAGCGACGACAGAAAGTGACGTCATCATCAATTGAAAGGTCGCTTTATCGGTGTCCTACTTTAATTTGTATGCTGCGAGCAATATATCGATAGTAAAAATATATATTATCCCTTGTGCGCCCTTTTGTGGTCGCTCATTGTTAAAGTGATTATAAATAAAAATAATTGCTCAAAGGTGTATATAATAAAATATTGCTTTTTGCGACTGTCGTTCTTGCCACTCGCTCGGAGCGAGAGGCGTGAATTTTGTTAGAATAAAATTATGAGTAAATTAAATTAAACACGCCTCTTTGGAGGAGCATTTCACTATTTTTATATTTATTGCACAACCGGATTCACAGAGCCAGTCCATCTTCTTTAATGAATTTATAAATTGCAACATTCAAATTCCACAAAAAATCATACACCGTGCATATCAAGGTAGTAAAAAAATTAAGACACAATTGTCTTGAATATCTTTGATGATATCAAGTCAAACATAAATAACCATTTTTAAACATAATATTATTACGCTTTATGCTTACTGTTTAGTATTTGTCATTCCTTATTATCTTAATGAATTTCAATCGTTAAAAAATTATAAATATTGAATGAATACACCGCAAATCATCAACATTAAAACAATCAGAACGTGTCGCAATAAAAATGCGATAAATTAAAACATCCAATACAATGTTTAATTTACAGAAAAAAAAAACTTCAAAACTATCCTCGATTCACATCAGAATGCATCATAAAACGATTGCAAAGTTCCCTCCCACTAATTAGCGATAATTAAAACCTGCCTCCTCCATCAATCGCATTTCACTTTTTAATTCATTAGATAGGGAAAACAAACGGATAGCGCCGACATGGACATGGAAATGAACACTTTGTTAATGCACGCCGCTTATTAAATCCATATTTGCATTTTTTTTTTTACAAGGCGCGTCTGTGTCCGCGACTTCCTCAAGAAAGTACTTCTCACGGAACGTGAAAGTTTATTATAATTTCATTAATTTACTCGCGGCTCTGAAAATCACATTATTAACTCCGCAACATGTGTTCTTGTGCCCTTGATCTTACGGCTGGAGGAAGCTGATGTGTTTTTGATACCCACTCGGGAAAGGTTGAGCTAGACAAAGGAAAGAAACGCTGTGAGAAAATCTGCGATTTGAATAGAGCATTATCTTCTCGGTTATATTTCAGAGATGCCCGCATTGTTTACACCAGTGCTTCTCAAAGCACTGCGGACCCCAGGGATCATAGAAAATTTAAATCGATTTGGGGGCACTTGAACAACGTCAGGGGGTCCGCGCAAGGTTTGATATAAAATAAAAAAAATTGTGACACATTTTTATTAATATGGAAGTCGATTTTTACGTCCTAAGTAAAATATAAATATAGACAGGTGCATAAAATACAGAGTGAGTCAGGTAGGTTAATACAGGAACGCAATAGAGTCGATACTTGCACCAACTAGTCTATAATATGAATTTATGTAGTTTTTCACCCAGGGTCCGTAGGCAAGTTATGACTATGAAAGGGGGCCCGTAGGCAAGTTTTGACTATGGAAGGGGGTCCATGGGCAAGTTTTGACTATGAAAAGGGGTCCGTGGCCCAAAAGAGTTTAAAAGCCACCGGTTTACACCAAAGAGAAAAATGAGCTGGAGAGTCCCTCCCTCTCTCTGTGACTGTGTCTTTATGTTTCACCCCTTTACAGTTAGCACGAAGGCACTGAATTGTAACATGCCATATACTACCCCTTCCCCCTTTACAGGAACGCAGCTTTACGTTCATGAAATACCCGCAGGGACCATGAGTTGGAAGAACACCCGAGGGTTTCCCACCTCTTGCGGTATTAAAAAAAAAATAGTAAAAACGAATCACTGATCTCAACTAATGGTTTTTACACACATTCTTTCCTACACAATAACGATAATAAACTCTCCACACCTTGTAAGCCCCACAACCCCCACAAGACCAGACCACAGACATACACTGTATTATAAGCAGCATAGCCCGAGTACTATTGTAAACTAACTAAAAAAAAAATTAAATGTTTTAATTCACCGGTCTGGTGTGAATACCTTATTTTTCATTTTAGAAAATGAAAGCGACACACATACTTTTCAGTTTTGATCCTACAAATGATATACTGTGGTGGTTATAATTTGATACTTTGTAAATTCCGAGTGGTCTTCACGGTCCGGTGTGTTTAATTTTTTTTTTTTTTTCAAGTAAATGCGTAATTTCTTTGCAAATTGTTTCACCACGCATAAACAATTTAATTTCTCGCGTGATATTTTTTTTGTTTTCATTGTTTCGATGCTGTTTATTAGCTAAAAAAACAAATTATTCTTACAACACAAGTTATTTGCTTCACGTTTACCACTAAGCACGAAAGAAACGCACGGAAAATAAATAACATTCATTCATCTTTGTATCACGAGTGATTCTTTATTTTTTCTGCTTATCTCTCAATATGAAATATAATTATTTTTTTTTGTAGCATTTATGGTTTTTTGGATACGAGTCGAATAGTTTGAACGAATTTGTAAATATAGAAAATAACCGTATCAACATGCGTCTACTTTACAGTATGGTTTCGAGTTTAAATGTATTAAAATTTAGCAAACTAGTAAAATAATAAGAAGGACTCGGAGACCTATACGCTCTAAAAAAATAACACATTTTCACAATGATATTGTACTACAAAAATATTAATATTCTACTAGTAAAATCATTAAAAAAAAATAATGCCCTAAACAATATATAATGCGAAAAGAGTTTTATTGTTCCCAACCGGCGACTTGGCAAAAATATGATAATTTAAAGTTCGTTTGAATATTAACTCAATCATCTGATTATTTTATTTAATCACCATCTTTTTTAAGTTTATTATATTATGTAAAACCGGAATGAATTGCAAAGAATATCGTTCATTAAGAAGATGTTTAAGCTCCTACATCTGGCAAGCGGGACATTTCCAGAAGGTACTTTTATATTATACGTTACCTTCGCTCACAGCACAAGAAGACGTGTAATTTATATTAAGCATATAATTTTCAAGTATTTTATATTTATTTTTCAATTATAAACAAATTACGGAGGGCGTGGAGAGATCTTGTCTTGAACGGAAAACCCTTATAAACACTACTTTCGAAATTTCTATTGTCAAAATATACCGACAGTATATATTACTTGGAGTGTGGTGAGTTCAAACTCTCAATAAGTCGTTTTAAAAATAAAAATAAAAATTTATTATTACTCTAGCATAATAATAATAGCTCTAATAAATAATATTAAAATATATGTGCATACTTTTACTGACAGAAATATTTATTCCAATACAATTATACAACAGGGCAACTTAAAAATATTTATTCCCACTGTAGATTTAAATTCGTGCAGTCGTTAGAAATAAATTTGACCTTGAAAAATATGACCTAACCAGCGTAATGAACCGAAATTCACAATTTTAAATAAAACTAATGATTTTTAGGAGTATTTTACCTGCAGCCCGCTTCTGATGTCAGGAGCGATATTGACATGGTGATGCTGCTGAGGCTGCGGCATGAGCTGGTCCCCGTCCTGCCCCGTCACGGCCTGCATCGCCCCCCTCCAGTCCTTCACGGCCACGGCCACTTCCTTCCTGGCCACGGCCACCTCCTTCCTCCCCACGGCCATGCTCTTCTCCAGCCCGTAGCTGATCATCGGGTTCTGGCTCTTCACCGGCGTGCTCTGGACCGTGAGCTTCGACGGACTCGTCACGCTCTTGATGGGCGCGCTGACTTGCCCCGCCGTCTTCATCGGAGACGGCGCTACCTTGGAAGGCCCCGTGTCCCTCTCCGGGATCATGTTCTGCTGCTGGGCATGCGACAGGTTGCTCAGGTGATTACTCTTGCTGATGATGTTGACGCAACTGCTGGAAACGTTCCCCGAGAGGCTGTTGGTCATCATGGCGTTCTGCGCGTTTAGGCTTAGAGAATAATTTGATGGACTATGCGTAGGGGTGCCGTGATGGTTTCCGTGCTGTCCTTCATCGGTCAGAAGCTTCGATGAGCTGTGGTTGTGCGTCAGGGTGCTTCCCGGACTGCTCGGCTCTATGGCTATGGACTGCGCCACCAGACACAGGTCTTTAGATAGTCTATGGTGTTGGGCTACGTTGGCCGGGGTGTGCACTCTGGTCAGTGGCGCTGGAGGTTGGAGCTGCGGTCCGGAGGAGGTCCGTGGGGTCCCCGCTCCGCTCGCGGCCCCGGCCTTGAGGGTCACTCCTTGAGATGTTTCATGACCTGGACTACCACTGTTGAAGGATACGTCTCCGCGAGATCCATTTGGCGGCCTGAAAAAAGAAAAAACACATTCATTAATTTATCCCAAACATTGCAATTTACAAACTCAAACTCAATAAACAGACATGTTAATTTTATTTACCAGGCAAAAAGACAATGTTTTAAAAAATATCGCTTCATTATAATAATTCAAAACAATTTCAGAAAGTCTTGTATTATATAACACTGATTAAGTCTAAAAAAAATTAAAAAACTGTAGTTTCCTGAATATAGCATATGAGTATTTTTTTAAGAATTTTGAATAACACGTTTTTCATGTGATGAGACTTAATTGCTCAAACCTAATAATTATAAAAAAAATCGTAAATTTCAATGTCCATGTTTAATTTAATGTGTATATTTTGAAAGTTATTATAAAAAAACACAACATTACGTAAAAATTTCCCAATAAAAATTAAACTAATTTACACCTAATATCATATCGCTAAGTCGCTGTGCCATCCTCGTGTACTCACAAATATGTCCACAACTTTCTCTTTATAATTTCCATCAATTGCCCAAGTGCGTATTAAATAGCGACAAACAAAATTAGTCTTAAATCATTGGAAAACACTAAAATGATTACTTTAATAGCATTTTTATAAAGATACACACATTATAGACACGGAAGCAGCTACAGGAAAACCGCTGTTACAAAAAAATGAAGTCCAAGATATCAATTCCATTTACTGTACTGTAGATAAATAAATACACGTGGAATATACCTGAAGCCATAAAAAAACACAAATATGTTTTTTTTATTTCATTAAATCAATGGTGGTATTGTTACATGTTTGATGACTCCACAATAGGTTTTTTTTTTTTTTTTGTTAAAAAAATAAGACTGCACTACACTAAACTATACATTTTTTTTTTTTATAATTTCTTGTTATTCTAGGCTAGAAGTTTACAAGTACAAATTTTTCAGGGACCCTTGCACCTTTTGAAACGTGAAAATATTTCAAACTTGCACTGCTATTGAACCACCCTGTATATATATAGTAGCGTGAAGTTGCTTTTGTGCAGAACACGCGATGTTCTTTGACAGTATGTGGAGCTCCTGTATATATTGATGTCGGTGCATTGTATAAAAGTTGTATCATTGCCTGCATTCATGTCATGTTGTATCAAAAGCATAAAAAAAAGAAAATCTCGTAAATTCACATGGAAAATTAGAATTCACTTTATTTATATCAATACAATGTAGTCACGACACACAGCATTTCAAAACATGCATTAAATAAAGGAAAACAATTTTTTAAAAATAATGCAGTAAGCATTATACGTATACACATATAAAAAAAATATTTCCTGGGTATAATTTGATTGTAATATATATTTTTCAATGTATCAAAATATACTTCAATTAATTGATTTTGCTTTTTTGCAATTCTTCTAATACTATAAATCGCAAAAATGCAGTGAAATCATTTATCACACATTAAAAATAAAAACAGTAGCAGTCGCTTATTAGGAAAATTGTTTAAAAAAAATAAATTCTATTATATAATAACTTTATGCATTATAATACAAAAAATAGGTAAAAAAATATACATAATTTAACTTTTTTACCGCAGGAGAAGTCGACCACAGAGTAAAACTAAAAACTATATTATTGGAATACTGTTTATCGCAGGGGTGGCCAACAATTTTAATTAAAAATATATTTATTATTACTTCAGATCTACATACCTGTGTGAATTAACGAAAATTCTTTGGACGTGACTTTTTTAGTCCATTGAATAATTATGTTATTTCCAAGTAGATAGATACAAATTTTTGAACAAATATTTCTCATATCTACATCATCAGTGCTCCTGGTACTATTTCACACCTCACTTAAGGATCGAGACTCAAAAGTTGGACACCCCTGGTCTATAGAGAGATAAATAAAGTTGCTTTCAATCGGAAGCTGCAAGTGGTTTTTTGTATATACTTAAACGGTTTTTTTTTTTAACAATTTCTAATATTTGACAAATCGACAAGTGTTGATACGTTTACTGTTTGTATTTTAGATGATAGTGATGTATTCGGGATTCGCAGCTCATACCTTCACCGGAAATAAGGTCAACGTGTATTTAATTTGTTCACATATGAAACGTCTAGAAATTCTTGTTTTTTGTTACACATTTGTATGTAGCAACTTAATTTTTTGCTCAATCATTGAGTCGTGCCCTACAGTGTTAAAAATCCTACCAGTAATAAAATTACGATTTATCTCATTGTTCCGTAAAATAAAAGTTTTTATTTATTTGTAGAAATTACAAATAGCTGTTACTTTGACGTAGCAAAAACGAATGTAGTTATTTAATATTTATATTGAAAACATTCGTCAACATTTTTAAGTAAACAAATAAAGTTCATATTCCAAGCATCTGACGAAAACACCCTTTGTGTTTATTAAAAAATGTGTTTTATCATATTTGCTATGACAATTAATAAATATAACAGTATTTTTTATCATTCATTATTCTGCTATGAGCAATATATAAATATGTCAACAAGTAACATATAAAATTGCTTTTCTTTACATATTTTCTTTTCACGCCGATCTCGAAGTATTCATGCGATTGGTGTGAAATCAAATACAATATATGTTTATATAATAATTGTAAATAATGCATATTTTGAAGAAGATATTAATGAAGATGTGTATTGAAGCAATGTGAAGGCAAACACTGGTTTGTTACAAATAATACAATTTCGATAAAAAGCGCTTGAAACGATAAAATTTTTCGTCATTATTAACACCTATTATTGTACAATTTATATGTTGTATAAAAAGCAAAGGAAATTGTGTTTTTTAATTAAGTAATTTTCACGCCTATCTTTAAGTGATCATTATCGACTTTTGTATAATGGGTGTTAGTAAAAACGTCAGCTAAGGTAGAAAACGCACTTAACTTTCGGATTATTCTCTCCGCCAGAAGTCGAGTGAGTAACCTCCGTTTACATATTCCGCATTTTCTCTTCTCGTCTTCGTATGCCTGCATGCAATGCATTGCTAAACGCACAATAGCGTCATGGTAAGTTAGTTGACTTAGTTTTGAATATCATGCTTTGAAATAGGCCCAAGAAATATGTCTACACACAACCCTAAAAAAAAGCAATTAAAAACACTCCAGAACAGCAAACAGCTTTTTCAAAGTAACAGCTACATATAAAGCATGATTGAATAATTTATTACGTTTATAAAAATATAAAACTCACGTGAAATTAGAACCTGTGTATCTAGAAGCCTCAATTCTTTAGACCACTGCTGCTCTGTGATTGAGCAAAAAATTAAATTGCTATATATACAAATGTGTAATCGATGTATAATCCACCAAAAAATCTTATTGAATACGTCTTTTTATTTATCTTTTTATAGACAGGCCCCTTAATGATGAATTATGTGTTTTTATTATTAAAAAAAAAAATCTAAATTTACTTACTTCTGCATCCATCGGATACTGTATATTCCTAAAAAAACAAATATTCAACGGATAAACTATTTAAAATGCCGTCAATTAATTACTATCATTAATCTTATGATGCTTATCACACTTTTACGCTGCATTTCATTAAAAGTAATTAACAATCCAATAATCATTTAATAAAATCTGTTCATCTTCGGCCTTGGGCCTTCACTAATGCATCTTGATCGATATGTGCTGCCAAGAAATTAAAGCTCATATATATTTTTAATTTTTCCTGATTTATTGCTAGTACTAACTGCACGAAAATATACATAAGATAAATAATTTTAAAAAAAAATTACGCCTCGTTACAATTTCATCGGGCGGACCATTTTCTATGCGTAAAATTAATTTTTGCTTTTTTTTATGTTGAAAGTGGGTATCAATTAGCACTTCATTATCTTTTTAATTAATGGCTGTGGTGTTGTTAAAAAGTCGCTCAAATTTATCGTTTTTAGTTTTCACAGCTGTAAATTGTTGTTATTAACAGCGATTCTTCTCTTTATTTATTGACTGCAAAACACGATTCAGATCTTTCCGAGTAAAATGAATGGTGAATGTTCTCGAAAGGGTAATCAACGAAAACAATAGATAACATGCTGTTAAACTAAAGCCCCTTTTTTTTCCTGATTTGCTATGTTAGATTAAATTAATATTGCATATTGATTTATTCACATTACTTACAATTATTCAATGGAGTCGGTATTAAATACATTTTAAGGCATTTGAAATCTTGATGGCTTATATTTATATGATATAACAGGTTTACAAGATTTTTCTCATCGTTTCATGTGTGAATAGATAACCTAAATATTGTAGCCACAATGTATAGATGATAAAACGAATCCAATTCAGTAAATCACCACCAAATCGCATACCGTATTGTGAGATATGTTATGTATTTTTAAAAACTTGCATAGTAAAAAAATTATTAAATATGTATATTTAGCATTATTGAATGGTAACAAGAAATTTTGACCAGTCAAAACAAATCAGAAGGAAACAAGATTTCTTCATAGAAACAAGATCTCATCACTGCTTCCTCGTCATTGCATGCTATACATAGTCAGTCAGTAAAACAGATTCATATAAACCATGGCTTATGTCATGTCTGATTTTAATTAATTATTATAAAATATTTATGTCTATACAATCACAAAATATAAATTTCACTTTGACGAGAGTATTACGCCAGTAAACCGTAGTTCAAAGGTTTCGAAGTCTGATTTTGATTTATTACTATACAACCTTTACGCCCATACAATCGCAAACATAAATAACACTTTGGGAAGACAATTGCGTCAGTAAACCACGGTTTAAAGGGTTTCGCTTTTAAGTTAATTTATAATACAATATTTTCACTTAATAATCACAAAATACAAATTGTACTTTGAACAGACTTTTACGGTAGTAAATTTATTTCATAACCATTCACATTTTACGTTCAACCATGATTTACGATTTGTCGAGTTAAGCTAGTAATAAATAAATTATATAACTTATTTTATTGTACGTAGTTTTACTGCCTTTACCAATAGTAAATTAAAGAAAAACTTTCGGTTAGATTTTTCATTATAATATCTTAAAATATTTATTATAAAGAAAAACCCATTCAGTCAAATGAAAAGAGAAAGCAGTATAACAAAATATAATCAAACTAATAAATTCAAATCAAATTAATTGCTCAAGAGGTTACACAGTTGATCATTTGAACCGTGGGAGCTCTTTCGCCTTATAAAGACCTGCTCCATGCTTTCAACAGAATTTGTAGGTATTTATTTGAGACTTTTTTTTGTTTGTTTTTATATAACAGAATAAATACTAAGGCAAAAATACCTCTACAGATAAACTGAAAATTAACGCACACACTTTTTTACAACACTATTGTAATTAAAAAAAAATTACAATTTCCCAAATAAAACAGTTATTTTGGACTGATTTTGATAAGAAAACAACAAATTATTCGGAAATATTACAATTATTTGCATTTACAGATATTAGATGAAAACATGAAAAAATATTTAGACCATGTCAAATATGCCAGCTACTAGATTGTGGTAGCGGTTTATATATTAGTTTATAGTTAATTTAATGGGATATCCATCGTTTTAAGATATGTTAGATTCGCTTCAAAGGCATCACGATATTTTTTAAAGATATCATTGTGAATACAGAAGATAACAAAGCGTTAGCGGTATATTTCTTGTCTTTAATAAAAACACCTGTTATCTGAGAAAATCAACGCCGCACCGATGTGACAAATTAATAAAAGAACCACCATACAATGCAACCGACAATAGTTTTAGTTTTTCCTTCGGATGCTGACTACCTTAGAGAATACTACTGGCATGTCGTGATAAACTCTGATAGATTAATGAGAAAAGAAATCATCATTGTTACCAGGCCGTTATATTTGACAAAAAGTTCGCAAAGTCATCAGTTTCAATTATAAACAGTGATTATTTGATATCTTAAAACTGAACATACGTAATAAACTGTTGATAAAATATTTGTACTTACGATAGTCACACTGATAAATTATACACATTTACTATATATTATATATTCAGATAGTATTACTCTTTAAATGCATAAAATTTACTATGAATATAGACTAAACTGCATGATAAAGAGATTTCTAAACACTTCAATCGATAATGGTTTATCTTATGCAATTCGCGTTTTGCCAGTCATTTAAAATAAACGTTTTATTAAATATGTCATAACAAAATACTTAAAAATATATATAGAACGCTTGTAAGTTATATAATATTTAATCAATTGCACATGTATTTAAAAAAATCGCTATATTACAATCAGAAGGTATGGGTTCAAATCCTATCTATACGTGTCACAAGAAAATAATCTAACACTTTAATGGGTGATAACCTAAAATATAGAAAAATAACACTATACTACGCTAAATTAAAAAAAATAATTGCATTTAAAATTAATTATTTCCACTCACTATTTGTTCCTGTTTTATGTTCAAAATTTTTCTTAGTATGGGCTTCGCCAAAATCCTTGATTGAGTATTAAGATCTGTAAAGTTGTAAACCAATGTCAACCTGGGATGCTGGCGAAACTAGTCGCGTCAACAAGTAAAAAGTGGTACATCACTATTACAATATATTTTAAATGAAATATTTATGTCTTTTTGTAAAAATATTTGTAACGCATTCACATCGATAAATGATATCCGCTTCCTAACGAACAATGGCCGAGTCTTTATCCAACTGAAAACATTACGTAACATGATTGACAATGGAAAAAAATATGTTTTGTTGTAATCTATTATTTGATCGGCAAACGTGTTATTAAATAATTATTTTTTTCGTGTGTCTGTGCACGGTGCCGGTCGGTTGGCCTCCAACAAAAGGGATTTTCGACTTGTGTCTTGAATTTAATATAAACACTATGACAATTTTGTGTTCCTGGGAATATCGAATAAGTTTTATTTAATAATACATACTATATTATGTTTTAAGGTAATCGATCCAAACAAACAACGACTAGATTTTTTTTATAATTCTATCATCATACAAAAATAATGTCAAAGTAACATTACATTTTTTGTCATCTGAATTTTATAGTATAATATAATGCATAAATATATGTTCAGTGAGGAGAGGCACCTGAAGAAGAAGAAGATAGATTAACACTATAGATTTTTAAAATAAAAACATTATTGTTAAACTCTACCAAGTACATTTTATCAAAAATATTAAATACACAGTTTCAGTTTATATGTCATTTAAATTTGTTGATACTATGGCAATTATATTTTAAATCGGGAATTTAATTATTTTTTTTCTATCACAATCAACGAAAACTATTATCGAAATGTAAATATATATTATTTGCTGTAAAAAGCAGCATTTAGAAAATAAGCTATATTTATTTATAGTTAACAAAAACAATCATCGAAAAGTTTTTAATTAAAATAATATTGGAAAACAGAATTAATTTTTTTTTTGATGATATAAAAAAACATAAAAGCAAGATATCAATGTGCACATTTTTTTAATAAAATATTATAATATCTTCCGGAGAATTTTCCTAGCGTGCAATTTTACGACGTGTTCATTTGGCTCGATAGAAAATTCTTCACACGATTTCCTGCCAGGCCAAGTGGCCGCAGTCATATTGTTGTTTGTGCCATTTAAGGGTTCGGTTATAAAAAAAAAACTCGACGTGAACATATTTCAATTATAAAAGGCCGCAATTTACCAAACAAGGAACGCGATCGCCACATACTTTATCAGCACCTCGAGCACGGCAAAAAAGAACCGAAGAATGCGTTTATGCAAGTCTCGGAAAAAGTTCCTTCTTTAGACTCGATATTGCATGATATTGCATCGTTTGGATATGACTGCATTCACATACATGCGTTCACTATTGATTTCAATCTTTCGATATCTAGAAGAATAAAAATTTTCACTCAGCAAATATGAATAGCACGCTATAACCGTAACTACTATCAAAAAAAATGTCGTGTTTCATTTTGGTCCGATCGTCGGTCGGATTGGGTTTCTCGAGGCGAAATAGTCAGTCGGGTTCTGATGACTTTGGGAAAGGTACTCAAAAATGCCGGTGACGGTCCACTGGACTGAAAATCAGGCTTCACGACCGGCAAATGTCCGGAGCTTCCGTTTCCAGGCCGACCTTTGAGTTTCGGGAAATACCCCGCCTTTGTTGAATGTTGAATTTGCTGCGGACACTGCCGACACCGACACAAAGCCATCGGATATACAATATATTTTACGGTTATTGACGAAAAAAAATTAAAAAATAGTCAATATATTTATATATATAAACATATATCTACAATAATATATTTATCTTCTACTTCTGATGCTTTTACTCATAGTAGATTGGTGAAAATTTCATCGAACATATTTTTATCCTGGGCCACAAATTCGGCCACTGGAGCAAATTCCGCATCCACGTAAATTTCCTACCTCCAATGGATATTCCTTCGATTTTTACATGGAAAAACAGTTGTGGGACGCTTTATTTATTTTATTAAATGTGGTCAAAATAGGAGACTTTCCGCTTCTTTACCAACGTCAGAAGTTCTTATTCTTTAGGCATTATGTGCAAGACTCTCTTATTTGTGACGAGGTCAACTATTATATTTATATAGTATATCGATTCGCTCCGATTTGTAGATAAATTCGCATATAATTTTTTAAATGAAATAGGGTTTTTTTAGACTATTTCTCGATTGGTGTCATCAAATAATCAATTTGCGTTTTTCGTTTCGGGTATAAGACATATCGCTTAAAAATGTGTTAGAAGCTCTACTCGAAAATATTGATCTCTTTTTGGTAGAGAAATATTTTTAGAATGTAATTCTTTTTGTGAATTGATTTGTAATACTTAGCGCTGTCAATAGAGACATAAAAAATGTAGAAATAAGTTATTTGATTGAAGATAACATCTGTGAACGTTGCAATAAAAAGTGTAACTAATGACCATTTTGTAAAAATCCACTATTCGATCAATTTTTCACAATTATAAGAAAATGTGTTGAGATTAAATATAAATCAAATTTTAGACTTATCAATTAAAAGTAAATTCATAATTATCACCTATGCGTTATACTATAAAGAAACCTTATTATTTAATGCCTTAAAAATACTATTTACTTTGTATATTTAGTAGCATGTAATGTAACAAAATTTATTACCGAATACTATACAATAAACAAAGTCATAGTGTACCCGAAAAATAAAAATCAAATAATTCGCATTCTGAACCACGTTTTTATTAACCAATAACTTAATCATCATTTTTTTTATTCAAGTATAATTTATGTTAACAAATATATAAAAACTGTTTTCTGTTTACAAAATTAGAGAAAAAATAGTTTTTGCGTAATCAGTAAAATTGCAATACAATTTTACATATCTTAAATATTTATTTAAAAATGTAATTTTACCTTTCATCGGTTTTTTTCATGAAAATCTTAACGACGTTTAAAAATATCTCATTTGATTCAACACAAAATTTTTAACTTGATTCAAATAATTTTTAATACAAAACAAAACGTGGGTTTATAATTTCGTTTACGTAAAAAAATTCATGTCTAAAATAAAATATAAAGAAACCTGGTCGGTATTTTATCCAATATTTGCAAAGTAAGAAATCGACAATCGCTCGAGGTATGTATTTATAAATCATCTAAATAAGCGTTAAATTAAAGAAAGTTAATGATTAGACATCCCCACGGAGCAAATTTAGCTTAATGTTATGAACGCTTATATAAAGACGTGAACAAGTGTCTATAATTATAAATTAAATAATCTTATTCAAAGAATATAAATAAGTTGAGTTATTCACAGTTTAAACTTCAAGTTAGGTAGCATTACTCAACATTAAGTATACACAAAGGAAAAGTCTAAAATTATTACAATACAATTGTTTGCTATCGAATCTCTTGAAGTTGGCCATTGAACATATGAATAATATATAAGTTTGCGAATATTGTTAAGTAAATAATTTTATTTGCAATCATTCGTATGTGTACAGTTAAGTTACAAATATGAGTTTACAATTTTCCTGTCAATTTCTCTGCAAGAGATCATTGAACGGATTTCGTCACGGCATATTAAAATCAAAATCTCGGAGATTAATTTGAATGGCTGTTTAAACCCAACTGCTACAAGAAAACCCATCTTACGAATAATAATAAATAATCATTATGATTCGTTTATAATTCACAAGATGCGTTATAACTTGAGCCAATGAGAGATCGAAAAAACAGACACGATCCATTTGCTTTTTTTGGTTTTATTTTTCCAAAAATACTTACATTTCAATACACTAAAACCTTAAGCTTTTTTTAAATATGAAATAAAATAATAACAAGTAACGTAGCCCTTAAAGCTATAACCACATGAAATTATAATGAAACTGTAAAACTAGAAAGAGGGTTAAACGTAAAATACTCTACAAATTTATGATGCAGTTAATAATAATAGATTATCAAATACATTGAAAAGATAATAAATAAATTCATTCGTCCATTCATCATCATTGACGTAAAAAGCAGTGAAATATAGTATTATGAATGCACAAATATATATTTCTATTTAGACTAGTCTTTATTGAATTCGCTGGAAAGTCAAATGAAGAAAAAAAAAAAAAAAACATCAACAAATGGCCAAGCCATAATTTGATTGTTCCGCACGTAAAAATAGTTAAAAACAAGAGATCGTTTCCAACAAAAAATAATTGTTCTCTTAGTGGCGTAATGCTTTGTTTTTTTTTTTTTGTTTTAAATAAAAAGTGTGACTCAACTCAGCAACAATTAATATACCTTGCACGACTAGTTGTTCAAAGTTTAAGTCCAACTCATTTCTTTAAATGCACTGTGGTATTGATTTAATTTATAATATTAACAAACTGAATGATTTGTTTATTATAACGGGGTATTTAGTTATTGTTGTTGAGTTTTTAGCTGCAGTTAATTTTAAAGTGGAATCATTCATTTATTACCGGTATAATCTATGAACACATACTTTGTATATGACAGGCACTGGATTTAAAACAAAATATAAATTATTAATCATAATAAAATAGTTTACTCTCTACACTAAAATTTTATGTTCATTTTACAATAAAAAAAGCAGCAGTTATAATGTTATATTTTTATTTTATTTTTACGAGGCTTTATATTCACAAAAAAGCAGTTATTGTTGTTAGAAAGTACGCCACTGATATTTAGTAATTAGATAGAATTGAATTAAATAGAATTGTAGTAATTTACTCTGGCGATATTAATTTTTAAAGTACAAATAAAACGACAAGTATTATAATTCAAGCCAGCATAATATAAAAACATTAGGTTTATTTAAAATATTAAAGAATGGGTATTTTTAATTATACGATACATTGTTTCTACTGATTCTAAATAAACAAAAGGCCTAATTTTCAAAAAAAAAAATCTTAATTAGGTCAACGTATTTTTTACGATAGATTTATTTATAAAACGATTAATACAAATGAGTCATATTTTTGATACCTTGAAAGCTTTGGTTTGGTGTTATTATATTATATTAAATTTTAATACACTAGAAAAAACAGTTATAATTGAAAATATTAAAGTATTATTCGCAGAGCCATTTTCAATTTTACGTTCAATTCGTGTGTTTAGTTTAAAGTGACTAACAGGTTCATCGGTACATTGAAAATTGCAAATGAACTGAATTATAAAATTTTTAATCTAATATGATCATAACGGAGCAATTTTTAAGCTTCGGATCGGAACCCGGTTTGAGCAGAAAAAAATACAGTAGGAATTCATTGAAATAACGTTTTTTTTTTGTTTCTTCAAGTTTTAATGAACTTTTGAGTTAATTATATGGTTGGTTCACTTCGCAGGAAGCTGGTGACAATTGTAACCTAATTAATCTAACCAAATTAAATGAAATTCATCTTGCTTGTTTTATGATACTCTCTTTATAATCAATAGTGGTTTACACTTATTTAGACTCCAACGATTTTCTTTTATATAAAAATTCACACGAAAAAATTGTGAATACTAAATAACCCATTGTAGGTGTAATCTACGTTCAGTCATTAGAAAAATTGGATTTCTTTAATTATTCATAACATGTTTAATATTTTGAAAATTTATTATTGTTTTTATGTTTTCTTTCACAGAATAAGCAACGTTTGCTAAGTCAAAGTTCATTAAATCAAATATTATTACAGTAGATGAATATACAAAATATATTATGATTGTAGGCATGTTCAGTAAATATATTTATATATAATAATTTAACACAAATTTGATGGAAAAATTAAATAAAATAAATGCACGATATAAAAAAAAACTCTTCCAAGAGGAGTGATGATGTTTGAATGATACAAAAGGGCGGTAATAGTCTCGGGTATTATATAAGAGAAGGGTTAAATAATATTGAATGAAAGTAATGTTTAAAAAATTACAATTGATTTGTAACAAAAATTTAAAATTTCTTTATTTTCAAAGCATATTTTTATTTATTTTATTTTACATTTTGAATGCAACATTTTGAAAAACGTTTTATTTTTTTGATGAGATATCAGTTTAATTTATTTTTTAATTTTTAATATATTCTATCAAGCCTTATTCAATACTCCACGCACTTTACGCATAATTCTCACTTTCCATCTCGCCTTTCTTAGCATCCTAAACCCACGAACTCTCTTCCGATCTCGTTTATTCTTTCTCGGCTCATTTTTATATAATTCACTATATTAAGAAACCATCAGACGGATCTTACTTTATGAATTGAATTGATTTCACTTATATTATATATATTTTTTTTAAACACAAGTGCGTTTCCGTACTTCGGATTCACATCCTCTATCCACGGAATATGCTGGATCATCTCATTCATCAAATCATTCACCTACACTAGTTTCATTTTAAATTAAAAGTAAAGTTTATATTCAATGAACACAGGTGTAATTATAGTGAGATCTTAATGGCGAAAAAGTACAAGTTATATTAAAATGCTTAAAACGTGATTAAAACTGCCTAATGGCCCAGTCGTTAGCACGGCTGGTTATGGACTATATTATAACGAATTTTAATTCGGGTGAATAGTAAAGTATTATTTTACATAAACTTAAAATGTTGAAAGAAAAGAAAAACGTATGTAAGTATCAGCTGTAGAAATGTAAGCAATCTTAATTGAACATCCTGAAAAGTCAACAACTGCCTCTGATGGCTTCTAAGAACACCTCCCTTCGACCATTTACAGTAAGTGAAATAATTTTTTCAATGATATATTTATTATTGAGCCAATATTACAAAACGGAATAATTAACGAATGAAGTACGAAGAGTATTTAGTGTTAATCGAAACCTTGCGATGTAAAGTCGTCGTAACGTTTTGAAAAAGGCTTTAGAGTATTATGTCGGTTTGTCAACTAATCTATGATCATATCATGGTAGTTGCGAAATAAACACTCAACCTAGTAAAAATATAATACATGCATGCAAAGCATTCATTACGGCGTGGTCTGGAAAGTAAGTAAGTAAGAAAGTACTCTTGTTCTTAATCATAAAATGAAAGCATTACGAGCTGTCAAGACCCACGTTGAAGTAAATGAATATTAATAAATAAATTAACCAAGATTGTTAACTAATATAAAAATATTAAAGTAAACAAGACATTCATCCATCTTTACTAAAGTCATAATTTTATTTTAAATCCCTTGTTAAAAATTATAATATATACCAAGGACTTAAATGAAGCATCAATTGTAAACAATTTCATGAAAATATCTTATTTACATGAAGCTTTCAAGGTTTACGTTTTTTGAGACAATACTTGGTGAAACTACATAATGATAATTAAAAAAGATCAATACGATCAAATGGGATAAATATTAGATCAATAGGCACGAATAAAGCATAAGGATCTGATCAGCAAGATATTTGAAGAATAAGAACTAAAAAGTGATTACAGCAATACTCCGCTTTACGCGAGGGATACCGGCAAAAAATCGCGTTGAGTGAAATTCGCGTATATCGGGGTTTACGATTAAACATACATACATAGTCAAAACTTAATACAAAAAAATACGAATCATTTGAATACTTTTACTGAAAAATATATCTATTGTCTTTTGGGTAGCGTTTCTTTTACGTTCTTGTAAAATACGTTCCTAACACCCAACGTTGTTTTTAATTGTTAAGACTACATTATGTTCATACACATTCTTAAAATAAGACATTCGCGTAATGTGAGGCATTTTAATTCGCGTTATAGTGAAACCGCGCATAACGGGGTCGCGTAAAGCGGGGTATTACTGCAAATGCTAATGGGTAGAGTAACCATCACGGATGTGAGGGGTATGCATATAGTTTCAATGAAATTGTCTTTACCGCTTCCTCCAGCCTTGCACAAAGCTCCAGTCGAGGCTTTCGGTCGCCGGCTCCGGCGGCCCCACGTCGCAGGCTCCTCCGTTGATGATGTCCACCCATCGTCTGGCGCACTCAAAATTGTCCCTGAACTCCACGTTGATCACTCCGTCCTCCGTGCGGGTGGCTATCACGTTGTTATTATCGTCCATGTTCAGCTTCTGGTCCAACTCCTCACAAGCCAAAGCACTTCGGTTGGCCGACTCGTTGTGTTCACTGTACGTTATTTCTGAATATATCGGCTCGTTGTCGATGGATATTTGCGATATAAGTTCCGCTGTCGTGTTTGTTTTTAGTGTTTTGGTTATCCCTAGGTTTCCAGTCTCTTCTAGAAGTTTCTTGGCGTATATATCTTCTTTATTTTTATCTACGCTCCTTGCCGGCAGGGGCGGTTCTGGGGGCGGTTGATTTCGAAGCATGGAATCTCCAAAATATATCACAACCCTGTGGTCGTTCTGCTTGATGCTTTCGGATGCAATTCTACTTGGACTTGCTATCCGGTTACGGTTTTCGACCCGCGTTAGGGTTTCTCCTTTTCTTCCATCGTTTCCTCCTTTTTTGCTCAACTCCTGAAAGCACGCCGCTAGATCCGTAGTTTGCTTTTTGGACTGGGTCACTTTGACGCTTGCCGGTCTCCCGCTTTTATCTTTGTCTATTTTCTTTTTGACCTCCTGATACAGCGGCGGCATCTTCGGCCGACCCTCTCCGTCCAAAAACTTCGGTTTCATCTCTGTGTACGTGTGCCCGCTGTATTTCGGTTCATACGCCGGCAAGGGGATGTATTTTTCATGCGTGGTTTTTGAATACGTGGAATCGTCTCTTCGGCGTGACTTCATCTTTGAGTTGGCGCATTGGTCTTTGCCTCCCGTGTACATATCGCTGTTCTGCGATTTGCCGACGAACTTGGACTCCGTGATGATCCGGAAGAGGGGCTTGGACTCGTTGACTCTGGACTTGGAGAGATGCTCGCAGCTGGGGGCGCGAAACATTTTGGAAGGGGCGTCTCCGGGTTTGATGGGGAAGAGCTGCTCACAGCTGGCGGCCCTGGGGACGCGGGGAGGCTGGGTGGCGTGGGCGGGGGGCGGCGGGGCCCTCTCGCGGCCCTGCCAGTGCCTGACGGACATGCGGGCGGCGCCCCTGATGAAGCCCAGCGCGCCGGAGGACTTGAAGCCCTCGGCCTTGCGCAGGATGAAGTTCCCGCCGCCGTCGCCGCTCTTCTTCATGTCTGCCCTGGCGTTGGGCTTGCAGGTCTGGAGCTCCCGGCACAGCAGGCACGAGCAGTTTTTCGCGCAGATCATGATGCGGTCTCACATATTCGCGGCGGCAGTCGGAGACATTCGACCGCACAAACTTCGAGATGGGGAAAATTGCGGCGCGTCTGCTCTCAACATACGCGGAACTGTTTATTTGCGGAGACAACTGATTCGAATGTTTTGCTGTCGCGATGCGGCATGTCGGAGTCGCGGCGGACGGTCGACTACTGCGGACGAGGTTGTTGTCGGTTGTTGTGATTGCGGACTTGTCGTGACATGCTGGCGGCGAGCGCGGCGGCAGTCGCGGTCGGAGTGCCCCGGCGCGGGCCGAGGCGCGCCCCCCTGCCCCGCCGCCCCCGCCCCCTGCCTCCTGCCCCGCTCTCCCCTCCCCCCCCCCCCCGCCCCCGCCCCGCTTCCCAGCATTGTCCGCCGCCGCGACTACTATTCCTTTCAGTGCATTTCGCATTTCGCCGCTTGATTGATTGTCAGCGACGAAAACACCCACGTGTAATTATCGAAATGGTGACAATAAACAATCAACATTTAAAACAGAGAGCCCTTGGTGGAATTCCACTTTAACACTAGATTGCCCGAGGAAGTCATTTTGACTGCTTTTTAATTTCAATTAGAAAAACAATTATGTATATAATGACACAATTCCATAGAATTTTGTGACTTTTGGTATAACATATAAATGCGTTTATTAATAATTGTAGTTACCTCCCCATCCTTCATTTCCGGTATATATATATTAGGGTGTCCCTTATATGACCAAAAAAATTTTTTTTTCAAATTTCGAAATGCATACCCTCTACATTTTTTACTAATGCTATAAGATACTCAAATATAAAATTTCATCTTTCTAGAAAAATTGCAACTAGTGCCGACCGAGCTTCAAAGTTTAGTAAAAAACGTGTTTTGTCTTGATATTTCGGTCTGGTATAAAATCATTATAAATGCAATAAATTAAGTGAATAATAGTAAAAATTCAATTAAATGAACATTAATCTTTAATCAAAAACATAAAGTAATAACAATCAGCCAGGGTAACTTTTTTATAGAGTTGTTTTTTTACAGTCCGGATACAATTTTCTATGTTCCTGGACACAGCGCAGCAAGAACTGTTTTTGTTCTTCTTCAGCCGCGATAAGTCCGTTAAAATCTTGCATCATTTTAACAGCCCTTTCAGCAGTATCATTTACAACCCTCAAATAACTTATTTTTCTTTTAGCTTCCACAAAAGCACTATTATTATTCCAAGAAGATACATCTTCCTTTAGAAAACTGTCGTCGATCTGCAGTCGTGATAAAAATTGTTTGCTCTTTTCCGATACGAAATCATCCAGTGTTTTACAAACATAAGCAAACATCTTGTAGAGTCTTTTTGTCCTTCGCAGTTATTCTGCATTGTGACTGAAGTAAACACATTTTTAAAGAATAGATCGCTCTCGCCATCCAGCGTGCCTGATGCATGGCTTTGGGGGGGCTAAGTTTTAATTTTTCCTCTGTGTCTCCTCCCAAAAATATTACGCACAGTTCGACCAATTTGCGGTAGTCATCTCTTACATAACCTTTGTCTAATTCTGCTTTATAAAATATTAAAAAAGCTTGAATGTCTGTCTCGGCAACACGTTGTTTTACGAAATTAAGAGATGGTTCAATGTTACTAGCGTCGATGTTTTTCCAATTTTCTCTGAACTTTTTAAACATTGGAGTATCTGGGCTACTAGTAATTTACTTAATTTTGCTTTCAAAGACAGCTTTTAGGACCAATTCATAAACATGATGACGACAGACGAGCAGCAATTCTCTTCCTAAAGTTTGCTCCAAAATAGCACAAGCTCCATTGAAACGGCCAGTATTGAAAGCTGTTGTGTCGCAGCACATTATTTGTACTTTATCGTGAAGGTTCTAGTCAAAGAGAGCTGTTGAGACAGCCTTAGCTTGATGTTTTTCAGAAGAATGTTCTAGTTTTGGCACTGCAAGAAGCTGTTCCTTATCGTCAAACGAAGCAATAACTGGCAAGCGTTCTTCTTTAGAACTTCGTACATCTAACCCGGGTAATAGTTTTCCATCCCAATGGACTGTGACTACGTCGGGTACATTACTTCCAAAGAAGTCAGATTTTATTGCTTCTGCCCTTGATTTTCTAGTTTCAGCAGCTAGTGGTTATCTTTGTCTTACAACCCTTTCCTCTTCTTCCAATCGTCGTTGTTTAGATCTATCTTCTTTTTCCGACAATTTTTTATCAACACCACCTAAGCATCCTGGTCGATCTGGCTCTCTCTGCTTCATTAAAAATAATTTATCTTACTCTATTTTCATTCTCTCAAAAGCATCAGCATGTGCAATATCAAACAAATTATCAAGATCAATTTTGAAATTGTTCTCACGGCTCTTGAACGTAACCTGAGTTTTCTTACAATTTTTTTTGCAACTCTCTCCAAACATGATATAAATCAACAAGTTTCTTCACGCAGTTAGGATATGCCCTTGTTGGAATTCTTGCTTTTTCCCAATATATGATGCACTCCGTAATCACAAGATTTGCACTTTCACTAACAATCAGTTTAACCTCACGAATATTGTAAAATAGGACCGAGGGAATTTGTCGAGTAGATGGTAATTTTGCACCATTTATTTGATATCTAGGCAAACCGATAAGGAAATTATTTTGTTTATCACTCCGTAATTCCACCGACATGTTAACGCACTAAACAATGGAGCACTACTAATCTCAAAAATCACGTATGAAATGACAAATAAAACATGCAGTTACAAGTCACAGCGCAGTACTTACGCAACTTGTATGGACAAGTTAAAATCGCAAGTCGGCACGGGTTACCGTTTATAAATCGAACTAATATTTTTTTCTAGACAATATAGGGTTATTACTAAACTTTTAAGAAGGTATGCGTAAAAAAATATTGAACTTGAATTTTAAGGGACACCCTAATATATATATATATATATATATATATATATATGTGTGTGTGTGTGTAATATAATAATACTATCCATTGTGTGTGTGTATGAACGTTTCATTTTTGTTTTATTCATTTTTTGGTTCTCCATAGAATATCTTAAAAGATACAGCGTTGATTTTTTGCATGTAAGTTTGATAAGTTTTTCCGCAGTTATGTGCCGAATTTCAAGACGATAGGATAATATTTTCATTCATAAACTATAAAATATGCTTTGGCGAGTTTCAATATGTACGAATTATAGGATTCTGTTGTTCTTTGCGAGAATTTCAAATTTAGAATTTTTCAAATAAAGAACAGTGCAGTGAAAAGTGATGCGTTGTTTGTGACACGAAATGTGACACAAATGTCAAGAAATGAATTGGAAGGAAAACGTGGGCAATGTCTTTTTAAAGTTCGAGTACCCAGCTATTTGAGTATTCAGCCAAACATATGTTCAAACACTATTGCATCGTTCATCGAATACGTCATTCTGTGACGGGCAACATTTCTAGTTTTTAATAAAATACTTGAGTGATTTTTCCACATGTTAATTTTTATTGGTTGATATGCCAACATGAAAGGTTGGCGAAACCGATCACCGATAAAAATTAACATGTGAAAAAACCACTCGAGTATTTTATTTAAAATGTTACAATAAACAATCCCAATATACTATGTCTCCTCCGTGCCACTATACAATATAAAAATTTCATTTATTTTTAAAAATAAAATTGTCACTCAATAAAAACGTAAACACAATTTTACAACTGTTCTCGATTAAGCAAAGTATTTCATATAAACACATAAAACTTATTTATTTCAAGTTGCAGCGACCAATATTAAATATTCAATGTAAAATAAGAAGGCATAAGTTTGTAAGCATTAAATAAAAAAAATAAAGATGCCAACCATATAAAAATGTTTTTAAAAAAACTCGTACAATTATTACAAGCAAAACTTGGTCACTTTTACTAAATAAAGATTGAATATTTTTTTCTAGGGGTTTTGAGTTTGAAACTTTACTGGTTTGCTTCGTTTGATCGATTGTTTCGATTGCGACGAGCGATCGTCCCATCACTAGTGATTGTTTTCGGACGTTGTCGGGCTTCGTCTGCAATGCGTTGCGTGCAATTGTGATTGCATGTCCAACGGCACGGTAGAGGATGTTCCCGATCGGACTGATAGCATCGCAAAGCTATTTTCGCCAATTTCACAAAAATTTTGCAGAAAAACACTACCGAAGATCTGATCGAGGAATATCTTTAAACTCGTTTCGAGAAGTGGATTCATTATACCGACAAGATTGATGCTTTCGCTACAGGCAAACAGAGGCAATCAGTCATGCTTTACTTTACTTTACTTTACTATGAATAATATTACTATCGTTTTGATACTTTATACTTGCCGCAAATATACCCTAAACATGATATGTTTAATACAATTACCTTGAATTCAGTTTTGTACATTAAATTAAACAAAGTCATGATTAAGAAGAAAATCTAACAAATATAATAAGCCAAACTGCTAGGAGATTATGATTATTTTTATTTTTATGCGCTTTTGTCTTTTATAGGGTCAAGTACAAACAAAAATTATTGTAATCTCCCATCTATTGGACAATTTCAATTAAATAGTGTTTAAGTTAAATTTTGGCTATTAGAAACTAATAGAAAAAAATAAACACTTCAGTATAAAAATTATTTATACAGTACAAATATTTTTATTATCATTATGATACCACGACTTATGAAACAGTTAAAATTAATTTTCAGTACTAATTCTGTGTCTTGCTTGCGGTTGTTATTAGTTGTAAAAAATATAAAATTAATAGTGATATACAATTTTAATACGCGAATTGCAATAATTTATTGTTTTGCTTCTTTCAAGCATCACTATGTTTATGAAACAAACACATCAGCAACAATTTCAAAAAAGAAAACTTCCCAATCCATCGGCCGGAAATAATTACGTCTAATTAATTTAAAATTCTTTTAATAAATTATTTTCACGCCAGCCTTGAATGCAAGAATTTATTTTCGGCTAATTGGCTGATTTTGACGCATTTTATTGAGATGTTTCAATCAAAATCTTAATGTTTAAAACACAATTATGTGAGTATACGCAAGTAAAAAATATATACTTTAAGCTTAAAACACAAGTATACAAGTGTGCTCAAAATTTAAAAGGCAATAGTACAATAGTGTTTATATAATTACGTTTAAATTTTTCATACTGAAAGATGCGTCGAGCTTTTAAGTGGTTACTGAAGAAAGTGGAAATAAAAATAAAAGCTGCAAGTTATTTGAAACGAACATCTTTAGAGATGATATCGATAATTTCTGAAAGCATTCCCAGGCTAGATTGGCCACGCCGAGTGATACTACAATGCAAGCTCATGTTCAGGTGCATAATTGCTATTGTTTGATTCTTGGGAATCCAAAAGTGTGTTACTTTTGCTCTTCGTCTAGATATATATATGTTAATGCTGTACGTAAATTAGAAAATGCATATTAAAAAGATTAGTCAAGTCGATAAAGCTTAATTACAAAGTTTCCTTCAAAGACGTCTCATAGAATGAACAGTGTTTATTTATAAGATGATCTTGAAGTATCTTGAGTGCTCTGCTGCATAGTGGTTTTGTCTTTGAATAATCCCAGAAGATGATCTCAGTGCCGAGATTGAAACGTCGGAAGACAGAAACTTAAGAACACCCATGTCTCAAATTTCAGATAATCTTACAACAACAGCGGCGAGAACCAACAAACACAAGTACATATTTATAAGAGTTGAAAAGAGTTTGTAGTCAAGCATTACTATAAAAAGAGAAGGACAAATTATTTAATTAGATTTTAAAATAATATTTTTATGGGCTTCTTTAGGCATCAGAGTCGTGAATATAGAAAGCGTACATTATTAGAAATGATCGTAATCTGTATTGGCTATTCCCATTTGTTTGTTTAATTATGAAGTATTACAAATGAGATTTGAAAAAAAATGAGATTAATTTTACGATTTTCGCAGTAACAATAAATCAACAGCATTAACACATTATCCGCAAATAAAGAGATCCAACTTATGCTAACCGACAATCAAGGCAGGCAATCTGAGTGCAGAATATACAATGGTCGTGAAAACACTCCGAAATGAGGCATCTCACGATACAAACTCCATTTTCTATTGTAACGAACGTTGGAAAAAAATCTCCAAAATGAACAATAGACCTCCTAAATGGAACGAAAACGCGGAAAACGGAAGCGAAATAGGCTGCGAAGCGCCTTAGGAACTGCGGGGCCTCACCAAGGGAGCTCTTCTTGCAAGGGCTTTGAATCGCACTTGTGATTGTGAAAGTGAAAACACTTTTATTTTTTTCACACAAATTACTATAATTGCTATGATATACTTGCTTACAACTGCTAGGCAGTAGATAAAAATAAACCGCGTGACTCTGAAATGAATTTTGTTTCTCTATGCTTGGAGATAAGGAGAAGTAAACTAAGTTGTAAATTATATTTTATAGACGCTGATCTAGTCGAAAGTAGTCGTGTCAATGAATAAAAAGTGGGAACTTTAATAAAATTCCAATAAGTACAAACCTTATTTAAGTTCTAGACATTCTAATATAATATGTATATAATAATATATTAAATGATTTTGTCCTCGTGCTGGACTATTTTCAGGGATTTTCAGGGGACGGAAACGTCGGAGCACAGCAGCTCAACACGAAAGAACCTTCAAACAATAATAATATTTCTAATAAAATAACAATGCATCTGTATGTAAATGATTACTAAGCATTATTTTAGTCATTTTTATAAAATTTATCCTCAAGTTAAAATATACTTGATAGTTAACAATGATATCCCGAGTTCAATGGCGAGCAGAGCAATTTCACATTAGAATTATTAATTGGATTAAATGTTATTTAGTTATTTTAAAAATACGGGAATTTAGTACAGTTATAGGTATTTATTTTTAATTTACAAATACACAAACGATAAGAGTATCTCAGTTTACAGAGATACAAGTATATTTCATTTATACCACATAATAAATAACATTGGAAAGTAGTGTAGATTCTGGCAATGAGTACGGAAAAGCTGATTAAATACCAAATAATATAATAAAATTTACTGAGTAATTTTTTGCTATCGATACATTTGCTTGTGCTATCATTTTATGCGAATTGTGAATCTTGTACGTAGCTGAACATTCCATTAAGTTCTTCGAGCTCACTGATTCGTGGAGTTGGATATTTTGCTCAAGGTAGAATTTTGCTTTAATTTACGCAAAACTCGTGCAACGTTGCGAAGAAATAAAATGCTCCATAAATTTTGAAAACGCAAACTGTATGAAATATTTGATTACATTAACATTGAACAAACAATCTACAAAAATTACCTCATACATTTATGCCACTAAAAATTAAGTAAAATATTGATTACTTTTGCTGAGCATCATAAAAACGACTAATTACTAACTTATCTTAGAATAATAAAACAACAGTGTATTTACTTTGTTTGTTGTAACAATTAATAAATTATAATAAGATTTATTATTGGATAGTTAAGAGGGGAGAAAAGGCAATCACAATAACTGAACAACATCTAGACTAAGGCTTTAATGGCTTGTAATGATTAAAATGAATGGTTAGAGATACAATCTTTTGCTTTGCCTAGTGTCTCTTCATAGTCGACTCGCTAAAATATTCGCAAATATTTATTTCTGCATATTTTGTAATAAAATATATGTCTGACAATATCGAAAATTTCATATATAGTTATCACTGTTAATTGCCAAATTATGGCTGAGTGATTTTACTTTTCAATGGTTTAATCGTAGAGTTGTGTAGACAAATGTCTGACGAAGCCCTTAAAATATGAAAACACTTATAATAATATCAAATATTGCGATGGCGTGGCAATTTGACTATATTGGTTATATTTTATTATATACTTGTATATTCAATGAATTCATTGAAATTTTATAAAATTTCAGATGTTTTATTCCTACGATGATTAGTAGTTCATGTAGTAAATTTTCTAGGTTTGTATTTTTATGCACATCTCTATCTCGGCGTACTTTGGGCCAGAAAATATTTATAATTTAATAGGTCACTCGCTGCCGTGCCTCATATGCCACGGAACAGCTGAGCTAGCCAGAGAAAGCGTCACACAGAAGCCAGGCACTGAATTCATTTATTCATAATAAGATTATACATTACTGAGGAAATTCAACTCAACACAAATATATTTATTAAATTAATATGTAACGATTATTTTAAATTTAAATTTTTGACACGGGATGTTGGCGAAACTAATCGCGTCAAAAAATAAAATATAATCACATCGTATTCCTATTATGTTATTATGCAACCCACAGTGTATTTTAACCTAAAAAAAAAAATGCGCGAGCATTACTTTGTTACACCACCCTGCCAATCAAAACTACTCCCGTCTACGAAACAAGTTCAGCGGTGGTGATACTCAAAAAATATATAATTAATAATTATATTTTGCTGTACGTTTTGAACGTCTTTGTAAGTAATGGCCGACGGGCAACGCACTAGATCGTTATCTGCAAGCGGCGCGCACTTTCAATTTTACGGTAACGTCTAATATTACGAATGCAATCTGCGGAGCGGGCAAGGCTGTATCTATACAAAAGGGCTCCATTAGGCTGTCATTTGCCTATTTATTACCCTCTGCCATTATTGTTTCACCGCAATTCAATATATAATTGAAACGATCATTCTAGACCTAGCCACTTGCTTTCCAACATCTCTCCTCGGATCAAACCAAATAAAAAACAACCCTTAAAAATATTGACCAAAAATGATATCTATTTTTGGTTTGGTCAATCAGATGCGTATTTATTACCCATTACGGGTTTATTATATTATTACTAATATGATTTGGCACATTAGTTCATATATAGAAGATGATTTAAAGAAACTCTCAGAAAAATATCATCGTGATTTGTGTTTGATTTGAACCCACATCCCCTGGTTTACATGACCGGTGCACTAACCCCCAAAAATAGATATACTTATGACGGTGCGCGTCTTGTCTAAATCAATAGATTTTAAAAATAATGTCCAGATGGGGGGACTTAAATCGCTTCACTTGTTACTTTGTTCAAAAAGTCCAGTGCTTGCAAATCACTAAATATTGATTGGCCTGGGCACATTGATTCATATGTAGAGTATGATTGTTAAAAAATTCTCGATAAAACGAAAGTGATTCGTTAGTACAAAGGTTAGTACACCGGTCATGTAAACCAGGGAATGTGGGTTCAAATCCCACACAAATCACGATGATATTTTTCTGAGAGTTTCTTTGAATCATCTTCTATATATGAACTAATGTGCCTAATCATATTAGTAATAACAAAAATGATAACTAATTCTACCTTGTACACAACCATATACAATAAATATATTTATCACTCTCTTCGGAGTATCTCTATCATACCAAAAAACCCTTTTGCCCCCACACCCCTTAGTTGCGAATTTGAAAACCCATAAACATCGAGTCAAAAGTAAGCGATTAAGGCTGTATAGTTTTAGAATTTATCCCTATACTTATTATAAGACGAAAATATTGCAGCATACACAAGGGTAAGTTTTTAGAAGAAACTAATAAGTGCTAATGGAGGGTTTTGGCAGCCGCTGTTATTAGATGATATTGGAATTTCTCGGATGGTTTGCTGCGAAGTGCTACGTTTCAGTTCCGGTATTGCGCTTATACCTAGAAAAACATTGGAAGACAAAAACACAACACCCAAAAGAATCCCAAGGTTGAATTATTAATATTTTTGCATCCAAAATATCCGAAAACGCTGCTATGTGTTATATATTAGGTTATTGAAAGACATTTTGTAATTTAAAATCTCTTTGATTATCGAAATACTAAACGCATTTTCAATGCAGGAATAGAAAGGGTGGATAAGCGGACATTGTTGTAGAGTAACTGGTACATTAGAACTGATTAATGTATCACGAACGCTAAAAGTAAATGTGAAGTAAAAACAGTACAGATATTGTTAATTACCGGCAGACATCGCTCGTTTGCAATATTTCCTGTTTTTTCATGACTTAATTATCATGAACAGATATATCAACCTTATGATTAAGAATCTATATTTCAGATTATCTTGCAAACTGCACGAACGCTATTGGCACTTTAATTTATGAACAATTAAACTCTGATTAATAGCTTTAAGTTCATGTTATGTTCAAGTTTTAATCATATTAATTTATTTAAAAATATTAGTGATGCAGCCTTATTAAATATCTTTATACTCATTTAAAGAAGTCCACTTGCATTGTTGGGTTTGTATTACTTATATTGTTATTGTTATCAAACTTTCACTATTTATCATTATTTAAAAGAATAATCCCAAATAAGATATATTATAAGGGCACTAGTGTGAATATTTGGAACAGAAAAACTAAAATCAGTGGCTCAAAATCAAAAACTTGAGTATTCATAGTGATACTGATTAATTTGAAAACACATGTTATAATTTTAATTTTTTGTGATTTTAGCACATTTTAATCTTGTTAAATTCACATAATAATAGGTTTAAATTGTGTAAAATTAGGTATTTATGACCATGTAGCTATGGTGTGGCTCTTTGTGATATACGAAATACGCAAACGCTGTATTTGCTGACCGTAACAACTTCATCAATAATACTTTATCACATGCGATGTTTTAGACGCGTTTAAATTAGTCCCCTAGGAGAGAGAAGTGTTCAATGATCATTCCGCCGGTCGCAAAACATAGAAATGTTTTCGTTTTTAATTCGGTTTACCGGAGACAATAAATCAATTCACATCTTTTTAATTATGCTTTCTTCTCGCCGGCGAGCGCCGCGCAGTTTATGATTACTTTCAAACGCGAAATATCTCAGGCAAGATGAACGATTTCCTCGCAGACAAAGGCGAGCCGAGTGCTCAGCCGGTGTCGAATTCTCACACTTTCTTCGCAATATAAACAATACGATTACCAGTATTGCCAGGGCTGGTGTAAACCCACTAACGAAGCGTCTTCTCGTGAAAACACGAGACGAGACCCACATCTGCTGTGCGTCGATGGCCTGCCTCAAAATAGACAAACCTGTGAGGTACTTTAATCAAAACTCAAAGCATTTCTTATCGCTCTTATTTTCAAAGTATACTATAACACTAGTATTGCTCAGGGTTGGTGTTAACCATAGGTTCCCAAACTTTTTGTCCCATCGACCCCTTGTCGAGTTTTCCTGTTTTTCGTAGACCCCCCTACCTTGCTAATATTTAATTTTTACATTAGACCGCATTTTTTGTCCGTTATATCGAGGTTTAAAAACACACAAAATGCTAAAAAAAATCAGTACTTTTAATGGGAGGGATGGGTCTGATGCTTTGATAGCAAATTTTCAATATTTGGCTTCAAATAAGTCAGATTTAACTTTAAGTCTCCTTGCCCAATGATTTCTAATCTATTTTTTTTTGTAGGAAGAATGGCAACCGCACTGAAACCCATTTCCACGAGGAATGAAGATAGAAAAGTTATCAAAAACCTTCTTGTGATAGTCCATAAAGCAGGATAAATAGCAGGTATGTCTCTATTGCTGATATCCGTTTCTAAACTGCACCTTCAGTTCTTCGTCAGTGCTTATTCCGATCAGTTCTTCTTGTAGTATGACTTCAGATTCTTCAATGTAACCGTATGGATTGATAATCCACTGTAGTATTTTGGTGATGACCTGCTTAAATGGGATCCACTCTCGTAGACCCCCATTTAGAGTTCGTGAACCTCCAATTTAATTTTTCGCTGTCATCGACCCCTTGCAGGGCGGAATCGGCCCCTGGGGGTCGATATTGACCACTTTGGGAACCTGTGGTGTAAACCCACTAACGAAGTGTCTTCTAGTGAAAACACGAGACGAGACCCACATCTTCCGGGCGATTTCCTGCCTCAAAATAGACATACCTGTGGGGTACTTTAATTAAAACTCAAAGCGTTTCTTATCGCTCTTATTTTCAAAGTATACTATAATTATCGAAATTATCAGTTATTAATAGACACTTCACAGATTATATGGTTAGACGAAAAAATGAAAATTAATATCACCACTTTCTATCGTTGCACAAATTATTCAATCAATATAAATCTGCTGTGCTGATAGATAGAAACATGGTAATTTTGTAATCAACCATACACAATTGCTTGGCGCTATCGTAGATTGCAGAGAAATATTGGATTCGAGCACAGTGGCTTATTTTATCTCTTATATTTGAGTTATCGATTCTCTCCCTACATTCTTAATATTGAAATATTACAAATTTATCAACATTTACGGCGTTTTTAATAGGTTATATAAGCTTATCATTCTTATAGGGTTTTCAGGTACAGGTCTCGGGTTTTCAGAAGAACCCGGGGACACTAGCTCAGCATGAGTATATGCTCAGTGAAATGGTCGCCAACTTCTTCTGAGGAGATGCACATGATGACGAAGGTACAGGTAGACAGTGCAATTTTATTTTAACCATAGGATACACAATTTTATGAAATGTATTTAATTAATACTACTCATTTATACGTCTATTAAAACAAATTTTAGGTCTATATTTTCGTGACGATTTTGGGTCCACTCTCATGGGACCCCATTTGCATCTCTTTCATCCCCAATTTGGACCCCCTACAGGTAGGAATCGACCACTTTGGGATTATGAGTTTAAAAAAAAAAACCCCTAGACCTCATTGCAATCGTCCTGGCTGCTATTTGTAGTGAAGAGGAACCGATTAGCGCTTTGCTATCTCCAGATACAATAGCAGATCTGGCGGACTAGCGCCGGAGCTGAGCAAGTCAGCTGCGCCCGCCGTGGGAAGCGTGAAGATCTTCTGATTAGGTGGCTGGGCAGGGGGGCACTAAGGGGGGCACTAGGGGGGCACTAAGGGGGCACTAAGGGGGCACTAAGGGGGCACTAAGGGGGCACTAAGGGGGCGAAATGCCAACGCATTTTTATAACACTAAATTGTATCTTGAAAATATCACTTTCCACTGTGCATGAATTTATGTTTATATATAAATATATATATATTTTTTTTTTTCGAATTGAAATAATCTTTACAAGGAGTATATAAAATATACTTCCCGGAATTAACAAAAAGCAGCGAGCAAAAAAAATACGGTGAACAGGCGATGGGGTCTCCGGAATTCGGCTTTTTTATACAGGAAAATAGCGATAGAAATTGTTTTTGTATAGTAGATTTTTTTTCTATTGAACCGAGTAATAATTTATAGTATTAGTTAAATTTATAAATGGTGAAATATTTACATGAACACTAGACGTTCAACAAGCTATCTTAAACGTTCAGACCAAAAGTAATTATAATTCGAAGAATATTTTACATAGCACCGCCAATCAAATTATCTAAACGCCAACTTTGTAACAGTCTTTTTTATTTATGATAAAAAAAATGCAACAAACAATGTCGTTGATTTTGATAACTCGCTTACTTTCACTGTCTTAATTTTTTGTAGTATGCATTAAATATTTTTTTAATATTCTCTATAATTAAGTGCGTTTTTTGTCATATCTACATAATTTTTAAAAACATGTATCGACACATCAATAAAAATAATTTTCAACTGAAACAGGGGTGGGCCCTTCAAAACTAAACTGGGTTAGACTGAAAACGTTTCGATCAAATATCAGCGATCTAACCACAGTGCCGATAAGTTAATTATGTTACAAGTGTATTGTTTTTTTTTTTACTAAAATCTAAATCTTTACAAGTTATTAGGTTTTGCTCGGTGCCCAGTTCGGCTCTGGCAACAATTACCGCCTTAATTTCAGTTAATGCACGTCTTGATTGCCGAGGAAAATAGATTAATTCGAAGTTCACGAATAAAAGAAAGTTGCTCCAAGAGAATCTCAGTTTGATGCATTCCCCGAGCCGGCTGATCTTATCCGGCGGACAAATGGCCTATTTAATTATGTTATTACGCAGATTAGACTAAACAATGTTTAGGGAAAGATAATAACAGGTGCGTAAATATAAGTTTGATCCCATTTTGGCATTGTTATACAATCCAGTGGCGTCCGTTTTAAGCAATAAAAAAACAAAAAAAAATGACGCTAACATAATTTAACCGGGAAGGCAATATATATATATAGATATAGAAGAATAATAGGCAATACAATATATAGATATAGAAGGCCGAAAATTTCAGAAAGCAGGTAAGCACTTGTATATCAAGAAATGTCTATAATATACGAATTTCAGGTAAGGATTTTGTAATGAATAATAAAAAAAAATTTAGACACGCCTTAATCAGTCGGTGTATTTATATTCGCTTGTTTTTTGGCTAAAAGGAAGCGATTAAGTCCTTTTTCTAACAGGTGAATCTCAAATATATGTGATAGTGATAGTAAGTTTGCTTTTTGTAATATACTTTTTTAAAAATAATTTTAAAAAATTGAAATAGATGCCGTCATTTTATAAAGCGGGTAAAACAAAATCCTGTTATAATTTATATATTTTTTATTTCAAGATGATTTTCATAATATCATAAACTTTGACATTTTCCAAAAAAAATAGTTTAAAAAGAATAAAATATATTAATAAAAAAAAAGAGCCCTCCGCTAACACAGATTGCACGCCACTGACAAAATGTAGTGTAATATGCTATTATTTTATGTTGTTCCTGGACATATTATTTATATTTTAAATACAGATAAACCCTGTAAGAAAATGATTTATACATTTTTTTACAAACATTAACCAGTTTTATTTTCCAATGCGATTTCACGATGTTCTAAATATTTATCAACCATTCTTTTCTCCCTTTTATTGTATTTATTCAACGCGCTGCAACTTTGTGTGGACTTATAAAATGCAGATCGAGAACATAAATATAAATAACGAATCAATAAAAACCCAATAAAACTATCACAGTAAATGTGTTGATGCTGACAGGAAATGTATTAATCAATATTATTACTTTGGTAAAATTTTAACAACCTCTGAGTGACTGGGAATAAAAATAATTTGTAAATAAAACAGGTTATATTTACCACCTTTATTGATTTAATGGTTAGCAGTTTGATATAATATTTGATCATCGTTAGATGTATTTGGTCCCCAAAGAGTATGTTACAGTACTCTCATGATGCACCAGCTGGTGGAATTCATCATTCGTCTAATACCTGGTGTTATGGATCTTTATATAGAAGGACCCGAGGACTACACTATTCTCCATAAGAAAACCATGAACACTGGCTCAGCATAAGTATATGCTCAGTGAGATGATCCCCAACCTCCTCTGAGGAGAGGCACCTGGAGAAGAATACAAGGAATAGGAGAAGCTGCTTTCCAAGTTTTTTTTCAAATAATACGCCTGTACTATTTTTTTTACATATTTATGATATTGGATTATTTTTTCTACTTGAATGAATTGTTTGAAATATTTTTTGTACTAAGTAAGAAAGGAGTAATTGAAGATCTTTTCTTTTACAAAGAATAAATATTTGTATTCATTTATAAATCTGTTTATATGTTTAAATACATAAACAAAACTAAATGGTTCACAAGATGCGCTCTGTAGAGATATCGTCAAGCTGAAAGGGGCTATGACCGATTTGTTAATATAAGCTATATTTATGCACCATTATATTTCCACGATGGGTTTAAAGTTTATATACAGTCATATTTTTTATAATTTACCAAACTTAATGGCTTTAGAGACCTTTCGGTTGCTTTTTTTTTCCTCCTTATTATGGAATTTTTAAATATTATCGATACATTTGTAGGGTAACAATACTTTCTCTGTTTAAAAATAAATCCAAAAAAATTATATTATAATAGAGTTACAATATATATATAAACACCTCTATAATTATTTTTATAATATTAGTCGTCCACGCGAGAGCATCTTCGCGTTGTCTCTTTTTCGCTTTACTAATTAATTATTCACTAACGGATTTTCATTCATAGCCTACTCTAGCTAAAAAATCTAATTAATCAAGTCATATTTAGCTACTCATTTGCTATGCAAAAATAATGTCAATAAATTCAGGCGTTCTGGTTTGATTCAATATGTCCGCCGCCCAACCAGTAATTTATACTCAATTATGCAAATGATACTGTACAAGTCTAGTACAATGATATTAGTTCTAAAGAATTTCGCTACCGTGCGGCTATATTGAACATTCATTATTAAAAGCATTTCATCGATTTAATTTAATTAAAAATATGCTTGATAATATAACATTACGCGGTAATTATTATTCAGATGTATTCAAGTCATCAGACTGTGGCGATCGATTTTTATTGAGATTTTTTACGAATACATTAAAGTTCCTTAATAATTGTCATTTTTTTAAAATTAATCCAATTATATGGAAATCGATAAATCGAGATTACTTTGAGATCGACGATTCAATTAAAAATATATAACATAATAAACACATCGGCATTTCAAATTTCTATTGAAGTTAAAGTTGGGGCTCGTGGACTTCCAGCAATGTCCACGAAGTGTCCTTTTAAGGATATAAGTTTATTGCAGAGACTTGTGGTCTCATTACTTGAGAGAGTATCAAAGGCTGCACTTGCGACCTGCTTTCAGGTCTGGTTTTGTAGAACTTATGTGAATATTACAAATATATATATAATAAAGGGTTACGACCCCTGAAACCTACTCGTCTTAAGGCACCGGTTTCTAAGTCTCATGATGTGGCTGACTTTGGCGAGAGATTCCTAAGGCAGTTTATCTCTTAAATTTATACTGACTTTTTTCTTGATAAAACGTATTTTTTTTAATTTTCTGTACCTATAAATAAACACAATTTTTAAATAAAATTCTATGTTTCAATGAATGTTAAGTATCAAATCAAATTCTTTTAATGTAAATATACGCTAGTACTTCTTCCCATGCCCAAAAAATAATGTTAAAAGCGATCGCTCTCAATGTCGAAAGGTTTAGCACCCCTGCTCAGTAAATGTCAAGTTTTGCACCGGATACGGCGCTTAGTAATCCGATAGCAAATACATTTAATGAGAACAGAAAACTCCTGTTAGAAACGCCCACACAAACAACACAAAAAAATCACGAAATTAAAACTAATATCTGGCCACGTATACATTGAGTTTGATATAAATTTATGTATTTTAAATTCAGGCTATAGTTAAAGGAAGTATACTGTATTTGCTTAAATTGTTTATAAGAAACGAACCCGTTGTTTAATTATGTATACCCGTCTTAAAAGTAATGAGTATTTAAGTAGTTTTCGTGGTCTGATAAGTCAGGAATTCTATCAAATACAACAAGTATTAAAGCTTTTTTTGGGTTAACTTAAAACAAGCCCTGTCCTAGCAGGCGAATCCCAAGCTCACATAATTGGTTTCAGTTGTGTGTTGACATTGCATGTGCCCATACAGAAAGAAAATGTAAGTGATGTTGAAATCTCAGTAATACGAATTCCACGCGTAAAATTCTCGTTTAAATTAATTGAGACTTTGTCGGTTCGGAGACTTCGTGATTTATATCTTATTTTCTAAATTAAGACTTCGCCACAAACATCAGGCGTTAAAGCGAAGATCCAGATAAACGAATTAGTGCTCGAAAAGGTTTTGTTCGTTTAGTTTAACTGACAATTAAAATAATTAACTTTTACCTGTGCACACCTGTTAAATTATTATTGCTTTCAATTTTTTTTTTTGTGCTCGTTTATGCAAAAAATATGTAACCAATTAGTGAAAAAAATATAATTTATAGTCAAAAATATTTATAAATCTAAGATTCTAAATTTCTCTGTGGTTTGGGTTTTGCCTAATTGTTCATTTTAATTTAAGTCTACTTAACTTTACTCCAATATCTATTGATTTTTATTATAAAATATTCAAAGAATTTGTGAGACTGGATATTCGTGCACATTATAATCGTTTGTGTATACGTTTGTAGCTAAGATATTCATGACCCTTCAGTCTTATAGGATATATTATGCGCGCACATTTCCTACCTATAATATCACGTAAACAAATAAACTACCCGTACAAGTAAGACGCATACGCAAAGCTTATCAGTGGACTATCTAACTCAGTGCTTCTCAAAGTAATCCCTACGGACCCCAAGGGGATCCCCGGGATCATTCAGAGGGTCCTTAGAAAATTAAAATCGATTTGAGGGTCCCTGAACAACGTCACGGGGTCCGCGCAAGGTTTAATATAAAATAAAAAAAATTGTGACACATTTTTACTAATATGGAAGTTAAAATAAATAATAATGAATACATTATTAGCGATTTTTGCGTCCTAAGTAAAATATAAATATAGACAGGTGCATAAAATAGAAGTAATAATAGGCATCGCGGTGAGTCAGGTAGGTTAATAGAGTCGATACTTGTACCAACTAGTCTATAATATTAATTTATGTAGTTTTTCACTCAGGGTCCGTAGGCAAGTTTTGACTATGAAAGGGGGATCGTGGGCAAGTTTTGACTATGAAAGGGGGTCCGTGGGCCAAAAGAGTTTGAGAGCCACTGATCTAACTGAACGTCATATTAAAAGATTTTTTCGAAACTTTAGATAAATCATTTCAGCGCGTTGAATTGATCCTTAATTAATCGTGACGCGGCGGCAGTCGGTCGTTCTCTCGGAATGAAATTTTGACGAAACCCCCATCGGCCTGGTCCCCGAGCGGTGCGCCCATGCGGAGCCCTCCTTGCCGACTGACTCTCGAGACCGCATTCCTCGGCCGGCCACATTCTGGCAGGACCCGTTATGCTGCGACTAAACGCCGCAGATAGTCACCCGAGCAGCCCAGCGGCAGCCCAATCCACCACAATGAGCCGTGGACACTCTGCGGACACACTTATGACACGGAGGTGTCTCATTGTACCCGAAATTAACTGTAAACACTCTGCAGACACATCCATGCCCCGAATAAGTCTTATAGTATCAAAAATAACTTGTGGACACATGCAGACACAAATAAATCTGAATGTATCAAATATAGACTGCTAGCACATTTAGGACACAGAGAACCCTTATTATACCCAAAATAAACCTCAAACACTTTACCAAAGCACTCATGATATGTAGTAGTCTCGTTGTTTCAAAAATAACTTGTGGACACATGCAGACACAAATAAATCTGAATGTATCAAATATAGACTGCTAGCACATTTAGGACACAGAGAACCCTTATTATACCCAAAATAAACCTCAAACACTTTACCAAAGCACTCATGATATGTAGTAGTCTCGTTGTTTCAAAAATAACTTGTGGACACATGCAGACACAAATAAATCTGAATGTATCAAATATAGACTGCTAGCACATTTAGGACACAGAGAACCCTTATTATACCCAAAATAAACCTCAAACACTTTACCAAAGCACTCATGATATGTAGTAGTCTCGTTGTTTCAAAAATAACTTGTGGACACATGCAGACACAAATAAATCTGAATGTATCAAATATAGACTGCTAGCACATTTAGGACACAGAGAACCCTTATTGTACCCAAAATAAACCTCAAACACTTTACCAAAACACTCATGATATGTAGTAGTCTCGTTGTTTCAAAAATAACTTGTGGACACATGCAGACACAAATAAATCTGAATGTATCAAATATAGACTGCTGATACTTCTATAACACAGAGAAGCGTTATTGTACCCAAAATAAACCACAAACACTTTACTGACACACTCATGATACGTAGAAGTATCTTTGTTTCAAAAATGATCTGTGAACACTCTGCAGAGACATCCATGCCCCGAATAAGTCTTATAGTATCAAAAATAACTTGTGGACACATGCAGACACAAATAAATCTGAATGTATCAAATATAGACTGCAGATACATCTATAACACAGAGAAGCCTTATTGTACCCAAAATAAACCACAAACACTTTACCAAAACACACATGATATGTAGAAGTCTCGTTGTATCAAAAATGAACTGTTAACACTCTGCAGAGACATCCACGCCCCGAAAGAATCTTATATAGAGTGTCCCAAAATTAACGCAATATTTGATTTGTCACCATTTTTGTAGTAAAGTTTTAAAAGGCTGCCAAGCTTTCATTATTTTTAAAATATTGTTCAATAATGAAGACACGTTGTTATATCGTGTAACGCTTCATTTTTACTAACCCTAAACTGTCAGCTGGTGTTCCCAAAACTTTACTGCAAAAATGGCGACAAATTTAAATCTTGCGTTAATTTTGGGACACCTTTAATATCAAAAATAACTTGTGGACACTTGTAGACACAAATAAATCTGAATGTATCATATATAGAGAAGCATTATTGCACCCAAAATAAACCACAAACACTTTACAGATACACTCATGATGTATAGAAGTCTCAACATATGGCATTGAATAATAATTTAAGCAACGCTGACATACTTATGACAGGAATTAGTCATATCGAACTAAATATACTACAGTAAAGCTAGGATATTATATGCCATACACTTATGGTGCAAAGGAAACTACTTGTACCCATTTAAATACAATTTAACACTCACACTTACAGTACCCAGGAAATTATCCAACCTAACTTAACAAATCTTGTCCATAATTTATAACCAAACTATAAAAGACTGGTTGAAGTAAAATGGAAATAATAATTTTTGCTCACGCAAAAGAGTTAGAAATTTGAATTATTTTTTATATTTAAAAGAATATTAAAAACGAGGGGTTGTCTGCCTCCGCGAGCATCGCAAAACATTCGTGTATTGTTTTAATTCGATTCAATTGGGAAGTTTCGCTCACCCAGACAAACTGGAAGATCTCAGATATATAAAAATAAAACAAACAATACCCGCGGATGCTTTCATTGTGAATATTTTAATGAGCGGGCTCTGCGAGCAATCGCAGAATCGTCAGAACTATCTCCGGGAGGTAAAAAGTGGCTCGGGTGTGAACAGAAGATGACTCGAAGTGAAATTGCATTGAAACGGTGAGTCTCAATGGAGGTTTTTCATTCACTTTCCGCGGTATTCATAAGAAGTGCACAATCACGCGGGGAGAACAAGTCATTGTGTGCAACAGGAGATGTTGCCATTCGCGAATAAAAACAAGTACATAAATATGAGCGATGCCTTAATGGCGTAGAAGAAACCATCATTATGGGAGAAATTAATTGCTAACTGGCACGTGCAATGTTAAGGCTGTTCTCAGCAATAATAAAAAACTTTGGCGGCTTAGAATTACAAAATTATAAAATTAGCAGAATACTAAAAAAAATATGCTTTAAAAACATAATTTATGTAAATAAAAATATAGTAACTACAGCAAGTGTTTCCGGCTAGTTATTTAGTAATTAACCAATACAAAGTATTGCTCTTAATACAATTAATTAATTTTTATAAAAAAATCGTAATAAGTCATGTTTTAAATATAATTTATATAAAAAAATAACATGAATAAGATACTTCTATAACAAATTAATATTTTAACTAAGCACTTAAACCCCTGTGTTGCAATTATTTTTTTATAAAATGCAGAACATTAAATTGAACAATGGGGCTTTGAATATTGAGTGAACACTTCTGATATCTTTTCATGTATAAGTATTGGTCAAGTATTATAATAACTACACAAGTTAAATGTGCAACGAGTGATTAATGTATTTATCGATAAAACCAATTAATATATCTGGGTTTGGTTCAGTGGAACATGATTGCAACTTCACTGACATAATAACTTTGACTGGTTCTTATATAAATATTGTTAACATGAGCGGGCTCAGTATTATTTCTAGGAGCTTATATACAGGTGGGGCGAAAGTCGTAGAACTGTTTTAAGCTTTAATTAATATACGAACAACCTCAATTTTTTTGTATATCAACATTCAAGAGAAAGCTTTTACTTTTTGAAGCTTTCTTCAATCTTCGAAAGACCCATTAGATCAAAAAAAAAATTAAAGTATTAAATTTGTAAAGTAAATGTCAAAAACATTTTATTATAGAACAGTTATTATTATTCATGATTTGGAAATTATTGAACGGCGTGGTTTATTATGAATAAAACTATGTGTACTTTGTCTACTCAAACTTAAACTTACACTATTTTTATTCTAGATAATATTTTTTTAATCAAACCACGGATCGTGTCGGGTCTTAAAAGCGATTTAAGACATGATAAATATTTATAGAAGGCACAGTCACAAACACATACTTGGTTAAATATTAACTAAATAAACATTAAAAGAATTAAGTTAAGAAGTCGTTTTGTATTTTAAAACTTTCATGACTTTTGGCAAAGCTTTATTATAATAAATATTTTATAATTACGGCGCATTAAATCGAACGTTTTGTTTCTATCTTGGAATTACTTTATGGCACACCGTTATTTTAATATAAACAAGTCTCATATCATTATAAATAATTCTATAATGTTATAATTCTATTCTATTATTTTTATGTGTGTCATAAAAACAAATCTAACATATATGTTTGAGTGTTCAAGAATACGAAAAAAAAATGAATAAAGATTAAATTTTTGATTTGACGTGCATGCAAGTTTGGATATTATAGCTGCCTATACATGCTGCAATACAACCTGTTATCATATTTATATATACGAGTATATACCGGAATAAGCAAGTTTTAAGGTTTTTTTAATTAAAAATAGATCTTGAAGATCCCTGTAATGAAACACCAGAATAAAGTGACAGAAGGGATAAGTTTTTAATATTACAGTATTATAAGACGAATATCGATTTCATACGGGCTGTCTGAATTAAGTAACATGACCCATGGTAGTATTTTTAAAAATCTCAATTTACTTTTAAAAATTCTGTATTTTTGTGAACATTATGTACCTAGGTAAGTGATACTTATCTTCAATCAGAGATTTTATGAAGTGTAAATAGCTGAAAACTGATACTCAGTGATGTCGATATCCAATACCATTCCCAGCATCATCGTTACAGCTTTTATATTATTGGCTTAGTGGTTAAGGGTGAAAGCTTCTTCAGTGACAAATAATGCATATTCTCTTGAAATAGTCACCAAAAAATTATTCAGACCAAAAGATTATTTTAGCAGAGTGTTTGCTAAAATTACGTCTTCGCAGACGAATAACAGTGAAGTACTATTAACAGGATAATAATTTTATGACTAAACTCTGGCCTAGATCTCTAGATCTAAAACAAACGTTATGAATTAATGATGAGTTAAGCATAATCATTTTGTTAGAATCAGTTACTGCTGCATGATGATTGGGTTTAATGAAATAATTATTATGGATAACAATATGTTAACATATCCGAAAATATTAAATGCAGTTTAACTTAAAAACAATCTGGGAATAAGAAATTTTGCAGTACGTCGATAAACTTTACGTTTTGTTAGTATAATTAAGTTATGTTTAATATTTTAAACCAAATTCATCAAGACTATAATATTACTTTTTTTAGGAGCATTCAGATAAAAAGCTTCACACATTCTTTTTTTCCTTTACTGTTGTATATCACACTGAAAACTCTAGTATTTAAGTATCATTTTTTTTCCGATTGCTGCTAGAACTTTTACAATATAATATTAATGTATCAAGATTTTTTCTTTGACTTTTAAAAGCTTTTAAATGATTAGTTCCTAACTTATATTTTGCATTTAGCATCTAATTATACCCATAAGATAATATACAGCACCATTTTTCCCCTTGCAAGTTTGCTTTTTCTAATCTACCAATATATCTTACTGTGAAAAAAAACCAATGGTTAAGGCACCAACGGGTTTTTTTGTTGTTTAATTCTAAGAACTTTGAATCTCGTAAATACTATACAGAAATTTAACAGTTTATTTAACATTGTTCTAAATGACTTTATAGTATCACAGTCATATAAAAATATAATTTCCTCAATCAAAAATTACTTTAAAAATACGTGCAATCGTATTTGTATGTAAACAAGCGAAATCAGATCAGTCGACAAGATAAGATTAATCTATTGCAAGTAGTTTTATGAACTGTATAGATATTTAGCACATAAACAAAGTTGATTCTAGACTATATAACTAACGGTGTATCTTAAAACAACAATAAAATATAACGAGTTTTAATCGTTAGGAAAATAAATTTCTGCAAGTGGATCGTAAAATACAATATTTTTATTGAGTGGTTTTATAGTTGCATTTGAATACTTAAAAATTAACAGGCAACGTTAGATTGTTAATTTTGTAATAAAGTTCAAAACTTTTCCAGAATAATACCGAAACCTCCGAACACAATACAGTTTATTTTACAATCTCTATTTCGAGATTTACTAGAGAAAATTTTATTGTAAATACATTGCCAAAATATTAAATTGTATGCTCACATTTAAAATGCACAGTACGCCAATGTATTTTCAGTACATGTGTGACGTCTTCGGGGGATTTATATCTTAAGACATCCTGGCAACTCTTCCGCAACCAATGTGTTTTATCCTTAACCTAACACAGTGATAGTAATCTCCCAGTACTTGGGAACAAGTAAGACTCCCCATTACCATATGTAAATTGTAATTATGCTTGTACCATACAATGCACTGCGGATATTCAAGCAATCCACGCCTACAGGATTTCAGTTATATGCCACTTACACTAACTCGTATGCTTAAGTTTTCAATAAACCTAACTTAATGCAATGTGTTTTGCTACATTGTGAATTCAGCATTAATATAAATCCAATAGTTATATTGTAAAAGTCACAATCGATTAGTCAAATATTCGCAATGATTGATTCATAAATAAATTGACAAATTCATGAATAATATTGCCATCAAATAATCTCAAAAATTTTACATAAAAAAACGGAGTTTACGATAATTTGTACAAAAATTAATCAAAACATTTTTTTTTTTTTCTAAAAGCATGCTTGAAATGAAAATATATATAAAACCACCAGCATACACAAGAAATCTTCAATTTTTTGCAAGGTTTGACAAACACCAGTCGAAATACTGAATTTCAGTTTCAATGACAATTTTTTTAGGGCAAGTGCTTTATTGACCACCAATTTTTATTTATTTAAGAGCGATAAACTCGATGGCGTCATAATGAATAGCTGGTTTAATGACGGCAAGAAAATAGATCAGATTAAGCAGACTCGTTTCGCTGTGCTGCCTTAAAATTTGAGCAAGCAAAAAAGCTCATGAAATTCAAGGGGACTTACAATTGCAGCTGTTTTCTTAATTTAACAACAGGAAAGGTTATTAAAATGGCAGTAAATTTAACGCAAGCTTTTACTTCTCTGTTATGACAGAGAAGCGGTGTCTGATTACGGCAGTATCGGGTTTCGCAGAAAAGCAATTCCCGGCGCTGAAGTCTCCTACGCTTCCCTCACTGGCAGCGATACTCTCTATCGTATTTCATATTAATGCAGAACGTTTCAGATAAAAGGAGATACCTTGACTATAAACTCTCGAGTTTGCTCCACAACCACGGTATGATTGTTCACCAGCGGCAAGACCAGAGGTTCCCAAAGTGGTAAATATCGACCCCCAGGGATCGATTTCGCCCTGCAAGGGGTCGATGACAGCGAAAAATAAAATTGGGGGTCCATGAACTGTAAATGGGGGTCTACGATAGTGGATCTCATTTAAGCAGGTCATCACCAAAATTTAGACATTTCGTAAATGTCATAATGCACCGAACACAGATTGTACTTATGTACTTTGTGACGAATCGAAGCCCTGAAGCGTAGAAGTATTTTGTATGTTTTTAATTAATGTATTTTATTCTATTTATGATATTAAAATGGAATTCCACCAAGTATTCTCTGTCAAAAATATTGATTTTCTGATATATTTGCATTTTGTGTGTTTTTAATTAATAAAGGTATAATTAACTTTACATGTATTTTAACTTTTTCATTTTTAAACCCACTGTACAGTAAACCCTATGAAAGTGAGTTGTTCTATATAAGATGTCAAAAATATGTTTGATGAATTTGTAAAAATTCAATACTAGCAAGGTCGACGAAAAACAGGAAAACTCGACAAGGGGTCGACGGGACAAAATAGTTTGGGAAACTATGCTATAGACGCTAAGTGCTAAAACCTTATTAGCAACAGTATTTATATTTGAATGCGCTTTTTAAATATTTAATGCAGTAGTGGACTTATAATGACAGAGCTTTGTAAGGAAAGGGTTATATAATGATGCTATTGAGCAGCAGCAATTACATTTTTCCTTCACATATAGAACTGCGGTGTAGAAGGACCCACTACACCAGAGGTTCCCAAACTTTTTGTCCCGTCGACCCCCTGTCTTGCTAATATTTAATTTTTACATTTGACCGGATTTTTTGCCCGTTATATCCGAAATCCGTATGGATTGATAATCCACCGTGGTATTTTGGTGATGTCCTGCTTAAATGGGATCCACTCTCGTAGACCCTCATTTACAGTTCATGGAGCCCCAATTTAATTTTTCGCTGTCATCGATCCCTGGAGGTCGATATTGACCACTTTGGAAACCTATGCACTACACTATTTTGAACACTTGCTTAGCATGAGATGGTCGCCAATCTCCTTTGAAGAGGAGAGGCACTCGATGAGGATGTTAACACACTTTAAGCGGGTAACCAAATCGACTAAACTGATGTGCGAAATTTGCGTAAAATTGCGCCTGTGAAACCTAGTCTATACACTATTTGATTTGCATGTAGTCAAATAAATCGTTTCCTATAAAAAGTTGAACCACTTCATACACATTTTGCGGATTACTTGGCATCACAACAACACCACTTTGTCCTAAAAATTGTTCAATATTCGGAGGATTATCATTCTCTGACCACTCCACTTCTTCATTGTCACTGTTCAGAATCACTGGACAGTAACGTTGACGAGTCCTAAACAAACATTTCGAGCTGTAAACCTAAAGAGTAAAATGTCTTTTTGCCGCTTTTAGAGTAAACACATTCTAAAAGTTACGCGCCCCGCTTTTAGACAGCAGTCCGCGAAACGGGTACTAGTACCCGCCGTGCCGTTTAGTGTGTTATTAATATGTATGGTGACTCACCTTCTTGGCTTTGGGCGCACAATCTCGTGCGTGGCGTCTGTGATGCACAGTGGGCTCAGGGGGCCCACGCCCCATCCGCCCGCGCCCTGCCACCCCCGCGGCCAGCCCCCGCCGCCGCCCCCCGCGCCGCCCGCCTCCGCCATCACCACAGCATAGCACCCCCTGGCACTTGTCACCACCTGGCACTGTCTGGCACTGTCTGGCACTCTGCCGCCCGCACCGACTCGAACCCCCGGCACTCCGCAACCGAACGACGCAACAAAAAAACCTACTTGCTCCCTACACCTTCCTATCTAAACTGTAGAATCACTTGTTTATTTAACGCTGGTGTGTCTTATCTGAAACAAACAAAAAAAACGCATTTAAAATCATGATATAAAAATCAATCATATAACCCAACTTTTTTGCACCCAAGAGCACATTTAAAAATGACGGTCGAACCATTTATTTTTTTAAAAGAAATATTATATTGAAAATAAATCATTAATATATTTTTTATCGTGGTCGCACAGCGGCGGGCACACGTAAAACGGTCGGCGGGCGCCATGGTGCCCGGGATACAGGGTGTCCAAAGAGAGTATCGGGTATTTGTTAGTACAGTAAAACAAAAACTACTTGTAATCAAGTATTTATATTTAATGTTGATTATAAGAATACAAAATGGAAAATTATTTCGAAAAGATGATGTTTTCCAAATGGTGACCGTTACGCTGCTGTCACTCTTCTAATCTAAAACAAAGATTGCTGATAACACGCTGACACATAACCCTCGATATTGCTGCCTTTTCTGACCTGATGTTTTGTTTCAATTCCATTAGGTTCATCGGATTATTCTCATAAACCCTACTTTTGAGGTATTCCCATACGAAATAGTCAAGAGAGCTAAGATCGGGGCTTCTGGGAGGCCAGTCGATGTTACCTCTACGTGAAATGACCTTATTAGGGAAAAATTCGTTGACAGCTTCAATTTATTGATTGAATGTATGGCAAGTGTCTTATTGGAACCGCGTTCTTGAGTTGAAACCTTGAAACTCATGCAAGTTTGGGCCCAAAAATTTTCGCAGTATATCGCAATAACGGTCACTATTCACATTCACCCGATACTCTTTTTGGAGTATTTGAATATGAATTTGGATGAATTTGAACCGGAAAGTCTGGTGCTTTAAATTTCAGGTGATACGTGAAAGGATGACTGCGTCTAATTGTTTCACGAGGTAATCCTCGTCGGGGCGTCGTGAAAACTTTAATGGGCTGTCGGAGGAAGTAAGACCGGAGGCATAATTTGCCATGAAGTGAAGTCGTTAAGTTTTATGCTTTCATAAAAAAGTATAACTGCGTTATTTTATATGACTAATAAATATCATATTTTAAAAAAATGTGTGTAATTCTCAAACCTAAAGTAAATGTATTATTTAAAAAAAAAAAAGAATATCTGCTCATCAAAATTTTTTTTTTTGCATTTAGTCATTATCGCATGCTTATTATAGCAATTTTTATGTTAATTTAAAAAAAAAAAAAAAAAATTATGAATACTTCATGTTTTGTTTAAATAAATATATATTACAGCATTCATTGAAGACTCATTTATAATCATAAAGATAACAAACGATAGATTAACGTGATTACGTGATTGTCAAAAAAGATAATAATCTATAAAGCTTTTTAATGGAACAGCAACAAAAAATAGTTTCTGCATTATAATTGGCATTGTATTAAGCATTTCAGCGGAAGCCTATCTATAGTATATATTTTTTAGTGTTATCTGTACGAACCTTGATATATCGTATTTGATCCACATAATCATGAGACAAAAGAAAGTAACTATAGAGCCTTATAGTATTGCAAATCGAGATTGCCATAATGCTATTTCTTGTTTTATTGACATTTATAGGTTTCTAAGATCGTGGGATTGAAAGTCGTTAAACTTTTTAAGCAATATTCATATGTACAAAAGCTTAACCGATATTTCACGCATCAACAACTTAATAAATCTATTTTCATGTGGACGTAAAATAAAAAAAAAATAGGTCCACCATGTTGACTATTATAACATTTCATAAATAAGTAAAAATAACTCTTAACGTTGTACTGTTAAAATTATAAGTAATAATTCCGTTACTCTGCAGTTTTGAGATAAACTTGTTTTTTTTAATGCTTTAGTAAATAAGATCGTAGAAGTGAATCAGCTAAGTGCTTTGGTTTTCTCGTACGTAAAATGTCATAAGACAAATATTTATTCAGGAATCCAGTCAAATGCAACGAGAATGTGCTTAAATATATTTTAACTTGAGACATTAGTCAAAGAGCAAAGAAGAGAAGTCAAACGACCAGGAACTCAACGTTGTGATGAGTGTAACTCCGTAATGCCACAATTTATCATTTTAATGATTTTGAATAGTCCGATAACGAGCTATTCAGTTTTATATATCTCATTTTCCTTATGTATGTATATATATTTATATATATATGTACTCACAAATGCAATGCCAACTATGAGTTGTTACTCTGGCCTTATAAAGTGTTTCTGCAAGTTCGTGAGCGGATTTTATGTCACAGGTGAGTTCCATATGTTATTGTTGGTATAAGCAAGTTGAAAAAAAATTAAAGTGTCTATATAAGGTAGTATAAGTACTATTTTCTTCACAGTGCCTCACGGTTTCACTACATAAAGCCTTTATCACTGCATTTACAAAATAAAAGATTATTTCAATTTGAAGTTGATAAGGTTTATGCTTTTCTTCAAATAACTTAAAAAATGATCAGACGGACATAAAAATATTATATTTTTTATTTATACGTGATTCATTCAAAATGTTAGTATTATATTGAAACCGAATATTTGATAGAGCATAACATTTTAGTATACGTAACAAAGGCTATTTTACTGGCAAGCCAACTCTGCAATTGCAATAATGTTAAATTTATCAGTTAAGTTGAATATAAACAACGTGTGTTTTTGTCGTTTAGTTTTATGAAGCGGTCCTACTAAGGACGGTTGACATTCCTTTTCAGGAAACATCCTTATTTGCGACTAAAAAGCACTAGCAAGAAGTGGTGAGGTATCACCCAACTTTTATTTATTTATTTCATAAATAAATTGACACAATGTTTCTTCAGTTCGTAGAAAACATCGCACCAAAGATAATTCCTAACTCGTAGCTAAATGACAGATGCACACCTGGTAAGTTATACCTGAGGTCCAAGATTATTTTTACACCTGTAAATATTATATAATGTTAGATATAAGAAGTCATAAAGTCAATAAAATCCGCAATCTTTGTAGCATGATCACTGATAATTTTAATAAGAGAATTTAAGGCTTTCTAAAAATATTAAACTTGAATACAAATGTCTTTTCTTTTTTTTTCAATCTAGAATTTATTAGTTTTGTTGTTTATTTGATACTTACAATAACTGTTATACTTAAATTATTAGTGAGCTTTTGTATACTTCATATAGTTTTATTTTTGTAAAGATTGATACATCTTACATACGTTTTATAACAGGTAGGTTTTTAAATTTAAATATAAAAAAACAGCTTCGGAGCAATATTGATACTTACAATAAACGAATCTTTATTTTATTCAAAACCACCTTTCACAGTGAATATCAATAAATTGATAAAAATATCATTTTGATCAAAGGCCACCTTGACTTACATAAATAAAAAATACCTAATATTTTCATTTAAAAAGAATGTTATTTTACAGATATGTAAATTTATGTCATACAAATCGATAAATTGGAAGCCATTCTTTAATGTTGCCGCAGGCTTGCTAATATTAAGAATCCTCCATAATAATGCATGCAAACGATAGAAATTTTCAATTCATAAATTAGAAATAAACATGTCCCTACTCTGTGTCTAAAACCTCGAGCAGCATAAATATATTACATCTACTAAATAAAGTACTAAAGACGAATGCGAAAATAATCGCTAGACTTGGTTGGAAATAATTTGATCGCGTAGTACAAATATCTCTTATAAAATTTATTACAAAAGATCCTAACATTCTATAAACTAATGTATAAACACTAAATATTTATTAAATCTATTACACCTAGAATATTGATTTATTACTGAATTAATATTTGACGATTCGTCGCGATCTAGCAGTACAATAAAAAAAAAATCACACTTGTAAATGGCTCGTGTTGTACGAATTATTTTTGCATGTACTATAAAACACATTTTATAATATTAATGGCGAAATCAGAAATACTTGAAATGTATTTCTTGCAAATCAGGTGCCTCTCCTCAGATGAGTGACCATCTCATCGACGTATCTCTATGTCTGTTCATGGTTTTCTTATGGGGAATAGTGTAGTGGGTCACATGGTCCTTTTCTATTCTATGTATGCATAATATACTATAAATATTGTGGACTTTGCCTGAGTGTGATGTTTAATGTCCACTCTACTGATTTTATGCTCGATGGCGCATACAAGTGATTATTCGGAAGAATCAATAAAATTTTAATTCACAGGTGCGTTCACCTTTTGGCGAGTATAAAACCCGAAGAACTGGTTTCCTCCGGTAATTTGTCACTAAATATACATAAAAGCATAAATCTTTTCTCCTACATAAGTCTGAGTCTATGCTATTTTGATATATTACTTTTAAAAAAATAAAGAAATACTTTGACGAAAAGATTTTTCGTATAAAATACTATAAATGCAACTTATGTCTTCATTCCAATTCACAATACATAAATCAACGTATTTATAATCATATCAATTAGGATTTTAGATTCCGTATTAAATACATATATATATATATATTATCTTTTACTGCAAATGATAATCATCTTAATTTGAGACTTTTGAATACATTAATTATTAAAAAATTGATTATATTTTTTATAGGTTACTCGCAATGAACCTAGCAGGGTGTCTAATATAACATCATTCAGAATATGTTAATGTTCGGACACTTTAATAATGTCTATTCAAGTCGCCGACCGAAATAAAAAAAAACACAAAATATCATAAATACCACTGCCAATATTATCGTCGGAGATGTAATAAATTAATTTCATCATCTATTCAAGCATTTGAAAGCTCATAATGTGTCGGCAGCTATCACGTTTCATATAAAAAGCGACACCTTTGTATATGAATGATAAAATATTATGAAACATCGTGAATATTTCACGTTTAAGTAATACTTCGGATATTTTCGTGGGTGAGTCATTGCATATAAAACAAACCACTTAATCTTTGGTGATAAAAGTGAATAAAAATTCTTCAGCAACTACGTATTTCTCTGGTCGTGACCGTCGCAGGTGAAACGACTGAGTTATGTTATACGGCATTGTCCACTCAGATTTAAAAAAGATTGTGTAATATTAAAACGGATCAAAATACACAGACCTATTGATTAAAACATGTTTTAAGAAATATCAAGGAAAATCCCTGAAAAAACGTATGGATTCTGTATTCACTCAAGCCATTTTACTCATACATTGAGAAATAAGGTATTTAGTTCGTGGAAAAGTTTGCTTTATATTCTTGCATAACCTCTTATCCTCAAATCTGCACAAAATTATATTAAATAGCTTTATTAAATAAACAAAACAGAAATACTGTTAAATTTCATTAACCTAAAATGCGGTAAGCACAGCCATTAAAGCAATGCGATAGTATTATCTTTAAATTAAGCAAATTCATTTGTCCTATTTATCACAATCTTATCTGACATATTCAACTTCCGACTAATCGGTTAATTCAGCGGATAAAGTGTGTATTTATTTATTTTCTGACGTTTTAAAGTGCTTTAAAAACCTGAAAAGACCTGATCTTTGGCATTAATAAAGCCGAGAGGCAACTCCCTCCACACATGCCATGTTATAATTACCGAGAGCAGAGCCTATAGAGCTGTTCGAGTGATATATTCAGGTGCATTTGGAACATCTTCTGTTATCTTGATATACGTATAGATAATACGTTTCTTTTATGATCGACGAGTATACATTCTCCATTACTAGAGCTAAGGGTTGCCAAAAATTCACAATAAAAAAAATATTTACTTTACTACACATAAAATCAAATTCGTAACAGAATATGCGATTTGAATGAATAACACATAAAAACACGTAAAAACATTTTAGTCTGCATAAATTGTATAAAATAAATTGCTTAAAATATTGATCGTTTCTCAAAAGTTTCATTCGTGTATATGTCAAATTCTAGCGTTAATTTATGATTATAGCACGAAGCATCAATGATCAATGTATTATTTATGAATGAAAAAATATTTAAACGATGCGGGCATCCCTGCCTGGGATACCTCGTCAGCCATTTGTCAAGTTTGGTGTTGGTTGATTTCTTTAGCAGACAAAACTTGTCCATAGGCGGCTCGACCGGTTGCAGTTGAATATTCCACTGCGTCTATCGTAGGAACATAAATAATGCCTTTATACTGTGCGAGCAGAGCCTCTGTTGCAACGGTCGGTCATACCGTAATTATCCCGTTTAATATGGCAGACAAAAAAAATGGCAGCTCCCTGATTGGTTTACATACTCGAATCCACTTTTTTAATATCTTATATGGAAGTCCACGTGATGTTGATTGCGCTTATGAATGGCACAAATAGACAAAGGATGATGCTTTTTCTATTGTATTTGGCTTTATCAAAATCACTGGGTGACTTGTGTCACCATGTGGTTGTGGTTTTTTTGTAGAGGCAGTCCTCGAGGTTGTAATCGAAGAGTGTGTTGATTGAGGGGTTTGGAACTAAGTGGGTAGAGATTTGGAAGGAGTGTGCGAGGTCGATGATGACGTCTTGGATCGTTTTAGTGATGGTGTCTCTATGGAGCTGGGCATTTTGCATTGAGTGCCCACCGGAGGATTTTATTTTGGATTACCTGGAGAGGCTTGTGTCTCTCGGGGTGTATCCCCAGATGGGGCAGGCGTAAGTGAGAATTGGACGGATCATTGTTTTCAGGAGAAGACTTTTACTGGAAAGGATCGCGGTGGCGGCTTTGACTTTAAGTTCTGTCTGTTTTATGTGTGGTGTCCAGGTGAGTTTGCGGTCTAGTGTAAGGCCAAGGTACTGGGCAAGGCTTTTTGAGGGGTTCGTCTTGATTCTATCGTTCCGAGAATGGTACATGCGAGTAAGCGCACCTCTCCGAATAAGCTTAAACCAAGTCAATGCACATTCTTAAATTCAATGTTAAGTTTTATCAACTACCTACATTCTTGCTTTATATTTATGTTAAGCCCAGGTACCCAATTATTTATATATATTACAGTTTATATATGCTATGCTTTGAAAACTAGTTTCGTATTGACCAATATAGTTGAACTGATTTATTCTGTATGTGTTAAAAGGTATGATTAAAAATAAATTGGAGGTGCGCTGTGTTGCAAGTTTCAGATATGGTCACTCCTCTAATGAGATAATGAAGTTGATAAAGCTATTGAATATTCAGAATGTAAGCAAAGTACTGCAACTTGTTTCAAACGTGTGGTGGTCGTGAATATACAATTAAATTGCGGTTATTATTGTCAAAAATGTGTTTTTAAAGTCACTTTTACGTGATGCTTAATTTCCGAGACACGAGCAAGAAAAAAATATTTATGACCTTGAAGCCTCATTTATGCATTCAAAGGAGCATAAATCTCGACTAAATTATACAATATAATCAAATCAATACGTAGGAATGGCCACTGAGTATACGCTTCAGAGTCTTTTTACAAGTACCACAAAATAATGATGCCATTATTTAAAGCAAAAACGAGAATTATTCAATAAGACCAGCCGATAATGGCGCTAGCGGCTCGCCTTATGAATTATGCTGAGCTACAACGGCGACTACTTGAGACAGAATACTACACACGGCAATACCAGGGTTGGCTATAATACAAATTTAAAGATAAAATTCATGTCTGCCTATCGATACTAACTTAATTTTTTTGTAAAATTGATAACTTAAAAAAAAATGTAGCATTTGACGATTACAAATGTTTTCATTCTGAATCATCGCAACGGCATGGTTTACCTAAAGTCAGTATCTTAATTCTTCCAACCAAATGTGTAAGTCAAACCGAAAGGGTTAAAAATAAAAATGTAGTAATATAATAATGTACTTGAAGTACTTAATTTTGTCCTTATTCTGTGAAGACTTAACGAAGATAACTCGTGAGGATATGCTGTTTAGATAAAAGTCAAAAGTTTACAAAATAATATTGTTATCAACAATGCAACCCTTATTATTGTTTGAATGACAAAATGATCTCATCATTTAAAAATGTATCATGAATGGGACTGTAAACGTGTGAAGCTACTTACAGTCAATCACCCGATAGTGTTTTTTTATGGCTGAGTCTATAGCACTCTACACACGTCGCGACACAACATGCAAACGACTTCTAGCCAAAAGCGTCCTACTTTGCGTTGTATACTTATGCAAAACTTTTGAAAAAAAAATATAGAAGTGTAGAAGCCTTAAAGCGAAAAATGACGCTATCGGTTAAATACCAGTCGGTTTTCACTTCGACAACAGAACGGTAAAGTTTTCTCCACACCAATTTGCAAAAAAACACCCAAAATAAGGACGCTATTGGATATTTCTATACAAATTATATATACATAGTATACAGGTGTCCCAATACTCATGCAAGAATTTTTTTTTTAAAGAAAACCCTGGGTTATAATATTTAAAATTTTAATTCTTTTATTGATACATAAATTATACAGTGTAAATAGCATATCGGTTAAATGCCATCCAAGGCTTTGCTGGATCATACAATACTGATTTTAGGATAGCCTATACATAATGCGTGTCATTTTTCAAGCTTTGATATGCATTTTCGACATTAGCGTCCCTTTTTCGGGTGTTTTTTTATGGTTTTGCTTGAGTGAACTTCGCTATTGGCTAGCTGCAAGTTGGGGTCGCTATTTGTTGCCTCGGGTGTGTGGAGGCCTTCAAGGTGTGTATTCAGCTCCTCGACATGAACGTGTGACATCCACGGCCGGCGGGGCCACATTTCTCCGGCGCTCGTGCTCGGCCCCTCAAACTTGTTTTTCGATCGGAGAATATATATTTTTTATGAGTCCCTCGTGTGGTTGATTCGGTCGCATGCGATATGCGCGGTCCTCCGAATGCGGCGCGGATAATATTATTTAATATAAATAATTGCGGCTGTTGGCAATTATTTCCCAGAGCTTCAAGGGTTTTTTTTTTTATTATTTGAAATTAATTGTATCTAAATCATAGGTTCCCAAAGTGGTCAATATAAACCCCCAGGGGTCGATTCTGCCCTGCAAGGAGTCGATGACAGCGAAAAATTAAATTGGGAGTTCACGAACTGTAAATGGGGATCTACAAGAGTGGATCCCATTGGCCATGTTGGCCACGATATTTTCGACGATATGCACGTTGAGTTAACACAACTGAACGACTGTTTTCAATGTACAGCGTCAATATTTCGACGCGTTGTTTCAATGTGAAGCATGGTTAAAATTGTACTAAATTAATGTTCCAAAACATGTTTACCTTAGTCAATCGGTTTATAAATGTAAAAAATATTTAATGTTTACATACCGACGTAAAACATGGCGCACCTGTATATGAGATGTCAGAAATATGTTTGAAGTTGATCAAGGCAGGGGTCTACGAAAAACAGGAAAACTCGACAAGGGCTCGACGGGACAAATATTTTGGGAACCTATGATTTAAATTATGACTTATATACTCAAACTCCTCCCCGCTCTCCCCGTTCTGTCGCTTGTGTAACCTGAGCGTGTGTAATGGAATAGTGGACTTGGAATGATTGTAGAGGGATGTGCTCTGGAAGCTGCCGAAGGAGTATCAGATCTTAACGCTAGAGCTTTTAAAGAAAATGATTTATAATAATGCTATTGGGCAGCAGCAATACGCTTGCAATGTACTACACTATTTTCCCCTTTGAAAACAATTAACACTGGCTCAGCATGAGTATATGCTCAGTGAGATAGTCGCCAACCTCCTCTGAGGAGATGCACCCGAAAAACATAATACTTAAACTAATACTTATGTTTAAAATAAAATACACAGTAAATTGATAGTGTAATAGTTGAAACGCAGGACTTAAAACCGAAGTGTTTTTTTTTTTAATTTTTATCTTTTAATAGAATATACTCTATGCAATCAATAATACACGATTTATGTATATCAATAAAATTATAAATATAGTAAAATATATTTTAATCACTTTAGACTGCTTAGCCTAAAAATGTAAAATTATATTGAAATTTTGGACATTTATGAATCATGTTTGATGATGCCCCTGAAACGCGAAAGAGCTCTCGCGGCTAATTATAAACTACGTATCGTAGAAATCTCAAAAGGTTTTTAGATAGTTTTTATTTAAAAAAATACTCTACCATTATTAATTTATTGGCGAGATTTAAAAATTGAATGGTTTTCAAAATAATTGATTATTTTTATATTACTGAGTTACAAAGTATGTTATGTTTTATTAAAAATAATTTGAAAAACACTGAAATTTTTTTTCTTAATAAAACTACATACTTAATCAAAATAATTTTAATATTTATCCAAACAAAATAAAGATATTCATGAAATTTATGAGTCATTATTTAACGACATACCATCTTTTCTTGGAGATAATTTCAGCACCAAAGTTGAAGCATCCCAAACAGAAGGAGGAAAACAAAGACCCAGAAAAATGATAAATATCATTACTTTTCAAAGCTATTATTATTTTTCATTTATTATGATATAATTTAAAATATCAAACAACATTCAAACCTGTCATAGATTAATGCACAAATCCCAAAAAGACCAGCTCAGCTATCTGTTATCCGGATTACCATAATGCAAATAAATCATTACGTATCCAAACACGAAGATCCAACTCGGGAAAGATCCGAGAGCGAGATGGCCCCAAAAGACCCGTTCAATCATTAAATGGAGCCACTCCCACTGACCAAAGATGTTCATCATATCGATGCTGGAGCTGCCTAGACCGCGGGCAAGGCCGGAGACATGGCGAGGAAACCCATCGGATACCATGGAATAAAACATATTGGGACATATCGGTCGGTTTGCTGTTATGCAAGAACATCTAAAACTGATTGTCTAAATGAATTAACATACACTAGAGAAGTAATACAAATTATTCGTAAATTACAATTGTCACTGTGTTTGAACACTCCGGCTTCAAAATAGAGACAGAGGTGGCTTCGTCATAACCCGATGTGAATTATTTATCACAAGAAGCCTCGGTGGAGAGACTGCCAAGTTTTAAGTACTGTTATTCGTACACGTGTGTATCTGATCTGCAGAAAACCTGTGACCACATCCGGTAATGCGAGTCATGTGGAGTTACGAGTAGTATTGATTTTCTATAATAAATATTAATTTAAAAATATTTAAAACTTGTGTAAGATTTTGCGTACTTTTTTGACATTAACAAAAAAACACCATTCCACTGCAAGTATTTTATACAGTGAATGTGTAATCATATACGCATATTGTCACAATAACCACTTGATCAAAAGCCTATCTATAAATTACTACTAATGCATAAAGGATTGTTTTAAACGTAACATTGAAAATTAAACCCAATAAATCAACGATGAAGTTTATTAAACTTACGTTTTTGGATGTTGAGCGACGTCACTGTATGATTATTTGTTCAAAACTATGTCTTTGCGTAACTTAATATGTCTTAAAAATCAATTAAATAAACAAAGGAACAAGAGCCACAGAAAGCATTAAATAATAACAAACCAACTATCATGAGTCGATTAAGTTTTTTTTTGTTGATAAAACGTATCAAAACCAATCATATAATATATAATGAACTATATTGAATATTTCGCAGTCGCCGTGGAAACAAACGATCATAATGCAGTCGAATGCACGGATATTAGATGAGGTAATTGGTTTTAATACCTCCGCCGTGGTATAATCAAGGTGAGGCTTGATTGGTTTGCTGCACAGGTAAGCGCGGGCTAAATCGCAGGTATTTGTAATGTTATGTAAACTTGGTGGAACTGCAACCGGTTCACAAATGTAATATGTGCCAATAAGACTGTTCTACTGTGGGTAATTGTGGAGCAAGATAGTGGGACTGCCCACTGCATATCAGGCATGGAGCCAGCGTTTCTCAAACTTGAATTCTTGTGACTGATGGACCCGGTTTCTTGATGAAACGTTGGATAAATAATAAACAAATTGACGCGGCTTAAAACCCAAAAAAATAAATCTGTTAAGTGACGCAGTATGACGTATTGCAATGTCGCCTACAATTCAGATATTTATAGATCAACCGACCGACATATTGTGCGAAATATTAATTTTGTTTTTAACTGTCACACATTTCAATATATAGAGATCTTTTGTTGTAAACTTGCAATACCTTGCAAATATAATATTGTTTAAATAAAGTGATTTGTTTGAATTAGGTTCATAATTCTGCTTTCGCCTCTGAATGTGCTAAAGAGTTCTGATAACGATTTTATGATAATTATGTGGAAATTAAAAAAAAAACAGGGCATAAAGAGACATTGACGTCATTAAGATATATTTTATTAAATTAAATACGATAATAAATTCACAAAAACTTCTAGCATTGACCATCATTCTGACTTTTATAAAAAACGATAAGTGTTCAGTTTCACAAGTCAATTGAGAAACGCTGGAACACTAGAATGAGTTATAACGATTCCGTGTAGGTTTTTGTGCCAGACTAAATTTTAATTGAAATCAAACTGAAATGTTAGTAATAATTTGATAAATGTTAAACAAGACAACATTATATTAATTATCCCGGTCTTTACTTAAGTACTCTATCATATTGGAAATTGATTACATTTTACTTTTTTTTTTTGTGCTTAAAATTTTTTTTTTAATTAAAATCAAAATTTAAAACTCTACTAAAGATGTATAATATATTAGTGCTTTGTCCTAAAGCTAAGCACTTTCGAATCACAGCCAGCAGGGGACCTTTGTTCAACATCTCCTGGTACGCTGTCAGGTAGAGGATCAACGGAAACTTGTTTAGGACAAACGAACAGGTGTGTGAGCCAAGGTGAGGTTTTTTTTCATATCATCTCCAAAGTTCCAAGGCCAAAACAACAAGAAAAAAACGCCCAAGTCCCTAATTATAATTTAAAATATCGATGAAAAAAAATGATTATCAGATTATTTTATCCCAACCGAATATACTTTGAATGTTTATTAGAAAGGCACGCAAAATACAGGATGAACCTTATCTGTAAATCTAAAATCACGCTTTTAAAAAAAATTAGCCTGCTGGGAGATTACCAAATATATCGAAGATTACATTACACTTATAAGTATGTCAACATAAAATTTATAAATGATTACAATTTTACCTGCGAATGTGTGTGCAATCAAATTGTTTAGCAAGTAGTGCTTTTCAATCAGATGCACATGAAAATAGTACAATTTATAAAGATGTCTGTTATTTTCAGTAGGTGAAAATAAAATACAACAAGTATTTGCTACGCATTTTTTAAATTATATAATTTACAGTTGATAAAATTTAAAAAAAAAATACAATGTAAGTTCGACACGTGTAATACTCGTTCATGGTTTCTATCCGTAAGCCAGTTAATCATTTTCAGAATCGGTACTCCTGCATTAGGTGATGGAAGCGCGTCAGATCCTCGACTATTAAAGCTTCTTTTACTGCTTTAACCATATTTAATATATATAATCTATAATCTTTAAATATATTAGTAACCTCTCCGCCCTACCCGTTCTGTTGCTTTCTTGTGCATGGTTGCCATTCTGTAGCATTCTGTGCGAGTACCCTATCCTGCTATTATTTCTGCAACTTGCTGCAGAAAGAGTATCAGATCTAACTGCAAGACCTTTGCAAGGAAAGGATTGTATAATAATGCAATTGGGCAGCAGCAATACGCAGACTTTTTCTTTCAGCATAAAACTGCGGTTTAGAAGGACCCGGAGACCCACTACACTGGCTTAGCATGCGTAGAGGCACTCGATGAAGATGAAAAAATATACTGTATGAGTGTGTGTGTAGACATGTGATGTAGTACAAATAATGGTGCAGTGTATCCAAAGGCATTGCTAGCCTAGCTTCGAATAGCAAGCGACATCAATGATATTTGGCATAGCAAGCCGGGCTTCGGGAGCACTGCGGGGAGGGCGGAGGAATGCGCGGGGCCCCGAGCACGCCGCTCTACAGTTATCTCATTTGAATATGGCGGACGGAAAGTGGAGCGGCGCGGGGAGGCGAGGGTGACACGCCGGCCATGAGCGGGCCCGTTAAGACTCGACCCTGGCTGCAAGGATCGATGAGCTTCTCTCCCGAGAGGCCTGCCCGTGGAACTGGCGGATTACTGCCTACCAAACATGACGCATGCAGGGCAGATGCAACAAGGCACAAGAGTCAAGTCCGCGGGTTAAGTGAAAACCTGCTGATGGAGACGGACTGATTTTGTGTGATAGGAAAGCTATATTTGATGTATGAGCTTCTCTCCCGAGAGGCCTGCTCGTGGAACTGGCGGATTACTTCTTAACAAACATGACGTATCCAGGACAGGTGCGACCCCACACTTGACCCTTTCAGTTCATCTCTAGTACTCAAATTCATTTCGATACGATTTTCTTTTCTAAATCTAAGGCACAAGAGTCAAGTCCACGGATTAAGTGAAAACCTGCTAATGGAGACAGACTGATTTTGTGTGATAGGAAAGCTATATTTGATGTATGAGCTTCTCTCCCGAGAGGCCTGCTCGTGGAACTGGCGGATTACTTCTTAACAAACATGACGTATCCAGGACAGGTGCGACCCCACACTTGACCCTTTCAGTTCATCTCTAGTACTCAAATTCATTTCGATACGATTTTCTTTTCTAAATCTAAGGCACAAGAGTCAAGTCCACGGATTAAGTGAAAACCTGCTAATGGAGACAGACTGATTTTGTGTGATAGGAAAGCTATATTTGATGTATGAGCTTCTCTCCCGAGAGGCCTGCTCGTGGAACTGGCGGATTACTTCTTAACAAACATGACGTATCCAGGACAGGTGCGACCCCACACTTGACCCTTTCAGTTCATCTCTAGTACTCAAATTCATTTCGATACGATTTTCTTTTCTAAATCTAAGGCACAAGAGTCAAGTCCACGGATTAAGTGAAAACCTGCTAATGGAGACAGACTGATTTTGTGTGATAGGGAAGCTATATTTGATGTATGAGCTTCTCTCCCGAGAGGCCTGCCCGTGGAACTGGCGGATTACTTCTTAACAAACATGACGTATCCAGGACAGGTGTGACCCCACACTTGGCCCTTTCGGTTCATCCCTAGTACTCAAATTCATTTCGATACGATTTTCTTTTCTAAATCTAAGGCACAAGAGTCAAGTCCACGGATTAAGTGAAAACCTGCTAATGGAGACAGACTGATTTTGTGTGATAGGGAAGCTATATTTGATGTATGAGCTTCTCTCCCGAGAGGTCTGCCCGTGGAACTGGCGGATTACTGCCTACCAAACATGACCCCATACTTGGCCCTTTCAGTTCATCCCCAATACTCAAATTCATTTCGATACGATTTTTTTTTCTAAATCTAAGTCACAATGCTCGTCCTGAAGAGATACATCAAATATAGCTTTCCAATCAGTCTGTCTCCATCAGCAAGCTTTCACTTAATCCGTGGACTTGACTCGACTCGATTTTGGCTTCAAGGATCATGAGCTTCTCTCCCGAGAGGCCTGCTCATGGCTCATGCATCATGGCTCAGTTCATCCCTAGTACTCAAATTCATTTCGATACGATTTTTTTTTCAAATCTAAGTCACAATGCTCGTCCTGAAGAGATACATCAAATATAGCTTTCCTATCACACAAAATCAGTCTGTCTCCATCAGCAAGCTTTCATTTAACCCGTGGACTTGACTCGACTCGATTTTGGCTTCAATGATCATGAGCTTCTCTCCCGAGAGACCTCCTCATGGAACTAGCGGATAATTTCTTACCAAACATGACGTATTCAGGATTCAGTAAGGCACAAAGCCTTAGATTTTAAAAAAGTCTTGTGAGATATATCAAATCTAACTTTCCTATCACACAAAATCAGTCCGTCTCCATCAGCAGGTTTTCACTTAATCCGTGGCCTACTGCTGAAGTAATTTCACAATGAAGGCTGTGCCTGCAGTTCCTGGAACGTTACACATTGATTGAAGGCTTCGTTCTCGTTATAGGCAGCCATCAATCTCGGCATTCCCGAGCCGCACAGATTGCCTTCCGCGCATGCCTCCGTGCCGAGGTAGTAAACAAGCACTACCTCACCACGACATCGCTTCTCTGATCGATTCACGTTTATACCCCATAAGAATTACAATCGCATCACAAAATACATGTCTTATTCATTTTTAAAAATTTAAACAATACTTTTTTTTTATTTTTAAATCAACCGATTTCCACATTTAATCAAATTTTCAATCTTACACAATTGCGCCATAGTTTAATAAATTTAAAAAAAAAAAAACTTTATATACGATCTCATGACATCTCAAAATTATCACCGATTAATTATTTTGAAAATTTGTTGAATCTAACTTAGCGATCTTAAAAGTCATATTCAGGAAATGAATTTGAATTGTATCTTTCATTATATATTAGTTTAATATTTATGAATTGATATTAACGATTCCAAAAAGGTTAGAATCAATATATAGTTTATAAGTTATGAGTTACAACGTGCATTTCAATTGTTAAATTAAGATCCTTGTCATATTTCCAATATAACACAAATAAACCATAATAAATTCTATTGAAATAACAAAATCTTAGATTTATGTTTTCTTTGTGAATATTCGTAACATAAGGGCAAAGCAATACATTTTAGTATTATTTATTATATCTGATTTTTATTGATAGTTTTATAGTTTATCACACAAATAAAACTGTAGTATTCAAAATGAATATTTGAACTAAAAAAATTATACTGAATTAAGTATTTATATTTATCACTAAAAATTGTTTATATTTTAAATTAGCCAAGACGCTAAAAACAAGTTATAAATAGACAGAGTTTATATATAATATAATTAATTTTACTATTGGATTTTCTTCAGAGATAAATTTCAAAGCTTTAATGCACTGAGTTAACGATCTCATGAAATTCCTTTCCACATTGCGAACAATCGCGATACGAGTGGTAAGTGGTAAATAGAACCTTCGCCATTTATAACCACTGCAGGCGATTACAGCTCTTCTCTCGGTACAAGAAGTAACACGTAGCAAAAAAAAAAACACCATTTTAGCACACACTAAACATTCGAGTATATTTATGGAGATCAAAGAGAGAAGTCGAGCCCATCGTGAGTATCAGAGACCGGTGCTTTGAGATGACCAAAGTGCTGGAGCTTGCGACTCTCCAGGCATGTTAAAAGAATTTACACAATTGTAATGCTTTTTTTCGTTTATATAAAAATATTACTATGGCAATTTCGCGCATATGTATGTGTATAAATGAACCATTAAATGCAAAAAATATTTTAATATCATGGTAATTTTTTAAATTAATATTATATGTTTTATATTCGAAGGAGTCAAAAGGAGATTACGAAAGGTGTTTGCTTTTGAATAAACGCTTTCGAGAGTCTAAAGAATCCCTTAAAAAGGGAAAGTACTCACGAACAAAAATGTTCACAACCTCCAAGCCAATTGACTATTCACATATTGAGTAAAGAGGCTCCAAGAAGCATCTTTGCTTCTTGGAAACATCTTGCCTAAGGAAAAGCCTGACTTAATGGCAGTTCACGGAGCGTTGATTGACGAAGCTATAAATTTTTTTTTAATTTACTATAGTAATTTCTGAATTATGCTTTCATGATTATAACAAATTTATGTAAAATCTGCACATAGAAAATACATAGAGTACTTACAAAGTTTTATTAAAAGCTTTTTTATTATTAAAATCGAATCAAATCCATCGTTAAAAATAATAATCAGTGAAGATAGATGAGTAGAACATTTAAAGGATTTTTTATACAGTCAAATTTTCTATCTATCTTTGTACGTTTCTGGTATATATTTTGTGATTGTGATGTACTGTTTTTTTTTTAAATTTATTTCTCTGCATATTTTTACTGTCTAAATATCCAAACTAAGGTATAAGAACAAGAATTCTATGATCACACTACTCTTTGAGAGTACGAGGCTGCAATAGAAAAGATATGTAAGCAGGCAACAAGAATCGTTAAAACTAATTATACCTGTTTCGGCATTGTATTGTATGCAAATAAATCACATAAAACCTTTGCATCACAAACAACTGTTTTTCCACTGGAGAATTAAAATGACAAATTTTACTATTTATATTATATCTGAGCATTTCGTAATTGCTAAATAATCGCTTTAACCATTGCATAAAATGATAATTTTAAGTTATATAAAATAAGTTATTAAACGTCGTTTGATATGATTATTTATACTAATGGAAATACTTGCTTGCAGAATGAATGAAAGCTTTGAAAGATGTGTGCATGTGTTATGAATAACGGCGGTCGTGCGCAGAAGATGGATGAATCCTGTGATTACTGATGACGCAAAACCTCGCTCCGGTCGCTTGAAAAGTGAAGGGATTATCACGAACGAACCTCTCCGAGTTGTACTACGAACCTTGCTTGCACCCAAGCAGGTAATCTCAGTTTAAACCGAAAGACGACTTCATGAATAGCTAGCCAGTTACAATAATTCCAACGATCCGATCCATCCTCTTGAATTGAAGAAATCTCTTCAAAAAAATCCCGATCAAGTACCGAAATCGAAACGAAAAAATACCTAAGAAATCCTAATATCACTTTAGATCAGAGGTTCCCAAAGTGGTCAGTATCGACCTTCAGGGGTCAAATTTGCCCTGCAAGGGGTCGATGGCAGCGAAAAATATAATTGGGGGTCCATGAACTGTAAATGGGGGTCTACGAGAGTGGATCCCATTTAAGCAGGTCATCACCAGAATTTAGACATTTCGTAAATGTCATAATGTACCGAACACAGATTGTACCTATGTACTTTGTGACGAATCGAAGCCCTGAAGCGTAGAAGTATTTTGTATGTTTTTAATTAATATATTTTATTCTATTTGAGATATTACAATGGAATGCCACCAAGTATTCTCTGTCAAAAATATTGATTTTCTGAATGTTACTATATTTGCATTTTGTGCGATTTTTAACTTTTTCATTTTTAAATTTTAACTTTTTCATTTTTAAACCCACAGTACAGTAAACCCTATGAAAGTGAGTTGTTCTATATAAGTTGTCAAAATTGTAGTAGCAAGGCAGAAAAACTCTACAAGGAGTCGACGGTACAAAATAGTTTGGGAAACTATGCTTTAAATAGACTAATCGAAAGAATTTTTGTTAAAAAAACACCCAATGTTTATCGTAATTATTCTTTATTGCCTCATTGTTCAATCATTGATCCGATAAGGTTCTTCGAGGCACGATAACCACTGAACTGAAAATCATGTATTAGGGCGGAAAATGTCCGGAGCTTTCGTTTCCAGGTTCAAGGTGGTCCACACACCCAAGAAATCGTTAGATCATCTTATCTTTTATCATTGAAATGAATGTTTTTTTTGTTATTTATTTAATTAGTCGATTCGCCAGATATCGTTAAGTATCAGGATACGAACATTGGCCTTTCAGTAATAGTTCCCGGCAGCGCGGGCAAGGGACTACAGGGTGATTAATCACGGCCGCAACGGCGGGCAGTTTATGGCTTATTACCATAATTTTAAACGGGAGGTACTTCATCATCGTAAATGATTATTTCGAAGATATTATCTGACAGTCGTGTGCGTACAGACTTTTATTAAAGGCTTCTTACACGAAGAAAGGCCGTATAGTCATACAATATTTACTTTTATGCAAGGCTGTACAATATCTCTGCTGTGTCGAAATTTCATCTCGGAGAAAGTCCTGATAAAAATTACTCACTTCAAAGGCAATTGATAGCCACTTTGAAAACTCTAAAACTCTGATTAAATCAGTTATTTCTTGATATGTTTTTATATAATCGATTCACATAGATGAAACATTTTTAAATAATTATATTTGTAAAACTACTCAAGTGGTTTGATGAAGATTATTTCGAAGATCTTATTTGACAGTCGTGTGCGTACAGAATTTTATTAAAGGATTCTTACACGAAGAAAGGCCGTATATTCGCACAATATTTACTTTTATGCGAGGTTGTCAATATCTCTGTTGTGTCGAAATTTCATCTCGGAGAATGTCCTGATATAAATTTGATAAAAATTACTCACTTTAAAAACAATTGATGCCCACTATGAAAACTCTAAAACTCTGATTAAATCAGTTATTTCTCGATATGTTTTTATGTAATCGATTCACATAGATGAAACATTTTTAAATAATTATATTTGTATAACTACTCGAGTGGTTTGATGACGATTATTTCGAAAAAATTATCTGACAGTCGTGTGCGTACAGACTTTTATTAAAAGCTTATTATACAAAGAAAGGCCGTATAGTCACACAATATTTACTTTTATGCGAGGTTGTCAATATCTCTGTTGTGTCGAAATTTCATCTCGGAGAAAGTCCTGATATAAATTTGATAAAAATTACTTACTTGATAGCCATTTTGTAAACTCTAAAACTATTATTAAATCAGTTATTTCATGATATGTTTTTATGTAATCGATTCACATAGATTAAAATTTTTTAAATATTTATCTTTGTAAAACTACTCGAGTGGTTTGATGACAATTACCCGAAAGCAAAAGTTTTCCCGACACGAGGTGGAGTCGCCATTGTTCTGCCAATCAGTCGCTCCCGCATATGAACATAAGCATTTTACAAAAACTAATATTCACACTCGCCGCAGACAATCCTGAGCTGTCAATTATACGAATAAACAAAAAAAAAACTTCTCGAAGCTTCCACAAATTAACTTCACTTTCTCAACGATAATTCTGTGATTGCTGCGATTTTCCCAGAGGTTTTTTTTTTCCGTCCGTTTATTGTAATAGTCTTCTTGTGCAGTTTTCCTGCTGTCTTGTTGACAGATTGAAGTAATTTGCATTCTTAATTGCATTTGGATAATGCACCCTTTTCCTTTGTGTTATTCAATAGCCATTTTTTTCTATTTTCTCATGAAAATCAATGTCAAATATCACGAAATGCAACGCGATTGCTTACATATTTTTTAGTTTTAAAATACACAGTAAAACTTGAGTCGAAAACTCTGCCTTTTTTACTGTAAATTCAAGAAAAAGAAAATAAACTCAATTTTTAAACAACTGCATATTTTAATTAATAATAAACAAAAAGATTTGTAAAATCAGGAACATAAAATGTGGGTTTTTATAGAAACCTAATATTTTGTGTTATTAAAAATTAATAAATTTCAGCTTGAAATCCGCTGAAATTACTGTTATTTAAATCTAAAATATTAATGGTTGATCCAAAGAAATAATTTTTCTTTTAATAGTTAAAAAACATGTAAAATAAAAGTAACAGGTACAGTCAAAATAAAATTGATTATAATCGGTATACTCTTAGGTTGTTTTGTGTTTATTTAAAATTATGATTTATATTTATTTGTCGATATTTATACATGTATCTATTTTGTTTGTATTTTTTATATATGTATATATACTTAGACGAATACCACTCGAACCGCATACTTAAACAAAGTGACTTATTCTCCTTGAAATTACCGTATTGCTGACACAATGATAAATATTAATAAAATCTGAAAAAAAACGCTCGTGAGGCACAACAATATAATACAGCGATTGTCAATAAATCATCTGACAAACTTAATTATTCGTGTGATTAAATATCTCCAAGAAGTGGGTAGTCGTGTATTTTCAAATTAGTTTAAGGTATTTTAATGACTTCTACAATCAACAACAAAGCTGTAAATATTTGTTTTGGAGTGCTGTTACATTCTAGCGACGATTTAACGGTTCGATAAATAACAGGAGACCTTGACAAACTGAAAAATGGGTTACGTTTGGTGTGAATATTTATTATGAAATTCAATTTTAAATTTAATTCACTATCGCGAGTGTCTGTCAGAATAATTTATGGGTCCCGTACCGTCGACAAGTTTACCGCGATGTAGTGAGGCCACACTCGATCGGCAAAACCCTGTTAAAACATTTTAAAGTTTACTTAGATTATTTTAAGGATCAGCTAATAGAAAAACAACATACGTGAATAAAATCTTTAGTCATGATGAAGCAATAACCAGCACTTTAGCTAAATTGACCTTATTGTAAATATGTATAGCTAACGAACATTTCCTGTTACGCCTTGAAAAAGTAGCACAAGTTGAAGGAACCTTTTACTTTGACTGAACGAATAATTTTACCAAATTGAACACGGTGTAACTATTAATTGTTTTTGTCCTGTTGTATTCGTTGTTGACCAACATTTATAGAGCAGTGGAAAGTAGCACAAATTGAAAGAATCTAAGTATGGTATGTATTTGAAAAGTAGACATAACAGCAAGAAAGAAAAACGATAGTTGAATCCAATCAAATATTATAGAAATATGTATATTTAAGATTTATTTGGCTAACGTTTCGTGTTGGCGTTACTAAACAAAGTCGGTCACCAATAAAACTAAGTATGTGGAAAAATCAATAAAGTATTATTTAAAGTGTTTAATTTTACTGTAACATATATTTCTAGAGCAGCAAGGTATACGGATACACGCGAGTTGAGACAGTTCACCGCAGACCGGCTAGTTAAACAGTTAGGCCCCCGGGCAGGGGGGGCAAGGGGGGGCAGGGGGCCAGGGGGGCAGGGGACCAGGGGGGCAGGGGACCAGGGGGGCAGGGGACCAGGGGGGCAGGGGACCAGGGGACCAGGGGGGCAAGGGGGCGGAGGCTTCGCAGCTCCCGCGGGGGCGGCGGGGCGACCCCTGCCCACTTCCGCCCGGGGCTGTGACTCCTGCCACTACGTCCCGGCGGACATCGCATATTGCAAAAAACTAGTTTTACCAGAAAGAAATACAGATACAAGATTTATGAGATAAGTTTTTATATTTTTAATTAACCTAAAAGCTAAATGTTACGAACACGTTTCAATTTGGTAACAATATTGTATTTATACTCAACTTGTTTCAAAAATATTTATGCTATGTCGTCTCAGTTCTCCTTTATGGAGTCAAAGCTTGGATACCCAAGACAGCTACAGCAGAAATGTTTCTGTATAGAATAAATCTTATGACCCTATGAGTTAAAATAGTCTTGCATAAAATTAGCAAAACAAAGGGAACTCTTGACTTTGGCAATAAGTATGGCATCCTCCAGCTGATGTTCCAAGGAAAAATCGAAAGAAAAAGGGGTATTGGATGACGGAAGTTCAAGGAAATGGTCACCAACCTCTTGCGAAGAGAGGCATCGGAAGAAGAAGAGCAGGCGCGAGCTCAATAACATCAGTTTGACATTCACTTGTCAGAACTGGGATTGAACACGAGACTATCTTAAAATTAACAAATTGTTGTTAAGCATGATTTTTCTTAAATTCCTCAAAAAAGGTTATAAATTCAATTGAGCCTATTTGCCCGGCCTGGATTAAACTCGCCCCGGTACCGGTTTGTGCAGCCGACGAGCTTTTAATGCTCTAAATACGAGCTTTTTATGTCACACTGTGGTTATGCAGGCAATATAAAAACCTTACAATGATTACATGTTGCATATTCACGCAGCCGTAAAGCCTCGTTTTTAAATTGCAACACGTGCCCAAGAAATAGCGAACTATAAAAAAATATATTTTCTTCGCATCACATATTTTATTTGAACTTTTTTTTATGTGAGCTTTTTACTGCTTCGTAGTTCTTATAGCTTTTTTTTATTTTTAGTAATCTACATATTAGTGACCAACTTGAATTATTTTATCTTGGGTATGTTAATAATTTTTTTTCATTAAGGCTTCAGAGTTTACCAAAAAATTAAAAAAAAATTCTTATGTATTTTTTCATCAAAATGGGAATATTACAATATTAAAATAGCTTTATGTTCTTAAAAAGATATAAAATTATAGATAAAATCCGTACAAGAGACTACGTCTTCCCTTAATTCGCTAAAATATTTCTAGACTTTAACGCATGGTTACGTAGAAAACCTTTACTTAAAAAATATATTAAAACTCTTATACATTCTATTAAAAAACGGAAGCTATGACAAAATTTACGCATACTAAAATTATATTCGTAACCTATTGCACGACACTACTATAAAAAATGTTATATGAGAGGTGTTTGTTATTTAATAAATGATAATAATATAGTAACCCCTAAAAATCAAGAGCCGAGATTTTATCATCAAGATCTATCTTAATAAATACAAAAAAATTTATCTTGACACAATCAAAATATTGTAGTAGAACTGATTGACTTATTAGTTACATAAACTATTTGATTGCATTATAACACCGTTTATGTGAAATTCGATTTAAGCATACCATAAAACACTGGAACCAAAAAAAAAAATCTGACCATCGAAAAAAATAATCCATAGTACTTATAATTTTTAACTCTATAAAACCAATGATGTATTTAAAATCAAATTATTACATTTTATTAATAATAGTTTTGTGCTTATAATAAATGTATAACAGCGTTTGATTGAATTAAAAAAATATCTTAAGAACAGCTATCGCAATAACCTTCATTCTATTGAAAACAATATAATTCAATTTTTGCTGTTACATCCGCAATACCTTGTATAAAATAAAATACTGGATAAGCATCGCACTTTAATAAGTGGTATTATAAAGCTAAGCCTGCATTTCTAGGTAGAATGTTCGAAATCTACTGAAAACCATTTACTAATTACAATTGTGGTAGCTAGCTGAGGCAATTACTCAGGCTACAGTTTTACAGCTCCCATAAAGCCTTGTGTTCAGTGTGAACAAATTCATTTCCATCTAAATGCAACTAAGTACAGCTTTTGATGACCTGATATTTGAACAAGAAACTTCATCAGGAAGCATGAAATTAAAAAACTATATAAAAAAGCACTTTGCAGATGCTCTGAACGAATAACCTTTGAACAAACTATTTTGTAAGAGTGATAAAATCCAAGTTACGAAACAAGCCTTGATTAAGCATCAAAAATAAATACGACTTTGTCAAAACTCAATTCTCCAATAATTTCCTTGCTTTATAAAAAAATCCCAAAAATGCTTTTTTTATTTTTAGATTGTGTAACGTTTTATAATTGAAGGTAGTTTATTTTTTTTAAAAATGTTTCTTACACCCCCTGCTTTTAATAATAAAATTTAATGGTCGCCAAGCAATGTATTGAAAGTCATTAAACGAGTGTTTTATAAAAAGTACCCACCAAGAAGATTTCTATAAAGAAAAAAAAACACATATTTTACTCTTTTACGATTAGTGGTGGGTAAATAAAAGTAGCAGTCAAAGAAGTTTCCACATTCCACAAACGAGCTTATTATTATTTAATATATTATCTTTTATTTTAATTACAGTGTAACCATCAAATCTCGAGTTGAGATAAACAAAGATTTTATAATTAAATCTAGTCTATGTTTAAGATTTTTGTACCCCTTAATAATGAAACTATGATGAAAGTGATCATTAGTCAATATGTTTAAAACGTAATATGATTGCATTTCTTTGAGTAAGGCTGGAACGCTCACAACACGCCAATTTGCAATATTACATTTTATAATATAAAACGTATGGTATTTTAACGATTTAGTTTAATAGAAAATAAAACCCTGCCCTGTTGTTCAAACTCATTCAAACTTAATTAAATTCTTAGGCACTACAAAAAATACAATATCATTCTTTGTTTGCGTGTTGTTGGCGTTGTTTTTTTGCAATGATTATTGGTAATAAAACCAAGTTCTTGTGGCCTTCTTTTGTTTTCAACATTTTAAAGTTGGTACAGGGGTCATCTTCAAGGAAGCATTTTAAGATGATCAATATGAAATTCCCTGAAGCCACGTTGAAAAAAACAACAATGAGAAATACTCAAGGATCATCATCGATTAAGACTTTTTTTCAAACACAAGAGGTAACTAACTTTATATCAAGGAATATAAATAACCGAGTTGTGAATTCATTCAGTTTATCCCATAGTAATGCTTCCCCAGTTATACTGGAAGGAAAAAGCTGTAATAGCCTAATTTCAGGAACGAATCAGAAGGTCAATATATTTCAGTATGAAATGAAAATTATCTAAACACAGCAATAAATTGACGCAACAGTATATTATTTATATTTTAAGCAACGCTATTAAAATCGGACGTTTTGTTCCCGGTACTGTAGCCATCTTCAGGATTTAATAATTTCAATTACCTGAAGATGTCCCCAGTGCCTGGATAAGAACATAAAATATCAATAACACTCAAAATATTTTAAATAAAATTTATGAACTTTTTAAAGTATATAAGCTCCATGTTTTTTTCTTCGTCAATTTTTTTACCGTTTATTTAATACCAAACATGTTTAAACACGCCTGTCTTTAATACCTATAGTTTTATTCGACCGTCTTAAGAAATATTTTAAAATCGATTTAATATTCATAGCCGATTATATACCTAGAGGGTGTTTCGATTCACGCAACAATTTCGTATTCATATTTATCTATCATACGAATACCGAAACTGATTGCATAAACACCGTGGTTTTTTTTCTTTGAACAAAAATAACGATCGATTATTTAACAACAATTTTAAAAAATCCAATACACCCGAGCCAGTTGCCAATATTGAACTCGGCCGAGCAATTAATCGAATCGAGAGAACATTTCTTCGATTAAGGAATGCTCTACAATTTATTATGGCATTTAAAATAATAATCGATGTCACTGGATCAATGTTACACGTGTAGACTTCAAGCAGGGAATTTCTATAGAAAAGAAACATGTAGGGTAACGTACCAACTATGGGAATTTAAAATAATTTTCAATCAACATTAAAATTGTTAATCAAATAAAATTAGTGATATATATTTTTTCAGTCTAATGTGAGGTTAAAAAAAAAAGATGTATTTACTACAAGTCGTTTATTATATCACTTTGATATAAAACACAGCGTTTTTAGTAATGATTTGACATTGATTTTTTAATTAATTTAATTTTAATACAAAATGAAGTTATATTCAACATATATTTAAGTGAACAGTTTTATTTATGTAGGCTGTGATATTTACAAATATTTAATTTTTTTACTACTGATTAAACCTACAGCATCTAATGAAATCACAAAAGCTCCAATAACTGCTTTAGGAGAAACACTTAAGATATGTTAATGTTAAAAATGTATATTAAAACAATATATATATTCCAATTTTTATCTAAAAATAGCTTAAAAATACTTTAAATAAATCCCATACGCTTATTTAATGTTAATACAATTATTGAGGATATATTTGTTTATTCACTAGTATATTGGTTATTAGCTTTTAATACTGAAATAAAATTAACACAAATGTTATATACACAGTAAATATGCAGTTTTTAACCAAAACACTGAATTATATGCCTCATAATTAATTCCTCAAACTTGCATTGTATTTAGACCCAATAAAAACATTTTTTTAAAGTTGTAACAAAATAAATAAATATTTAAAGGGGGCCAACAACTGCCACAGCACCCTACGAGATATCGCTTAATCTATAAGGATGGGTCGTTACATTTAATAGAGCTGTTATGACTCGAAAAAGCTCAGGAATGCGGCTCGGGGCCGATACTACATTCTTATGTCCAATAATTACCAATGTACGAATCGAGCACAAAAAACCGATTAAAATTAATAAATCGTTTGTATTCGACGCGCAGCCCTTGCTCGAAATGACTGTGAAAATTAGTACTGGCATGCTGAGCTTAATCGCCAAAATTGTATGCATGAACATAATAGAATATACGCGTTTTATAAAAGTATCCCAAAGGGAGAAAACGCAAGATGAAAAAGCTTATTTTTTATTAGCATTAGCACACCTCTAAATATGCTAAAAACTACTCTAATATACTAAAAAAAATTCATTTAATTTTTTTATAAGACATCAAAACTAAAATATAATAACTATTATTGGATAAGTACCTTACACAATGATTTTCTGTAATTGATTCCATGTCACCAAAATATAAAATATACTTGCGCATTATTCACGTTTTCAATGTACAAATAATTTATTTAAAGATACAAAAAAAATATTGAAGACTTCATTTATAGTGTCAATAACTAATTTGACATATTATATAAATATTCTATTATCTTTTTTCATTTTCCATATTATAAATGGCTTGTCATATATTAACTAAAGCCCACGAAAACACCTGTATCACTTGTAAAATAATAATTGATTCATATTGAAACAAAGAATATAAATATGGTAATGAGAAAATGGCGCAGGTATTTTATGGAGTAAATTTACATTTTTCGAGATAAAATAATTCTAAATCTGTATTATTGCATATTAAATTGCTATAAAAGATTTAACGGTCCTAACTGGTGATAACGGTGCGATTTTTTTTTATGTTAAAATAATATTTTAACTAATACCTGATAAAATCAACACTTTGAATTTAAGATCAAGGCTCATTGAGATATTTATGTGTATATTTAAAAATAATGCCAGACTTGGGCCTGCGGACGCTTTTTCTTTCTTTTAATAATCCCATTTAAGTATTTTTTAAATACAATGCAGAATTACATATATTTTATTAATTAAAAAGCTTTAAAGAAAACCGTATAGTTCATAAATCGTAATTCTGACTATGAGAACTATTTTATTTACATTTTATCAAACAGATTTTATATTTATTATTTCATGTGTAATTTCATAAAATTGCATGGTCAAATTCAAAACCCGCTGCGTGCCTAACAAAATTGCATCATTATTCAAATATATTTTTTAGTACTGAAAGATTGATATAAAAATAAACGAAAGATGGATGGAATTACGAATGGTGTATTTCAATTCAGATCTTATCAATAAATTGAGATTTTTTTCGGCAGCAGGTTCGAATAATATTGATGGTCATCCGTCGTTTACTCGATGTTGTTCTCCATCATAATAATGGCCGTATTTACATGCCATTGTATTATACAACACACAATCGCGTGAGATATAACCCCGTGTAATACGTCTGCGAGCGAGGCGCTCCAGCGTCGAGCAAAACAATATCGTGATTTTTTTTCTAAAAATAAAAATGGTATTGCACCTCCCCGCTCTCCCCGTTCTGTTGCTTGAGCATAGCTGCCATTTCGCACCCTGAGCGTGTGTAAAGGATCGGTAATGGAGTAGTGGTTGTGGAGGCATGTGCTCTGGATTAGAAGTATTAAAAAGAGGTGGGTTGGCTCATGCTATTGCTTTTGCAGCCTGCTCCAGAAGGAATATCAGATCTAAACGCCAGATTTTTGCATGGAAAAGGGTCATATAATAATGCTATTGGGTAGCAGCAATATAAAACTGCGGTGTAGAAGAACTCAGGGACACTTAGCATGAGTATATGCCCAGTGAATTTGTTGCCAACCTCCTCTGAGGGGAAGCACTCGAAGATGAAAAATAATTCGTTTATTATTTTGCCACACATGTAGCTTGCTGCAGAAGGAGAATCATGCTTAAACGCCAGAGCTTTGCAAGGAAAAGATTATGTAATAATGCTATAGGACAGCAGCAATACGCAGACTTTCATTCCAATATAAAACTGCGGTGTAGAAGGACCAACTACACTTTTTTTAACACAGTATATGCACAGTGAAATTGTCGCCCACCTCCTCTAAGAAAAGGCACGTGATCAAGTAGAATTGCACTCTTAATATACATATCGCTTATTTGTATTATGAGTGTATTTATATATATTTTTTCATTGGTGATGAAGCAGTACACACTCGATATATAATATATGGCTGGCTGTGCACAGGTACATGTCATCAGGATAGGAATGCCGCGTATCTATTTGTACTGATGGGAGTGTTACACAATACGCGCCGAGGTCGACAAACCATCCAGTCGGGCTCACAGCCATCTGCCGAGGGCAATCCGGGGGCAGCGGCCTTCAGGGGGTTAAAGGCACTGAGGGTGCTGAAAGGCAACATGAAAACTCAATATATAATGATAAAAGTACCTTTGTATTTAGTCTTCACATAAAATTATTTGCATTACCAGTTTCGACCCAATACACTGGGTCATCATCAGATGCTTAACTAACAGTTTAGTTAAGCATCTGATGATGATAAACTCAAAGTGAAGACAAAATACAAAGGTGGTTTTATCATTATAATAATGGATATTCACGAATCAAATGCCTTGTCCCTCAACAAGAAAACTTAATACGTAAATCTGGAATATTCCAAGCGATTAATACACCTGGGTAGTAGTGAATATCTCTAGGGTGATACCCCCAAGGTGTAGGATTCCAAGGCATAGAGAGCCACATCAAAAATGACCTGATAACACAAAGAGTCTAATTAAATAATATAATTTTTATTTATTTAAAATATTCTAAAAAGGTCGATATAGTCATAGTTCATTTTTAGCGTTATTTTTGTAAGTAATAAATTATTTAGTAGGTGATGAAAACGTCACACGATCTTTGATTTAATAAATTTGGGTCGAACTATAATTGATAAAACTGCATAAATTTTGTAGTAAATACAATTTTTCTAAGTATCATCAAATGCGCTATCTACTCAAGTCGGTAAGGCTTTGCGTTCAAAATAATGATAGATTTAATTAATTAAAAAACCAAAAAAATATTGCCCAAATTATCATTGGCATATCAGTAAAGTCAGAAATCAAAAGTATTTGCACTGTAATATAATATATAATTTTATAATATCTTTTTTGGTCTGTAGTATATTCATAATTAGTTTATTTTGCAAGCATTAAAAATCCCCTCCTGTAATATATATATTAATATTTACCCTAATAATATGCAGTGTATGTCACTATAATGTAATTTATCCTTCAACTGAGATCCCTGCAAAATAATATATACTAATTTATTTCAAACTAGTTTTAATAAAATCTTTTTTATAGCAATAATGGTTTGCTTAATTTAATATACATTTTTTAAATATATCCCGATGGTTAACTCTAGTGTTTAATTTAACGTTAATTTTTACAACAATGTAAAATCACTGTAGTATTATATAATATATACTTTAACAAAACCTGTTTGCAGCGTAGATGACTGTATTATAACATTCGCCTCACAATGGTTTACACTTTTTTTAATATACTCAGATGGTTATCACTCTAGATAGCTACTATACAATATTTATTTTAACTCTAGTGTTTAATTTAACGTTAAATTTTACACCGATGGTTTTCAGTGTAAAATCACTGTAGTATTATATAATTTATACTTTAACAAAATCTGTTTGCAGCGTAGATGACTGTATTATTATATGTAACATTCGCCTTACAGTGGTTTGCTGTAATATAATATTCACTTTTTTTAATATACTCAGATGGTTATCAGTCTTGGTAACTGTTATATAATATTTATTTTAACTCTAGTGTTAAATTTAATGTTAATTTTTATAACAATACACACTAATGGTTTTCAGTGTAAAATCACTGTAGTATTATATAATATATACTCTAGCAAAAACTTTATTATAACATTCGCCTTACAGTGGTTTGCAGTAATATAATATTCACTTTTTTTGATATACTCAGATGGTTATCAGTCTTGGTAGCTGCTATATAATATTTATTTTAACTCTAGTGTTTAATTTAACGTTAATTTTTATAACAATATACACGAATGGTTTTCAGTGTAAAATCACTGTAGTATTATGTAATTCATACTTTAACAAAATCTGTTTGCAGCGTAGATGGCTGTATTATAACATTTGTCTTACAATGGTCTACACTTTTTTTTTTAATATACTCAGAAGGTTATCAGTCTAAATAACTGTTGTTATATAATATTTATTTTAACTCAAGTGTTTAACTAAACGTTATTTTTTATAACAATATACACAAATGGTTTTCAGTGTAAAATCACTGTAGTATTATATAATTTACACTTTAACAAAATCTGTTTGCAGCGTAGATGGCTGTATTATAACATTCGCCTTACAAGGGCGTGCTAGGGTATCCTAAGGCTCGCAGGACATGTATGCTAAGTTGATGTAGTAAACGCCGAGTTGATGAGAATGCCTCTCGAGGCCGGCGGTACTCTCTCGCGCCGGTGCACTGTTCCAATAATATTAAACCGGATTTCGTACAAACAGATTTGGTACTGCAGGCGAGCCCTCAGACAGCCACTCTCCCGGCTGGTGCTCGATTTAAACCAGAATAATGTAATAGCGACTCACAAAACTCTCCGACTGGCTATCCATTGCGCAAATGCCTAAATACACGTATTATTCAAGCGTCGGTATTATACTGGACGTTTAAAATTGGATACGTTTATTTTAAATTACTCTCTCAAACTATAACCAGAATATTATTTTAGCGTAACTCACTAGACGTTTTGGATACTTTTGTATGAAGTAACTCTCCAGAGTATTCAGATATTTAAGCGTTGGTACAGCAAATTTGGTAAAAGTAATTTTTAGATTGTAAAAAAAAGTGAAATCAGTTTCATTTGATGATAAAATAATTATTTTTTTTGTTTTGTTTCTTTCGATTGTGAATGTCTCCAACACACATTAAATAACTTATATATTTTTTACTCAATCACATCTATAGGAATTACTAGAATTTTACTGGTGCTCAGACTTATTACCTATACACTAAAGTGCCTAGATAACTTTACTATAATTACCCACACTTTGTGTATATCTGCTTTAGTGAAAAAAGAAAAGAATTTATGCATTCAATAAATATTCAAACTATTCACAAATCATTAAGGAACTGTTCGTGGTACAACTAATTAAAAAAGTAAAAATTTTCCTATGAAAGTATATTTTATAATCCGTAATAGGGTATTTTTATATTATCAGGGCACAGTAAATTGATGTATAAAACAAAGCATCCCCAAAATATAATAAAATAAATTTTGTAATTAAAAAATACAACCCATTAATTGGTCGCCAAGCTGAAATTCTTATAAGAATAAAAAAAACTCAGTTTCTGAATTGATTTCAAGCTCTTATATGCATACTTCTAAAAATTAATTAAAACAATTATTAGCTATAAATTTATCAGCATATCTTTTAATTTTTAGTCTCAATAAGCGTACAAATATTTTAGTACGCCCGGGGCAAAATCGAATTTTCAATATCCGCATCAAATCAGGATAGCACATGCAAAATGAATTACGATACTCACAGCGCCGGGACGTTGTCGCTTAAATCCCCATTGTGATGCACAACTTTTCCCACAGCGAAAAACGCGGCACTGCGATTCTAGTCATCGTGTTTATTATCTCAACAAAAAAAAAACAACACACACAAGAAAAAAAACACTTTTTCACTTTAGTAGTATGTAACTCACTGTGTTTTTTATCGCACTTTTGAACTGCACATGTAACGCGGGAATTGTCGCTGCTTTGAAAGCACGTGAAACTGTATGTGATGCACGAAAGCTTTGATGGATGTGTCGGGGTTTTTTTCACGGGTGAGGTGTTCCGCGGCGTGTGGAGCGCGACTAGCTGAAAGCTCGCGGCTCGAGGACACGTCCGTGCGCCCTTGCGGTGCGTTGACACTGGCGGGGCCCGGCGGAGGACGACGGGTCCGAGGACGCCCCCGCCCCGCCCCGCCCCGCCAACGCCCCGCGTCGCCCCGCCTCGCCCCGCCTCGCCCCGCGCCGCCCGCCCCCCCCACACATTCCTAATGGATCCCCGCGTTCCTCCGTCAAATTTTTCGGCTCCCCGATTATATTTTTTCGCTCTTAAGGATCATTGCTGCGCTGCGCCGCGGCGCTGACAGTGACCGCCCGCGTGTTGCCAGGACGCAGCCCGGTGCAGTAATACGTCATTAGTATCAAATAATCAAAAAAATAATTATTTTAAGGGAAAATACATATTAAAAGGATTTAAAAAACTGTTTTATTTAAAAATCTAAGATTAATAAGATTTTCAACAAATTAAAAGGTTAAAATACTGCAATCGGCCATTTTGACTGAAACACCAATCACAGCGCATGACGTCATACCCCTGTAAACAACTCTATGGTATTCAAATTGGTCTATGGTCTTCAATGCAAACACAATGGCACGCCAGTTGACAATGATAGTTAATAGGAGGCGTGACGTCAGAGCGGACGCGATGACACCTGCGAGCGTTTTCGCGCACTTTTGAAAAAATATTATAAAAATGGCTTTAAACTTCGTTGAACTCTAGTTTTTTACCGAAATAAAGTTTTTTTCGTAAATAGTAAACGTGTACCCCCATTATGGAAGAGGATTTGAAAATCTTTCGTCATGCCTATTGGCGTGACGACAGTATCAAATAATCAAAGAAATTTTATGGGAAAATACATATTAAAAATATTTAAAAGACTAATTTAGTTTTATTTAAAAATCTGAGATTAATAAGATTTTCAATCAATTAGAAGGCTAAAATACTGCAATCGGCCATTTTGACTGAAACACCAATGAGAGCGCATGACGCATCACGCCTCAGTGTACAACTCAAATTGTAAACAAACTTCGATGCAAACACAATGACATGCGTGACAGTTGAGATGAGGCGTGACGTCAGAGCGGACGCCATGACACTTGCGAGCTTTTTCGCGCGCTATTGAAAAAATATTATAAAAATGGCTTTAAACTTCGTTAAACTCTAGTTTATTACCGAAATAAAGTTTTTTTCGTAAATAGTAAACGTGTACCCTCATTACGGAAGAGGATTTCAAAATCTTTCGTCATGCCAATTAAATAGATCGTGTTATGTGCACCTCTCGGAACGCCACTAGCTTGACATGTGACAACGCTTGAATAATAACACTTTCATTACTTCTTATATTTATGTCTATTTTTTGTCAGATGCGTATTTATTACCCATTACGTGTAACATGCATAGAAGATGATATTTTTCTGAGAGTTTCTTTAATCATTTTTCAATATTTGAAAAAATGTACTTAATCATTATCAATCAATAAAACCTGTATAATCTTTTCCTTGGAAAGCTCTGGCGTTTAGATCTGATTCTGGAGCAGGCTGCAGAAGCAATAGCATGAGCCAGCCCACCTTTTTTTAATAGTTTTAATAGCGAATCAAAATTAAATTAGTGACAAGTGAAATTTTAAACAAAGATATCTTGATATACGTAACCGATATTAAGTTTAAAAAATATATATTTCAATGCAATCTGAACTACAGCTTAGTGTATAATTTATGAAATGAAGATCGACTATAATTAAGCAGCCGTTTTAGACGTTTTTTTTAAAGAAAAAAATTATTCTAAAAAATTATCTTATTTTTCGTCAAAGCTTGAATTTTTTCAATTGAAAAAAAACTGTATAAAATTTGCCTGAGCGGTTGCAAAAAATCTCATACCTGGCAACTCCGGTCTCCTAAGCCTCTGTACCGATACTTGATTTTCTTCCGTACGCATACCTGGGTGTGTTTTTTTTTTCGATTCGCCGAGTGTCCATGGGACTGGGCTATAAACACTTGCTATTTTTTTATGGCGACAGGTCGGTTCTCTGCCCCGGCGAGGCACAGTAAGCCACGGAGGATAAATTATCGACGCGAAACATTTTTACCGCACTATGTCATCGCAGGCCTTTTTTGCGGCACATTCCTAGCTCGGTTGTTTATGTTTACGTTGTGTTGGCGATGTCACACCTCAAGCAAAAGAAAATGCTTAGTAAACTATTTATCGTTGTTATTTAGTCAAAAAAATTATTTACACATATTTTTCACTGCTCATTACTCAATAACGAAAATAGAGAAACCCGTGTACGCTACGACTTAAGCCACATGTTGTAAGCCCCGCAACCTCAACCATCAGGGCATAGCCTCATACTGTGTTGTATATTAACTAACAAAAAGAAAATCTTGAAATTTAATTTAATTTTTCTAACAAGCTATATTTCAAATTTCTACTCTTGAAGCTCTGGTACGATTTTTATAAGTAAGAGATTCGTGTAAAATAGCACCGAATGTCTGTAGGGATTGTACTATTTTTGTGCATAATGCAAAATATTTATTCTCTGAGTGTTTGTACGATTTGCGTGAACGAATTTAAGGACATCTTTAAAATAAAACTTAGCAACTATTCTTGGAGCTCTCATACGATCTATCATATAGTAGCATTAAAACTTGGAGCACTTTTAATGACACTTTTATAAAATTGCAAAGTATCTGTTTTGGAGCGCGTGCACGATTTTCGAGACACACATAAAATAGTGCAAAGAATCTGCTCTTCGAAATCTCAAATGATTTATGAGCAACTAGGGTTGCACTTTATTTTCGAGCTCGCACATAAAATAGTCCAAAGTATCTGGTATTCGAGGGCTTATATGATTAACGAGACACTAAGGTTGTACCTAATTTTCGAGCTCGAGCCCGATTTTCAAGGCTCTCATAAAATAGTGCAACGTATCTGTTCTTCGAGTGCTCGTACGATTTTCAAGACGCGTCAAAAATTGCACTCAATCTTTTGGAGCTTAATTGCTTAATCGTGTTTCATTTTAGAGTTCGAGCACGACTTTCAGGGTAAATGGTGCAAAGTGTCTGTTCTTCGAGAGCTCGTACGAGCCGATATGTCACCGTCTCCGATGAGGCATCAGAGAACGTGTCAGGCGAGCCAGTCCCGGCAGCATTCCTCGTCGGATGCACTCCTTTATTTTTCATGTTACTTGCTCAATTCGTTGGGGATTGTGCTTAACTAGTAATTTATATTTAATAATAGTGATTATGCAACCTTTGGAATCCCATTTTTTATTGACATGAAAATATTTCTTTGGTTTTGTCTGCATTTGAAGATGAACTTTTACTGTTACCTCTACAAATAAGTTTTCAAGGATTTTTTTTCAAGTTTGACGATTTGTTGTGAAAAAGTTGTTACAAGTTCATTTTTCAAAGTATTGTTCTTCGCTAGCCACTACTTTTTTTCATCTTTTTGACAATTTTTGGATACCATCTCGAAAAAACGATGTGTCTTTTGATGCAATATATGAATCGATCCACAAGTGCAAAAACGGCGTTCGACGTCTCTCGTCTTCAATTCATACGGCACCCAATATCCTACCTTTTGGACCATTCCTATGGATTTTAAGCAAACGGATATGGCTTGTTGAGTCACTCCCAATGTTTTTGCGAGTTCTTCTTGCGTTTGGCTTGAGTTTTCGTCCAATATAGCCTCCAATTCGACATCCTTAAACTTTTCTGGCCGCCCTTCGCGCTCTTTGTCATTGGTGTTAAAATCACCACTTCTATCGTGGAAATCGATGAAGCATGTTTCCCTACAGCATTTGATGGCCTTCAGCTGCACTTTTCTTCAAATGAAATTACACATAATGAAAAAGAAAGCCTAATGATGGGGTTATAAAATGAAGTTAGTTGCAACACTGTCCGTTTCGATTTTATACTAGTAACGTCATCTCTTGAAAATCCTTTAAAACCTAATTGTACACCTAATAGAATCGAAATTCGCTTTTCAATACCTGATTAGTAGGATCAGCCTCAAGTACGTGTTCAGTGTGAATAATTTGATCCCGCAGTACCTGACTTGTACTATCAGTATAATTCTGAAGCACTTGATCAGCATAATTAGTATGATCCTATAGCACTTGATGAGTCGGATCCTGCGGTGCGCGATCGTTATGATTTTTTACATTTTTTTTTAAATGAATCGGCGTCCACAGAACTCGCATTAGCATTTCGGACATTCCGCGTCTGGAAAATCAGTGCTCACTTCCCGTTCCTGGTCTCCCGGTAATTAACATTGGGATCACAAATCAGGAGAGCGATGGGGGGAGCAGGGGAGAGGGTGTCTGCTCTTCCCTCCTCCGCACAGTACCTTCCCCCCAACCCGCTACTCACTAGCACCGCGCGAGCCTTGAATAACCTTAGGCAGTGGTAGCCAAGCAAGCAAAATTTTAAGCTTTCAAATATAATTTATATAAATTTTCATCATAAATACTACGCTCTTGAGTATAATAACGCATTCTTATTTGAACACTTGAAGATGTCTCCATTACCGGGACCGAAACGTTGAAGCTTCAAGTTTAATAAATTTTAATGCTATGCAGACTATTACATTTCAAAGTTTAAACTGAACGCGTATAGACGTCGTGGGTTCTTGGTCGAGAGGTCTCCGGTTCGATGACAGGAGAAGCCTGTTTCAGTATGGTCATAGTCGATTTGACGCGTCATTGCATTGCATGTTTCGATATAAAATTGTTTCTTGGCTTTAAGTTTTAATTTTGTTCACAGTAGGATGAATCGCTTCTTCGAAAGTGCGCATTTATTTGTTAGTCAATTTTTTTTATAAAAAGACTAAAAGATCTACTTTTATGAGTTTAAAATTACATTTGAAGCATTTCGTAATAAACTGTTGAATATCAAATTTATCGAATCAAGAATATATTTTAAAAGCTTCTCGTAAAATTACATTTTGTCTCATTGGTTTTTCGACAAAAATAAATGCAATGCATATTAATTATGTATATTTTCAATTAATTTATTTTAGACTTGCCGATACCTGGCGTGGCTTTTGTATTGAATTGCACTCTCCTTGCGTACCTGTAGCCACGAGACCAAGACACGGCATCTCTTTCACTCGCGATATCAAAAGCCATGCGTTAGAACGAGATGAAATATACAGCTTTCCGGAATCCACAACCACAGGAGTTGTAAACCAAACACAATATTTATACAGTGTCTCAAAAGTTGATTCAAATTGAGTAGACTGACTAAATTTATATTAAAATATAATTTTATTATTATTATTATATATATATATATGACCTTGTATGGGCTGTGCCATATCCTTCATCAACGAACCGGTGAAAATTAACACAGTAACTAAAATGTACAGGCATTTAAAAAATAGCCTAACAGCACAAATATCTACTCTGAATCCAAAGCATTGATAATGATTTAGCTAATAATTTATTGAGTATATTAATTAATATAATGGCTGGATGGTTTCGCTTCCCTGTTGATATGAACAGGATTTTTTTAACGCTGAAGATGCTCTAATAGTTTTATCTCTATAAATTATTTCCCTCATATCGGGCCATGCGGGGGTCGCTTCATTATAATTCTATGGCCGGCTGTTTATTTGCTCCCTGGAAAAAACTACCTCAATTTAATTGGAATACCTAGCGCACAGCTTCTCAACACTCTACCGATCCTTTTTATCACACCTGATTACTTATTTTTAATGCAGGTTAAATACGTTTAACCACGGAACAATACAGTCCTGTTTATTTAAATATCAAAAAATCGATATATTTTTTCGTTTTTCCATATGTGAACATATAATAATCACAGTGTTTAAAAGAAGACTTTAATAAATTAATGCGTATACTTATAAACACGTAAAGTGCTCAATTTGAAAAAAATAGGCAGAGCACATGCTATTTTTATTTATTATAAAATAATATAAAACGCTAGGCTTTATACGCAATTTCTCACTTAAACGTAAAAAAATTCATGCGCCTCATAGATACACCACCATTGCTACAGTTTTTTTCAATTTTTTTTTTACAGTCTAGTTTTGGCATGTTTACTTCATACATATATAAAAGCTTATTTCCCAAAACAGTAATTTAATAAATCTAATATATCTCAGTAGAATACTTTAGCAGGTTGAGAAGCACCTGCCCGTACTGACTGCAGACCCTGCATTCACCTAAGGGCCCCTACCTGGGGGGGTAGATTTGCCCTAATGGGGCGAGCTAGAACACCAGAGACCTGCTGCATACCATTACAGATGGTCCAGGGTACCTGGACCCCACAGCTGCCGATATCTTTTGCCACACCTCCCCGCATACCAGGTATGTTGTGATTTTTTATACGAGCACTTCAGTCTACTCGCTCGGGTGTTTTCATGTACCAATCTTATATAAACGATAGACTATTTTGACTACTAAATGTACCTTTATTTATACAATACTACAAATAAATATTGTATAAATGCCTCCCTGCTCTCTCTATTCTGTTGCTTGTGCATGTATAAAGGATTAGTGGACTTGGAATGATTGTGGAAGGATATGCTCTGGAAGTACCTTGGAAGGCTCCTGCTATTTTTTCTGCAGTATCAGATCTAAACGCCAGAGCTTTGCAAGTAAATGATTATATAATCATGCTATTGGGCAGCAGCAATACGCAAACTCTTATTTCCAATATAAAACTGTGGTGTAGAAGGACCCAGGGACCCACTACACTATTTTCCCCTTAGAAAACCATGAACACTGGCTCACTATGAGTATATACTTAGTAAAATGGCCGCAAACCTCCTCTGAGGAAAAGCACTTGATGAAGATGAATAAATTAATAAAATAAATATGTTATACAATTGGTTATGATTCGCTGGGGAATCTGATGCATGAATAGCGATTGGATTCATCTTAATCTTTTAGCCAAATGGGTAGGAGATTACAATGGTCATTATATTTCAGCCGACTAATCATATTTTTTGTTTCATTATTTTTAGTTATACATGCCACATTTAATTCATATTTTTATATAGTCAGAGCGCATTGAACTTGTTATTGTTCACTTGCAAACTTTTGCAACTTATATCAATCAAATAACATATGAATCGATTTATAAAATAGCGCTTACGATAATTTGCAGACCAGACGACTTTAATTTATACAGCAAGGTCAAAGATTCCCGAGCTAAACTATTAACGTTTTATATGAATATTAAAATGTAAGAATCTTCAGAATGATATGAAAACTTTAATTCAGAATTAGCTTTTCAGTTTCAAAACATCGATTTCAATTAATAAAAACTTCTTTTTTTTTTATTCACCATTTTAACAACAGTCTACTTTTTATGTGTTCAATAAATAACTTGGAACATTATTATGATTTTTTTTAGTTAAGTAATCTATGATGTCAGCAGTATTACTATAAATGTGAATAACACAAAATAAACATGTCACAAGGTTTTTTTGTGGTTTTCTCCTTTTGCATACAAATATAATTTTATTTGAATGCAAAAGTGAGATATTTTTTGAATCTCTACATCGATATTTTAGATTGGGAAACCAGGCATTTGGGCTTCTACCGCAGCACGAGCACAGCTTGCTGGTGAGGTTTCCAATGGTTGTTTTAACTCATAGATTCCCAAACTATTTTGTCCCATCGACCCTTTGTCAAGTTTTCCTGTTTTTCGTAGACCCCTGCCTTGCTAATATTGATTTTTTATAACATTCATCAACTTCAAACATATTTTTATGATATACAGGTGCGCCATATTTTATGTCGGTATGTAAATATTAAATATTTTTTAGATTTATTAACCAATTGATTTAAGTAAACATGATTTGAAACATTAATTCAGTACAATTTTAACCATGCTTCACCCTGAAACAACGCGCCGAAATAGTGACGCTGTACATTGAAAATAGTCGTTCAGTTGTGTTAACTCAACGTGCATATCGTCGAAAATATCGTGGCCAACATGGCCCATGGGATTCACTCTTGTAAACCCCCATTTACAGTTCGTGAACCCCCAATTTAATTTTTCGCTGTCATCAGCCCCTTGCAGGGCAGAATCGATCCATGGGGGTCGATATTGACCACTTTGGGAACCTATGCTTTAACTCGACCAAGAACACACCTAAAGAATTCTCCTTTTTTTACATTATAAAGAGCGGAAGTGCCACGATATTGGTTACGGTTACTCGACACAGTTATAATGATCCCTCCCACGATCGAGTGGTATTTTGCAAATTAACTCATCACCAGGAAGGTACATACCTACTAGAGTCACCTAACCGGATCAAGGGGCAAGGCATCGATTAATCATAACATACTGACAATATATAATAATAATAAAAAAATTATGCTCTTACAGTGCTTTACAATTGTATTGAATGAATTGCATCAAATTTAAATAATAAAAATTATTTTGTGTGAATTACATATCACTTGTCAGAGTTTACTGAACTTTGAATCAAATTTTTTTTTTAAATAAATGCAGAGCCATTTGAGATTGAATTAAGGGTGATACATATGCATCAACCATTACTATTCATCTAGATTATCTATTATTTCTTATTACCAATTCTGCCATAGGTATGTGGGAAACGTCCGTTGCTTAAATCACTATTTATGCAGATTTTCTTCAAACAAAAAACTCTTCATTTAAATACACAGTATACCTCGTTATTAAGAAGTCTCTCACTGTATTTAAGCTTGTAAATTTATAAAAAAAATTCCTTCGTTTGCTCTTCATATAAGAATAAAGACAGCATCAGCATATTAATGAACTGGATTTTTTTTTCTAAAATGCCAAGTTTGTTGAGTTCATTTCACGTAATATTCACACCAAAGAACTGGCATATCTTCAAAGGGTACCCGAGATAACAATGGCTTGTGTATTTTTTGCAAATTTTATAATAGATTATATAATGGATGCAATTTATATATAAACTACTTGATTTATTTATTAAATGTGCTATTTATGCTTTATACTTATATAAATACTTGTACTTAAAATTTTTTTTTTAGAAAAAGAGAGTCAGCAGAGCTCGGATAGTCCAAAGACAGATTGTCAAATAATATGAAATATTCAACAGATGCAATAATGATTGTGTTTAGCTTGATTATGACATTGTTAGCTCATTGTTAGATTATGACCATTTTTAAGTCTTCGTCAAACAGAAACTGGCTTTTCATATTTGTTGGGCGACGAAAGTAAATTCTTCACGGCAGCTAGAAACCCGCCTCCGTGCGCCGACTCGTTAATATTTTAATGAAGAATGTTTGTAATCGAACGGTAATTAATACAAGTCGGTTCTCAAATAATTTTTGGTGTTGAAAATATGATAATTCTCAGAGCAGACGGATGTTTCCTCAAGACGCCCACCGCCCGGCTCGGTCCAGGGCAACCAGTTTAACGAAATAATAATGTCTACCGCTTCTTGCACATACCCATTTCGTGTAATGCTTTCTTAAGAATTTATTTTGAATTTCATAGAAATCAACCGACTTTCTTTTACGAATCGATCGCTTTGATTCCTGTTATATTCTCTCGAGGTATAAGCCCTCCACGCGAATCGCGACACAACCGACCTACTGACAAAATTCCAGTGGGTTTTTTTTCACCTACAACCGATTAGCAATTAGCCAAAAGCTTCCATTTATTCAGAGTACTTTGGTTTCATATGTTAATTGTATCGCAGAGTGTGTAGAAACGCTTTAAAAATTCAAAAAAACACTTGTCGTATCCAATAATCCTATCTGAGACATAACTGATAACCGAATGGTGTTTCCATAAAAAAAAACAACCAAAATAAAACGGTATCATTTTTATTTGTCATAATCGTCCAGAACTAAATTTAGCAACATAGCATCAAATGATTAAAAAAAACATCCACAGCTTCAGAGTAATTTAAATCAATTGCGCTTTCCTGCGTTTATTTAATTAATATGCGGACAGTCCAGCGGGGACATGCAAAGTTAATATTGTAATCAATTGTGCACTACAGTACCTTCAATGATGCGTTTATAATTTAATGTTGCATTCCAAATGAGGCGTAAACACGGCAGGTACAAAGAGCACACGTGAAATAATCGTACTGGCTTTGCAACTACAAAAAAATACTCGTTACTTTGTGTATCTAATAGGTTTGTTACATTTGTATGGGTGATTTTTGATACAAGGTGTTTCAAAAGTCGCAATTTTAAAAAAATAAGACGGCACGAACCACGAATAAATGCTAGTTTAATTTTTATCAAAATTATAAACAAGGTATTTAGATTTTGGATTAAATACTTGTATGGGATAGTTTTTGGTTATGATATATATAAGATATGCAGGTATTAGATTTCAGACAACTCTTTTATGGGCTGCTGATTGGCCATACCAAAGCTAAGGTAATGCTTCCTGAAATGTTTAACAGACAACCCAACGTAGAATTAAAACAAATATATCCAATAATACTTGCAATATTTTTCAATTTCAAATATATATTTGCATACAAAACGCAAGTTTGGTAAAAACATGAATATTTTTTCTTGCAATACTGTGAGTAGAGAGCTCGCTCCGCACCGACCATGTCTTCATTTGAATAAACCGATAGGTGTTATTACCTGGTATAAATTATGATTCACCTGACATCAATCAGGCGATACGAGTCCCACGCAAATAATTTTTTTACAATTCAGTTTGTCCATATGTTGATGAAATTTATAATTACAACTTGCGTTTTTATATTTTAGAGCAAACGCATCGATTTGGAGTATTAATATGATCTGTCGTAAAAAAATTATCGTTCGGAATGTCTAGAGACGTTTCGTAACTTTACCGGCAAGACAAACCCCCGTGTATTTACACATAAATAAAAAAATACACCATAATTCAAAATTCACATAAGGCATTGCATTTTGAGTAAATCGTTACTTGCAGGTAAATTTATGAATAAAATTAAAAACTGCTTGCTTTGATTTTAAACTTACCACACGCCAGTGATAATTAATCATAAAAAAATTACAAGTCTCGGTTAACTTGTTTTCTCTATTTATCAATAATAATAAAAATGGCTCAACGCCAAAAAAAATCACAAAAATATTTTTTTTATTCAAAAATGTATATCATTTATAGTATTTATGGAATCTATCTGAGAATCAAAGTATGTTAAGAAATAAACACGTAATAACATAGTATATAAATCTCGTATTATATGTTATTAAACACTACTTATTATACTTTCTACAAGTCATCGCGTTACAAATAGATTGAAATGTAGCGAATTGATTATCAACAACTTGAAGATAAATCAACCCATCGTCCAATATAGTAACTCAATTTATTTTTAATCCTAAATAACTGACAGTTTAATGAAATATCCGTGAAATCTTATAATACCCGGCGTAGATTGCAAACCGCTTAAACGCCATGATTGTTTTGTACTTTTTGCGCCACTGCCTAATTTAAATACAAAAAAATACTATTAATAATAATAATAATAAGTACACGTATATTTGGAACCACAGCCTTAAAATCAACTCGTGGTCTAAACATAATAATGCTTACTTTTCGAACAGCAATTAAACTTTTGACGTTGAAACTATAAGCTTTTGTATGACTGTTATTCTGTGCCCTGAATGTAGGTGCAGGATCGATAATGGAGTAGTGGACATGGAATGGTTGTAAAAGGATGCGTTCTGAAAGTACTTTGTAAAAGAAGGGGGGGATCCTGCTATTGTTTCTGAACCCTGCTGCAGAAAAATATAAAATATAAAACTGATTCACTACACTAGTCACCAACCTCGTCTAAAGAGAAGCACCGAAGAAGAAGAAGAAAAACTATAAATGATTGGGTTAAGATGTATAATTTGATTCTGTAAGGTTTAAGGAATTTACAAATTGACTCACTATTTTATTTAATACTGCAATAAAGTGGAATGATATATAGATTATCTGTAGAGATATCCGAGTTGAAATGTCTCGCGCTCGTTGAACACAAATAAAAAATTATTATTAAAGAATAAAGATAAGATACCGCCGTAATAAAATCCAAAAGGAATATAAAATGCCAATACTTCCTTTTTGGTATGAATCACGAGTTTTAAGACTTTCTTTGTATGAAGAAGCAAATTTGTTTTTTTTTTTTTTGTACGTGTTATTAAAAATATCAATACGTATTGGGATAAATCAGGTTTTCACGAAACATCAAAATTTCCCAAAACGAGCGCGCGACATAAAAACCCGAAAGTCCTGTTCCAACCATAAAGTCCGAAGATGGTTTACGATCCAAAATAACACATTTGAAGCTTTCGGATAATTTATGGTTTTTCCGCTTCTGTTGTTGATCGACCTTAAACAACTCAAGCGAACAAAACGCATCCGACCCGAGCCACACGGGGCAGCTCCTTATTTTATTTCAACATTTAAAATAAATTAAATTATTTTTATAATCTAATTAAATCATTTGTAACTATAAGTTTTGTTTCATAATTAATATACACTATTTAATTGGCATAATAAGTAAGTTGTTTCACTTATAGGAAATGATTGTTAAAAATTCTTGCTTAGTACAAGTGATTCGTTGGTATAATTGGTAATGCACCGGCCGTGTAAGCTTGGGAATGTGGGTTCAAATCCCACACAAATCACTATGATATTCGATGAGTTTCTTTAATCAATTTTCAATATTTTAAAAATTTACTTAATCAATTAATATAGGATTAAATTTGCTTGAATTGCTTATGGCACTACCAATTATTTAATAAAATTCCCAATGCGCAAAATTAACGTTTATTATTAAATAAAACAATTTAAAAGTTATTTTAAAAAATAAATAATAATAATTTTTTGAGTGGCATCGTGTAGCACAGCTTTAGCGCAGTGGTACCAGCACAACGAGCTTAAACAAATCGCCCCGATGAAAACAGACTTTGACAGATACCAACTTTACGGTGGTGATCTCCGACCCTCATAACCTCTCGGACAGTGGATGCAGTTCTTTCCTTATATTTATTTTAAGGCTGTAAAATTTATAGAAGACTTAACCAGGCCGGTATTATCTCTTCACGCGGTAACAAATAAATTAAATGATTTCTGTATAATTGTATCGTTATAAAATGTTTTGAGGAATATAAGATCGCAAGAGCTTTGTATGGCTACTGGCTTAGCATGAGAAGAGCCACTTTATCAAGAAGAATATTATTTTTAAATATTTTACAACTCGACTGCGCAACTCTTCTAGCAATATGAAACCGAAGTTCGTCTAGACCGGCTTACACGCTGATGCATATTATTACTTGTTGCAAAACATACAAATCAAGTTTCTCGGAGATTCAAATACGGGATGCATTGTTATTAAGCGCGACTCTAAAAAAATATACCAATGTTAGCGAATAATAATAATAATTGAACGTGGCAAACGTGTAAATGACTGGAGGGCAGCGGAATGACTCGAGCGCAGCTGCATTGTTATACGGTGCGACACGTGCAGGAGGTTGTCAAAGAGCTCCCCTGCACCTCCCCCCCCCACTCGCCCCCACTCACCCCCGGGGGAGAGTGGGGGTGAGTGGGGGGGGCGACACGGCCAGGGTGTTGACCGCTGCGGGGCTCCTGGATTCCTCTTTTTGTTTCGCCAGCAGCACCTTTGCCGAGCCTGGCGCTCTGCCCAGCTCGCTCCGGCTCCGCCATATAAATAATACAGCCTCCGTAATTAGCAAACGAGTCTACTAATAATTAAAAATCAGCGTTAAAACATATTAAAATACACGCCAAGTTATTACGAAATCAAAAAAAAAAAAAAAAAACAATAAGCCATTAATTGCGGTTGAATTTTTTTATACTCTGCTTCAAACATTATCGGCCAAATGGCCTGAAAATTACAAGGCATATAAAATAATAAAATTATTGAATACTTTTGTGTTTTCAGCTTTAAAAAACAACAAATGTGAGGGAAAATATATTAACGTAGGTTTTATAAACCCATATACAGTACTTGCTACTAACAAAATTATAATTTCGAAATATTTATACATCAATCGCTACGATGGAAGACAATGATAAAATTACTAACTGTATCTCATTTTCGTTGTTTTCAGCTTCTATAAATTAATTTAGTCCTAAAGGCTGATTACTTTAAACAGTGTATTCTAAGTTATCAAATTCGCAATATATATTCCAGTGACGTGTTTATTCATTTAAAAATATTAAACGTTATTAATACATATAACTGCTTTATAATGATGACCTACTTGTATTATACTTTTGAAGCGCAAGTGTTAATCACACATACTAAATGCATTGTTCAATTTATGTATCGTATTTGATCATCGATTACTATAATAATAAGAAATTGAGCTTCAATGACATTCTAGCGAGCGTCCGTTTACACGCAATCAATTTCTACGCATTAGATTGAACATGAGAAATCATGACTCGCCAATATTTGGATATTTCAAAGTACCTGGCAGTGAAGCGTCAGTGTTGCCAGACCTCATAGTTATTGTGAATTATTCGTGCTAATTTAATATTTTCGACAGAGAGTACTTGGTAGAATTCCAAATAAATTTTTATTGGTGAAACTGGTCACCAATAAAAATTTGTATGTGGAAAAATCTTTATTTATTTGAAGTATTAATTATTCGTGTGTTTATTTTTTCCCTGTGGTAACCCTAGCGAGGACACATGGAGACATCGCGCTGGTCATGCCCAGGGGTCATAAGTCCTAACGGTTCGATTTATTGACTCCTAAATCACTATAATCCCGCATATTGTACTTAACCCTCGTGGCATGGCACACTTATAGACGTTTTTTAAAAATTATTTATCGTATCATCACTGCCATAAAGTTCTCAACAATATCACCGAATAAAACAAGCTTTATAGACAACAAATGAAAAAGGTATAGCTTGTAGGCTGATTGCTAAAGATACCCACTAAATTATGATTTAATTTGTTTACTTCATGTTTAAACAACAAAGGTGGTGACGAGGTTACGACCATGATCTGAGCATATTAGGTATATAAAGAATAACGTGTAAAAAATCAAAGGCTCTGGAAATGAATTAAATAAATATTTCAGTTATTTTGAAACTTTTTTGAATAAAAAAGCGTTATCAATTTTAGACACGATCTGTGTTTTATAATTTCAATATATACATTTTTGTTAAGCTGCCTACACACAATGCTACACAACCGACCACTAAACGGCGATAAGCTAGCAGAGGCGTGCAACGAGTCCAAATTTAATAAAAAAAATAATATGTATATATATTTTAAGACAAGAAATGCAAAATACTTTTATTTTCAGTTTCACCGAAAAAAAACAACTCAAAATAAGACGCTATTGTCTAGTTCACTATTCGGTTGTCGGTTGTGTTGCGTCGTGTGTAGACTCAATACTAAACTTGACTGAAAAATTTTAAATGCTTAATTATGCAGCGTGTAAAATTTCTGGGAGCCGATTTAATTTCATAGGAGCAGAACGTTAAACGAAGGACGCGGATGCGCGCTCGAATTTTCACAAAACGCACATAATTATTAAGCAATTTAAAAAGGAGTGTTGAATCTAAAATAAGATCACAACAATCAAGTCCCGGCATTTTGGAATTACCCGCGACCGGGCCAGGACGTCCATCATCAGTGCACGTGCAGGTACGCGGGGGGCCGCGGCACACGAGGCCACCCGGCCACGGGGTGGAGCTCTCCGCCATGGGGGGGTGCGGGAATGTCCCATGGGTGATACTGATATGTCCAAAATGAAATACATCTTATAAGTAATTAAAATACTTTGGCATTATCAAACAGACTGCCAACGTGAAAGGTTGGCGAAACCGGTCACCAATAAAAATCTATACACGGGAAAATCATTCAAGTATTCTACTTGTTATTTAAAATATTAAAATGGAATTTCACCAAGTATTCTCTGTCAAAAATATTGATATTCTATATATCTAATACTTTATGAGAACCAAAAACCCTACAAAATTTGCAGATGTGCGTAAGTTAAACATGATTTACACACACATATATATATAAATTTATATATGGTACAAAATGAAAGCAATTAGATGAATATATCAGCCAAACACTATTGCATCGTTCATCGAATACGTCATTCTGTGACTGGCAACATTTCTAGTTTTAATATAATTAGAATTCAACAGGCATTTATGGTATAGGTAAATGAATAATTCTTACATTTAATTACTTCCGACATATCAGATATAAATGTCAGAGCTTTGTAAAGAAAGGATTGTATGATAATGGTATTGGGAAGCAGCAATGCGAGTAAAAGGACCCGGGGACCCACTACACTATTTTCCATAAGAAAACCACGGACAAGAAGATATGTTCAGTGATTTAGTCAGAAATTAATAATATAAGTAATTTTAATCACCCATAACTAACATATATTGAACCCATTGGGTAAAAACATCTCACTGATCAATTTTAACATCTTCTACTTCAAACCGTTGAATCATGTTGATTTACAAAAAAATGCAATCAAACCAAATAAAAGCTAAACGGGTTTGAACTAATGAATTTCTATTCAAAAATAATAATTGGAAAATATTATTACTTAAGCTTGTCCACAGGGCTGTCCTCGTGTGCACGAGCCACTGCGCGTATCGTTTCACACCTCACCCGTGAGAACAACGAAACGAGAAATTAAAATCGTTACATAAAGTTAATGACGCGGGACACCACACAAATGCTCCTTTTTAATGGCCAACCCATTATAAAAACACAAATATAAAATCAAATATGATTTGAACACCACTTTTGTGGACAAGATCCCAAAATCTGATTACATTAAACTAACAAAAATTTAAAATGTGAGCTTCCGAAATCAAAGCTCACTAAACATGATAATAAGATGCTGTTAATGAAAAAAGGTGAGCTTGATAGTGAACATGATAGTAAGGTGATGTCAATAAAAAAAATGTGAGCTTCTAAAATCATAAACATTTGATTATTTATATTTGATATATGTTCCGATCGGGCTCAGGCGTTCAGGCAGGGACCGAAACGTCGTAACACCAAAGTAGAAATGCGGCATGACACCCAAGAACCGAATGCATCTAACCTTACAAGATATTCGTAAATTAAAAATATCACCATAATGACGCCCAGTCGGAAGAATGCACTGCCATAAGCCAAAATTACCGGAGGCAGCGCGGTTTAAAAAAAACGACCGATTATCCGGGAGCCTCCAGCCGGCCCTCGCCGGGAAGTCATCTTATCAATATGTAAAACTCTCGCGGAAGACTCCCCGAGTGCTCACGTATAAGTAGAGGCAATTGAAACCTGCCCGGCTTGATAACTTTATAACTGCCAAGTGCATAAATCATCCTCACCCATGATTTATTATTTGTGCTAAATATTCAATATTTATTCATGTAAATATCAACGATTTTTTTACACGCATGCGTGAGACACTGTCCTCCTAGCAGACAGTGCTAAAGGTTTACAAACCCTAGCTGACAAAGTTGGCGATGCTAGTCGTAAGTATGGCCTCTAAGTAAAGGCTGTCAACTGGTTCAGATGACAACTTCAAAATCAGCATTGACAACAAAGTAGTGGAGAGAGTGAAAAATACCAAATACTTAGACATAAAGACGGAATTAAGAGAGCCCGTAGTGCATTCAACAACTTGAGAAATGTATTATATACAAGAGACATAACATTGAAAACACGCTGGAGATTCACCAAATGCTATGTCGCTTTAGTTCGGGGTTGAAAAATCAAGGTTGATCGCAACACAAACGAGAGAGTCTTGCACAGAACGCGCAAAGAAAGAGAACTCAGGAAAAAGAGGCATTGGAAGGAGGAAACTTTCATAGATGCAAAGTTCACGCCAGTGGCTGGAAGTCGCGAGCGCAGCCTAATGATAAATATGTGTTCAATGAAATACGAGTGTTCAACGAAATACAATGCACACCAACGCCGTCGCCACGGCCAAATTGGTCGAATTGCACTACGAACTGCTCCCCCATCCACCGTATTCTCCAGATTTGGCACCATGCGAATTTTTTTTGTTTCCAAACATGAAAAAGTCACTCGTCGGGCAGAAATTTAAGTCGAATAATGAGGAGGTCATCGCCGCCACGGAGGCCCACTTTGCAGACCTCGAGAAAACGTATTTTTCAGATGGGTCAAAGAAGTTGGAGCATCGCTGGGTCAAGGATAAAAAGGAGGACTTTTCCAAAATTTTCGTTTTTCTTGCGTAGGCCCTCACAGATTTTTTTATTTGCTGTTTGCTCCTGAAATGAAGCGTGTTCATTGTTACGACTATTTTATCCGCGGTTGGCACTTAACGGATATTTTGCGGGTCCATCCCCCGAGTCGGGCGAGTCCACGGTCGGTTTCCGTTACGAGGAGTGACGGGCTCGATATTATTCGGAGGCGAGGAATGTTTTTGCGCAGTCGCGGATTCCGAGGCCCGCTTCCGCCCGGAGGAGCCGCCGCCTCGCAGCAGAGTTCCACTTTTTTCAGACTCTTCCCTCCCCGCCGCCCCTGTCGTCCCCCTTTCCTCTCTCTCCCTCCGCTATCTTCCACGCGCCCTCGCGGTGCACCTGGAGAGCCAGGGGAGCGCAACCGTGAGCCGTGGCGGATTTTTATATATTTCGTGTATCAAAAATCAGATTTCTAGCCATTTATTGACCACTACAAAAATGGCAAGTAAACAAGGACGAGATAACTCGTAGTTGGCGTCCTAGAAGATAATGCAATCTACGAGTTATCTCGTAGTTGGCAGTCAACGTGTTAACCATACAATAGTTGTATGATTGATTGATTAAGTTCATTTTTTCACACATTGAAAAATGAGTAAAGAAACTCTCAGAAAAATATCATTCGAACCTGCATCCCCAAGCTTACATGGCTGGTGCATGCTAATGAGCCACTAGTACTTAGCGAGAATTTTTAACTATCATATCATATGTGTAAAGCAACGTGCTTATTATTCCAATTAAATATTATAAAATTAAAACCTGTATAGGCAAAATCGCACTTACTGTGACGGTCTTCACAAAAATCCAATAATATATACAATAGTTGTTAGGGCTATGCTTACAATACGATGTGTGGCTATCCCATGCTTACAAGATGTGTCTTGGATTCCTCTTTTTTCGTTATTGAGTTAGTGTAGAATCCTTACTGTATTATTACAAAAACATTTTGCGTTACAAAATCGCTTTTCAATAAGATCTCAAAAGAAAATATCTCAGAAAAAACTCTGGTATTTCTTTGGGTTACAACTAAGTTTATCTTGCGCAAATCTTTTATTGAATGAGTTTTCGCTTTCAACGAGAACCAAAAATGCCACCATTTTATATTTACCGTGAAACTGCCTTTTATGCTCTTTCGGCGTCTATAAATCTATTCACAATAGACCAATGAAAAAACTGCATCCTTTGTGGTTTTTTTTTGTGTGCTTACAGTTTATTTGGCTTTTATGTTCTGATTTTATAAAACAGATTTATCAAACGCTTATCGGGTATTAATAACTTTTGTTGACTTAAAAGTGGTTTTCGTGTTGATAAAACATAATAACGCGAAAGCTAGTATGTTGTAGGTTAGATACCTTTGTGTGAAAACGTCTTTGTGATTTTGCAGCTGGTTTGAGTTGTCACTAGTCAAATTCTAGTAGAGGCATTAAATTTTTTTTTTTTTTTTTAATGAGGTCCGCGTTTAGAGCGCCCACTGGAATAGCATGGGAATAAATGTTTCGTTAGTGAGACCGATCGTGCCTAAGAGCCCGTGTTTAATGAATCAATGGGAAGTAGTGCGTCTAGTGCGTAGTCTGCTGGGCATGAGCAGGGCCAGCACCCGCAGCAGCGGTGATTGTTCCTGCAAGGTTTGCGCCCTCGGGACGGACGGGCGCGCATTGACCCCGCTCGGCCTCCGAAACAAGTCGCATTTTCATAACGGGTTACCGGCGGGAGCAGCGGGCGGCAGCGCACATCATGCATACTCTACTCGCCCGGGCGCGGCTCCGGAAGGGACGCTATTACTCAGATTCGACTCTTGTAACACCCCCAAGCTCACAATCATTCGCAGTAGCCTAGTACAGTATATGGACTATTCCGAGTAGCACCCTTAACGCATACTCTACTCGCCGTTGGCGTTGCTCCTAAAGGGACGTCAGTACTCCGATTCGACTCTGGTAACCCTCCCAAGCTCACAATCATTCACAGTAGTCTAGTACAGTATATGGACTATTCCGAGTAGCACCCTTAACGCATACTCTACTCGCCGTTGGCGTTGCTCCTAAAGGAACGTCAGTACTCCGATTCGACTCTGGTAACCCCCCCAAGCTCACAATCATTCACAGTAGCCTAGTACAGTATATGGACTATTCCGAGTAGCACCCTTAACGCATACTCTACTCGCCGTTGGCGTTGCTCCTACAGGGACGTCAGTACTCCGATTCGACTCTGGTAACCCCCCCAAGCTCACAATCATTCACAGTAGTCTAGTAAAGTGTATGGACTATTCCGAGTAGCACCCTTAACGCATACACTACTAGCCCAGGCGTTGCTCCTAAAGGAACGTCAGTACTCCGATTCGACTCTGGTAACCCCCCCAAGCTCACAATCATTCGCAGTAGTCTAGTACAGTATATGGACTATTCCGAGTAGCACCCTTAACGCATACTCTACTCGCCATTGGCGTTGCTCCTAAAGGGACGTCAGTACTCCGATTCGACTCTGGTAACCCTCCCAAGCTCACAATCATTCACAGTAGTCTAGTACAGTATATGGACTATTCCGAGTAGCACCCTTAACGCATACTCTACTCGCCGTTGGCGTTGCTCCTAAAGGGACGTCAGTACTCCGATTCGACTCTGGTAACCCTCCCAAGCTCACAATCATTCACAGTAGTCTAGTAAAGTGTATGGACTATTCCGAGTAGCACCCTTAACGCATACACTACCCGCCCAGGCGTTGCTCCTAAAGGAACGTCAGTACTCCGATTCGACTCTAGTAACCCCCCCAAGCTCACAATCATTCGCAGTAGTCTAGTACAGTATATGGACTATTCCGAGTAGCACCCTTAACGCATACTCTACTCACCGTTGGCGTTGCTCCTACAGGGACGTCAGTACTCAGATTCGACTCTGGTAACCCTACCAAGCTCACAATCATTCACAGTAGTCTAGTACAGTATATGGACTATTCCGAATAGCACCCATAACGCATACTCTACTCGCCCAGGCGTTGCTTCCAAAGGGACGTCAGTACTCAGATTCGATTTTGGTAACCCCTCAAGCTCACAGTCATTTACAGCAGTCTAGTACAGTATATGGACAAATTGGAGTAGCGTCCATAATGCACAGGTACCCTACTCGCCCAGGCGTTGCTCCAGAAGGGACATCAGAATTTAGATTCAACACTGGTAATCCCCCAAGCTCACAGTAATCTAGTACTATGGGACTATTCCGAGTAGCAACCATATTGCATACTCTTCTCGCCCCATCGTTGCTCCTGAAGGAGCGCCAGTACTCAGATTCAATTCTGGTAACCCTCCAAGCTCATAGTCATATATACTAGCTTATTATTTCAGTGACTATGATCATCAGAGAATATCATGCATTCGAGTACCTCACCATGCCCAGATGCAACTCCGAGAAGCGTACTAGAGGGGACGATATTACCTACATATATATTTATATATTTTTTTTTTTTATACGCCTACATATATTGTAACTCTGGAAACTCTCCATCGAAAATACCTCATATTGTTGCCTATTCATGCCTTTCACATCGTGCATATTTTTTTCGCCAAAGCGCAACTCTGGAAAATATACTATAATTTTAAGATGCCATTACTCAAATTGAATTTTTGAAAGCATTTAAGTATTTCACAAACTCTGTTGATTGTTTAAGAGTGAAAAAAATTACTTATCTAAATACATCTCTAAGTACAGGTAGAGACGGATTTTTAAGCAAGACCAGTTAATGCAGCCATGTTATAACTTAACGCTCATGTTTTTAAATTTGTAATAGTCAATAAATTTCGATTCACAATTTTTAATAAAGTTTGCTTGTACTGTATGAAACATACCTACTATCAATAATATGCATGAAAATATTTTTCTTTCGTCCGAAGGTACACCATTGAAGCTCAATCCATATCTATCGATAGTAGAGATAAATAGTCGAATAATTTTTTTAATTTAATAAAACTTACGTTAAAATATAAACGATGAAGTCAATAATTCGTAGCGAGTTGTCAATCGATCACATGAGTGCTTATTAATTTAAACCAGTTGTATTACGAGTTTTATTTATTCGGAGATGTTAAGTATTATGTGTGGTCGCCTTTAAGAACATCTTGAGAAGTTGCAACAATAAAAACCTTTAAAAATTACACCATTTTTCTTATAATTAGTAATTTCAATATTAAACTATAGGTACTCTTACTTTTTGCAAGTATCGAGTAAAAGAGCAGCAATATGCGGATTTATGACCTTTCATTTTACTGTTCGGTAATAAAGAGCATTTTAGTGCCAATAAATTAAAACATTGCAATATACTCGTAGTTCATCTTAAATATGTGCAATTTGTTTTCGAGCTTAAAAAACATAATTAAATTTATAAACATACAGGCATTGGTTTTCACACAAAACTCAAAACATGTATAATTTAATCCCGTGGGTTTCAATTGTTGGATTAAATATTTAAAAATATAACTTATTAAGTTTGTAAAATATAAAGCGGTGCCTCTGGGTTTTAGAGACCCGTCCTCAGAAATTTCAGGTTTAATTATATAGTGGAGTATGGCTATACATTAAATATATTCAGGCTTCCGTAAAAGTGCGAGACATGCAAGGAGGTTATTAATTTCCAACTGTTTTTACTCTGCAGAAATTAAATCGACAGCTTAATTTTTTTTATAATCAACACTTCGTTTCTCAATTTATAATATTTAATAAATGGTTTTATTTTTAATTAAAAACTATATTTTATTTAGGTGTGTTTTGATTGTGCAGTAATTACTAATCGTGTCATAAGAGTGATTATGTTTATTATTTTTTTTATATAAAGTCATGTCATTGACTTATTTGTGTTTTAATAATGTCTAAGAGGTACAAGTATAATAGAGTAAAATGAATTTAAGCAGACGTTGGCTTAAAATATAATATTTAATTAGAAAAACAATTTTATTATTTCAATGTCGTATTATGGGTTATTGCCTGATTATGGAAATACAGTTGTTAAACGATGCTAAAATTGTGAAGAGAAATCTAAATTTATTTAATTATCCGTAAAACAAAATATTGAACAATTAGAAACTCAAATTTAAATAATGTTTGCAATGTTTTTCATGTTTATCGGTTAAACCATGTTGTAAAGTATCAGCATATAATTAAAATTATTTATTGGAAAGACGTATTTTTAACATTTACAATCTTAAAAAATATTATAACCTCATTTCTAATCAATCTTTCAGAATAGCTAGTTGTTTGTTACACATAATTTAAAGAGAATATTATATTATTGCCAACTGGTACCCTTAAATATCAAAATGACAAGCCGTTGGCAGTTTTCATGTTATAAGCTATCAGTTTAGTATTAGGATTATTTATTGGAAAGACGAAAACAATTTTTACAACCATAAAAAATATTGAAATCTAATTTCTAATCAATAATTCTAAAATTCTAATAGTTTGTAATAAATAATTTAAGTATTATTGCCTATTGGCACACTAAAATATTAGCACGACAAGTCGTCGGCAGTTTTCAGTATCATGTTATATGCTATCAGCTTAGTATTAGGATTATTTATTGGAAAGACGAAAACAATTTTTAGAACCATAAAAAATGTTATAACTTAATTTCTAATCGATAATTAAAAAATTCTAATAGTTTGTAATAAATAATTTAAGTATTATTGCCTACTGGCACACTAAAATATCAACATGACATGCCGTCGGCAGTTTTCAGTACATTAGTATTTTAGTATTAGGATTATTTATTGGGAAAACTAAAATTACTTTTACAACCATAAAAAATATTATAATCTCATTTCCAATCATTAATTCGGAAATGCTAATAGTTTGTAATATATAATATATAGAGAATATGTGTATTATTGCCAACTGGCACTCTAAAATACCAACATGACAGGCCGTCGGCAGTTTCCTAGCCTGCGGTACACGTCAAATATGATTGCGGTTAGACTGTAACCTTACATTGCCGTCACTGTTTACAGCGAACAAAAATAAAAAGTGAGAGCATTCTAAGCGCGTTTGTTCCCCGTCTCCGTTCAAGTCTGATTCATGCACTCTGGTGCCGTCTATTTGTTGTTCATTTTAGGATATAGACTACATATATGAAAAGAATTTAAACACTAAACATGGGTAGGTACTTCTTAAAATACTATCTCGTGGATATCGCACGCGATATCTTGCACATTGACCGGTTGTCACACAATCGATATTAAGGTTATGTTCCGCAACTTGTTTACAATTTGGGTTATTCGTGTTTCCAGGAGGGCTATTTAGTTATTTTCGTGGCCTGCTGGGAGCTCGCGAGATGCGGATCCTTATACTTGGGCTGGACGGGGCTGGGAAGACTACAATTCTGTATAGGTTACAAGTAGGCGAAGTTGTCACCACAATACCTACAATCGGATTTAATGTAGAGCAAGTACAATACAAAAACTTGAAATTCCAAGTTTGGGATCTAGGGGGGCAAACTAGTATAAGGTAAACTATAAACCAACCATTATTTTATAGTATTTTCTAAAATTACAACTAATGCATCATGCAACATCAGCATTTCTTATGCAGATGATTTTTTTTTTTGCTTTCTGAGACTTGTTCAAGTTCTCACAATCTCTGAATTTTGATGCATTGAAAGCTGTGTAAATAAACTAACTATGATATTTATGTAACGATAGAAAATACCAATGAAACGTTAACATGTTTCTTTTTATGGTTAATTGCAATGTAATTTTGACTTTACATTTATTTTCCAGACCATATTGGAGGTGTTATTATGGAAATACAGATGCAATTATTTATGTTGTGGATTCTGCCGATAGAGACCGAATAGGTATATCCAAAGATGAACTCCTTCACATGCTAAGGGTAAGTCATTTTAAATGAAAAATCACTTAAAGAAAACAAAAATTACATACCTTTATCTGAAGCAAGGTTCCACGTACTTAATCAACCATCAAACTAGTCTTCCACGATGGAGAATTTGAAAACGCACAAGCCTTATAATCCATATTAGTTTATCAAAATCTAATCAGTCCGTGCACAAATATAATATAATATTATTTGTTTATAATTGTAAGTCCTTTGCATTACACTGAAAAGTATGATAATTGTTGTATAAATGGTATTTAGCCAATTTTTACATTACATTAGATTATCTGCATAAAGTGAATGATACTGCCTTTCACATTTGCGGTTCACAATCGTTTTAAATAAGTAATGTTTTCAGCTACACATAACGTCTTTTACTTGAAAAAATGTTATTCTTAAAAAGTATTGGAGATGAAAGCCGGCACACAGCACACACACTGAACATCAAAGTTATACTGAATAACATTTGTTTCTTCCCATAAAGGTCTTTTTGCAACAACAATATTTAATTAACTCTTATTTTTGCCTTATTTATACAATAGAAAAAAAAACAAATAGTATGGTTGAATTTTACTATCCTGAATAAAAACACTGTCTCATGGTAAGTGTGAAACAATGGCCGATTTATTTACTAGTATGAATTTTATTCAAGCTGTAAGCCGATATAAATCTTTAAGTCTTATATTAAAGCTACCTAGGCGCTGTTAGTATTCACACCTAAAAATCTCATCAATTGATGAGTAAATAATTCAATTTAATAATAATTTGTATGCACCTAGCCTTTTGGTGAAAATCTTTCTTACAGTGTGTATATTTGGTAATATATCGGGCTTTGTTTTTTGAACGGTGAAATAACTCGTATTTAGGTATGACCTTGATTTTTTCAGAGTTTTATTGTTAATGTGCAAATAGAAAAAAATATATTTTAAAAAAACTAGTGATCTTTGAATGTTAAGCAGTGAAATAGAATCATTGCACCTCATCTTATCTCTTTGGTTAGAATCATAGTGAACAATATCTTATCTTTTCAGCTAAGTACTATATGCTTTCTTTACCTGCACAAGCATCATTCATGTCATGTTAGTGGCTTTTTTCTATTAAAAAGGACTGGTTAACATGTTGTTCGGATCAGGAGTGTCAAGATGTAATCAGTTTTAACCGGAATGTTGAGACAATCTTATGTAAATAAATATAACAAAGACGCATCAAGTGCAGCAAAATAATCTAGAATGTTTATTGGTGAATAATAGCGCACTGTAAAAACATCTTGAAAATTGTAAAAAATATCAGATTATTTGAGAAATTAGTTACTTAAGTTAATAGCGATGTGAGGTTGAAATAAAAAACAATTTTTAAAATTTGAGTATTCCCAAAAATTTAAAAACTAAAAATCATAAGAAGTTTATATAAATATCAAAAAACTTCAAGTTACCTTAATTCCAAGGAAATAAACAAAACAATTTTATCAGTCTATGTATGTTACAATTTTAAATCAGTTTAGTACGAATGTGGCAATAAATCACAGATTGTTACATTATATTAAAGAAATTTAATTTGTACGTATTTGTATGTATATATCGGAATATTTATTTCATGTGATGTCATGGTGTACAATTCATATTAAAGTGATGCTCAGACAGCTAAGAATGCATGAAAATAACTATTATTTAATCCGTTTCAACAGGAAGAAGAATTGGCGGGGGCTATCTTGGTGGTGTTAGCCAACAAGCAAGACATGGCGGGCTGTCTCACGGTGGCTGAGGTGCACCAGGCACTGGGGCTGGACGCCTTAAAAGATAGAACATTCCAAATATTCAAGACATCAGCCACAAAGGGCGAGGGTCTCGACCAAGCCATGGACTGGCTGTCCAATGCGCTGCAGGCGAAGAAATAACACCACCAAACCAACTGCAGAGCCTTCAATATGTTATTATTACGAAATGTATTTTTATCAGGTAGGCTGTTTATTTATAAATATGTGCCGACGGTTGCAACACGATGGTCATTTTTTTTTTGGAAATGGTGTGAATATTTTTTACCTCTGATTGTACGTAATCTCAGTTGCTTGTGAATAATCCCCAGTTGATTGGCCTCCAATCTTAGGGAATTGAAATAATCTTGTAATTGAGGTATTATTTATTTTTACTTCCTAGTTGAAATCTTGCCAACTGTAATATCGACTGTACTCACGGCTTTCAACGTTGGGCTTTTTTTTAAAATAACTGCGCACAAATAACATTTCTTGCTGATTTTCATTTAAACTTCTACGGATTTTGATGCTAGAAATAAAAGTGGTTTATTTCCAGTTAACAATTACAACAATGTAAATCTTTTTTGTTCCATAACAGTATAAAAGACAAATATTGAAATATTATTTTTCTGGAAAGTAATAAGTTTGTTGTAATCTTAAATAGGCTTGTAACCTATTATATCAGTTTGGTATTTACTTACCAAAATGGGGATTGAGTCTGCAAACTCTGGGTTGAACTTGAGGCCTTTGTTACACATGGGCGGTCAGAGAATCACATAAAATCGCTCTAAATACACTTCTCCATAGAGTTAACGTCCTGTATAAAATATAAAATCTGGTTTATTATCGCAATTCACAGGTTCACAAAGTTGCTGCTCAAACCATACAATGCTTCATTCAGAGTCTGAACTTTACACTTTTGCGAATGAATATTAAAAAAAAACACTGCAAGATCAGTAACTGTAGATAACAGTCACCGGTAACTGACCAAATAAGAAAGAAATATTTTGTAGTTTAACCACTACAACAAACTTCAAGAACGGTGCTCGTCATCAATAAACTGCAGATTTAAAAATATATGAATGTGTGAGCATCATTTGGGTTTATTTGCATGAATCCCTCTTATTGCATGAAGAGGTTAGGGCTATGCGATTTTACAAATGTGCGACTGCCCATGTAGCAAGCCCTCTATTGAAGTCCTATCATTGAACCAACGATCCAATCTGTATGTGTCCATTGTAAAATACATTCTGCATGTGAATTGTGTGCATTTAATTAATTAATTGACTGGTGTTCTCGTCACTCTGCTTGATAAAAAATACAAAAATTGTATTAAAACTATCATAGGCCAATGAATTTGTACATACGGGCATAGTCTTGGATGCTTTTCAAACCGATCCAGGTAGCTTTGGTGCTGGTACATGAACAGTGGGAGTACTGGAAGGCTTCGCTCTTGCACCACCAATGGTTTAATTATATCTTCTCAGCAGGCGTTTATGTGTAGACTGAAAGGAGAGTTTTCCGGAAGCGCTCTGTGCTCTTGGAAGAGATTGTAAATAACAGCGTTTCAGTAATATCTCGTACGGTTACTTATTGTTTAGTCTCAAGATATTTTTGTATTAAGAAATATTACTTCTTACTCTACGATTGGCAGTGTGTAGCTTTTTACTAGTCCATAAACGGAGCTTTATAAAAAAGGAAAAAAATTCAGGTTTTTCTCTTTCGATTGAAACATTTTAAATCAATTAAAATAAAACAGAAGCCTGTTAAACCCGATGGGATATTCCATGATTTTCTCTGTACAATATTGAGACTTAAAAGTATGGTAACCATTTTTAATAAAAAATATTCATATGTATAAGACTTTTGTATATTGTACTGGTAAATTTTATATTTTGGTGTCTGAATATTTTGATATTTTATTTGAGTCATTATTATTTTTTTTCTATTCCAGCCCCTCTGTATTTTTTGACATGTTATCATAACTACGAAAATTATTATCATTGTATATTTTTTTTATATAAAAAAATCAAATCTATTGACATTGTAACATTGATGATTAAAAGTACAAAGTTACCAATTCTTATACGAGGAATTGATAGAAGATATATTAAAATGAGTTTTTTCTTCTATTCATTCCATGATTACAGAATTCATACCTTTGAACATCAACGAAAATAATAGTTAATAAGCCTTCAAGTAAGTCACGTGGATTGCATAAGGTGTTATTTCTATGATTAGCTATTTGTTATTAATTTTTATTAAAATTTAATATTTCTAACCAGCGATATAACCCCTTATACAATCTGTAAGAAGTATTCAACTACTGTTATTTTTGATGAGCATTTCAATAACTTGGCAAAGAGCATCCAAATGCCAGTAGCATGCGATGTAGGCATGCAGTATGCTAAAGACTGGTTTGGAATAAATGAAGCTGTAGTAATGAATTCGGGATTATTTAACTCTCTAAACAGCAACTTTACTTTTTCAACATTGGGGCCAAATACATTACCATTTTCTGTTTGTACTTAGTCTCGTTAGTAAAGTAAATGAATTTCTATATTATAAAAAAATGTGTGATTTCACCAAGCCTTTAGCGAATATTTAGTAATGGTTTTATAAAAAGTTTATTTCGACATGAGTGAGCATTCACATATCCTATTATGTTGAAATTTCCCTCTATTTAGTTGTACCTTGCATGATTTTTTGTAAAGAAATCATTATTACTATAATATATATTGCTATCACCTGTTTGTAAGTTAGGCTAGAGAACTCTAATAGGAGCCCACATTTTTAAGGATTTGTAATGAATTTTCAAAAATTCCCTGGACATCAGTATTGTGATATTGCAATGGATTTCACTTTGTGACACGGTAACCCTGAAGTTTTCAACAGATTGATAAGACGAGTTATTGTACATGTTGCGGAAAACATTTTATGTTTCGTAGTGATTGTAATAAAGTATTTAAAGTAAATTTATTTATGTCTTTTGAAAAATAATTGAATAAACGGCGCCATTGTTCAATGATATCCATTGTATTTATTTTCACCTCTCAACCTGAAGCTAAAAATTTAGAAGATTTAAACTGGTTTTAAAACTATGTGTGGCCGCCCATATGTATTTTACTAAGTTCCTACATAAAATTTCATTTTATTGGATGCAAAAAAGAAAGACGAATTATGGGAAAATATTTTTTTAGTAAAAGAAAATAGTTTCAAAAATATTATTTAAATACATAATTGGCTTTTTCAACCAAAGCACTTTGAATTAAACAAGTATAACAATTTTTTTCTAAGACTTACACAATTAATTTTATCAAATATAGTTGTAATTAAAATTTAAACATAATTTATAAAATAACACAACCCAGCATCACCATATAGGACACCCAAACCTCTGGATGCGCTTCTCTTGGGTGTCCAGCTCGATTCCGACCTTCTTCCTCATATAGAATATAGGGCAATCCCGACTGCAAACAAAGCCAATTCAGGTTTTAGTAATTTATGCAAACAAAAAAACAGTATGTCCAAAGGTCCATCTGCGACAGATAGGCAAATATGAACAGCTGAATGGCTAGGAAATTATGAACATTTAAATTTATGAGTTTGCTTTTGCCTTTCAAGGGGTTCTTCGATCTACTACACATTTGGCTATTCATATTTGTTGTTTACAGAGGTAATTTGACAAGTCTGGCTAATTTAAATACAGCGATGTCACAATTTTTAACAACACAGCTGGCAAGTATCTTTCTTTAGTATCTACGCTTTAGACTGTACAGACATTTGAAACAGTCATTACAATTATCCCAAAAATTTAAAAAAGTGTGCAGCGATAAACATCTTTATATAAATAAGTGAACAGGGTTGCAAAAAACAATATTGAATTTGCATTTTAAACAAACTACAAGACGATTGAGTTGTACCTTGTGCACAAGACCTCCTCGTGCAGACTCCCCTGGCAGCGCTGGCACTCGGTCCACAGTCGGGAAAACCTGTCCTCCAGCGTCCGCAGCTTCAGGACTTCATTCCCGAAGAGCTGTGGCTCCTTGGAGGAGCAGTGCTCACACAGAGCCTGTTTGGAGACTCCGGGTAGGACAGCCTTGCAGCCCAGGCAGGTCTCTCGTTTTGTGGTGAAGGCAGCGAGGGCTCCCACCCTCGAAGTAACCATTGCTTTGGTACGAGTGTGTTCTCCCCCTTAAATTAAATATTACTTAATTTTGTTTTCCTGGATTTTTTTATTTCTTCGGTCAAGTTTTAAATGATTGACTTCACACAGATATAAAATAACTTACTCAGTAACATGGATTCGGCTTTTTCTCCAAGAATGGGCTCGAATATTCTTAATAGCGGCTTTGATAGTTGGTTTTCTAAGTAATAATTAAAATCTATAGGAATACTGTTCTCTAAAACATAAATAGGATCCTGAAAAAAATAAAAATTATACAGTCCTTACATGGTATTAACTTTGTGTTGTTTTATAATATCCAATAATTAATAAAAAAAATTATTTTCGTGATGATAAATTTCTTAAAAGAATGAATACCTCTGCTTTCATATAAGCCGGAGTATTTTTAGCAGCAGCACACAGGACATACGGAACTCTGTCTCCAAGTTTGGGTGCAGTGCCGGGGTCCCGTTTCTTCATCTTGTTTGCCAATTCAACGTGTGCTTGCTTAGCTGCATAGTCACTCTTGCTCAACTCTTTGGTAATGACGAGCTGGGAAATGTCAATTCTGTTGCAGAGCAGATCTGAGATGATTTGTTTTGCAAAGTTTACTGCGCCTGTTGGATCCCTGAAATAATAAAAATATTACAATATATTCAGGGCATCATCAAGGAACTTATTTTAATGGATGAGTAAATATTACCTGTCAATCAAAAGTTTCTGAAGGCACGTGTTCATCATGTTTGCCACAAGAGGAGAGTTATCTCTCCGCACCGTCTCTATTCCTTTACAATCCATCTTATCATATTTGTCTGGCCTCGTAAAGTATAACCCTTGAAATAATAAAGAAATTACATTATTTGCATGGCAGAATTTGGGTTTGATACAAAAATTAAATCCATAGGTTTGCAATGCTCAGAGCAAGCTTGAAGAAAATTTACACCCACGTCCACTCATCTGCACTACCCAATCAAATATAATAGGAAACTAGAAATGTGTGGATCGCGGGACAATGCTTATGGTGGCACGCAAAAGATATTTATTTGATCAGTTGGGATAATTATTTCTCAGAGAAAAGTTTATTCTCCATAAAAAAACTGCCATAAAGAAACAACAATCTTACCGGCATATCTCTTTTTGTTAATAAGCAAGTATGGAAAATAAACTTTTTCAAATTCCAGCTTGATTGGTTTTACGAATTTCGAAGACACAAACTCAGCAGCTTCTCTACCGAGTTCCATGCTCTTCTCCAAGGTTTTTACTCCAAATTTAACCATCACAGAATCTGTGTCACCATATATGACCACCGCATCTTCATCGTACCCATTGGCCTTAGTGAATCTTTGCTCTACTTCTTGCTTAGTCTGTTCTATCATTGTACGACCATATGCAGTAACACTCTAGAATTAAAAAAAGACATTAGACATGTTTGTACATAATCAATAAAAAAATAATAATTACATGGGACAATCTTTACTCTTTTACAGTGGACTGTAATTTACATAATACTTATAAGGAGGGAGAAAGAAATATTTTTTTTCAAGAAGATAACGAATCGAATATGCAAGATGAAAGAATGAGTGAGAATATTTTTAAAATAACTCACCCCTGAAATTTCCAAGCATGGAAGTTTTCCTACTTGAGCCCCCGTGAAACCGTATACAGAATTAGCACTCATTTTGAGCGCCAGCTGCCGGCCGTCCAACACGGAGCGCCTGAATGGATCTTTCTCATCCTTCAACTCGGCCTTTGCCTTTTTTCTTGCGCTGAGAAGAGACTCCAAGATCTCCGGCAAAAGTCCTTTTCTAACAGAAGCCTTCACGAACATGTTGTTTGACGGGGTCTTCGTGATTTTATCATCTGTGATACTAACAGAAGTAAAAAAAGATTAATAAGTACCAGTAGAAGTGCCTTAGGTACAACATAAAATTATTTTTTTGATAGTTATATCATTTCCTTTTTTTAACTTTCTTACTTTAATTTTTCCTTTAAGTTGGCAGGAAGTAGAGTCGTGTAGCACAAATTGTGAGCCATCATTATACTAGGGTACAGAGAAGCAAAATCAAGAGTGGAAATGGGATCTGCGTAGTATCCTTTCATTGGTTCAATAACTGTAGCACCTTCAAATTGATCCTCGGATCCTTGGCCATGGTATGCCGGCATCAGGTAACCTGCCACTTTAGCCTGAAATAAATATATCGTATGAAATAATACAACGATGTCAATGCACCAAGGTGACAGTTACATATTTATACACAATATCGTGGTATCATTACATTCAATTTGATACAGTACGGCAAGTTTTTTTTATTTAGCTGGTTTCATGTTTTTTTTTGGTTGTTTTACCTTTCTTAATAACTGACTGACAACTTTGATCTGCTGTCCGCGGGTTAGCAAGCAGCCCAAGGGTACTCCTGTCACCCTCGCCATCTCCATGTAGTTAACGACGCACATCAGCTTATTCAAGAGTCGAAGTGGAAGATAGGCATCTTTCAAGCAGTACATAGCCAATCTGAAACAATTAAAAATTATAATGGTCTAAATTAATTTAAAAAAACTTTTATAAATCTATGTGGGGTGTGTCAATGTCAATGATGGGCACAGTTTTTTTGCATTCAAAATATTTGCTTATATAAATATCAAATCGAATACACTGTGGTTAGTAAGTAAACAATGGTACTATGAATTAACCCATGTCATTCCCGGAATAAATTAAAAAATACATACATTATACGAATTTAAATGCATCATTCACACACTTCCAGAAATTATTTAATTATTCATTATTATACAATAATCTAAGTAAATAAATTAAAGTTTACCTGCGCCTGGTCTGATCATTTTCATTCTGCAGGTCTGTAATGATGCTATGATGGACATCTTCTTTCTGCTCTTGCAAGAAATGGTAGCTGACAGAATTCAGAGTATAAGAACGAAGCTTATAATCCCTCACGAGCACCAGTAATAAATCAAAAGGAACTCTTCCTTCGAAATTGATGCTCTTATTTTCTCTTCTGCCCATTTGCTTGGATTGCAGGATCGAGTCCTTTATCACAGATCTAAAATATAAAATGTAATTAAATAAAAATATAGGTCTGCATGAGTAATGTGTGTACAAATATGAAAATCATCTTGCCTGATATCTTTGATCCTCCCGAGAAAATCAAAATCTTTCACTTTCAAATGTTTGGATCTGTTTAACAAGTATGGAAAATCAAAATTGTTTATGTTGTAACCCGTTATTATATCAGGATCCAACTCTCTGAGGAACTCGGACCATTTTTTCAACATTTCCTGTAATTAAAATGTACAAAACTATTTTAATAAATATTTTATCAATTGATATCTTATCATACCTAATTGTAAACAGTGTATAAAATTATAAATGTGTATTAATCAAAAAAAATAAAATGTGAAAATTTAGAATAATTCAAATATAATATAAAATCAACCCAAAACCGTTACAATTTATTATCCCAACTTACTTGTTCAGTTTGAAAACTAAGCACCTGCGACCCCACAATAGGAGCGCACGTATTGAGAGTGAAGACATTTCTTATGAAGGGTTCTAATTCTCCTTGTCTTATCACCATGTTTGCGATTTGAATCACAGCATCATGATGGGGCTCTGGGAATATACCTAAAATCATAATTCACTGTAAATTATAGCTTAACATAGAAATTTTAGACTTTCTCTATACTATTTATGCAGGGTCTGGTGACCTAATTCTGCAATTTCTGAAACTGCAGGGCTTATAGTACCTTTTCTACCAGCACACTCAATATCAAAGCTCAATATTCTAAAGGGTGCCACTTTGCCCCATTCTCCGTCTGGTTGATGGGCAATGAAGTCATTCCAAGCCACATCCACCTCCAACTGGCAACGAGAAGTCGGATTCAAAGATGTCGAGCCCTTGTTCCTCATTCTCCACTTCCCAACAGGTAGCTCTATCCAACTGCAGCCCACCACTTCAGTGTCTACCATGAATCTGAGAAAAACATGGCATGAGTTAATTGCTGTATACTTCCAAGCTTGTTGGATAATAACTAACAAGCATTTTTCCAGGGAATAAAAGATGTATATAGAATACAGAATTCAAGAGATAAATATAGAAAATATAGCAGCCAGATCAGAGCCTTTGTTCTAGAAAGCAAGGAACAAGGAAACTATATGTACAGAAATAAAGTAAAAGTCTTTTTTGTCTGCAACAAAAAAATTATAAATTTTGTAAAAGGTTATAACCTGATATCAAAATCAATGTTAGATTCATAGAATGCAGGATCCATAAGACAGAATGAATTAGCGCCTCTGTCAATGAGTCTCTTAGCAGGGGCGATGAGTCGAGGAAGAGCGACAGAGACGCGTGCGTATGTAACCATGTCATCTCCTTTGTAGTGCATCAGGGAGAGAGACTTCACCAATGTTACTTGCAAAACTGCCTCGTTGATCTTCTCTTTGTTAGATCTCAAGTCTTCAAGAATCGCCCTATTTAGTGACGTCTGAAAATTAATTATTTACAAGATATTTAGAGAAAAGGGTAAGATATTGCTAATACAGTATGATAGAATACAAATAATTTGTATCTTATCTCATACGAGTCAACTTAAACAAAATTGAACATTCATTCAAACAAAGTTAGGATGCTTTCGAGTTTAATTAAACTCGAAAGCATCCTTATTCTAGTTTAATGAAACTAGAATAATTCCATCAAATCACGTTGATCAAGAGACAAAAATCAACTACATTCCTCTTAGATAAGTTTGATACTAGCCTAATAAAGAAAGTGTCCCTTTCATTGGTTTTATTACGATAAAGAGTATGGCATTTTCTTACTTTTAGCGTGTGACACATTTCTTCACCGAAATTAGCTGGAACGGTTACATAGAAGTATGGAGTAAATCCATGTACATGGCAGCACACTGAGTTTCCATCCATTGTCACTCCAAACATCCTCATTATAGGTACTGGAGCAAGCTAAAAACAAAAGTATTTGTAACAAATGACTATCATAATATTGTATATTATTTTAGAAGTTTTACTAAAAGGTTTTAAGAGGAAGATTGCCTGTGACAAATAAAGCAGCATATTGTTACTACTGAATCGACCTTTGTTGTCCCACAAAAAGATACCATTCTTTTATGCCGGATGCTGTTGTACCACCATTAGAAATTTAACAATACAGAGAAAAAAATAATAATACCTGTGATCCGGGCATTCCTGGTAGAGGCTCACCATTGTAGTGATCAATGTCGAGCTGTTGAAATGTCAAAACATCCTTGGTTGGGTTGAGAGGAGGCGGCATCGGTCGAGACCACTTGGTGTTTGTGTTTTGCATTTCTGGTCCCTGAATAAAAATATATCGCTAATAATTCACACATTCTACGATCATAAAATCCGGTAAATAGATTTTACAATATGCATACCTCTCCGACGACAATCTCCTGGGATTCAAAGTTTGAATCAAAATCCATGTTTGACAATTGTTGCTCGAAAGTCAGCGGGAAATCTTCGTCCTCATCATCCGCAATCCTGAGACACGATAAGACAGAAACTTAAGATACGGCCGGAAACATTGTAAGCACAGCAAACATTTCTACAACGCAACAATATACACAATCTTGGTAATATACAAACCTTATCTTTTTGGGAGGAGGGCCTTTGAATTTCTGCCCTTTTTCATTCATTTTGAGGTTGTTACTGGCAAATAATAATATATATGATTATTAACATACAATATATCCAAATTCTCGAATGTTTGCAACCGCTTACGACGCTCGCGCTAGAGACAATAAAATTTTATAGAGAAGTGACAGCTGATTTCCCGCACTCTTTGTAGTGTTGCCAGTAAATTCAGTCATTTTTTGCCATAGTAACGAAAATAATAACCGCACCTGGCAACACCGAGCTAACCTATTCATTATCGCAAAAGTCAGTGATCTGTGGTGGTCTGTCTAAACGAAACTTAGATCATTTTGTAAATATAAACAACGTAAATGGTGTGAACGTCATGTACAAAAGTGCCATCAGTGCCGCGGCGAGCGGTACTTGCGTGGAACCAGAGCCAGAGCGGGAGGGGCTCATCACTCAGGAGGTCCCTACGGCGCCAGTGGATCACGACTACAGTGGCTTCGATATCGTCAAAGCCACCCAATATGGGGCCATCGCTAGAGTCAAGGAGCTCGTGGAGGCGGGTTGGGATGTCAACCAACCCGACAGCGAAACCGTCACTCTCCTCCACTGGGCGGCAATCAATAATCGAAAGGCGATCATCAAGTATTTCCTGGAAAAGGGTGCGATAGTTGACGCTATCGGAGGGGAATTAAACGCTACCCCTCTGCACTGGGCCACGAGACAAGGTCACCTTGGAGCGACACTACTGTTGCTGACGGCAGGAGGAGATCCTTCCTTGAGAGATGCAGAAGGGTGTGCATGCATACATCTAGCTGCTCAATTTGGCCACACACCTGTGGTCGCCTTTCTTGTGACTCAAGGAGTAAATATAGACATGCAGGATATGGGAGGAATGACAGCCTTAATGTGGTCTTGTTGGAAAGTCTCAGCAGTTGATCCTACAAGACTACTCTTGACTCTGGGAGCTTCTACAGGCTTAGCTGACACTTCACACGGAAACACGGCCCTTCACTGGGCCATCTTAGCAAGGAATATGAACGCTATCAGTACGCTTATGATCCAGGTAAATTTATCATTGTAATCCCTCACAACCATTTAGTTTTATTATAATCATAACAAGGTTCTCCAAAAGCCATTATTTTTAATGTCTCGATTTTTTTTATTCAAACAATTACACAGCATACAAAATAGATATCTAGAAGTTTCTTTCGCCTGACTGGTAGGTGATGTCATTTAAGTTGCAACTTAACAATGTACATGATTACAAATTATTTCCAGAATGCATAATGGCTAAAATATTATCTCATAATTTGCAATGCGCTTGTAAATCTTAAGTCAATATTATTACCAAATAATTACCATGTAAATGTTTGAGCAAAATTTCACAGGGATAAAATCCATATTTCCCAAATTTTAAATATATTATGTAAAATAGTATATATATAAAATATACATCTGTGTTACCCATCTGACAATGTTATTTTTTATTTAATGGCCAGAATACAGTAGGTACATATACATAGCACATATCTAAAATAAATTGTCAAAACAATTACGTAAAATTAATGCCAGAGTAGTCATATATCAATATAAAGCCATGAAAGCATTCAGTGAATTGAAAATTCATGTCTGGGTGTCAATCTTAGGAGTCCAACTGGGAATGTGCGATACCTTCGCAGCTTGGCACTGTGAGATGGACACTTATCACATTCATCATGATAAATAATCATGGATTGGATTCTTTTCAATTGTCAATCTAAATAAATGAATCAATACATCAATTTATGAATATTCTTAACTATTGGATCTTTCTATGTCTTCCATTACGAATAATAAAGTAGTAATTTTCTTTTGGTGTTAAATTGGTGATTAATTATTTTTTTTACAGTTTTAGATACTTAGTTATTATACTAATAAAAGTCTTGTGTTGAATATAATATTACCAGCAAGAACTAAAATCTATATTACAGTTTAATTGGCCATTACTTAAATCACCTTTTCTATTCATTTAAAAATTCAAATAATATAAATCAATTCAATTAACTGAAAATTGCCTTTATCATCCGAGTCTACGAGTAATATTATATTTGACCTTTTCATGCAAAAGACCCGAGTCTTTTCGCAACAACACCTCTTCTGGTGTTGTTCATACCCCATTGAGATCAAATTGATGGTAAAAAAGGTATTTTAAACAAATTGATTATTTTTTATTATGCACCGGGCAGCTTGCAAAATAAAAATAATTCCTCATTTGTTTGCTTGTTAAGGCTCCATTGAGTAAATCTAGAGAGATTCCCTGTGCTGTCTCTGCAAATGATTACATACGATTTACACTTGTTAGGATAAAAGTTGTAAAGATACCCATTTGTCTAATTCATTATAGGAAGTTTTCAAATATAAGGCTCCTATTTTATATTAAAGATTTTAAAATTTATTTTTCTTTATATATTTCATCTCCGGGAAGTCCTAAATAATCCAATATGTTTATGGCCCGAACTATGACAGAAAGTAACACAAGATATCTATAATTAGGGTAATTTTTAGCCACTGTAAAAAAATGTAGTTATACATTTATTTATTTTTTATTTTAACGAGGTTCGAACACAAACCATCACATTATGGCAAATTACAACTGCCGTCAACAAAGAAACTGTATGTACTGTGCGGTAGACACAGTTATGCTGATCACCACAAAAGATACTGTCAAATCAATTCCTAATTCTGGCAAAAAATATTATCAGAAATTTTATTTTCTCTGCATTATGGCTGTGAATAGTGTAGCTAATAAATTTTATAATTGTAATGCTAACAAGTGTAAATATACCATTATCTAGTAAATGGATGCCAGCTTCGTCGCTTGTGCCTCCGTTTTATTGCATTATTTTAGTTTATTTTTTAGTACAAATAAATAAAAAAGACGGTAACTCAAAAGGTGAAGACTGAGTAAAACTACAAGTACAAAAAAAACCAATTTTTTTATTTTTTATTCAATCTAATATTATTTTGTTTGAATATTCAAAAAACTTGTATTATATTTACCCAGTTTTCACATTTCAAACCTTGACTTTTGAGACACCTAATATAACATTTAGAAAATTATAACTTTCAAATATATAATTTTTAGTGGATAATGATTGATATCGTGCATTTTCATGTTACTGCAGTTAAAAATTTCATCTTTGTGAACAAAAGTATTTTTGGACTAATTTAAAAAAAAACTTAAAACTCTAAATTTTTACAATTTCTTAAAATGCTATTGAAAATACAGAGTATGATTTTTTCTTTTGAATTTCATTTTTTTCATACATTCGAAGGTTTTCTTTTTGTTATTTTGTAAAATTTTATCAATTATATTGTCGCTAGCTGACCACTGATGATGAAGATCATTTTTGTTTTGCTATTTCATTCTGTTATTTCCTTTTATTCTCTTGTGTTTCTCACAATCATTTCCATTCTAAGACTGCTATTAAGGAGCTTCAACAATTAATAATACTAATCACATGTGAATTTTTACTTCTCAGCAACAAATGTATACAAAAATTATATCAGAAGAAACATTATTGTTACTGAGGAGCACAATGTCCTTTGTGAAATTTTTTATCTGATATGCTCTTAGTAACAGATTTTATTAGCAATTTCACCCTTAGCGTCAATTGATTTTAATACCAATTTTCCATCAACTGCTGATATAATAGCCTCATCGCACTGCGCCTGAATCTGTTAATTTATGGTACAATATTGATAGTTTGATATGTGTGAATTTACAGGGGAAGGCGAGTTTAGAAATCCCAAACCTGCGCGGAGACACCCCACTCAACATGCTGCAAACCCAACTCGGTGCTATCTGGATAAGTTCGGAGGTTGCAGATATTGTAAGGGAGCATGTGTTTGCGCATAGTAAAGTCAACATCTTCAGGAAATTGGCTCATGATCGGGTAATTCTAAATTAATTATTGATGTTTTTAACTTGCACATGTATAGTATAACAACTTAAGAAACTTTAATATATATTGAAAATTACAAATATTTGGGTACATTTATTGGATTTTTCCAGTTAAATTCACTAATTGATTTGTGTATTTTTTCCAGAGATTTCGTTGGTGGGCAATGATCTCGACCCCATTCCTCGCGTTCTACCTAACTGGCCAAGTTTTCCAGCTGGACACCCTCTACTTAATCAAAATGTTCCTACTGACTTGCATATTCGTTGTAGTCCACACCATGGGCAGCATTCTCTTCTACAGGAACCTGAAAAACGTATTCCCCCTCAGCATATACATGGCCACCAAGATGTGGTTCTACATAACCTGGGCCATCTTCTTCATGCCGGTCGTGAGTGCCATGACTAGCTTTGGGTTCCTGCTCTGCTCTGCCGCACTGTGGTATTGCTTTTTGAAAACATGGAAAGGTGATCCTGGCGTCATAGTTGCAACGGAAGAAGACAGAATAAAGGTAAAAATATTAACTGTCTTACAAAAATAATTCCTGCAGTAAACTTAAAATGTCTTATACACACCGTAGGAAGATATTATTACTATTTATCATTTTAAAACCAAATGAGCGGAAATTCTAAGAGTGTTAACAATTAAACGTTTATTGAAAAATGTTGCTTATTATATTTTACTGTTATTTTGTTTTAGAACATGGTGGATATGGCCTTCAAGCTATCTCCATTCCAACCTGCTTACTTCTGCTCCTCGTGCCTGGTGAAGAGACCCATCCGCTCCAAGCACTGTTCTGTTTGCAACAGATGTGTCGCTAAATTCGATCACCACTGTCCGTGGGTTGGCAATTGTATAGGTAATATATATCAAGATAAATAGATATAAAAATAAACTCGTACTGAATAAAATCTTTGTCAAAAAATGTACTGTGTCCTGAGATGTCTTTAGGATTCAATGTTGGAGAAAAGATATGCTGATCTAACTTAAAATCAATTATTAAAATACCTGTAACTGTATAAAACAAGTACATACATGAAACGATATTAAAATTTTCTGGTTGATTATATGCTCATGTACTTAAAACATTTCAGGTGCCAAGAACCACAAGCACTTTATCGGCTTTCTGGCCTGCCTTCTGATCATGTGCTGCTGGATGATCTACGGGGCTGCGCGTTTCTGGAGCGTGCGCTGCCCGCTGCAGGGAGAGGACACTGGCATCGTGGCCGCTGTGGCCAACGTAGCCCAGTGCGACTCCTGGGTGGCTTGGGTGGTGTTCAACGCTGTGGTCCACCTCATGTGGGTATCGCTGCTTACCACGTGTCAGGCTTACCAGGTGAGACAGCGCTACCCGAACATAGCTCCAATTTTATAATTATTAAATCAGTCACTTTAAATCATTTTATACAATAGTTAGTTTTTATAGTAAATAGTATATTTTTATTAGAAACTTTTAGATAGGACATGAACTAATATAACTTTCTTAGAATCTATCTTTTCAAACTATAAAGCTTGTATATTTTTTAACAGGTACTGTGCCTGGGTATGACCACCAACGAGTGCATGAACCGACTACGCTACAAGCACTTCCAAGCCAACGGGGGGCGCTCTCCCTTCTCGAGGGGCTTCCTGAACAATCTCGCCGACTTCCTGGGAGTGTCGGTGTGCGGACTGGCGCACCCCAAACACACCGACTGGATGAAGACCTTCCACTCCGAGGGCGACCCGGCCGAGCGCTGGAAGTACGTCTGAGATAACGAGACCCGCCCTGATGGAGAGATGGTTTAACTTATTTTTATAGATGGGTTTACATATTTTACCAAGTCTACAACACTTCACAGTTCAATGCCATAATTATATACCGCTGTTCAGATCATGTCTCCTCAAAACCGATTTTATTCTTCCACACAATTTGTTTTATTTTAAAAAATATTGTTTTACACTGGCATTAGCATTAGTTAAATTGCTTATTTTATTTGTAACAATAGGATTTTTTTTTCATGTCCAACTTATATGTTTTTGACTCAAAACTATTTATATATTTACCACTAAACTATACTAGCCCATCTCAATACAAAGCCTAATAGATTTCGGCAGGTCTAGCAATAATTTGCCACCAAACTTTGTCACTTATGGCTTTTATTTAGTTATTATATGTGCTAAACAAAAACGCACAGATTATATAAAATTAAACATAATTTATTGCATTTCAAAATTGAAGTCTTCCCCGTTTTTTTTACATTTTGAATAATCAACATCTTAATTGTACTGGGTCTATCTAATAGCATTTATCGTTTATAATTAATCTTTACAACAGACTCATAGTACATAAATATAAAGCGAGTCAATTCCTGAATCAATTTGTGTGGCAGAATGAAATCATCGATATGGAGACTTGCATCTTATTTTGATTGAAATTTGTACTTATTCCATGACAATGAATTGCAGACATTCCCTAAATTTGCACAATTCAAGTTGATAGATGTTTAAGAGTGAGTCTTTTGATTTTTTTATTTAGTATTTGATAACAATTTTGAATAGTATATTATAACAAAAATGAGAATATATTTTGACCGCGTCAATATTAACTTCACCCGTAATGCTTAAACTTTTCAGATCGATTGGAGAAACTATTTTATAATTATTTTTATAAGTATCCAATTTTATTACCCCGGCTGTTTTCAAAATATTACATTGATTTTTAAACTGATTTAAATGTATTGATTGCTTTTGAATTTGTTCGTATCAATTAACTCTAAATACTGATATGAAAATAGCTACTCGAGCTAAATAAATTTGAATCTTTGGCACATGTTTCAAATTCAATTCACTTAACGATGTACAAATTTTACTTCATTCGTCTTAAAATTTTATTTACCAGGCATACAAATATCTTCCTTTGAATTTTTGATGTCTGAAATTACGGTTAAAAGTTTAACCCTAATATCTCGTATCTTATAAGTTTTAAATGATACAATCTTATTGTAAAATTTTGACATTATATAGATGAGTGGAATCCAGGAGCTTGCAACCTTCGAGGCGTGTTAGAAGGATATTAATGAAATAATATAATTTTTGGTGACGGGGGATAAAATCCAAACTTAATTCCTTAAAAATAACCTTTTTGTTAAATTAAATTATAATTATAGATCCAAGTATCCTTTAATCTTACTTTAAATTGTCTCTTAGCAATATTTATTGTTTGTCAGATACGGGAAGGAGATTAACATTTGTTTTGCTTGTTCGAAAATATTCCATAAATTTTGTTTAACTACTTTGGTGTTTGTTACATGTGTGGGAAAATCGGCTGAAATTAGTAAAATTAATTCAATTATTTGCTAAAATTAGTCATTTGACTCTGAACCATTGCAATGCCTTGAGAATCTCCATCGTTAACAATGTAATAACCTCTAATGGTGTAATGCAATTGGATACTTATAGCTAATCTGAGAAGAAGCAAGACAGCATGCCGGACATTGCTGGAGGCCAAGCTATTACGGGCCGAGTTTCATGTTCAAACTCTGTAATGCGTATTTTTGTTAATCGTTTAACAGATTTAATGCTATTACAATTATTTTAGAATGGTTTGTGAAACGTAATAACATGTAAAAACACTCAATAAATCAATGCATCGTTAATATTGACAGTTTGTATTTTCAACGCCTAACCTGGTTATTTTCCATGGTATTGTGATAAATAGTACATTCTTTGATGTTATAACAATTTCGTTTAATGATATGATTACATAATCATATGATTACACACTTTTTTTTAAAGTTTGAAAGGAGCTAACTAATAGAGGTGCCTGCGACCAATAAAGGATAGATTCCTTATAGATACGGACAGAATCTTCCAGTTCAAATGACTGATAATTATCATTTAATGTTCTATGAAAATTAATCTAACACAAGAGCTTAAGCAAGACAACGCTCAAATGCACTGTGAGTTAAAATTATATCTTTTCAAATTTTCATTACGTATTTTCCTCTGATAATAAATCTTATATTTACCATCTGTTATGAAACATCAGCACATAAACCATTCTAAAATTAATTGTAAGTCTAAAACTGTGAAACACTTTGTAGTTATGTCTTCTTCCGAGATGGTGATCTCACCTCGCCTTGCACTGTCAAATTTAAAATACCTACATGTATTATATACGAGAGTAATCCAACTGTGAATAGGTAACGAAAAGTATTAAGAATTTTTAATAAGTTTAACTGCGCTGCTCGTGACCCAAACTTAATCTTAAGTTTATTTTTTGATAGTTCATTAGCCTTAGATATTTGTAATATTGCTTAGTTATACCATTGCTGCTGGTTGCCAAGTTAGCACAATCGACTAATTTAACCACACAATTTAAAAAAAATTAAATAGACGAATTTGTTTTACATCTCAAGTTAAAATAATAATAATAAAAAATAAACAATGACTATTATCTTTATTATAAACGAAACAATCGTAATTTACCTTTTCCACACCAGTTGGTGTGCGATTCGGTCTTGTCTATTTAAAATCAAACTCTTGCACCATGTGTCTGAAAAGCTGATCAACCAATGAAATAGTCTAGAAGCCGTTGAACGAGTCACAAGAGTTTTAATAAAAAAAACAATAAATCAGTGACTAAGTTGACAGTGAAATGTAGTTGACCTATTTTTAGTTTAATCGAATCACAGGCTTATCAGAGAACTCATATGAAATATTTGACAGCTTGTTAATCAGTCCTTTCATCGATCAGATTTTCAATAACACGGATAACCCAATAATTAGTTAAGAAATACAAGGTCACTTTTACAAACAACGAATTTGCTTTCCATGATCTGCGTAGTTTTGATAGTTTTTTTTAGTTTGTTTTTGATATAGGAGGTTTGGGTCACCGCATATCAGAATGCAGACCATCTCGCGTATAATTAAGGTGGGGTGAAAGAAGAGTGCACATAAGAAATTAATATATGTATTATATAATATATTAAAGCAATAAAAATATTCTTGCTTTTTATAGTATTTAAAATTTTATATGCAATATACATATGTCTAATAAAAATATATATATTATTATATTCTCAATTGAAATGTGGCTTCCGTGTATTACTGTAAATTTACAAGAATGTAGATGAACTGTACGCGACGTAGATTTTAATTAATCTATGGTACACATAGTGCCTCATATTCAAAAAGAAATAGTAACTCCACCTTAAGGTTTTATAATTAATGTAAAAATACAATAGACTTACAAGAGCATAGGTGGCACATCGAGTCTTTAGTTGCTGTTTCGGGTCTAACTAAATCAGTCGTTTCGAAAACAGCATAATTTCACTGAACCAGACAGACCAAAATAATTTTTATATATATTTTGAATATACTTAAATTTTTATCTAACACATTCACTAGTGAAATTAAGATCATTTTATAAGTAGTGTGGTTATTGATTTTTTTAAAAAAATTAAAAATATCGGAGAAACTGTTAATCAATTTATATGATAAAACGGATAGCCTTTATACAAGACTGTTTATTAGTTTGTGATTCGGATTATTAGCGCTTCTAGTATATTCTTGGTCGTTTGAATCAAGAGATTCCGAGTATGCTGTTTTCAAAATGACAGGTTTAATTTTGTTGTAGCTTTGTGCATCAGGGCAGTGTTATAAAACACCAAAAACATACACAACGCATTCGTTGCTGATACAATATCACGACCTTTTCTCAGTTGCTGAAAACATTATTTCTTTCAAAACCATAGAAATTCAAAAACTAACTTTATCGTATGATTTCTGAAATGCTTACCCATATTTAAATTATATGTGTTAGTATTGCATTTTAATTGTTCGCATCATTTATGATAAATAAACTATATTTTTCTTGACATAATATATGATACAATACTTGTCATGTCAAAAAATTTCCCACTGCTTGTGAGTAAATAATAGCCTGCTGTGATTTTACTGTACATAACTTAAATTGGTGATAAGAAATCGTTTCCACTTCAGAAAGCTTTGTATACAATGAGAATCATTAAAGACGAGAGGAGATAAGAAAAAAATCTATCTGCTGTTATTACATTTCTTTAAAACTGTAACAATTATTTGATTTCTTTGTTCATATTCACTCACCGTGTATTACAAGATTACACTTTGTACATTCCTAACACTGCCTTGACACTAAAGTGAAATATATAGAATAAAAGACAACATTTTCTGTAGGGTAGAAAATATATTATTTTGATATGTAGGTGCTTATATTGCAATAATTACTATAATATGTGATTCAATTCTTTATTTACTGTTGCTTTTCGCCTAAATTTCGATATTTATCTAAATCTAATGCCACATCACACAGTGGACTCACAATGACGACAACCTGCTTTTTGCAATAAACACACCTATGCTGTTGTATATAATCCAAAATAAATACCATGGTGTGCATTATTATATTTATACATTCTAAAAAAAAACATTATGCATTGAACTAGTGGTAAAATGCTTCATATGTAATATTTTTCAAAAGTCAAGTAAACGAAGGGGCGGGTAAGTGAATATTCTAAGTCATCCATTATTTATAAGCCAAATGGCCATATGACACACAATTATTAATTAATATCCATAATATCAATTCCTTATTGTCTTAGCATTAGTTTAAGTTAGGCTCAAGGAATAGTGCTAACTCTTCGGACACGATATCACAGGTGTCTGCTACTTAATTTACTGGTGGTTCACTTTTGTGAACGTTTGTGGCAACATAGATCGTTATCTAAGGCCACATTTACTCCCCCGCCCGACAACACCCAAGTGCCACGGAAGGAATCCCACTTTCGACACCACCAATGGTTAACTAGTTAATTATTGTTACACTTTGTACGTGATCGTTTGTAACTGCTTTTGCGAGAGACAACAGATTCCCGGCACTGCGGTATTACCAGGCGCTTTGTAAATGTAACCATAGATCGCAGTCTACATTTCTACAGGTTAATATAAAAAAGGTTTCGGGAAATCTTAATGATAATCAAATTTTATGTTTGGATAGATCGTTTATTATTTCTGATGGCAGTTAGTTAACCCATAGCCATAATAATATTGTTTTGTCAATATTGTAGTCAGGTATATTGATAATATAATATTAATTTTATTAATAAATCTAGAACAAATACTAAATATTTTTTGTTATACAATACTACCATTACGCTTTCTGTATGAACAATTTTTGAATAATTATAAGAGCCATTCATTCTACCTCTCAATAAAACTGATTTGTGATTCAAACTGTGTTTAAATCCATCATCGGTTAGTTGAATCAAGATTCATGAAGCTTTGTAAATTATGAAACTCACAATCCATTATCCAAATGCACTTCTAAAAACAATATGATAAGATGTGATTATATCAACAACCCTTTTTAATGCTAATTATGTTTACCATCTCATTATTGAGGGATGAAAGGAATGGCTGTATTTTTTTTTTTATGTATTGTTTTCTCCAATGTGTCCGAATTTCATAGATTTTAATCAATTTTATTATTTTTAAAAATAAGCTCTTGTTCATATTGATTACTAATTCGTTGATACTGATTTATTTAGTGTTGATAAAAGATTTTTAAATTGTTCTAGGCGTGTGAATAAGTAAATGCTAGAATTCAATAACTTATAACCATGCTATACAATAGTTCAAAGGACAGTACTTCCGTCTACGTAGATATCTATAAACATAATACACTCACCATTGCATCCACCAATATTTATATTTTGAGAAAAGTATAAAGCTGAACTTTCTACCTAGCTTATTTTGCAAAATGTGTGCAACAGTAATATCACACTTTGTGTTTATTATTGCAACAAAATGAAAGTTGTTTCATTACTTTAAAATTATTTTTTTAGTGTAAATTTGATATAAAGTTTTTGATCAACACTTTTAATTTCTCATGCAAAATGCAGTATGATTTTTTTAAGAATGCAATGGATCATTATTTTTTGTTGTTATTATTTAAAAAATAATAATTATTAAATACCTCAAAAGCGTTTGTGCTCGCCTAATACTATTATTTTTATTAAATATAGTAGTTTTAAATTTTTTAAAACTAGATTGTGTCCCCGTTACAAATAAACAATTATGAATGTTTTATTTTTTATAAAATACAAGCGCGGTTTTGCTGACTGATACTATGGATGTGTGATTTGTTTATAGTATGAATGAAATTCGGATAGCACTAGAATCGTGTGAAATAATATTAATATTTTGTTTAACATTATTGTTAATGTTCGTTGTGGTTTTCAATCGCTGTTTTCGGCTGCTTTCAAATGGTGGAGTTATTTTTGTGAATTATAAGACATTTGCATTGAATTTGAAGGTTAATTTATTATAAATGTATAAATGATATTAAACTTAAGGTAATTAAGTTAGATGTTAACTTAGGAATACGGCTGGTATTAATTTTTATTCAAAGTATAAATACCATTGAATATTTGTAAGCTTTTTGATGTAATTTTATTCTAAATGTTCTCCTTTGTAATGTAGGAAAATTTGCATTTTTAAAATATTTAATTATTTAATATAATTACACTTCATTTTCACCAAACGTCATCCTGTTGTTTCACATGTCTTTTGTTATTTAAAGCGAGCATATCTTAGCTCTCCAGATTACATACTTTATACAAAATACTTTTTAGTTTTATTTTTTCTACATACATAATACATTGTAATTGACATTTGGGTCAAAATTCTCAGATTGTTTGAATACCCTACCACTCATAAGATTAAATTAAAGTACAAACAATAAGAAATCAATTGGTTTTTTATTTCTTTCAACACATCAGCATCATAAAGCCACTAGACTTGATTCACTTCCCGCAACCATTAATCTTATAAAAATAAATTATTACAAATACTCAGTTCTTGGATGTCATGCCGCGTTTCTTCTCTAATGTTCAGACGTTTCGGTCTCGGTACTGAGGCCATCTCTATGGAAATCAAAACGTTGAAATATTAATGAAAAAATGTATCATAACACCCAAAAACTGAATATTTATAATAACAACGGCTGCAAAACTTACTTACACACATAATCAATGTCTGCAAAATTTAACTTGAGATTCCTCCCGAGTCAGTGTTTCAAAAGATTTTCTCGAAACGATTTTCAAAAACTCAGTCAGCTGTACTCTTAATCTCTAGCTGAAGATTTATAAAATCTTTAATGAATCTACTGGTGTATGAATCAAGTTTAAAACAACAACTTTAATAACACATACACGGGATCAACCATGTTTTTTTCACTCCAGAAATGATGGTTTTCCTGTGATATTGCCATGCAGATGAAAAATGAGCAATGTGATTAGTCTTTCATATACAGGAAGATCTCAGAAAATAGAGGTATTTCTCTTTAGGTTTTCTTTTTCAATGAACAAAGCATACACACATGCTTTTTATTAAATCGAACCTAAAACCTCATAACCACTGAATCATAAAATAATTGTTCAATTAAGTCATTAATAAAATACTGTCTTAATTCCTCAGAAATTACTATACCCATGAGCAAGTATACATACAAGCATGTACAAAAGTATACGCATTAATATTTGATTATTCAATGCTGCGAAATATCATCGGTAGAATGAAGAATCTATGTAACTACCCTATAATCAACTTCACATTTCACTCTATATAATTCTATTAAAAATATGTATCCCTACTTACCAAAAAAATATTTATTTCCATGCAATTGCGATAACATCATAATAGGTGCTTACAAAGTTACTATTATAATTGCATTGAATAAATGTTTTTTAGCAATACGTAAAGATACTAATTTTGTGAAATCATTTTGGGCTTAACTTAATACTTAACTACTAAAATTGTAAAATTGGTGTAAATAAATAAAAGTGATTGTTCATCTTTCCAGCAGTGATATAACCATAGAATTAAATATTATTTTTATACCATCAGCATTCCCAACAATGTTTGATTCTATCATTGTTTTAATAATTTAAATAATATATTTATGCTATCTTAGTTAGTTACTAAAATTTTAAATTTGTATTTACGTAAAAATATTACTAAAAATGTGTGACTCCAAAAACACCACTTGGTGTGAATTCTGCTTGCCTTGTGTATAAATACTGAATATTTAGAGAGCAATATAAATGTTTACTGGTTTTACTGTATTTCTATGAAAAATTGAGTTGAAAATGAGGTAATTCGTCTGATGTCTATAAAAATTATGATGCTATTAAAATGTATTCATGAGTTAAATGAGTCCGCAGGTAATCAAAAGTCTAGAAATAAAATTGAGGCAATAAACATTCATGATCAAGTTTTCTAAAAGACTGATTAGATTGAACAGTTATTACTAATACTAATCTCTAATTTATATTACAAACTATTAAAAATGGTAAATTGAAAACAGTTACATTTTTATAGAGCGAAATAATATATTTACCAACTTCACGGTCACAGTTCAATTTAATCAGTCGTTCAGATCTTAGGTGCTGGGCGCTTAAGTTTTACATATCTTAATTATGATTAAGTTAAAAAATAAGTAAATTTTAGAATCCGATCTTCCTAAATGTCATTTTATAATCTTAATAAACTTTATAAATATATGCTTTGATGATAAGTTTTGTCGCCTTTCATGCCATACTTGGTATTTATTACTAGGAATCAGACGTACACACACAAGTTAAGAATTTGTAGAATGGTAACGAGTTGACTTTGAGGCTTAATTGCAATATTTCACCATGGTGGTTTTTTTTAAAATTTATCCTGATGTTTCTGCCACTAATACTCGGACTAATTTCAAAAGAATTTGATATCTTCAAAATTATTCCCTAATAGCATCAGTGACTAAGACATCAATAGAAAAACCATCTTGGAGAAATAAGCCAAGGACCAAGACTACAAATGACTGTGAAAACACTTGCAATAATTCACTATGTTTAATATAAATGATATTAAATACTATTTTTCTCCATTCTTTCTAATCACAAGAAACATAAATAAGTTTTGCGTCTGTCTAATATGCTTTATTAAAATTTCATAAAAATATATACTACACCCAAATATAAATTCCTATTTATAGTATATTTTACTATGAATATCTGAGTGTTGTGACAATGTTTAATATTAACAATAATAAATTCTATTTTTCTCCGTTTTCATTCTGAACAAAAAACATAAATAAATTTTGCGACCATGAAAAAATATTAACTACACCAAAATATCAATTCCTTTCTTATATATTTCACTATGGATATCTGAATGTTGTGACAATTATATGATAATCATTCTGTGACTTCTCAATGTTAGTTAAATTCTTTAAAATAATTATTGATATTTTATAAAGTAAGTCAAAGGCTTTCAATTATTAAAAAAAAAAATAATAGTAATAATCAAAAGTCTAGAAATAAGGTTTTTGTTAACTGTTAGTTCTGTGTCTTTCGAATAAATTATTCGTAAGGGTATAAATACTTGTTTTCTTGGTGCGTTTTTAGCAATCCCTTCAAATTACGATTATTGTAAATTTGGTATGAATCTTCAAAGTCGATAGATATTTTTATATCAGACAATTAATGCACATTTTAAAGTTTTTAGTTTCTATTGTCCTGTTGATCAAGTCACATATATTAACAACATTAGCATGCGTAGCAAATAATTTGCATGTGTCGAAATTGACGGTGGAATTACCAATAGAAAATTTCTATGCATACAATATGCGTGACGTGAATGGAATACGGACACTTATAAAAGACTATAAAAAGAATTGCATGATTATCCATATTTTGTAATTAGCATATTACCGGTTAACTAATTTGTAGAGAAGTCTCTCGTGAACTTAAACATGATTCAACTAATGTGACATAGTAGATATGTCTATTGTGTTGAAAATAGACTCGTTTTAAGAAACACCCGTAATATGATATTGTTATTGTCACCTTCAATCACAGTACTTCTATTAACATCTTAGTTTTGAGATGCACATTTCCAATACTAAATGATTTAAAAATAAAAATCCAAATACAATGATTACAACAATAATTACGCTATATTATTCCCACATAAAAATTATATCTCTCGATAAGAATAAATTAAGTAAAGGAAAATTTACAACTCATAGATATTATAAAATAAAATTAATTATAAGCTTTTTTTAAATTATATTTTAATGATAGTATTTTGTTTAGAAAGGCTCATGTTTTAAAGCTAAAATGGTTGAACAATAAATAAATCTGCTTTTAACTTGTGAGATTATTTATGTTACTTTTACCAAATCATTTGTCCTTACTACATTTATATCATCTCACAGTATTTTTATTATTTATTATAGTTTGTATTTTTGTATTTTATTATATTTTTAGTTTGTATTTTTATTAATAAACTGAAACCTCATTTTCACAATGTATCCGACTTCAACTGGAAACTTCAATGGCATCGGAGCTCTTTATTTTTTCTCTATTATTTGTCATTGTTATCTTAAAATTGTGAAAAATAAATTAGGTCCAAAAGGCTAAATTTAAAATTATATACTTTTTTATTATTATTTACTAGCCATTTTATTTATTTATTATTTATGTATTTTATTATTTAGAAGTTCATTTGAAAGTAGAATTACCTGTAATTTTCTTTTATTGTCATTGTGATGTTGCAGAGAATATGGCGGAGCTCTTTTATCACTGATGATTACTATTTGGTTTTATTCGGAAACAACTGTTCTACTGTACTATTGAACAACAGAATCAGAACTGAATACAAATCAGCTTTTTATGAAAAGTCATGGTGTCTGAATCTACCAGTGGTAAGACTCTGAAACTACATAACCCGACTTCTCAAGGTACGTGCAATTCACAAATAAATAACATTATTTCTTCAAACAATAATCATGCCGAAAAAATGCATAATAAATCACATTGTTTCATGTTCATAAAAAAAATTATATCTTAAGGTTCAAATTTACAAGAAGATCTTCACAATGTAATTAGCATGATGGGTCCTCCTACGCCCTCGCACCAGCTTTACACCCCGAGAGAAGCTTCCGAGGATATTGAAACCTCTAATTGTACACAATCCACAAGAAAGACTGACACATCTTCCAACACTTCTTTTGTTGAGGTGAATATTAAACAACAATAATCCGAACAATGTATTGTACTACTTAAGGAACTCCAAAGCTGCTGTTGTGTAGACTTTTATTTGAGCATAAAGACTGAAATAAAAATCGCTAGTCTCCCAATCATTGTCAATAATATTTCTATGAGAAAAATTTATGAAGTTTTCATCCGTTATTCTTCTTCGAATTTTTTTTTTTTGCATTTCACCTTCCATAAAAACTGTTAACACATTTTATAAAAAGACAGGTATATTACAGGTTTGATTTTTCTAATTACTCGCTTTAGGTTGTCATAAAAAATCATCACAAAAGCAAAAAAGGTAATTTGATTCGTGAAATCAATACTTGCAAATCAATTTGCACTAATACGGCTGCACAAACAGAACATTGTCAAGCTTCCCAAAAGCAACCGGAGGTAAACAAACCTTAATAAATATTAAAGTACATATACAGATATATTATGTATATTTTATCATTATTTAATGACAATATATTTGCAATTGAAGAGTAGTGAAAGTAGTTTATCTATGGGTGGGCCGGCAGATACTACTGAAAGTACGAACGGGCCGGGTATTCTCCCGAATCCATCATTTATGCCAATGCAGGTCCAGTGCCCGCACTCCATGTAAGAGAATTTTTATATTTTTAAAATAAATTTCATCTCCATTGTCAGGCGTTTGTCCATTGAGAAATCTGAATAAAACTAAGAAATTTATTAACATCACAAAAATTTACTAGGCTTTATTCAAGGGGTTTTAAAAAATATGTGAATTCGTGTGTGGTAGAAACTGTCACTGTGTTGTTTAGCACTAGAAACAAAGTGAGTGTATATGACAGTGCGCCTCATGTTCTATACTGATGACCGTAGGCCTGGTCCGGCTCACGCTATACAACTCTTAAATAACTTGCAAAAGAAGAAAATTAAATAATTTTTTAAGATTATGCTGTATCCAATAAGAAAATATAAAGCCAATCATAGTTGCATTTGCTTTTGATTGAGGACTGGCCAAGGTTTCGAACAAGCTTCAAATTGCTTGTTTACTTACCTCTTACTTGCGGTCTTCTACTCTTACAGAATATTGTGAATAGGGATTTATAATTAAGATTACAGAACTTAGATAAATAAATTATTACTGAGCGTAAATAAATTGTCACTTACATAACTGGGTGTGAAAATAGAGTAATTTATTTTTTTCAAAATGCATACCTTCATTTAATTTTATCCATGTTTACCAAAAATGGACATGATCTTACCTTCTATACAGATATAATTTCTTCTTGCGTGTTTTTTTAAATATATTTTCAAACACTTAATCATCAACTTAAAAAATTACAAAACTTATAATGCTATTTCAATATTTTTCAGGTGCCCTCAAGCAATATGTCCTTCAGCCGGATACACAAGTAAAAACGTGAAATATGAAAATATAGACAACAGATGTACTGATTGGTTTTCTAGAAAAAAAAGTCAGTGGTCAACAAAAATGCAAGTAAGTATAGGTATTTGATATTTTGACTTTTCTAAATGAAATTATGTTTGTTATCTGATAATATCATGTTATCAAAAAAATATTTGAAGAAGATGGAATTTATTAGTGATTGTCCTTAATTATTATTATTTTTTTACAATTCATTATGTATTTAATTAAATTTGTTATTTAAATAGTTCAGGTAGAAAATACAGCATTATTAATTATTGACCAAGGTGCATGCTGGATCGAAACATGTTTCAAACTTTAATCGATTTATAGGAATTAAATCAGTTAATTTAATATTTATATAATATTGACCAACTAGAAAACTCAGAGTGTGGATAGTTTTAATTTATATTTCAAATCTCAAGTAATTAAAAGTTAGATTTTATTTTTAATCAATGATATACTTTTTATGCGGGAAACATTAAGAAATATTATAAGCTGAGAATAATCGTACAGTTTGGTTTTAAATAAAATATGACTGTGCCTACAGATATTACTTTCATTTGCCAACTTTGATGTGTATATTTATTAAATTGAATAATTTTTTTATTTCATATTAGGACAGGGGAGTTTATCGAGAAACGAATGATCATAATAAGAATTCTGGTGATAGTATTAACTACAATACGAAAAAACCTGAAAATAACATCAAGCCAGAACCATATAGAAACTTACATGGTGGTCAGGGTAAGTTTTAATCATTGTTAAAATAACATTTCCAATTAAACAATGCTATAAAAAGTTACAATGCCTAAAGGTTGCCAGACCTTTAGACACTTTCCAAGTATGCATAAATTTTCCGGCTTGTTATTTATAATTTTTTAAATTTTTTCTGTCCTGTAGCTTGAGATTCAAAGCTGAGAATATTAATCATCAATGAATTTATATTTCAGGGTACATAAAAAAAACTGAGCTGTATTACTTTGACCACGGCAATGCGGCTTATTACAATACAACAGACAGCCCGCCGTCCATACTAGCAGACTATCTTGCTGAAAAGACAGAAAACGCTTCGACTCGCTTTTGGGCGCAAATTTTCGGTGTGGCTAATCTCGGAGTCGCTCTCGTCACCACCTTTATTTTGCAATTGATAAGGTATGTCTCAACTTATTTGTATAAATGGCATTTCAAAAGTAAAACTTTTCAAATGCTTAAATAAAAAGATTATTGTAATGATACATTTTGTGATATAATCCTTCAAGACAATCAATCTTTTTAAAGATATATCTTACTTGAAAAATAGATTGACCGACATCTTTGACACGTTGAATTAACTCAAATTTTACATTAGCACATCCAATGTGCCCGTTTCTCCGTTCCAATGTGTCCTGTAAAAATATATTTGTTTAAATAATAATTATACTTTTCAATGCAGTAGAAAATATCAATTTTTAATAATATCTTATCCCGTGCTTCTTTTTAGGTTTATTCTCTTCAGCATAGTTCGCCCTCTCACCGTTGGACTGATACAACTTTTCTCCGATTACTTCCTGAAGCCTTTTTTGTCAGTTTTATTCAATGCATTGATACAACCGCCTCTCATATTCCTGTTCAACATCATGACATCTCTACGAGACCTTTGCGGCCCAGTAGCCAATGCCATGGGATTTTTCTTAAAAGAAATTGCAGTTGTTTTCAGGGCATTTAGGTTGGTGGAGTCCAATCATTCCAAAAACCCTTGTCCTGCATAGTTTTAAAAGGTTACAATTGGTGTTCGTCACCTTTTCCAAAATAGATCCATTCATATATATTAATTACCTGCTTTATAAAAAACAATTGTCAACTTTTAGAGTAACTTCTTATATATTATATTATATTTAGAATAATGAATTTAATTTTTTATTTACACTTTTTTCTTTTAAAATAATGTTCATTATATTTTAATCTCGTATATTTTTGATGTAGACTATACTTTTTGTGGGTTAAGGTGCACAATCTCATAATAATTGCTCACTTGTTATTCTGAAAATATGAATTTCAGCTTTCTGCAAAAGAGTGATGCGAGTGATGTAGTACACCCATCTCATAAATATTGTTTATTTATTATTTAGATGTAATTTAGATACATTGTATGGCTAATTTATTTTAAATATTATTGTTATTATTAAATATCTTACTATAAGTTTCTGTGAATTAAATTACTTACCATCTACGTTGCTCTTTTTTTAAGTATTCTATCGAGTATTGCAGTGCGTTTGTTAAATGAAACAATTGTGTATTAACATCTTATTCAAGATTTATTTTTACAGAACAGATTGATTGGCTACAAATTATCTTGCATAGCTTTGGAGCGGCGAGCATTACCTTTCAATAACAATTAAGGCGCACCCGCTCCCGGTGGCAACAGTACATAATAGGATTCGGTTGAGATCTCACATAGATCATTCACTAAAAACAATACAATTCATAGTGTCAGTAATCTCTGCAGAGAAAACAATTTATTCTGAGGACAAATATACATTACGACTAATTATGTGCAAGAAGGCATTTTTCTTAATTTGTTGTTAAAAAAATAGTTTAGATTATTTGCAAGTATCCACCAAAACAGAGGCGCGATGGAACTTTATTGAAGTAAGCTCACGGGCACGTCCGGGACACAGACAAGGTATCATATTTAAGAGTGTAAGAATCTCGTTCGAACTCGGTTCCCCGATTTTATTTTGTGAAGGATTTTAACAGTCAGCTGAGAATTGAAATACAGCCTCTTGCGAAGTCCTCCTGAGTACGCGTCTGCGGAACTCACTATTCACCTACAATACTCAAACATTTCTGAAATCAGGATATGTCTTTTGACCGTTTGACCAAATCGAAAAAGGATACTTAGAAGCATACATATTATAAAGCTATTTAAAAATATACTTACTTAGGTTACAATATTCCACATCTTATTAAAAAAATAACATCATCTACAGAGATTATTGACAACCACAAACATACTTGTAATATTTACAATATTTTCACAGCAATGAGCAACGGCTTGCTCGCCAATAAATATCCCGAGACCGAACCGAAGAGCTTCGGTTCGCATCCAATGTGAGAGTTCTTATCTATCTTGAACTTCTCGAGATACTAAGATCGTTACGATGTAATGTTATTCCAAAAAAATATGAAAATATCTAACAATTTGAACATTCTGGAAAAAGCAAATGAACTGGTCATTCTGAAAGCAGCGCACCCACGCAGAACGCAGTTTCCATGTGACTGATTGAAAAGTACATTTAAATATAAACTCTCAATGAAATATTAACAATCCTTATTTGCAAAACTACTTTTCAACAGTCACATGGTCAAACAATCTGTTCTCAAGTGATAAAAATGATTTTGTTGTTCACCTGATGGTTTCCCCTGTTATAATTGAAAAAATCTATTTTTTTGGAGAAAATCACCAAGAGTTTTCTGAAAGTTTTGTATGTTGTTTCATTTTCTGAATGACTAGTTCAATTATATCTGGTTCCGAGTTGAAAGGCCATATTTGTTTGCATTTACTGAATAAATACTTTTCAGTGGGCGTTGCCGGACTGGCGACTCCGCTCTGAGGTATCACAATAGTTCCTCTTCCTCTCAGTGGGTGGCGGTGACTCCCAGCACATCTCTAAGTGGGCTAATTAAAGACTGTCTCCGACAAGTTACTATCTTCAAAAGCTACGGCGGGCGAGCCTCCCGTCTAACGCTACAAGCTCCTCCCGCCGGATATTCTTTATTGTCATATTTTATTTCTCCCATGTTTGCAATGGAAAGAATACGAAATAAGCGATTGATTAATACGGGAAAAACATTTATTCAACAGTAATTGCACGGCAAAGAAATTTCAATCATTACCTATTTGTTTAGGCATAGTAACTTCTTGGTTCGAACAGTCTAAAAATTTTACTCCAACACCTTTCATTTTAAATGTTGCCACAGCTTCGTTTTAAAAATGCCATGTGTCGACTATAAATTTAAAAAATAACTTAAAAACACTTTATTTACAAAACCTGCACTGACCGCACTCAGGTCCCCACAAGCCAGATCACAATGCAATTTAATACAATCTTCACAATTTACAAAACTAATTGTTCTCCACTATTCAGGAACAACCAAAAAAACAAATACTACACTAAAGCGGGAGCTCTCGGTTTGGAAAATAACATTTTTTTTTATCTTGGATCAACTCATTGAATATTTTTTTTATCCAGACATAAATTTTAATTAAGCAGAAGAATCGAGAGCTCCCTTGTTTGGTGAACAAGCCTTATTCCCAATGGAATAAATCTAGTTCATATGATAAAGGGGATGCAGCATCTGTCGGCCGGATTCATTTCCGATTTCTAACATATCCAAAATAACTCGGGAACCCGACACGCGATGGGGCACCCCCAGGCAATGACAAATAATTGAATCACTCGGAATACGTTTAAGCGATGCTGTGCACCATTATCAAGATGAATAAAAATATTGAATCAAAGATTTTTCCAAGATCTTCAGATAATTGACAGCTTCAAATATAATTTGAAGAATTATCACGCGTACATAGGAGATCATAAAATAGGCGATAAAGTATAACAACAATGACGAGTGATTATCAAGGGAGCGGTACACAAACTTGTCATTATATTTAATGATAAAACAAACATTCATATTTTAATATTACAAAAAAATCGTTAATTTAAACAGTGATTAACGCGATTAAACAAAACTTTGGACACGTTATACAATTTGTAGAACTCAACGAGGGACCACTTTATACAACCGGGAGTTGAAAAAACTTTACACAATAAAATCTAAATAATTTGTTATAAATATTTTACAAAATTCATAGCCCAGAAATATTAATCTTAAACCAAATTAAAAAAAACTGACCAAATCCAAGATTAATACGAACGTTAACATAATATTGCAGCTACGATGTTATCTTTGGATTGCTCATCTACCATAAATAATCAAAATCATTACAAAAAGTCTAAAAAAATAGAATGAGCTAAAACCTTATAGAAGTCGAATGAAACCGTACAAAATGTAAAACAGGATAATTTCCATATATATTCCTCTAAACATAACCGCTAACACAGACGTGAAGGGTTCGTGAACTTGCTCTTCTATTTGTTTGTGACTTACTGAGGAACAACTATTCAGTGTATTACTCTAATCAAGTATTAAAACAACAGAAGCAGGGATAATTTCTAAAGACCGATGCATTGCTAAACGTCCAAGGAGCCTTTTGGTCTCTGTAAGTACAAGCGACTGGGTCGTCTCCTAATTACTCCGCCGTGAGTCTCACGCAGCTCATCCATCTGTTTCAAAGTTCGTCAAGACGGGACATCCGTCGGAGTCCCAAGAATTTATCGTCAAATAATATAAATGAAACAATACACAACACTAATGAAGAGGGTGATTCCCTCATCGCATACAGCTTATCATTTTTTTTCTAATTTACAATAAATGTTTTTTTTTTGTTTTTGTGAAAGAAGTATAAAACAGATAAACGTGTTGGCGGCGCATGTGGAGTTTATTCAATGCAAGGGAGTCTCCGTTATCTTAGGGATCGATTTGTAAATAAATGAAAGTAATGACTGAGTCGCTTGTCGGGTGTGTGGGGTGTGTTAGTTGGGGTCGGGTCGAGTTAAGTCGGGTTACTGAGGCACTAAGCTGCGGGCGGTCCCCTCGCCCTCCCTACCCCTGCTACAGGCCGACTGGCCCGAGGATCTACCTTTATATAATATTCATTTCAATTACTACATATTTACATCTATATATACTCAACTTACATAGATTTAGACTTTTTATCATTATCATAACATTTCTTTCTTTTTACTTTAAATCTTCACATAGGCGAATATTACGATCGATCAAAATATATATATATATATATATAATTTTAGTATTTAGTATTTAGTGTAACCGTGGAAGGTTCTCTATGCTTTTAACTCATTATATCACACTAGCTCATTTCAGAAATGAGATTTTTTTAAAGTAAATAATTCATATACTGCGTGCGGTTCGACCTCTTATTTTTCAATACTCGTCGATCGTCATCAAAAGCCCGAAGTCTTGGCGAGACGTATCGCTCGACCAAAACCACAAAAGGTAAAAAAAACCGAGATCTCGACGCTTTCAAGAGGAACACAGTCGAGGCGCTAATATGAACGTGGAGACTGATATCGTCGTTCAGTTTTGGGTTTTTTCACTTTAGCTAGACGGAAATGCGATTTAGAAGACATCGCACCGGGCACGACAACAACCGAGATAACATCTCTAATATGAAGCCGACCGTTTTTTAAAGCGTTTTAAATATTAGGGACTGCAAAAATAGAGGCGGTCTCCACACGCAATCCACGAATGCTGTGCCCTCCGGACACGGCTCAGGTCACTCGCCGACTCCGGAAGATTCCTTCAAAACATGCTCATGCCAAATCTTTATTGTGCTGGCGATTTAAATTAGTGATAGCAGCGAGCGATTCAAAGCTTTCACAATTCCGGTTCACCGTGTGAATAGGCTCAATGAAGAAGCGTGTTCTACAAAAGCTTATGAAAAACTAGCTAAAAATATTTTATTTGCTATTAAGATTATGATCCTGTAAATTAATGATACGTTTTTCTGAATTCATATTTTTGGTATGAAAATTATCAATAATTTTTATATATGCATTGCATATTTAGATGTACCCGTTTTTACGGTTTTACACTTTTACTCTGTGCTAAACAATTTTAAAAGAAAATAGCTTCTTAACGTAAACAAAAAAAGTTTCTGTCTAGTAGTGTCACGTACCAATGCCGTCCAATCAAAACTTCTTTTTAATTACAAAACACTAAAAAATTGTTTGAAAAGCATCTCAAAGTAGTTTTGTACAAATCACGTTTAGCATGGATTTCGGGGTAACGTGTCAATATTTTAAAAAAGTTAGCAATTGAAGGCATTTTTTTACGATGCGTGCACAGTAGAGATTTAGCAAACAAACATTGTGTTTGAGTATGGACGTGGAATCATCCGGAATGAATCGCTTGCGGGTTCAATTACGATGGGCGCAATCAAATGACATTGATAATCAACTGAATATGAATAGTTCACTCGCGTAATCGAAAAATTCACCGAGATAGATTTTAAGATTACTCGAATGACTTACTCATATTTTTTTATATACTACAGTGAAATTTGTAAACACAATCGATATTTTTGGAATTCCTACTCTTTAATATTTGTGAAGTTAAAATAAAAATAAAACCCAAGAAGAATATTAAAATTTGTTCAGATAGATAATAATTTATAATTATTTGTAATTTTTTATTTTTGGATGTTTTTTTGGTTTACAAATTTCCCTGACGATATGCGAATGGATTGATGGTTTGCCGCTCGCGACTCGCTCGGCGGCGAGGCTGGCGAGGCTGGCGAGGCGCGGCGCCCGAGGAGGCCGGACGGTCACAGGTCGTGGTAAGGCAGACAGCAGACGCCGAGGAGCGCGCCGGCGAGCGCCAGGGCGGCCAGCAGCGCGGCCGGCCCCTAGGCGGGGGTGGGCGCGGGCGCGGGCAGGGGGGCTGGCGCTGGAGCTGGAGCTCGCCCCGCGCCGGGCTGCGCCACGATGGGCCGCAGCGAGGCGTCCCCGTCCACCACCGCCTCCGCCCCTCCGGCCGCCCCCGCCCCCGCCCCCGCCCCCGCGGGCTCGTCCGTGAGGCGCAGCGCGATCTCGAGGTCGCGCAGCACTTCGGTTTCTTTGGGTTCTATAAGGCTGAATCGCCTGAAACAAAACGAAACACATCAGTAAACTGCTGGCTTTCTACAGAGTATCGAGTATTTGTGTAGTCTATGGTGTCCTGAGCACTGGCAACATAGGGCCCGCTCTATGAGAGGGGACTCCGAGAGCGGCCATTACAGTTCTGTCATCTGAGAGAGAGAGAACGCCGCGCGGACGCGCGGCGTCATTGACTTGATAATGTAATCCCACCACGTATTGTAATAAAGACCTGAACCACACGCCCCCTTGTATTATTCTGATTACAATTTGTTAGTTCAGTAAAACAAAAACTCCACGATTCCCTCCCCGCCCCGCCGAGAAACAGCCGCGACAGGGAGCCCACCGGCGACGCAAATCGCTGGACCCTGGCGCGGAACGACCCAAGGTGGGCACCACGGAGCGGACGGCGCGAGACTTGCGGATTACTTCTCCCATCCGCACGTCTCAGGGCAGCGGAAAGAAACGGAGAGCAGCGTCTTCTTCTGGGCCCGCCGCTACCCAGCGGTGGGAGCACAAGAAGACAAGACATGAAGAAAGTCCTTGACGAGTTTTTTGTCCATATTTCTTGTATGTTTTTCTCCTTTTCCTATGCCTTCAAGGAGGCGCCGAATAAATGAATACGCTCCCGCAACCCGGAAGACTGCCGAGAGGCTTACTCGGGTGCGGGGTACAAACAAATACCCGATACTCTTTTTGGACACCCTGTCGGCGTGTTATCAGCAATTTTCGTTCCAGATTAGAAGAGTGCCAGCAGCGCGTAACGGTCACCATTTGGATAACATCATTTTTTCGAAATAATTTTAAAAAAAAAACTTCATTACTAGTAGTTTTTTGTTTTACTGAACTAACAAATACCCGATACTCTGTTTGGACACACTGTACATAAAAAAAAAACATTAATTAAGAAAAACTACCGACAAGCCTGCCTCGTCCCCGCGCACTCCTCCAATAATACAAAACTGATTACGAGCGCACATTCAGACTATTTTTGGGTCGGATTGCGGTATATTTGACTAAGAGTCCTGCGGTTACCTGTGTAGGGCGGTGAGGTGCGCAAAGGTGAGGTTGAGGTGCGAGTGCAGGCGCAGGAGGGCAACCTCCCGGAAGTGCGCGGCGTACAGGTGCGCCACCACGTGGAACAGCAGCCGCAGGATCTTGCGCACGATGCTCTCGAACGACGTGGGGAACTCGTTAGCTGAAACACACAGAAGAAAGGGTCACGGCATAATCCAGCAAAACCTGATAATTGGCCCATTCAAACTTTCCACGCTGTTAAATCTCGCATCATCAAATTAGACGCTCTATCCTTATCTTTATTTCCTCCGCCTTGTAAATCTGACATTTTTCAGCAAACAATGAAAAAACCAAATTACAGACTCGCTTCTTCTCATTATTGATATTTAGACATCTGATGCAGCTTATCTGGGTTAAGGCAGCTCCCGTCAATGGTCCACAATAAAAAAAATAGTTTAATCTTTATACCGATTGAACAATTTCTTACGCCCCAATTCAGAAAGACCGGTGAAAGTCAACAACGATTATCAAGCTGTCAAATACGTCACACAGGTTGCATAAAACACTATTTCGTTAATTGATTACAAGTGATAAAATTGAAAAAAATAAGTGTATCTACCAATTATAACGCTTTGACCTTATTTATAGATTTCTAACAAGAGAAATAACATTTTATACAATTTGACAACTCGGTAATCGCTGCTCACTCGAATCAGTATTTCAGAATTCGGGAGTAACTCGCGTAAATGATCTTGCGCAAGCTTCGTTATTTGACAATCGCTGATGGCAGAATACACCTCTTCTGGTGTGTGCCAAGATGCCGGGCACTCATGATTTCGACATTCGCATTGTTTTCTAGATATTTCCGCGTCAGTTTTGCGTTAGAGATCCACGAAGCCGTCCTGCATGGCCCGGCAAGTGGATCACTCCGCCACAACACACAGAGTTGCCGATATGTGTTTGAACGATTAGAAGTGCATTTCATTGAAGCAATGCATCTGCGCCTAGACAAGAACTACATAATCACTGCAGAAAAAAATATTTGTAAAAAAAATCCGGGTGTTATGCGCGTAACATCGTGTATGAATTGGTTGAAATGTATTGGGACTAATAATAAATAAAAATACATTTTTTTTTTAACCTATCATCAAATTTTTTAATTGATCTGAAAATTGAAGAAACATACACACAGAAGATGCGGGATTAAAAAAGTAATTAAATGATTATATATTTACGTTTAAAACAAACAGAAAGAGGTACTTTGATAAATACCGTTGTTAACCTGCGCGTCCTCTTTTACAGCAAAGAATGGAAATAACAAGAAAAAAACGCCAACTTCGGTTCTCACTGAAGACAATTGAAAATAGGTTATGTCTACTGGCTAAGTTTTTTCTCGCTGCTACTAAGAACACCGGTGGACGACCGCTAAAGGCACACGTGCGCGTTTGGAGTGGTAAACTCGAACACTTACTCATTCATCGTCATAATGATAAGCAAAATCACGTTCGATTCCTAACAGCGTGAAATTTACATATAAAAATTGAATACTTGGTTGAATTCAACTGTAAAAGTATTTGTATTGTTAAAATATTTAAATGATGCTTTCGCGAATAATATCGTTATTATCGAAAAGATTTTTTTCCGTTGTCGAAGCCAACCGAGACTTTGACAAAACCATTCTGTTATCAATACAAAAAACAAGTATGTATAAGAAGTATTATTTAAAATATTTAATAGCAGGCTTAAAATAACACACATTCTTTCTTTGGATCCAATTACATTTCAGTTTACATTATTCAAGTCTTATTCCCTTGTATTTCGTTTTCTGTCGGCACACAAAGGAGCTTCGAGCAGCCTGAGCCAGGTCTCCTCCTCCCGACGCATGTAATCAGTCCAATTATACAATTACCTCAGATGTTTTCGACCAGCAAGTGAATCCCACTCGTGCTTCGGGCCCGAGGAGTTATTCAAATAATTGCCGACCTACTTTCCTCACACGGACAGCCTACACAACGACCCCAGACAAAAAAAAAACAATACCTTCTGAAAATATCGTAAATGTAGTCAAAACTTAACGCAACAATACACTATTACTACACTGTACATCTAGCGAAGTCATAAAGCTTTAAAAGCTATAAAATTAACCGGTGAAAGCTACAGTTGACAAATCGAAATGTACACCGAATTGATAATCTTATTATCCAAACTTCTAAACTGTAATATGCCACTTTTTGCGATAAATTACAAATTGAACATTTGACCAAACGAACGTCAATTTTGACTTGTTGCTTTAATTTAATTTGTCGATCCAGTCGAGATAATTGACAAAAAAAGAGCTGATTTTCTCTTTTATTACAATTGTGATTGATTGGTTCGATTTTATTTATCACTAGCGGATACCCGGCGCGTTCTACTGCGCTAAATAAAGAAATAAAATACTTTTTTTATTTGTTCGAAAAAAAAAAAAGGAAATTTTGTTTATTTATTGACTTTTTATCTTAATGCTAGCGGACATATTGAGTTTTTTCGGTAGGTGTGTAAACATAAAATTTTTTTTTTGGCGTTCCAACTCTAAACGCAACATAACAGGAATTTTGCGAAAAACAGGAATTTTCTATGTTCAAACCAGCAATACTTAGCGATTGGCCATGAGCCTTGTTGATAGTTATTACAACAGCACAATTTAGGTGGATCTAAGTTGCGAATGAGCATCTATGGTGAACCAACTTTTAAAGTTAAGATGTGTGGTGGCATTCCAGATGGTTCCAAAGAGTTAAAAATCTCTATTGGATAGTTGACTCTATTTTGGAACTTCATTATGCAGCAATGTTTTCGCAAAATTATTGTAGATGTGCTCCTCGTTCTTCGACATTTTTTTTCAGTAAAATAAACACGTTGACCGTTTTCTAAATGAACAGCAAGATTGGATTGAACAGTTGGATATCGTTCGTGAATACTGAAACCAAGAATTCGCCAGACAGCTTCATTACTGCGACCCATCTGAAATTGAGTGATTTCATAGTTTCGATTTGAAAGCTCAAACACTGCCATATCACTGCCTTTGTTAACATATTTGCATATGTCCTTGCATATGAATTTCACGGAGTTGCAGTGTTCCACATTGATATATGATTGAAATGTTTTTTACAGTATTGGACTGTATGGAACAATCCATATATTATCAATGTCAATATCGACGTTTCTTAATTTAATGGTGGTGGTGTATCCTCCATCTTCTGGCTTTCGTAGACCAGTTTGAGTTTCATCGATCAAATCGCGTGGATATCTTTTCGTGCATTTGCCGTCTTTTATGCAAGGCGAATTCATATGCAACACTCCGCATGGGCCGTGATGTTCTTACAAACAACGTCAAAAAGTATCAGATCTTCACGTTGATGCGGGTGTTCAGCAGATATAAGATCGATGTCGATTTGAGTTGGAATAATTTTTTCAATAGACGAAACTTGTAATACGAATATTTTCGTATAATAATTTTTTTCCCATATATAAACAGACAAACTCATTATGATAAAACACGTTGTGAATGACAGATAGTGATTTTGTTTTGAAAGTCCGTACGATCTGTCCGCGCGATCTTCACAATGTTCTTTTTTCAATTTTTTGCGAGGAACGATGTCCACTTTACAGATGTTGAAAATTTTTGTATGGAAAATATCAAAAATCGACCTAATTCTGTTCCGTAAGTTCGGCAGCCTGTAACGGCAAGTTCATTCTAATATTTACAAACATCAATATCAGTATTTCTCGATTGGTAGCCATGCAGGCAGCCAGCTTCAAGGCATTTTCGCGTATATGCAATACGCGAAAATGGCAGTTCCTTTTATGAATTGGAAACTTTTGTATGGGATTTTTCTTAATTGAATAAACCAAATTTGATAATCAATTTTTATAATTTTAGTGGTCTAGATTACTCTCGGTATTTTTGGCTTTCAAATAAACACGGTGTGGGGCTCGTCGGTCGTACGGTTTCAAAGCCTATAGCGGACTAACAAACATTTTTAGTGTTTTATATATATAGATTAGTTTAATTTTTCAAGCAATTTAAAAAAAAAAAAAAAAAAAGATACACCTTTTTCGAAACGCAGGCGATTATATGCTTGTGACAAAGTTTGAAAGGATATGATATCGATCAGTCCATTTGGCATCGAGAGTGTGGATAGAGCAGTGGCACGGTAACGCGGATCAGCTCGAGACCGAGCGTGCTATTCGTCAATTGGTTTTTAAGCGGAGTACAAGTGTGGGCATGCGATAATGTTGTACAACAGCTTAATAAGCCGGCAACGGAGAGCCGGTCGATTTGAGCTTAATGAATCTGCTGGGACGCCGCGACGCGGTTCACTCGGCGGCCAGCGATGCCCGCAGTCGAGTATTCGATTACAAATAACAATCGATTCGTTCGAATAAATCTGAATCACAACAATTCATTCAAAATTCATGGCGTGTTAATTTTTTCAAGTAGATTCATTCATAGTATGGTGGGGCAACTCTTTCAACATTGGCATTTGTTGAAAGGGGCGCGACCGGTGAGCCAACATGTTCGGATAATCGATTAAAAATGAAGTAACAATCAAATATTTGAGTACTTGGTGGAATTCCATTTTGATATTTTAAATAAAATACTGAGTCAAGTTCAGTTTGATTCAGCCAACGCGAAAGGTTGGCGAAACCGGTCACCGATAAAAATTAACACGTGGAAAAATCACTCAACTATTTTATTTATAATATTAAAAATATATGTCTATTTTGTGGATTGAACGTCAATAAAGTGCGTTTTAACTACCTTTACAGGCTTATATTACTTACTAATATGATTAGGCATATTTTTTGAAATATTGAAAATGATTCAAAGAAACTCTCAGAAAAATATCATCGTGAATTGGCCTGGGCAGATTGGTTCGTGTGTATATTATGATTGTTAAAAATTCTCGATTAACACAGTTGACTCGTTAGTACAAGGGTAAGCTTGGAGGTGTAGTTTCGAATCCTACACAAGTCACGATGATATTTTTCTGAGAGTTTCTTTGAATAATTTTCAATATGTGAAAAAATATGCCTAATCATATTAGTAAGTAATATTAAAAATCGCAAATATTTTTTTTTTCGATATTTATTCCCATCACTAGTAGCGGTGGCCGCTCACGGGCGTCCGTCCCGCCAACTGTCCTGAGGTCCGCGCGCCACCACTCATTATTTAATTTGTGCAATATCGGTCAATATCACGCCGCCGCACTGTCACAACACGGGGGCCGCAAGGAGGGGGCCACGAGGAGGGGGCCACGAGGAGGGGGCCACGAGGAGGGAGGCGATTTGCATCTCAGTGGGAGCCCCGGAGGGCGAGACGGGCGCGGACCAGCGGCACTGTGCCCTGAGCGATTCTGGCTCCAATGATATTTGGCAGGACGCTAATGTGAAGGACCTGGAGACCCACTACACTATTTTCCCCTTAGAAAACCATGAGCACTAATTCAGCATTAATTTATGCTCAGTGAGATGAAGAAGAGCGTGCTTGAAGTCGGTTAGATCGTGCGCAGATCTCTAATAGATTCTACCCATACTAGTGGTTGAGCTAATGATGAGATATTCATTCAGCGCAACGCGACACTTTTCATCCCGTGAGTCCTTCGATACTACTATATTCCTTCCGCAATACCTACTTCAAATATAATTTCTCACTATCACTTGTTGTAACGAGGTTGCACCATACGTCAAGTTGATAATGAAGAGATTTAATATATTATCCACGAATTCTGCAGCTCCCTTTCAAGCACGAAGGTTAAGAGAGAAAACGTTGGCAGTTTTCATACAGATGCATCAAGAAGAGATACAGAATAGATTTCAATACAAAATGACAAGCACGGTGTGTTCATGCTACTGCATGTTATTTGATGCTACAGTTCAAGTTTAAAGCATCACGTTTCGTATTTACTGACACGAGAAGCGAGTAATGATATTTTGATATTCTACAAAATATAAGAGTAAAACTGGTGAAATGTCAGCTTTATATTTTAATTGAAGATGGACGACTTTCGAACAATTATAAAAACTTATTATTAGAAAAACGTTGTATCTGATATTCATTATTAAAATAGAGCAGCCCAAGCGCACAGAGGAAAAATTCACTTATCTGGTGGTCAAAAAGTTGCTATTGCTGTGCCTCTAATTTTAAAAGCACAATTTTACTAGAACTAACAATTTTTTTTAAATATAACTAATTAATCATTATGAGTGATCAACGCACGTGTATATGTCATTGATCCTAAATGGGTGCCTCTCCTTAGAGGAGGTTGGCGACCTTCTCACTAAGCATAAATGTATGCTGAATTAGGGTTCATGGTTAGTGGCTCCGGGTCCTTCCGCGAATGAACTTATCTGCTAAATATATTTTTAGTGTACAGCAATCAAATGTAAGGCGACTGGCCGTACGATTTAGAACACTGGTTCCCAAAGTGGTCAATATCGACTTCCAGGGGTCGCTTTTGCCCTGCAAGGCGTCGATGACAGCGAAAAATTAAATTGGAGGTCCACGAACTGTAAATGGGGGTCTACGAGAGTGGATTCCATTTAAGCAGGTCATCACCAAAATTTAGGCATTCCGTAAATGTTATAATGCACCTAACACAGATTGTATCTATGTACTTAAATAATAATGCTGTTAATCCTGCATTATGGACTATCGCAAGATGGTTTTTGATAGCTTTTCCATCTTCATACCACATGGAAAAGGGTTTCAGTGCAGTTGTCAATCTTACAAAAAAAAAAATATATTGAAAATCACTGGGGTTAGGTTAGGTATTTAAGGTTAAATCTGACTTATTTCAAGCCAAATTGATGAAGATTTAATTTTGATTGATTGATTTTTTTTCGTGAATTTTACTATACCTGCATTTTGTTTGTTTTTAATTTATATAAAAAACATATATTTTAACTTTTTAATTTTTAAATCCACTGTACAGTAAAATCCCATGAAAGTGAGATGTTTGTATATCAGATGTCAAAAATATGTTTGAAGTTGATGAATTTGTAAAAATTCAATATTAGCAAGGCATGGATCAAAGAAAAATAGGAAAACTCGACAAGGGATCGACGGGACAAAATAGCTTGAGGCCTATGGTTTAGAACGCGGAAGTGGATGTTCGGGACTCACCGTATTTGGTAGGGAAGATGTTCTCGTCGCTGACCGTCTTCTGGGTGAAGGTCATGACGTAGTCGATGTACTGCGGGGCGGCCACCCTGGTCTTCTTGCCCTTCTCGTCGAACCAGGGGTAGGCGCGCGCGCCCGGGCCCGCCATGTCCGGGCACGCGGCGGCCGTGCAGAACTCGCTCACGGCGCCGTACACCAGGTTCACGTGGTCGAACAACGCCAGCGCTGCAACACGACACAACACCCCATCAGCAACCATAACACTACCATTGGAATATTCGATCAATGCTACTGAATACAAGTACAGTAATACCCCGCTTTACGCGACCCCGTTATGAGCTGTTTCACTATAACGCAAATTTCTTATTTTATGAATGTGTACGAACATAATGTAGTCATTGACATCTCTTAACAATTAAAAACAGCGTTGGGTGTTATGAACGTATTTTACAAGAACGTAAAAGAAACGCTACCCAAAAGACAATACATGTATTTTTCAGTAAAAATAACGTGTAATACTGCATAAAGTGTTCTTAGAATTAAAGTGATAGATTCAAATGATTCGTATATTTTTCGTATTAAGTTTTGACTATGTCTGTATGTTTAATCGTAAACCCCGATATTCGCGATTATTACTGTATCCCTCGCGTAAAGCGGGGTATTACTGTAATGCAATGCAATCGAATCCCATCAAAAAAAGTTACAAGTGGCATACAATGAATTACACTTGTTGGATAAGAAAGAGCAAATATATAATAATATTTTGAGAGTAAAAAAAACAATTTCGTAAGGGTACTACATATATATTAAAAACATAAATATCATATCTGTTGATTTACCACTATTTTTTTCCTACAAATAAACTGCTTTCCACAAATAAATTTGTGAACTAAAAGATACAATAATTTTCTTGCTCTAGATTCAATGTGTATTAATAAATCTTTTATATGACACTATTAACTTGATAGTGGTAATCAATAATCAAATTCTCGTATCTCATATAGCACACTGTAACATATTTTTATGACAATAGTAATAATTGGTTTCTATTCCGGCCAAAGAGTTAATTGGACAACCTCCGAAGTCACATGTCACCGCATTTTTTGCAAGGCGGTGCTTCTCCGCGGGCCGAATTGAATAACCTACCCAAAATCTACGAATAATTCAAAAAGATTGCGTACTATGTTCGCACGCAAGAAACGAATCTTGACCTAACGGAGAAAGCTGCCTCATTTGGCAAATCAAGATGAATTCAACGCAACGAAGTCCGCGATTTGTATTTTTAGCGTGGCCATAATCACATCGCGAAATAATATAATTGACTAAAACACCTGACTTGCAATAACGCTGTTCTCGGTAATCGTACGGAAAATAAACCACCGCTAGTCTGCGCCGAGTGATTGACAGACGAGGGACGAGGAGATTCTAACCTCTTTTCGAACACAAGAAACGAAACGAGCAAAGCTTTCCGATCATAATTGGAGAATGTATTTTAAAGATGCTTACGATTCGTATTTTCTAGATTCACCTTGAATGTGAAAGAATTGACATTCGCAGACATCTGAAAGAGCTCTCTGCAGTGGCCTATCAACAGCAATGACTATAATTTAGTCATCTTAGTGGTGCAAAGCGTCCATTCTCGGTTAGATCCGTGTCATTGCCGGTGAGTCTTGGATTCTGTTTTGGGTTTATTCGCTTTTCAGTTCGGTGTAAGATGATTTGTATTACATTTCAAATAGAATTTAGACACGCATTCGTAGTACCAGAATTTGAACTTATAAGCTTTAGGTAATAAAAACTGTGCTTTATATTATTTATAAATATAATTTCAAACAGACATTTCTCAATAATTATTATATATTACGAGTATTTATCCATTATTAATAATAATGAAAACTCTTGCTAAAAATTAAATTGTAGACAGACTTCATTTCACAATACTATGTACACTGTCTCCGTTGAAACGGCGAACTCCAAACTTCGTCGGTTAAAAAAACAATGTAGATTGCTTAAATTCAATATTTTAATTTTGTCAAGTATATTTGATAGATTTCTATAAACAATAAAACGTAATATAGACCAACAATGTAATAAAAACATTTATTAGGTTTAAAGCGATATCTGAACTAGATCTACAGCTTAACCTAAAAAAAAACATATAAGATTAATTTTACTAGTATTAAGCTCGTGCGAAGCTAGTTAAAAATGCTAGCATTTAACAAACACGCAGTTTGCTTTCATTACACAAAACAAACCGTCTAATTAGAATACTTCACCATAGAACAAAATGGCGTGAACCGACGAGGAGCTCCAAGAAAACACAAAGAGATGTGAGCGCAGATCAGAAGCGACTAGCAATGAAGGGCACATTCGATTTATTTTTACAACCAATATAATCGTACAAAATATATAATATAATTTTTATAATCGTCGAAAATCAATATAATCGTACAATCACGAATATTCGGTAGCTTGTGTTTTTGCAAAATAATTAAATGTATCTTTATTACTCTAATAATCGATTATTCGTATTTGGACCATTTAATATTCATGTAGCTGATTGACAATAAGAACTAAGGCCCGTTTTCTAGCCACTGAATTGTATTATATAATTACACACAAGTATGGTCACCATTTTAAAATTTTTCGATTATTTAAATATTCAAATACATTACTAACTCATGGCTACAACTCTGTACCCTGAGCGTGTGTAAAGGATCGGTAATAGAGTAGTTGATTTGGAGTGATTGTGGAGGGATGTGCTCTGAAAGTACTTTGTTGAGGTGGGAGGGGGGGGGGGGGTTCTTGCTATTGTTTCTGCAGAAGGAGTATCAGATATAAACCCCAGAGCTTTATAAGGAAATGATTTTATAATAATGCTATTGGGCAGCAGCAATACGCAGACTTTTCTTTCCAATATAAAACTGCCGTGTAGAAGTACTACAAGAAAAACATGAAAACTTGTCTCAGTGAGATGGTCGCCAACCTCCTCTGAGGAGAGGCACCCGTAAAAAGAAAAGAACTTTTATACAAAGAAATTCTTAATGATTTTTTGACTAACTTATAGGATCTGAATCCAGAAATGACGCCAGTTTTTGAGTATCGACCGTGAGCGAGTCGGACGAGGTTCGGGCGCGTCACCCGGAGCGGCGGCGGGAACCGAACTCGGCACCGCCGGCGGAAACAGGTCGCGAGTGAACCGGTACGCGGAACGGTAACCCGCGCCGCCGCGGATCCGCTGTGCCGTACGCTTCTGGACTCGATCGAAATTGTTTTCACATCAATTACAACTGACGAACACCCGAGAATGCACTAATAACTTCTGTATGGATTCTTCTGCTTCTAGCGCCTCTTCTCACACGAGGTTCGGTGATCGTTTCATCGAATATATTACTATACCGCGTCAGTCTCACTGACTCGATCGAAATTTTTTTTCACATCAAATACAACTGACGAACATGCAGCTAATTATTTCAAACGAAGCTGTAAATTCGCCTAACCGCTGAGCCAACAAATGTATGTGTATATTAATATCAAGAGACCCCAATGACCTGATAGGTTGGGAGCTACTCGAGGCGCGCGGACCACAGTTGGGTTTCACAGCCGGCGAGTGTGCCGTTTGTGGAGAAGAACGGTAACATCACGTGACCGGCGGTGACCAGACTCACGTGTAACACTGCAGGCAAGCATTCAACTTAGTGCTATTTATTTTAAATGCAAGAAATTATAATATTCATTACAATGTGACTTTTTAATTCCAGTTCATTTTTTTAATTGACTTTTCAATAATACTTCAAGTGAAGATGATTTTATTTCGTGGGTATTCTCAGCTACTTGTAGGTAGTCCCAACACGAGGACTGAAATGTCGAAGGACAGAAAACATCAATTAAAAATATTATAGCTCTTGTATAAATGCGATCGGTTTCCCTAAAACCCTAGGATGTATCAATTTAAAGAAAATATCCTGTAAACCTTCAAGTTTGATCGATGCCGATCAAAACTATAGACGAAACCGATCGCTCCACAATATAAAAACGTCTAAAAATATCAATAACATATAAATATTATAATAAAATTCTACGAAGCATTATTTTACAATATTATTGTTGCGTTAAACAATTCAGATCCGTGTAGGAGTTTGCAATAAATTAATCCATAAATCAATATTTGAATTAATAATATCTGCAAGTTTTTTTATTACTGCTAATAATAAAACTCGTTTTTACTAATGATTTAATATGATTTATTATTGAAGATCCTAATTTTTCATAATGTTATTTGAGATTGTCTGCAAATAGAATGCCTCGATAATCGTAAGATCATTAGGGATCCCTTGAAATATTCAACGTGGATAATTCCACTTCAGCGGTGGCCAACTTTTGGGGAATTCAAATACTTTTATGATAAATTTTTTTAAAATATATATTTCAGAATTTCTTTTTAGACATGCTTTTGAATAAGGCAAATATAGTTGCATATTTATGGCTTGCGATACAACCCAACTACAAGAATTGCATGCCCTAAAGTAATATTGCTAAGATTCAATATATATATATATATTAAAGATTAAATATTTTTCACCGAAATTAAAAGCAAAATTATAAATAATCCGGTCGTTATTACACTGCACAAATTTTTATATTAAAAAAATCTTAAGATTTTAGAAAAAATATATATTTAAAATCCGATGAATTAACCAGCATGAAAGATTTTAAGCTCACTGCACACCGCAAAGCTCTTTTCTACCGAGGAAATTTGTTCGATAAGAATACCTTGCACGTTTATAATATTTATATATTTATTTATAAGTTCATAAAGGTTGGCCTCGCCTGCTCCCTGCCGCATCGACCGTCTAGCGTCTCGCAACCTTCAGGTTAATGAGAATACTTAGCAGGTGTTTTGTGAGTCACATTTTCAGATTCCCAACGAATAACGAGCGAATTCACTTTATCACTCGACTGATTATAAACACAATAGCGCGGTGCCGCAGCTGCTCTAGATCGATTCGTATTTATTTGAACAATAGACACGTTTTTAAATCATATTGAAAAATATCTGCTGTGCCTTGTGACTCGTCAGGAGGAGATCTTCAGGAGGGTTTGACGAAACCCTTGAAAGGCGTAAGTGTAAAGTAATCTCTTATTCATAAGTTCGTAGCATTTTAACTGTTCCATATGAAGAGTCGGTTTCTAAAGTATGTATTAATTGTAACCATAAATCTGCACTCTTTAAAATGTCTGATTCATTATTTACCTCATTTCGAGGTCTGCCTGTATCTGAAACAGCACGTGGGTGGGTTTTGCACCTACGAGCGCGTGACTTCCTCGAGCCTCCAATTCGCAGCGGCAGCAGCTGTCGCTCTGTCCTTTGTTGCAGACGGACGACCACAGTTTTTCTTCGGCAGTAACTGGGTTAATTGAAAATGATGCTTTTTGAACCATTTAAGAAAGTACGAGCGATTCGGAGACACGACTTTGAACTGGCGGTGCGTCGCTGACATCTTTCCTCGGTTCGTTAAGTGTTTTAATAACTGTATCTTTTTAACTATTTGCACTTAGGCACTCGTGAAGTTAAATATAACTACGAGAGATCAAACAAAGTCGTGTTTTCTAACGGATCGTAGTTACTAAATACTGCCCTAATCTGTTTCTGAGAGTTCAAAGCACAGTAACTGGGAAACTAGGCACATCGACCGTGCATTTCCATAAAACAATTAAAAATTTTGTTCGGTTACAGAGCCACGGTAGTTGAATTGGGTTCAACGCCAGCGCGAGCTATCCAAGGCTTTGAATCTTACTTTTTTCTCGAAAGAAAAAAAAATTGTTGTTTCATGTGAGAATCGATTCCCTTAAAAAAATATTTAAGCCTAATAAAACCCAATGAAAATTGTTTGCACTGTAGACTGTTATTTAAATTTAAATTTATTCAACCCTCCATGCACTCACTAAAATTAAAGCCGAGATATTATCTAAGAAAAATATTTTGATTTTTTTAATGCAAAATTTCTAATAAATATTATAAATGAAATCTAGGTAATGTTGCAAAATTCTCTTACGAATACTTAAATTTATTTTTCGCAATTTACTCAAAAACACCAAATATTTTTATTAAATGAATTTTGCGATGACTGAGCCTGTCCTCGACAAGATTTGTACTTTTTTGTATCAATACAAATACAAACAATATTTTTATAAAATTAAATATTATATTTGCAGATTCGCATTATAGAAAGTAAAATAGAATAAGGCGTATGTCTGATGTCGTACAAATGATTTCAAGATGTATGCTATTTGAGATTTTTCGTGCATTAAAACCTATTGATAGTTTTATGTGACCAACACCGATAATGGACGCTGGGCATGTTTTATATGCAGGCTGATGTCTTCCGACGTGCCGGGTGATAAGAATACACGAACCTGCCATGACAACCAATTGAAATCCGTAATGGAAAATAAATGACCGATAAAATTGACGGCCGATGTGTTTTCTAAAATTCTACATGGAGGGGATATTTTTATTCAATTATTTGTACTGACGCATACATTATTGATAGAAATCACCTTCGGCTTAACCGAAAAAGACATGACCCGAATTAGATTTGTTTAAATATCCTGAATAGGGATCGAACTTGCAACCGGTTTGAGATTCAACAATCCCATTCAATTACGGACAAGACATCTTAATTAATTTAATTATAGCATTTAATTCAGGATATGCATATGCCATCTATTGCAAAGAATACATTTTATACATTTTATATCTTCAAAATTAGGTGTAATATCTATATTTATTTTTCTGCGTAATATAAATTTTGACGAGACGATTATCAGAGGCGTGCAACCCATATAAGCAGAAAATCAGTAAAATCCATATTTAAATATCACAAGTTTCACTAGGTGTGAATGATAAAAACCCACAACTAAAAAAATCGTCAAATTTTGATAAGATAAAACAATTTGGATTATTTTATAGCTTTTCAATGGAAATGGAAATAGATGCTTCGACATATATGGACTGCACAAAACAGCTTTTTAAAATTGAGTGTACGTTTTGTCGTATTTCAAAAAAAGTGATATGAAAGGGGTGTTCAACCAATCAGTGCGCTTGATGTATAGTGATAATTTTCCCTTTTAACAACTCAGGCAGAACTAGCCGGCGCCAGGTCGTCTGCTGATGATGGAAGAGCGTAGTGGAGATGAAGAGTCGTGGATACTCACTGTGCGAGGCGAGCCATTCGTTATAGTCTATGCCCTCCGGGATTTCCACCATCTGGCGCATGTCCACATCCGGCAGCTTCCTCTCCAGCAGGGTCTCTTCCAAGTAGAGTTTGGGGTCGCCCTGACCACCATCGCCTTCGCGCTCCTTGCGCCGCGCCTTTCTGCAAAGAGAACACAGCCAATATTAGTCACGAATGTAAGAATTAAGCCGCCTCAGACTAAGCAGCACAACCTTACTCTAGATCTAATTCCATATACGTAGCATCTCTGACACAACCGCTATTAACTTTTTTGCAGAGAAGTATGGTCGTAGACCCCTTTATATTCTATGGGGGAAAAGTACAAACCAAGACATTATTTGCATATTCAATTGCATTTGTGCTTAAAACAATAGTAACAACGCGTGTAAAAACACTAGAGATTCGCTTTTTTTTTTTCAATTAATATCACATATTATAAATACGATGCCGTTTATTTATAACAGGCAATCAAAGCGAAAATACATAAGCAATGAAAAGCGGATCGGAACGTACCGTCGCCGCACCAGACTGCAATTGCAAGATGCAGTCAATTGCCACAATTGGTAATTAATTATAATACCCGGTGTTTCGCGGCTTGCATAATTACGGCTAATTGCACCTGGTAAATAGCCAACATTGTCTCGGGCGAAACGCCGGACGGTCGTGCAAATCCATCGTCCAATATTGACGCCCAGGTAATGGCTGTGCAGTTGAGAAAACACACCTGTCATGTTTGATTTGTAATTGAATGCAAACACACCTGATATACGCGACATCTTGAATTTAATCACCTTGCAATGACATAACAGTTATTCGGTTATTCGAATTGAAATAACGATGCACGTTTACAAAAACTAGCATTACGCAGGTATATTTTTAAAATGATCTTGAAAAGGTATAATTTCATTATCAAAGGAAATTTTATGCCACATTTAACCAAAATTGATTATCATTATTACTTTTTATATAACCGTTATAGAGAAAAAGTGAACATCAACGATTAAACATTTTTTTAACGATATAATATACATTTTTTGAAATCTTCAAGACTGCTTAGCGAAACCAGCCATGTCAAAATTAAAAAAAAATATTTTTAATTAATATATTATAATAGAATTCCATCAAGTACTTTCTGTCAAAAAATTAAAATATATAGTATTTAGGATTTAATGCGAGTGACGTAGTATAGTATATATATTTTGTAAAAACAACGGATTGCTGCCACTTGGTTCAAATAAATATATTTTTTTAAATTATTTTAATAAATAATCTGTATTAAAAGTATTTTATTGTGTAGTATTTTATTTTATTTAGTTTTATTTAGTAGTTAGTATTTTATTATATGTATTAACTTTTAATACAGATTATTTATAATAAATTTAAAAAAAAAAACACCGAACACATACCAGTTATTGCATATTTTTCCTATTTAAACAACTAAGAAGAAAAGTTCATGAATGTGAACAAAAATAAAAAAAAGAAAGTGCGTTTGAAAGTTTTTGTGCGTGGATTTTTTATATTAAACGACTAAAAAAATTTAAAAAAACTTACTTTTATGATATTAATTGCGTTCTCAAAATAAGACGGATTATTCAAATATAAGCGATGTATGGTGCAATTTTTTGTTATACTTTTTTTTTAAGTAAATAAATCTCAAAGGTAAGCACATTACGTATTCAAGAAAAATTACCATAACGTATCACGCAATGAAAAATACAAACATAACCGTAAAAAAAAAAGTTCTTTGAGTTCTGAAAGTCGCTTAAAATACTCTACAGACTAAACTCTTCGAAATAACTGGCAAAGAGAAAATGTACGCAAACAATGGCCTAGTCTAGACGACGAAATACTTGCATAGATAATTTTAGCAAAGTTGTTTATTTTCATTAATACTAAAACATTTCACAATAATTATGAATATATCAGCACATTTATCACAACAAATGTTATTTTAAAATCGCATAAACAAACGTCCATACTCAAATAACCCAGTTATTTAAAACTTTCCACGCATAATTTTTTTTGTAAAAAAAATAAATTCCTAAATGCCGTATTTATTGTATTGATTATATTTGATTTATTATTTAGGTTATTAAAAAAAAAATTGAAATCCCAAACTATAATTGGTGGTAAAATAATCGAAATAAAACAACAAATACTTTTAGAGCAAGTTTCGTAACTCAACACGAATCAATCGATTATTTCGAGAAAACTGAAAAAAATGTTCCATTACTGCATATTACTCTTCTTGAACACGTACATTTTGTAACGCGTCTTTGGTGTGAGAAGATAAATTATGAGTCACCCGATCAATTTAATTTGATCAAAGACTTTTAAAGAATTTGATTTAAGACTGATCGATTGCCAATGTCAGTTCTATTAAAAAACAATGAAAAAAATATGAGCACTAATTCGTCTTCTGCTTCATCTTTCGTCATTTTGTATCAAATCTTTAAAATGAGACGAGAAGTTTGCTCATTCAGGTCAAAGATATGCAAAATGGCTATAAAGACGGCGTGGGGTGTTTTTTTGGCGAGCTGGATTATCCGTTTTAGGATTGACAAAAGTTATTGAGAAAAAACAATATTGTATAATGGATAACGTGAATTTAAATACATACAGCAAATATGGCAAGTGAAGATGAAACTGATACAAAAAAATAGGACGGCGTCGCTTGTGAAAGCGACTGCCCCAAAATACAAATAAACAGAGAAGCCTGGAAGAAACGGCTCAACTGATCCGACCAACATATTGCAACAACAAATCGCCAGTATATATTTTTTTCCGCCGTTTTATATATTACAATTTCGGTTTATACAACATACAGAGAATGCCAGGTTTAATAAGCTAGCGTTAGTGAGCTCCCCGCTCTTCTCATTCTGTTGATTGTGAATGGCTGGCATTCTGTATCCTGAGCGTGTGTAAAAGGATCGGTAATGGAGTACTGAAAGTACTTTGTCATGGTGAGGGGATTCCTGCTTTTGTTTCTGTAGCTTGTTCTAGAACAGTGCTTCTCAAAGTGGTCCCTAAGGACCCCAGGGGGTCCTTAGAAAATTAAAATCGATTTGGGGGTCCCTGAACAACGTCAGGGGGTCCGCGCAAGGTTTAATATAAAATAAAAAAATTGTGACACATTTTTGAATACATTATTAGCGATTTTTACGTCCTAAGTAAAATATAAATATAGACAGGTGCATAAAATACAAGTAATAACGGGCATCGCGGTGAGTCAGGTAGGTTAATAGAGTCGATACTTGCACCAACTAGTCTATAATATGAATTTATGTAGTTTTTCACCCAGGGGCCGTAGGCAAGTTTTGACTATGAAAGGGGGTCCGTGGGCCAAAGGAGTTTGAGAGCCACTGTTCTAGAAGAAGTATCAGATATAAACGCAAGAGCTTTGTAAGGAAAGGATTATATAAAAATGCATAATTGGGCAGCAGCAATACGCAGACTTTTCCTTCCAATATAAAACTGCGGTGTGGAAAGGGGTGCACTATTTTTTCCATGGAAAACTAGGAACACTGGCTCAGCATGAGTATGTATATATATGCTCAGTGGGATAGTCGCCTGAGCATATATATCTGAGGAGAGGCACTCGACGATGAAGATGATGAGGAGGAGCGGCGGAGCCTTACATGGGGCAGAAGAGCGAGTAGAGCGTGAGGTGCGCCGCCCTTGCCAGCGTGCCCACCGCGCCGCCCACCTTCCTGCTGAGGAGCCCCAGGGCGGGGGCGGGGCCGCCTAGGCGAGCGCCATGCTCCAGCGTGGACATGCGCCGCTACATCGACACGACACACAGAGCCGGTCCATGCACTACATCCGCACCAATACTTTCACTTTGATCTATTTATTATATATATCGAGTCAAATAAAATTATTTTTAAAACACTTTCGATGTAAACACAACTAAAAATACGAACACATAAATATAGAGTTTAAAAAACACCAATGGCGTGCAGTGTATGCAATATATTTACAGAGAACATGACACAATATAACCTCTATAAATATACAGCTTTTGATAAATTGCACCCAGTCACCGCACGCCACTGTTATATACACGGAGCAGCAACGTAGACACTCGGGAATCATTGAACTTTTAAAGTAATTATTTTTTTATTTTAGATCTAATAGCTCTGTTTCGAGCAGATGATTCCATTCGCGAGGCTGAGAAGTGTTTTCGGGTTCCACGCCGGCCGAGCACTGCGCGGAGCACCGCGTTCACGCAACATTTACTCTGCGCGATCCGCGGACCGTGCAAATCGGGGGTCGACGAATCCCCGGCCCCAAGGACCGCGCGCCTCGGGCAGCCTCGGAATATCGGAAATGTCACAGAAAAACCTCACGAATTTCAATGCTTCATAAATAATAAATGAAGCAACAGATGTTATTCAATAGTAAATAGGTTGGACCGTGGCTGAAGTTTGTTCAGGTTTATTGAGACCGGTCTATATAAACAGGTAGCTGTGTGGGGATTGAACAATACAAATTCAAATTCAAAAAAATATAGGTCTGTTTAGATAATTAAAATTATGATGATTTTGGTGTATGGTTATACAAGTAACACAATTCTTATGATATTTTAAGTAAACTAAGACGTATACTTTTGCGTTAAATGTTAAAATCACATTGGAAGATGCCATGACAGAGTAAATTTCTTCATTAATATCCTGTGCGTATATAACGATGTACTAAATAAATAATCATTGTAAATTTTAAAATATAATGTTGCTGATCACGTTCAAAGATTATTGGCACGTAATTGTAATGCACGTATTGGCAATGTTAGCACTGATCAACATCAACGAGCGTCAGCCAAAATATCGTATAAAATAATCAATATGTAAATACAGCTTGAAAATGCTAATAAAACGAGAAATATCTGTCACTATTTTCAGAAAGTCACTTGATTTTAGTTGCAATTAAAACGCGATCTATTAGTTTAGGAATCAAACCGGAATAAATTGAATTGGCAGCATCAGAAACTGAGCCAAAGAGTAATAATATACGCTTGATATTGATACAATCACTGGGTTTATCAATGCACTGATTCACTTCACTAGTAAAAATAAAATCAAATAACTCGTAAAGACAATACAAATATCAATATATTTAAGCTCAGATACAACGACGAACTAATAGTTTATTTTGGCGTGGTAACAAAAATCACTCTCCGGTGTGAAGTGCGCGGCGCACTGACCGCAGCGATCAGCTGTCATCTGATAAGCGGCGCGGAGTTGGCAACACTGGAGTCTTGTTGTTTTTTTTATATCATAATTGGCAACACAATGTCTTCCATTAGCTTAAATTGATGATAGTCTATTGATATTGAGCGATTCTCAGAAAACGGCGTCCCTCGCGTCGCCAAGTTTGCAATTTTATTGAATAACGTGTTGTTTTTATTCATCAACAAGAAATGATAATAATATTTTATATAAGATCTTTCCACGTGTTAATTTTTATTGGTGACCGGTTTCGCCGACTTTTCGCGTTGGTATTATCAAACTGAGTGAATAAATCAAAAATATTAAAACGTAATTCCACCAAATACTATATGTCGATAATAATGTTGCGAAAACGGCACGACAATGGTGTGGGAAAAAAAAAACATAGCTAGATATTATGCGCAGTTGTATAGTCGCGTATAATATTGAATAAGAAAAAATATCGAATAAACACGTTTGAGGCGACATTTTCGTGTTATTGTTTTTTTTTTTTGCCAGCGATGTGCTGAAGTGCTGGCAAAAAATATCAGAGTGAATTAAAATACAAGGCAACCCACGACACTAGAGCCTTGAAGATAATAGACAACTATCAAAGTAAAACATAAAAAAATATGTTACAATTGATTTCTAATAACAAACTGTTAACAAAATATGAATCAAACATTTAAATACATCATACGGGTTAAATATAACAAATTCAATAACCATTCTGATATAACAATAAAATATTGAATGTATGTTATAACACACTATATTGTTTTATCAAAAATAATTAATAAGCGATATTGTATTATATTTATGGTTTGATAATCGTCATTAACTTAAATATGTCTTTCGAAATTTTGGAGTAAATAATATAAATAATAAAAGTAAATAGTAAATCCAATTTTTGTTTGCTCCGGTAATAGAATCAGCTGTTCTTTTCAGAAGGACCACTGTCCATTTATGCAAAGCTTTATTGTATTGTTCAGGGACAGCTGTTTTATTTTTTTTTTATTGACAGATGTATTTTTAGGTCAGCCCTGACAAACGACACAATGAGTCAACAATGAAAATCTCATCAATAATATGTTCGCAGGTCTCGCCCCTTAATTGAGGGTCAACTGTCACCCGGCGAGCTCTCGCGCTGTCAATAACGCGGCCAAATGCTACACGTGTGCTCGGTCGCCTTAGCCGAAACGAGCGGCGAGCATGTTGACAAAACTAATGAGTCAACAATTGCAACTAATAACTAACTAATATATAAGTAAACGATCAGAATGTGAAAAATATAATAAAGTAAAATATGATGTTATATTAAAAGAAAACTGAATATTTTTTTCAGTATTTTTTTAATATTCTCTACAAAGAAAAGCTTGTTTCAAAATTATGTTAAAATTGTTCACCATTTTTATGATGACCTACAACATATTGTGCACACAAAAAATCAGTAAAAGGCCATAATAACATTCAAATCAATAATAATTTTTAAAACAATTTTTCCCATTGTCAACATAAAAGACTACAAAACATTGTCAAATAATAGGCGAATGGAATTATTACTGACACAAAGTGGACAGAATATGCACGGAAGGCACGGAGATAAAATAATAGTTACAGCATTATTGACAGTTATCGACAGATAACAAAATCTATTCCGAATATCGACTACTGGTGTTCTGTGACCAGCGCTTCTCAAACCGTTTATTAAACTCGCCGCTTCGGAACAGCGACGCCTCGATTGCATTAAACCACTTTTAATTGCCAATTTACTTGCGTGTATTTTCATCTTATCTTTAAATAAAATATTACCAAATAAATGTTCGAATGCACATTATATGAGAATAAAACAATTCCCTTTGAATAATTAAATGTTTAGTTTTTGGTTTCAATGTTATGAGTAAAACAATTTTTTTTTTAAATTGATTTAATTATCATTAGTGTTTTTTCGATACTCTGAAGGTTTTTTATAAAGGGTTTTCAATGGGAAAAGTTTGAGAGCCACTGTGGGATAGTTAACGACACGGTGATTTGTTATTGAGTATTGACCAGCCCGCGGCGGGCAGCTGCGCCGGTCACGACGCGCGCTGCAGCAGCAACGGAACCAGGCCACAGGAACAGGAAGTCTCTCGGCACTGTGTTGCCATACTGATCGTGGGCCAGTATCATTTATCATTAGATCATTTATCCCACCGCAAACCGAGCGGAAGACATCCCAACTCAGAAAATCTGAGAACAAAGAGTCTTAAACCGCACTACTCTTTAAAAGGTCGCGAGAAGGCAGGCCAGCAGGCGGTTGAAAGCGTTTGGAGGTCATTGCGACTGTGTCCGGTTTGGTTTGTCTTCATTATAATATAATCACAATTTTAAGGGTTTGGAGTCAAATTATACGATCCCAAAGCCGCGTGGTCTACAAACAAGCGTGCAAAATACAATTGTCTAAGCTTATTAATCCACGTTGTAATGATAATCATGCACTATCAATAGTTTATTCACATAGCTGTACTTCTTCTAGTGCTGACTAGTAATGGTTTTGAAGATATGAAGCTGAAACGTTATTCTACTTAAAATATTTAAATAATAAAAAAAACGTTTTATCAGCCCCAAAAACGCCTAAAAAAATTATTGTTAATTGAACCGGTCCGTCGAGATATATTTAAATTTCAACAATTAACCGACCTTTGTTGGTCTTCTTTCGTATTGAAAAAATAGCCTCGAATTAAAAAATACACAAGTGGCCTTATCGAAAGTAGGCACACAGTGAATATGTGTTACCAACATAAAAGTAATCACAGGGCAATTTGATTTGTTGTGATTTTTTCACAAAGACTACGTTATTTGTATTTTCTCGCATGCCCAAGATACTCGATTTGATAATAATAATAATAATAATAATAATAATAAAAACAGACGCAAGGATGAGTCACTTTTAAATATCATACTCGTTCTCCGTGGGCAGAGCTCGAGTTGCGTGATCTCTTCGGGATTGCAAAACTGGAATATAGTTTTAGAAAAAAAAAAACATAGTAATGTTGCCCGGTTACGTTTAATTTGATTTGTTTGTTGCGTAATGGTTTCGTTATTAATCGTTTGTATTAAGATAGGCTATGCTAAATTGTGCAATCGCCGCTGGCGCAATCTGTACCACAAATCAAAATCTCAAACTGTACAAAAGCGGATTATTTTAATTACTTGCAAGTTGGTAAGCACATCGTACTTTTTTTTTTTAAAACTTGTATGATTATATGGCTTAAAAGTAGTAAGTATTTAATCTAGCATAAAAAGCTCATGGTGGTGTGTATATCCGCTATACAATTACATACCGTTCGACAAACCGCTTCGTAATTGAACAAAACATAAATTTAAGATAGCGGTTTGGAAAAAAACACTTTGCAAATTATGATGATTTGTTGGAAATAAAGAGTAAGTTTTTATTCAATGCCTGGTTTATCTAGTGACCGTAGTTAACGACAGTTTATTCGTTTCTAAATATTGTGATTAAAATATATAATGTAGTTTAAAATGTTCTTGTCAATAAAGATAAATTGACCTAGTATAAGTCATATTAAAAATGTTATTATCTAATTTAGATGCAATTCCATGGGCACGAATTCCACCTGTAGTACATTGAATATTAAATATATTTCTTTCTGATGTTTTAAACAACACAAGTTTTTTCAATATGCGATTTGAAAAGCGACTAAAAAGCGTCAAAAATATCATTAATGTAAAAATACTGTCAATTCATCGAGCAACAAAAATACGCATTTTTTTCTGCCAAGGTTGTATCAATAAATGCCTATTAGCCCCCAAAATATATAAATATTAATATTTTTGCCTTGCGACTGGGCAATAACATTAATTCAGACTATGCTTCGACGCCCAATATGGACGCGATTCGTCTTCCTACGAATTAATTGATGAAAAATAGAAAATAGAGATAGAATAGGCACGGTTCGCGTACTTATAACTTGCTGACAAAATGGCTGTCTTTTGACAACAAATACACAAACACTGCCATGATTTTATGACAAATACACCAGCCGTTATAAAATTAATTTTATGTTTATTCCATAGCCGAGAGACGTTTATTGTTATTTATCAAAGATAAATAACAATAAACAATAATTCACAAGAATAGAATATTAAAGAATAAGAGGCAGTTGAAGGCAATTGAAGGCATTTAAAGGCTATTGCAGTTGTGTCTGACTTCATACGTTGCCGTTATGCCTTATTGTTTACAAATTATTTATATAAATCAGACGTCGGAAAAGTTTTGAAACCAGGAAATTTATATATATACAATTATATTTATATATATTTTTCTCGCTGATAGATGTCGTTTTAAAAGGTAAAGGCAAATAACTAATTTGAAAGTGATCAATTCAACAAGCGGGCACGCGATTAGAGCAATGGGGACCATTGCCGGCAGCCCACTTTACATATGAGCATTTTGGCAAATCCGTGGCGGAGACGACAACTGGCACAAAAGTGAAAACCGCGGCCCCCGCCCGCGCCCCCGCGCCCCTCCGGAGACCAGTTTTGGTTTTTTGTGAGGCTGCTCCGGCCCAAGGTCAGCCTGCGGGGAGGGGGGGAGGGGGGAGGGGGAGGAGGCGGGGGAGGGGGAGGGTGACCCGCTTGCGGAGTGACCCACTGAGCTGCAGCGGACGGAGACAAAGGCCCTCCCTGCCCAGGATTGATCAAGGGAGATCCACCACATCGCCAATATACCGCATATTGATTTATATTTGATTGATACCCGGCGCGTGCTACTACGCTAAATAAAAAAATTAAATACTTTTTTTTTATTTTAAAAAAAATTTAAAAAAAAAAAGGAAATTTTGTTTATTTATTAACTTTTTTATCTTAATGCTAGCGGATAAACAATAAAGTGAGTTTTTTCGGTAACATAAAGATTTTTCGCAAGCAGGATTTGTACGTTGATGTGATGAAAAGATCTGGTCGCAAATGAATGACAGTTCTGTGTTTTGTTTGTGCAGTCTGCATTATACAACTGCAACGTCATACTAATCTTAACAAACATTAAGATCAGTGTTTTTTTTGTTGGCAGCCTGCATATACGCGAAAATGTTACTGATACTTTTTTGAAAAGTATGCGCTACCGCAAAATGTTGAAACTTTTGTATGGGAAATGTCGAAATTTGATTATTAATTGTTTAATTTAAGTGGCCTTAAACCACCTCAGTATTATTGGCTTTCAAATGAAACCGGTTTGGGGCACATCGGTTCGATGGTTTTAAAGCTTAGCGCAGCCAGATCCACGCTGGTTTTTGAGTTTGTGTTTTATATATATAGATTAAAACCAATCGCCTATCATAAAGTGCATTTAATGAAATATTGTCAGAAAAGCAAAAATAAACCATCAAACATAAAAAAAATGTTACTATTCACTTCCATATCTAGTGATATTCATAGGGCAGCGGAAGACAATACGTTTACCACATAAAAAAATTATAAAATTTTTTGAATCTCGATATTTTAATAGTACATGAACACTGATATAAATATCAGTATTATTTATAGTTAATTAAATATTAATGATGCAGTCCTAACAGGCAATTTTTACCTTATTGTAATTGTCACAGGAAAATGCTTAGAATTTAGACTTAATGCCATAAGTCATACTCTATAAACAATTATTTTTTGCAGGATATTATAAACTTATTAATATATATTTATTTTAACGGTTCAATAAGGAAAATATATAAGAAATTATTTTTTTATGTGCAATGAGACAACAGAACTCAGGGATAAACCTATAGGGATTCACGCTATTGTCATTACTGAGAATTTCAATTAACCATTCATAAAAATACCCAATGAATTGTGGTTACTCGTATTTGTGTCTTAACAATGCAAAACTAACTGAATTTTATTTTATGTAAAACCCAGAGTAAATAGAATATTCAAAGAAGGAGAGATTTTACTAGATATACACTAAGAAAGCTTTTAAAGACAATCAGGAATTATACAAAAATATTTTAGTGTTAAGCTATAAAATTAAATGTAGAATTCAACATTTTAATCTAGAATCCTATTTAAATAAACGAACATATTAACATATATTATTTAGTTATTATGATAATTTAACCTTGTATCTTCATCACTTATTTATAAGTATATTAAATCAATGTTAATACTATAATTTATATTTAAAAACTTTGTATATTGCATGACGCGTGTAAATTACAAGCCTTTTAAATTTTTTCATATAATTTAGCCAAAACGTATCATAATAATGGAATTAAATATATTTTTGCACAAGCCATAGATAAAATAAATAACTTAAATATAAAAAAAATACTCGTGAGTAAAAATAAGTCAGTTGGTTTCCATATAATAGTGTACATATTCTATTATATTATCTCTTTCGTGAAACTGACTAAGCTCGATCATAAAGTCATGACGGATAAATATTTTTTTCTTTGTTTCTAAATACGATTAATATTATATTGCTTAGATTATTGCGTCCGTGCGAGCGAGCCGAATGGTATCGAATAGTTTCATAACCGTTATTACCCGCACAGAAACGAGGAAGCTGTCGGCCACCGATTACCGCTCCAATATGGCTGCAGGCTGTGCGAGCTAGGGCATTCCGTGTCGCAAACCAGGTGTTGTCCTCAAAGCTGCCTATACGCTGCGACACTGGAGAACCGAACTGTGATATGCCAGAAAATCATTTTTTTAAATAGGACCCTGTTGGCTAATTACCGTTAGGCTGTAATTTCTCTGTCGCAACGTGTCTAGGCTGCTTATACCGCTAGCCGGTTAAGTACGTGGTACTCTTTTAAAACTTTTTAAAGACGATATCGACAAAATAATAGGAAAATTCGCAGAAGATTTAGACAATTCTACTCACGACACAGTTTTTGGCCGATTAACGGTTGTTTTAGGGCAAATGTGGGAAACCCAGCATTAGGGCTAAAATATTTACGATGTACTACATAAATTTTGAATATATAATAATGACATTGAAAGTGACAAATAGTGAACTGTAATATACATAAAAACAATGATGTAAGATTTCTACGCACACGGACAATATTTCCATGAACTGATTACGGATAAAATGTTCAATATTAAATTCAAGGATGTTACAATGCAAGCGCACATTTCATACAGATTATATCATGTGAATTTAGAAGTTCACGATCAACTTACAGATGTTATTTAAATTTATTTCAAGTTCCTATTAAAATGTAAATGCCATAAATAAAAATAATAAAACAACCATTAATTAAAGTTGGCCATGCCGGCGGTTCTTGTTCTGGGTATAATAATTGAGAGTTGACCGAGTGCGGCTTTAAAATGCAGATAAGCCTGGCCCAATTACTTGTATTGAAAAAAAAATAACAAAAAAAACATTTTATTGGAATGACGTATAACACAAAGAATACAAAATTTAATCAACTCTTTTCTGACCCAAAAATATATTAAATTTTCTTTAAAAAGATGTTAATCTGAGAAATAACTTTGCCTTGTACAAATTGCTAAGAGACAGATAAGATACTTGGAGTTAACAATTCATAATTGTCTCAAAAGAACATCTCGTGAGAATTTACACGCGATTTATTAAAAAATATTTATTTTATTAATATCCACGATACTTTTTCAGAAGGCCAGAGCGTTCAAACATAAACGACTGGCAAGCGAGGTCTAAATCTTTCAATAAACACCTTAAGATAATGAGAGCACGGCTACTATTGAATTATGAGGTTTCTATTCTGGTTTTCACCTGTAAATCATTTATGCCGCTGAAAATATAATGCGCTACAGGGAGATCAATTTATCTATAAGATTGAGTTAAAAATTTCAGCTGTAGTTTATTTACTGTTACGATATATTTTTAAAAAAAAATCTACTGTGCCATAACACATCAATAAAAATAATTATATGTTCGTTACAAAAAATGCACGATAAATATGAATAAAACACCTCGACACAGCGCACACCAAGAATTTATTTTGTTCGCAAAATATTCAGTTGTCCATTTCCTGAAGATGATTTTGTTCTATTTGATTCGCTCGAGTACACGCGCGCTTCTTGCAAGGAAAAAACCATCGAATTTTAGAGAATATTTTTTTTATTATACTAGCAATTTGCATTGTTTATATTTAAAAGTGTACGAACTGCTTTTAGATGAACTTATATAAAGAAATACCTGTTTTGTGTAAGCATGCTAGATACATATAAAAAAATGTATAAATGACTTACTCATAAGCGTAGATTCTACTTTGTATAGCTATTGTGAATGCTCATAATACCCATAAAGGGCTTATTGTGCCAACAATACGTATGCACATAAAAACAATGAGAAAAATTTATTAAACGTAAGTAGGATAATATGTCTCTACGGGATATATTAAATTCATAATGTGTGTATCTTAGATAAATTGATAGATTTGTTTTGTTTTTTTTTTTTTTTTTTGAGATAGTGTTCAAAGGTTGTGCTAATACTTTTCTCAAAAGCACCCTAACCTAGCTTAACCGCTGAGCGTCGAGAAGGAGCAGACTCGTCGCAGGCCGGAGCGTCTCCGCTGTTTGCGATTCTGCCAACGTGACAGAAGTGAAAACTTGGACATGTCACCGCCGCACTCACTCTTGCCAACGTCACAACAATAAGCCTGCAGGATATCCGTGAGCGGCGCGCCCGCGACACGAATCTGTAATGCCTGCGCCGGCAGCGCGAGCACTCCGCAACCGAGCCGGCGTGATCATCATCGTCATCATCATCATCAGACGGTAATTACCACATCGCGGTCCAGCGGCCAGCACGCTTGTCTGCCGAGCACGGGGACCGGGCTCGAATTCGGGTGAAGAATACGATAAGCAAGTATAGGTAAAAATGATCATTAATAAAATTGATGATGTTTTTTTTATAATGGCGTTATACTGAACTTCAGATATTAATATAATTAGCTTGATCTAAAAAAAATCTAAACTAAATTAGTCTTTCAAGAACTGATCGTAATTATTGAATAAAATATATTTTTTTTTAATTTATGCAAATATTTAAACAAAAGTAATCAATATATTTCATCCATCCTTTCCTGTCTGAACCACTATAAAATTAGGCATTCTGTTTAAAAATTATCATTTTTATCACAAATAGACCGTGTAGAGCTTTATGCATATTTGGTTTGCAAACAACTATTTTAGGGGTTATTAACAATCATTAACCTCATAATGCATGACATTCTTGTAAAATAAAGTGATATGTAGTCGACAAAAGAATAATCACACTGCATGCTTCAAACGATATTTCCAAAGCTCTTAAAGTACATTAATATTGTTATGGCTCAATTGATTTCACGTTCAGATAAAATTCAAGTCTACTTGTTACACGTTACAGTGCAAAAAAATGCATTTTCGAATTTAAAACTCACTGCACGTAATCGTCGAAGAGTACGAGAATATTCATATTTCTTTTTAAAATTTCCGAATGCTTTGAAATAAACCGACATCGTGGTGCAATTTAATACGCCAGGCAAATATGCCTTTTCGGTGAATATTATCAAAATATTACCTATCCTAATAGTGGTTGAGTCACACGAACGTGATAACAAATTACTCAAAAACGTGTCTGGATTTCTAAACATGCGATAAAGAGACTAAATTTCGTACGATTATAACCATTCAAGCATAAAAAAATAATTATAAATAGTATAAAAAAATATCACGATTTCAAAATATTGAAATGCTTGCCCGGTGGTTTTTTTGTGTTCAATTTGTATTACTCCGTGTTTAATCGAGAAGTGAGCCCAATTATTTACAAAAGATAAAATACTCATCGGTCCATAATCAAGACATGACACTATTATTACGCAGACATTTCCTTCAAATATAAAACTGCGGTGTAGAAGGACCCGGGGACTACGCTGTTTTCCCTTTAGTAAACCATGAACACTGGTTCAGCTTGAGTATATATGCTCAGTATGCTATCGTGATTAGATATTAAAGCGAAGCAAAATTTGCATTAAAACATTTTTATCGAGTCTAAATAATTTTTATTTTATCAATGATTCCCAAGTGACGAAAAAAAGGTGCGTTCGCAAAGATAATACAAATACACTGAATATACCTTATATTATTAAAACATATATAAAAATTAAGAAAATGTTCAATTGAAGAAGGTAAGAAATTCACTGTTAACGTTTCCACAACACTTCAAGTCTTCCACAAAACAGATCGATTGAATATTGAACTAGTGTCGTTGGCACAGCACAGGCACGGCACAGGCACAGCACAGGCACAGGCACAGGCACAGGCACAGGCACTGAGGGCAGGCGAGGGTCACTGGAGTGGAGCAGACGCGGCGTGCGGCCTCTCCGGAGCTCTGCGCGGCACTGGCCCGTCGCCGGCCTCACCTGGCCCGACACCCAACGGTGGGGCGCACACTCCTCAATCATGCTAAATTATTATTACATTTCAAGATTCTTTATTTTATTATCAATTAATCAATTCACAATAGTTATTGTGACTATGGTTATAACATGGTGTGGGGCATCCTGATCCTGCGCGCAGGTTACATGCGCGTACATGTATTTCTTTGTTTTCGTTATTGAGTTGTGTAGGGAAAATATATAATAATATATATAACTGAGAACTAGGGTAAACTGAGTGAATTTACCGAGTTTATATAATGCATACAACCCATTATTATAAAGGAACAGTAGCTGTATTAAGTATATTTTACAACACATGTTGTATTTTGGTGTGCTTATGTATTTCAGATCTAAGGGTTGAGTAAAATAATCACCCCAACATTTGTTTACTGGCGACTTGGCGTTCCTTCTTGAATAGGTTCCGCCGGAAAGCCGTCGGAGACTGTTAGATTGCTAACATCATTACAATAAACTTAATATCTATATTATCTGATCATTTTAGTAGAGTCATACACTACTTCGTCTTCCCGTAAGGGACATCTGAGATTTTTAACTATTAAAACAGGTTTTTTTTTCAGTAGATAGCATAAATATTGACATTTTTCTATTTGAGCTTTCCCTACATGCAATTCTACTATAACTTTATTTGCAAAAATAAATAAGCACAAATACTGCTTTAAAACATTTTTTTTTGTCAAAATCTAATAAAGAATCGAAAAAAAAAATCGGAAAAAACATTTTCAAAACCATGTAAGATCAATCATTTTTTTAATAATATTTTGTACCGTTTTCATTGAAATTGTTTTACATCCCCAAACAGTTAAGCAAAATTGTTAAAATTCACAATAAACTTTACACCAAAATTTACTTTTAAAGCCACAATATTTTTAGGTTAGTTGTCCGAAATTATTTAATTATTGCGCTACATTTGATAGGTTGAAGAACACTGACCCAATCGCTCCATTCTAAATGAGTAGATGGCGAGGGGGGTGGCTGAGGGGGGCAGAGGGGGGCAGAGGGGGTGTCCTTGCCTCCATACGACTCAAATCAGCCAAAAAGGCTCGCCGTATTACATTACACATTACAAATTGCACGTTACACGTTACATGTTACACGTTACATACACTGACAATTCACTTTTTTATCCTCCGAGTCTCCTTGCTCAACGCTCAATGCTAATGCGGCAAGAAAAAAAAAACGCCTTAAAAAAGCAGACTGAAAAAGCGGTCCAAAGAAAGCAAACAATACCCGGGGAAATACGTACACATTTAGAGAATATTTAAAAAATACAATACTGTCATAAAATAAGATAGTTGGAGAACAACAAAAAAAAACGATTCTCAGATAACCTGTAAATATTATGATAAACTAAGAAAAAACTAGTGAAATTATTAGAAAGTATAAAAATATTGTTGCGTTGTTGCGTATAAAATTTTAGGATAATTTTTGGTACTGTTTGGTCACAATTTTTTTAAGGTATAAATGAAGTGTTTTAAAACTTAAATGAAAAAAAAAAAAACGATTGTTGTATAACACAATTTTACTACTTAATATAAGTGAGTATAAATTAAGAGATAATAAAAAGCAAGGAAGTTGAATAATAACAAAGAACGAATAACGATGTAAAACAAGAAATTATATTACACAATTTATGATAAAAAAAAAATTAAAAAAACTTGCAGCGTTACAGCCTGACTTCCGACACTTATTTTTAAAAATATTAAATCAACTGTTTATTGCTATTTATCTTCAGCAAAATATTTTATTCCACATCGGCGTACACAACCAACCAACAAATGTGAACTCTTATTTGCTTGTGACATTTATTAGTTTCAAAGTTTATCAGTGTTGTTGCCAAACTACGAAAATACAATGATATTTTTTCAAAGATTTTTTGTTAATCCTTAAATAATTTACGAAAAAGAGATAAAAACGTTGTCTCAATTGATTGTTTTTAAATTAACATTCAAAATGCTTGATTTCGTGAAAAAAGTCTGAATATTTGATATTAGGAATTTAATGTTTCATTGCTGATGTAAATTATTATATTTTACGCTGTATACTTAGTAAGTAATATACTGAACACAACAATGAGTATTCAATGTTTCATAAAACGAGACTTGAAATCACTTTATGTATCTGACAAGATGCGACACCTAATATTTTTTTGTAACTACTTGGTCATCAATCAATTTGAAACCTCACTTTACAAACAATATATTAATCGATAGCGTCCTAATTTAATTATTAATGATACGCAATTCAATTTATTAGATATAAGCATTATAAGTATTAAGGTGACATCTTCTGTAGCATATTCAATTCCAATGTTTATAATAAGCCCCTGGCTATAATCTGCAAACCAATTAAGACAACCAGATTATTTAACTGGTCGAAACAAGCGTAGGATTAGAATGACAAGCGGTTGGCCGTGTCCGCAGAATCTGATGGCTATTAAGATCTTTCCCATAGTAAATAAGGCCATTAAATTTCAGGAACGCCAGTCCAAGAGAACGCCCTTGCACATCGCGACGAGCAGAGAACGTCCGGATTTTGAGACAAACGTAAAACAACCTATAACCGCGATGAATTTATTTATGTTTCATGTTAATCCGGCGAGTTAATTATAATATTAAAATGGATTTTTGCAGACAGACACGTCAGCCGGACTGGTTGGTTCTTCGACATTTTAGTCTGTTTTCTATTTCGTTTGAGAACAGGTCTCGCTTGACGCGATCCAATGAGAAGATAACAATTTAATGCACACATTTTCCCCTTCCAAAACTATTGCCGTTCTATTTCTACAGAATAATCAAATGATTTATTGAAAGAATTGAATAATGCATTCATTCATAAATACCCAAAGGTAGTTACTGTGAATTTGTTTGAAGCCATTAATTACCTGGACCACCTTCTTTCCCTTCTATTTTGATTTCATTTCCCATATTTCAAACTAAGATTTTTGAATGAGAAGTGAATAACCTCACTTATCTGTAAGAGCGGGAGGCTGCAATGCTACAGGCAGGTAAGCAAGCAGTCCGAAGATTTCAGAAGCAATTGCTTCTGTGTCCAGTTTAGTATGTCTCTAGCATTTGCAGGAAAAAAACTTTATTCTCAAAGAGTATTACGACCCTTTGATGCTTTGCAAATAGGCTATATATAACCAAAAAAGTATACGTCATGCTTTTTTACCATAATCGGGAGATCTCTTACATTGCCCATTCTGGGCAAAACTCTCTCATTTGTGAAGCGGTCAACCTATGGTATTTAAAGTATTCTCCTATAAAGCCTCACTTTAAATGCCTCGATTTTTTGCATGGTTGCTGTCTTGAATGCCCAGGCTCCACAAAGAAGATAATAACCAAAACCAAATTTTAAAAACGAATTATTTTAATTTATCTACCCGGATTTGAACCCGGAGTTTCGTGGCCGCTAAGCAAGCGTGCAGTAACTGAAACACGAGCCGGTGATATATAGACTGTGCGCCGTCGCTGCTTATATAGTAAAGACCAACGTGAGTAATAAAAAAAAACAACGTTACTTCAAACAAAGCTGTCGTTGGCAATTAATTCTAATGTAATACCTCGTGAGAAGGTGAGGGTCCATGAGATCGTTAGGGGCAATTTTACATTGCACATTAAAGGCACTCTCAGTCCATGTAGAGCTGCAGAAACACAGCTGCGGAGGAGCGACCGCTCGTTAGCGGATTGAAAGAAAGTTTTTTTTTTTACAACAGCATAACATTTCATATATGTTCACTCAACAAGCTACGTCAGACACGAGTGATGAGAACTCAACAGTGAATCGTTTATGCGCGATAAAATCTTAGAACCTGTATTATTTTAATCGAATTAAAAATATTAAAAAATAATCCAAAAACCAGTATGTTACAACCTAAGCAAGATCCGAAAAAACAAATCGCCTCGCGGTCGAGTACCTAATATATTTTCTTAAAAACTACAGTATCCCGAATTCGATTTGGCAAATAGCAATTTTCGTTTTTTTTTTAATCCTACAAAAAAACATGAACTACTACTTGGTTCAATGTAAAGGAAAACCTTGAAAAAAAAACTCTCTCTTATAAAGGTTTTATTAGGTTTTATGTACTCGTATCTTAGCTATAAACTCCCGCATCACCAGATTTTCGACATAAAGCGAAATTATATGTTTGAAGGTACGTTTGTTTGCCGACAACAGATTCTCGGAATCAAATTCAAGCAATCAAAGTTTTATTTTAATTCTGAAAATACGTACGAATCCAGACTCTCGATCTTCCTCTGTTGTTTGCGGCCTACTCCAAAAGAGTGTTATGCTTATAAACTAATGTGGTTCGTGCTCCGGAGCACGTGAAGTAAAAATAAAAAAAAATAGCAGATAAAACTATGATTACATAGCTAACCTTATTCTCGTTATCAATTTAATACAGTGTGAAATAACAGTCTTTCTTACGGAGGCGGAAGCTGCAAAGACAGTTGCTTTTCGCTATCTGCCCGCACGCATCTCTGGACGATTCCGCGAGTTTGTATGCAATCAGAGCGCGCCATCGCCCGCGCCACGCCGGCCAGATGTCTTTTTAATAACAGCACGGCAAGCGGCAGCGGTACCGGCAGATTACATTTCCATCGTAATTCACGTTAAACTCTCCAAATTATATAATAATCGCCCGGCTTCCCGCGACCAAAGACTAACGGACCCCCGGAACTAACTATCGACACTGGCCGTCTTGCGCCTAGCAAGGCTTCAAACTTTTCATAAATCTACCTATCCTCTGCGTGCACATGATTTATATATATATATATTTGGATGACGTCACAGCGTGGCCTATTTTAAATATACTACTGTTAATGCTGGAAACAGAAGTTAGACCGATGACCAAGTTGTTCTCGAAGCATTCGAAGCCAACTGTACCTGCGGTCAGTTTGCCAAAGTCTTTAGCAATAACAGTGAAAACACAGAAGACTTGATTCAAACAGAGTTTTTCACCTTTCCAGAATATTCCAATATGATTTTATTAAAGTATTATTTTTGTAATCACTGTATAATACAGGCATCGAAAATTTGCATTTAACCCTTATGTTCCGTAAAATACATATATTTTTCCATTACTAATCTATGGACTACAAAACAGAAATCCATAAATCAAAACGCTCTAGTATTGGCAAAGCAAATCTATAAAAATCCCAAGACATGTTACAAATAAATGTGAATACCCGATTGGCTAGAAGATTACAAACGTTTAAGTTTGTGAGTACTATCGCCTTTATTAACCCAGTGTGTCGTGAATAAAATAAAAAAAAACATTTTTCCATATCGGATCATTAGATAACAACGAAAACATACTAACAAGTTTTTACTGCGAATGTCTTACAACATGTGTTCGTTAAGTAAGCTCGAACAAAAGCTCCAAGCCGGCCAAAGTTCAATTGAAACCACAACGAGAGCGATCCGTCCCCCCCGATCCATCCCCCGGCGAGGGCGGATCGAACCGGAAGCCGATAAGTTACCGCGGTTATCGCTCTCGGGTTCGAACCCCCGTTGGACGAACCGCAATGCCTCAATCCGACGCTAATGTATCGCTGGATGTAAACTCCCGATGTGTCGATATATGGACGTTTCACTTATACGGCCACCTTCAGCGAAAAACTTAATATATAACCACTACTTTCTTTCTTTTGGCAACTTTTACAATTTACTAAACCTATAATTAAAACGACTTTTAATTTAACCTTTTTTTAATTACACTTTTACTAATAATTTCACTTTTACTAATAATGAGTGCTTTACACAATTTTATGATAAAATATCAAATAGTCTTAGCTACGTAGATTTTAAATTGTATACTACATTAAAAGGCCATAATAAAAAAACAAGACGTGTAAATTTCGAAACAACTTCAAGATAAAAACAAGCATAACCTAATAATAACGCAACGGTCAGTTTTAAGTCGATGTTGATATGTCTTATTGACACACGCACTTTTTAAAGGCAACACAATAAAAATAAATGTCAAACTCTTATTAGTACATTCTGTGAGGACACTTTCCGTGCTTGTCAAATTTATTTACTAAGCCAGGTTTACGTAAACCATGGTTTATTTAAGTCAGTCTTATCGTGCGTCGTTTTTTTCTTCTTTTTTATAGATTTTCAGAGTATAGTTGAAGGTAATATGAGTTATATGATATATTGAAAACGATTAAAGAAAACTCTCAGAAAATATCATCGTGACTTGTGAGGGATTCGAACCCACATCCCCAAGCTTTCATGGCCGGTGCATTTATCCAACTATGCTAACGAGCCACTGCAATTTAGTGAGAATTTTTAATAATCATATTCTACATATGAACTAATATGCTCGGGCTAATCATTAAATATTGATTAGCCCGAGCATATTAGTTCATATGTAGAATATGATTATTAAAAATTCTCACTAAATTGCAGTGGCTCGTTAGCATAGTTGGATAAATGCACCGGCCATGAAAGCTTGGGGATGTGGGTTCGAATCCCTCACAAGTCACGATGATATTTTCTGAGAGTTTTCTTTAATCGTTTTCAATGTATGAAAAAATGTGCTTAATCACATAAACATACTAATACCTGCATGGGTAAATAAAAACGCATTCTGATTGACATTAATCTAAATTAATATTATATGATATAAGTAAAAAAAATAGCTGTATACCGAGGATAATTTATGAAAAACTTTTATTATATAACAATACAAAAAATGGTTTAAGATTTATTACTTTTTTTTAATTAACCGTGGTGGTATTTTACCTAATGCAGTAATATACTTTAAATAAATGGCCTTCCGGGAGTTCAGTCAGTCAGGATCCAAGCGGTTTTCAATCTATGGCCATATAACTCTAAAATCAACACTACATCAAACTACAATCCCATAAACGACATTTACTTAACATGGCTTTTAAGCTCTGAAATTGAAACGTGAGAAAATTTAAGAAGAAACGCGTCATAACACCCAAGATCACAGCATTACTAAGCAAAGGAGAGGCACGACACCATTTCTAAAACAGACCTTATACGTAAAATACCATCTTATGATAAGTAAAAATCACAACCCCTATCTTCGGACCATCCCCAGGCAGGCAGTATCGTCTCCGTGAGACGCGAGCCCAGTGTTTAGTCGATACTAGTTCGTTCACCCGGTGCTTCGCCTCCCTGCGGACCCCTCCAGCACCGCCGATTTATATGCAACTCTATTATTCATAGGTAAGCGATGCGATGTTCACTTTACCGTTTAAACTCGCGTTGAAAAGTTTATAGATACTGGATCAAACAATGTTTACATCTACTATTTTGGTATTTTATCCTCTTTAAAGTATGCTTACGATTCAGATATTTTTTATCGATATTCCAAAACAGTTAATTCCAATATAAGAGATATCTTTAAAAATCATATCTTTTAAGTTAATAAATTGTTTTTTTTTTTCAGTAAACTGTGTCACATTATCTGCACTAATTACAAGTGAGAAAAATAAAAAAGCAATGGGTATTATAAGGTAATAAAATACTAAATCTGTAGTAATAAACATCTTAACATGAGTCCATGAGCAAGAAGCCAACATGGACACAATGATAAAGTTGGACAGCGTGCAAACAAAATAAATCCCAATGTCTGCGGAAAAATATTTGATTAAATGATTTTGAAAAAAAGTTGTTTGGCAACCAATCGGTTGAAAAAAGTACGCACTCGTTTTATTATTTTATTCTGTATATGTGAAATAAGCAATTGATTTTAAAAAAAAATTGTATTATGATAAAATACTGGATGCTAACACACACAGTATATTATTCAATTCAACCCACAAAAGACATGCAATGCGATAAATCCCCGGACGCAGATGGTAAGGGATGAAGGCCCCTTGCGCTGACCGGACCGGCCAACTGCAGTCTTCGGGACAACACAGAAATGCACTCTTTCGCGGCTTCGGCGTCCCGGATAATTGCATTATCAATGGAGGATGCGCGCATCCCCCCCCCCCCCGACCTAACCTAACCTAACCCCCCAACCCCCACTCCTCGCGTCACCCCAAAGGTCCTTTTGTTTTATTACACAACTTTCATAATACAGAGTGAAAAATACTCGCTTACAAACATTTTATGTTTTGATACACATAACCAAAAAAAAAAATGATTTATGCAATTTATTTTAATATAAAAGTGAATCATTCTTTTTTTAATAATAATAAAAATAGCAGCCAGTGAATTATTTAAATGACATAGTAAGGTTTCCTATTGCGCGTTATCTGTACGTGTAGTTAAAGTAATGTTATTTCATTTGTAACGATTAGATGTTAGAATCATTTATAATAAAATAATTGAAACATAAAACACAATATCCTTAAAATTTTCCGTGAACTAAATATGAAGTGCTATTTAAGAATTCTTCTGGCATTTCTTGACCACAATCTGATCGAACGGTCCCGGGTACAATTTTCGCCCTGACAAGCGAATCCCATGCTGACGTTTCAGTTTTGTCGACAATAATTTGTATAGGCATTATATGTGTCAAAATAAAAGACCAGCACAAGCGTATTTAATCGGTTGATCGCAACGCTGACTCACTATACAGTTGTAAAAGAAGAACGTTCACAGAATTAAAAGTGATACACGTTGAGTTTGATCCGACTGTATACAGCGCGGTCTAAAAGGCGGAATCCTTGAAATGAGATACACTGTATATCACACGGTGGCAACCTAGATTATAATTAATACAATGCATTCATATCACGATATCGCGAATGCCGCAGTAAACGCTAAACTAATCGAAGCAAGACTTGAAAATGTAACAATAACTACATTATGAATTTCATGACCAATTTATAATACCTCACGATGGTTCAGATACTGTTTTGTATTAAAAATTGAATAATTTTTAATTTCCGTTTCCTAGTAGATAACACATTTTTTTGGCTAAAATTAAATTATTGAAATTAAATCAAGGCTATAGAAGTAACATTGTATTATTGAATAATTTATCATTATACAAATCATTAATTTATAGAATATTAATGGAATGTAATTTTATAATGAATTATTTCCGTTGATTTGGTTTGCTTTCAAATTAAATTCATATATATATATATATATATATATATTTAGTATAAAAGAAAATTACTATTTAAAAAAAAAACATATTTTTTTAAATTTAATCATTTGCTGTGTTGGCTTTTATTGAAATAAGGTAACCCTTGGTTTTAAGCAGAAATATTATTTAATTTATTAATTTATGGAATTTTTTTAATAGTCCGATAAAAAAATCACTATGAAGAAACTTTTTATAGAAAAGTACAAATTATCATGAGTGAGATTTTGAAACCTTTCACTTTGTTAATCGCAACAAACACAATTAGATAAAACAAGGTGTATCTATGTAAGTAGTTGATTATAATTAAAATAATGTTTCACTCAGACACGTAAAACCCATCAAAGTAAAAGTATGCGGGCAGCATTTAAATAAAACAGCGTTTAAATAAAACGAACGACTACAATACCATACCTTGCCAGAATAATAAAAGCCTACTTATCAGAACTGCAGTTCTCCAAAATAATAACAATACAAATGTGACCAATGTAAAAAAACTTTTTAAATTATTTAAAATGTATGCAGTTATATCCCTCTCTTCAAAATAAATTACGCTTGCACTTGGGGTTACAAAAATTGCAAACTTTAACATAAAAAATTATACATTTATTTTATAAAATTACAAACCCCTAGTTACTTATTTTCTGTTATTTTTTGTCACATATGTGTGTTACGATTTAAAAAATAAAAAATCAGGTAAAGCTAATTTATAAAATTAATTGTATACCGATGGGACAGTTGGTAGCCGGAAGTGATCACGTAGAGACATTTAGCTTCCCTGTGTGTACCCGAGAGAATTTGCAAATGGCTACGTGGTCCGGAGCCTTCAGCTAGTGATTCAAAATCTGGTGCCCCCAGGTCGGGCACGTCCGGTGGCCGGCAGACTCGTCGTTCTAGGGCACGCTCGGTGTCACACATTGTATGACTAATTTGCACAAGTTTGAGCTTACTGTAATGAATATGTGGGCTGCGAATTAGTATTCCCGCAATAGGCATAAACGCCAAACGCTACCAAAATAAATTATATCAATAAATTATACGCTGTTGACTTATTATAAACAAGGACAAGAACTACTTCGCGTATATATATATATATTCACAAATTCCATCGAATATTGTTAACGAAATAAGATTTAGGGTTCAAAAGCCGCATTGCAGTAACATCAGCTTGCTTTAGAAATTTTGACTTCGATACTAAGAATCATCTTCAATTAATATTATTTCCCGGAAGTGCTGGAGTAAAAACGTCGTAAATATAAATATAGGATGCGGGTAACCACCTATTCTATTATTAAAGAATGGGAATCAATTCCGGACTATAGAGATTAGGTATTCGTGTTAACTTTTAAAATTATTTTGTCGAAGTGTGCTATGCTCAGCTGTTTTTTTTTAAAGATTTACCTTTTCAGGTTTAAAACCGATAAATCGGTAACACGAGTGCGTAAGCTTTCGCGGCCGTTGCGAATGGACTTCATGTCTTAGGTGTTAAGCCGCACGAATTTTTAAATTGATATTATCTTAAAGCCAAGTGGAATCAGAGGCTGATGCATATTTTCACGTAGGCGTCCGTGTTACGGTACACCGCTCGTCTGTTTTATGACGGAGATGCAATAATCAATAATGGGTCGCGTTATGACGCTAGATGCGACCGCAAGCGCTCCACTGGTGGATAATGGCCCCCGGCGCGCCGACCTCCGCCCGGAGGAGCCGGACAGACCAGATTTCACTTTTTATGAAGTAATAAATGTTACACAACACCATTACAGCAGTGTCTCGAGAAAAGTGATTTTTTTTTGTTTAGAGAGGCTCAAATTAGTGAGTTTTATTTGAATGTGGGATTTGTTTTGTATATTGTTGGCATGCAATCTGCGCATGCTGAAATGTGTTGCATACCTATTCAATTATTTTTAATCCCTTGAGTAAGTTTTAATATTATTTTACTGCACAAGACTTATCATAATTACACTACAAAAAGATTATTATTGAATATTTTCAACGACACAGATCAATCAATACAGACATGTTTTTTGTGAAAACGATTTATCTATGAAATGACGAGAAAAATCATCGTTTAAAACCCACGCCACGACTATCGGGAATTGGTAATGTATTCAATTCGACCAAATTAGTTTTGCAACTAAACGTAACAATCAGGTGAACCAAATGTTTTGACGCCTGACGATGATTGGAGATTTTTGTCGAAGTCCATCTAATGGGATTTTTTTTGTTCTTAATTGTGTTGCTACGCTTGCAGGGCGCTTTAGACTGCAGCAAAGACCCGATTGGTGCCCTCCGTGGTCTTTATGGTTGACCGTGGGAACCGACCCAGAGCCGCTTTTCGGTATCTCTCATCCATGGTGGGCTGATCAGCGCCTTGTGGGATTTCCGCCGGAGACCAGAACACCATGCAGCTTCGCATGGGCGGGCCGGCATCAATGGCGGATTATACTCATGAAAACGGACAAATATCTGATTATCTTACAGATTGGAAACAAAGTAAAAAAATGTGATTAAAAATTTAATATTCTGATAGTAACAGTTTAGAATTAGATAGCATTTGCAGGAAATATTCAATCCCTTTAAAATATATAAAAACACTTTATTGTATTTTGAGAGAATACAATGGTATTTATAAAACTATATTACTTAAATTAACGATCCTTAATAAAATGGCCCCGATTTAATTATATTAATTTTATCGCCATTTAGATAAAAAAAGATACTTTGGTTTGCTTAATGGTATTTAGAAATTTTATTACAAGTTATTCTTTACATTATTTTAAGATAATATAAAAAAAAAACAATAAAAGTTAAATTAACAATAACGACAGTGATTTATTTACTTCTCGGACGTTTTGGTCCACGTGATGGGACCATCTTCTGGGATTTTGTGGGATGAGTGAAAGCCTCAAGCACCTCAACACACAAGAAACTAAATCAAACCAGGGACTATAACCAGTCTGTAACTATTATTTCTTGAAAAATTAACAAGTAATAAATATATTTTTTTAACAGTTGATTTACATGTTGAATATAAATAATCAACCAATTTTTTTTTAAATCATAACTTTACTACATTAACTTGATATTCAAGATTACAGCTAAAGTCCATCACGTCACGATAAAATGACACGTCTGTCATTTACATCCGCCAGCCTGATCTGTCATTTAACTGTCAGGCGGTGACTTATGCCTGCAATGCTAACAAGTGGAAACACTGCAGTCGTTATGGCGTTTCCTCGCCAGCCCGCATTGTGCGACACGGTTCCCGGATTCTATGCCCGCATCGAGTCACCACACGGCATAAATACCTGCCCTCGGCGTCTCATTAGCATTCAGCCGTACTTAGAGGTGAATTAGCCATCACTTACCTGGAAAGAAAGAAATGACGCCATTAGTTAGGGCACAAGAGACACGGGGTTTTACTACGTTTAAGCTCCAAGGCGAGCTTTGAATTTAAAATATTATAACATCACGATGATCATGTACTGATATTCACGTTTCAACATTTCGACTTCGGTACTAGAAAAATCTAAAACATATACATACACAGATAAATACAACGCATTGGAAAGAGCCCCCAGAAATCATATAAACATACATTTTAGTTTGCATATACTTGTTCCCACATAATAAAATCCTAAATTTTAAAAAAATATGTTGCCAAAAACCACTTTGATGTTTTTTTTAACCATGGCATTTATTTCCTTACGTGTAAACATTTGAAAAATGTTAAGCATATGAAAAATAGGAAGTGTGTCGAGTTATTTAATACATAATCCACATATCAAATATCATAACATCACACAAGTGAGATAAAAAGGAGCTAAACAATGGGAATAAACCTTCAAAAGTCGAGTTAAGATCTTTAACACGCCACGTTAGCTGAAAAATAAATCACAATGACATTAAAATCTCTCACGGAATATATAAACACTGGCATTAAGCGGAGTGACCTGTTTGCGCCGTCCTTGTTTTGAGAGTTGCCCAAACCGACTCAGTGACGTGCGCGGAAAGGGGGTGCAGTTTTATAATCTGGATATAAATTCAGCTACAAAGAAGAACTGCCAAAGTTACTATATATATATGTCCAAAGGTTCGATAGTAACCATAAGCTTTAAATTCTTAAAATATTAAGTGTACGTAGGTTTTGGCAGCCGTTGTTTTTTTGTCTTTAAAAGTTTCAATGGTAAGATACAAACAATCACAAGCGATCACCTAAATTTATAAGAGACAATAGCAGGAGCCCCTTCCACCCCTACAAGGTATTTCCAGAACACATCCCTCCACAATCATTCCAAGTCCACTGCGAGTTTTAGCTGTGAATACTGCACGCCACTGAATGAAAGGTACTATCAAATGAAACCAGGTAAGTCCACCAGAAGTAAGTAAATCTCCCACGAAATCAAAGCGCCTCCATTAGCAGCTGACCTGCATTCAGCGACAAAGGTGAGGTGTAACGGGAACCCCCGCGGTTCTTCTTAACGCATTATATAAAAGTTCACGTCGATCTGGGTAGCAGCGCCTAACCGCCAATTCGACTCAATTACCTTAACAGCCGATAACCATACGGAATACTTCAAATTTGGTAATAAAACTGACTTGTGATATCAACACCATCGGTTATTCGGGCATTACTTCGAACGTGGAAACAACTAGAAAGTGGAACACCTTTAAACAAAAAGCAATCTGTACCGTAGTGATAATTTTAAATTATTTTAACCATTGTAACCCTTAGGAAAAAATTGCTCATCTTCTTTTATAAATTATAATATATTTGGAATAATACGATAACTTATGACAAACTCTAGGAAGCGTGAATTATTTTTATGAATTATATCAATTATCGAATTCACTCGATTGCGCCCATCACCGGGTATAGTCCATGCTTTTTTTCGTCCACTTGACTGACGTGTTGTTGGCGAGTACAGCGTAATCGACAACTGAAGAAATTGGAAAGTGGCAATAAGGATGCGAGTGCTGAACGAAGACGGACTGGCCTCTTTGCAGATATCGAGAGCCGAATACGCCCCGGTAAACCACAGGCGGCGATTGAATGATCGACGGACCGATGTTCGCATAACTAACTAAGCAATTCATCGTTCGGAATTCGTCGAAAACAATCACACATAACATTCGCCGGAAACAACTGCCAACTTTGAGAATATGTTACATAACACGAAGAACACGTCAAATTACACAAATGATTACTTGTATGTGTGTGTGAGTAGGTTCAAACATTTAAAGAAAGATAGTACTTTCTTGAAGAAGAAATATAACCCTGAAATCTTGCTGGAGATTCACCAAATGTTACATATATGGTCTCAGTTCTCCTATATAGAGTCGAAGCTTGGATACTCAATACAGCTACTATGCGAAGAATTGAGGCGACAGAAATGTGGCTCTTGCTCAGAATGCTCACAGAAAGCGCACTTTTGACGTTGGTAAAGAAGCGAAAGGCGGAACTTTGGCCACATTTTTCGTAACAATAAATATAGCATCTTACAGCTGTACTGGGAGAAATCGAAGGAAAGGAAGTTTACGTGGGTGCGGAATTTGCGCCAGTGACCGGATCGGTGAGACTGGTCCAGGATAGGGATATGTTCGATGAAATCAGAAAGAGACATCAGATGAAGAAGTGTGTATACGACAAACTGTGGTCTAGTTTTGAGCTATCAAATATGTAGTCTTTATTTTCATTGGATATTTTATCGAATCTAATCAATTAGTGGTAGACATTTGGAGTCATAAAATATCGCTCAAAATATAAATTGAAGATGTGCGATGAATTGTGGTCGCTGAACTGCGTGCGGTGGAGTATTGTTGCGGGTTTACAGCGGCATTGTGTGCGAAGCGTGGCAGAGACCGAAGCGGCTTTCAAGATCATATCTCATCTGGTAGAAACTTCCACACACTTAATAAACAGGTAATTGTTATTTGCTTTGATCGCATGAATGATTTATTAATAGTATAATTACGGCTCAAAGCATTCACGCATAGCAACATTAGAATACAGATATGTATCGAACACAACAGAGATAGATTATTATGTGTACATAAAGAGCGAAAGGTCTACGCAAAAAAAAAAAACATCTTCCTACTTCAATATCCATATATGCTTTTTTATATTAAATTTAAATATAAAAACGGCTCTTTCGTATATAGATTTAACACACTTAAACCCAAAAAGATTATAATAAAAATTATCTGTAAGTCATTGTAAAATAGTATGTTAAACAATAAATTACATTCTAATGTTGCAGTTGTGATATTGATGCAATTATCTGGATTTTTTTTATTTGAAAGCTTAACAGCTGCCTAAGCCTGCGTTCAATAATTGACAAAATTTAAACAACTTTATTTAGATTCGTTTAAAATAAACACACCTAAAGACTTACATTACAACTATAATTGCATCAGTTAGTACAAAACGCGTCTTGCACTCTGTATAGAAGCAAGCACCGTTAGCACCTCAGAAATAATTCTGCATTGAAGTTTACATTTACAATTTATAGTTTTATAAATATTTTAATCTATTTATAAGTAAACGCTTTCTGCAGTCAAATTTTAAGAAGCGTGTGCTAAATTTCGTATGCAAGTTTGAGTTCGCCACCTGTGTAAACACGCGAGTGTAGGTGAAAACCTGGCGCCGCCTCTCTTTTGATAAAACATTCAAAAGACCATGACTCATGGCGTGGACTGCCAGCTCCGTTTTTTGCACCGCGTAGGATGAAATCATCTTATTTATGTGTGCTTATAACAACAATAAAAAAGCATATAATTACTATTTGGTTTATCGTTCATAAAAAAAGACAATGAATCAATTTATTGGATATAAAGAACTTTGTATTAATATTTCAATATAAAAAGATGGTTTTTAATAATTAGCATTATAATTTTATAACACTACATGTTTGTGTATATGTATGATTCTAGCATTTTGACAAATGTTTAATCTCGCTTGTGTATTAACGCAAAAAATATTATGTAAATTTATTAATGTGTCTTCAAATACGCAAAACCTACAATAACGATAATTCAAAATTTATTTCAATAACACTGTATATTAATAATATATTAAAAACTCTTGGATATTTAAGATTCCCGTTTAAGTACTTAAACTATGTTACATGTGGTAAATTATAATTCTTTAAATTCTGGTAATAAAACTAAATACGTACATAAACAGTTAAGTTATAGATCAGAAACTAAAATAAAAATAGTGTAATATGATAAAAACACAAATAATATTTTATTTAAAGAATATTTAGTGATGGTTCCACATTTTATTTTCGACTCAGCTAGTTTCGTCAAAATGCTAATTTCATTCTTCCATCCATTAGAGATCGATTGGCACATCTCATCACACGCAAAATAGGGTCCCGATGGTTTGATTCCTTGCACGATCTGCTCGGAAGCACAGCCCTTACCGACCGAAGTCTCACGCACGTCCGTGATTCGTAATGATGAGGCGATATCAAGCACCTTAACCCTTGGCGAGGCGCTAGAATTTCGAGGTTACATGTGAAATTTTGCGATGCATCCAAATTACTTTAATTATCATTTCACATTATTACAGCTTGGGAAATGCTGCTTTTAAGTGGACACTGAAAAATACAGCAGTCAAAAAAAATATATTACATTGTTATTTAATTTTAACAGTTATACATTCTGTAAATTCGGTTATAAAAAACTGATTATTTGCTGCTTCACACGTAGGTTGTGATCCACTGATTTTTGTTACATAAAATGTAAAATATTACTGAAATTCATCTGTTATCAATATAGAATTTTATATTAACATAGTAAAAAAGACAAATAGACTAATTGTAATTTAATTTTTAATTATGTAACAATTTCAAAAAAATAAATAAAACAAAACTAATGTGCCATCCGTACATTTTAATGATTACATAAAATTACAATATAAATTTAAAAAAATCGCAGTACGAATTTTGAGCTACAATATTTCAAAATTGATAATATTGAGTAATCTGGTGTATAGATACCTAATTTTTGTGAAAACACCACACAATTTCGGTTCAACGGTTAAATATATATATATATATATATATATATATATATATATATATATATATATATATATATATATATATATATAATAAAAGCTATTAAAGAATAAAAAATAATCTCAAAATAACGTTTTCTTGCATATTAGTTATTTTTAAAAGAACTTAAAAACAATTTTTGCAACAGTTTTTGGGTGGTTGGGTCATGTTACAAATATTTTTTGAATGAGATTTAAACGGAACCGCATTACTTATTTTTTTATATGAGTACAACAACTAAAAGTGAGTTAAATGCTTGGTTACAAAAAAAAAACTGGACTTTAGAAGGGTTAAGGATTATTTCCTGCGGAATCACATTTTACCAAAGACGGACTTTTTTTTGTAATAAACTATGCATATTGGAGTATTCACGCGTGTGTTTTCATATAAATCTGTATTTTCAACAGTCGGAATGATTTCTGCCGACATCTGGCACAGTGGAGAACCTCATGTCGTGGAGGAGTATGGGTATCGGGTACGCAGTGGCGCGCGTACAAATTTATTTGGAGGCTACACGTGTAGATAAAAAAAGCTGAAACTTTATGAGAATATACTTCAAAAAACATTTTAGAATAAATAATAACTTGCTACCATAAAATTTTTAAATTAAAAAATAAATTTTACTCCATCGAGTACATTTACTCCATATAGCAAATATGACTAACAAAACGGCTAGGAAATTACAAGTAATCATAAATTGGTGTGAGGGTCAATTTAAATAAAATTGTTTTAAAAATTTTGAAATTTTATTGCTTATATTTCATCATAAATTGTGAAAAAGTGTTGCTGAAACAGGCATGAGACATTGATAGCAGGAAAATCATAATTAATTCAAGTCCCCAATATACAACACGGGTTCATCGGTCGTGACAAAAAAGATATGTAAAAATTAATTTGACTCTTAGAAATTACGATTTCTAATTTTATGTTTAACTACTTATCGCACTTTTTATGTTGCATAAATAATCATCAAATGAATAAAAAAAAGAAAAACTTATTTGAATAAAGTATGCGTTACACAAGAATAAAAAATAGAAAAACTTGCTAATTATTTATAATATATTGTTTACAAAATAGACAATATCAAACAAAGGCGTCAGGTCAGCAGACGTTGTGTTTTATAAATGACAAAAAAACCTTTATAATAAAGCGTCCTTAACTAAAAAATTATCAGGTGTATATCTAACGAAGAGTTGCCTGTGTAAAAAAAAAAGGTTTACTGTCTACACTTGCGGATGTTTCCCAAACAAATGCCCCAGGCGTCTGGTCCACGAGCGCACTGCAGTAAAAGTTTCAACAAAACTTACCGCGGGGTTTCCTCAGCGAGAAGAGTGCAAATGTGTTTACGAGAGGAACAGGCAAAAAGCGAGACTGCGCCTAATTTATTAATCTTGGATCCGAGGAAAACACTCCGCAGTCAGCGACACCTCTATGGCGCAGCACTTAAAAATCATTGCCAGATTATAGCGAGCTCCAGTCTGCAGTAAGGCTGCCTACACACGTTGCAACATAACCGACTATCGATTTGTAAATGTTCTATAGCGTTCTGATTTTTTGGGTGCCATTTTTAAGGAGGACGCTGTTGGCAAGCTCATGTGGGTAAGGTACGTTTAATAACATGCTTTTTGTTTTATCTGTTCATTTCTGACCTGAATAACGTTTGTCAAAGACGCTACAATTTATAATAAATACTTTTAAGTAAAAAAAAATGTGTTATTAAATTATTTTTACGGTGCATATTTTTTTTTCGTAATAGAGTAGTGGACTTGGAATGATTGTTGAGGGATGTACTCTGGAAGTACCTTGTCGAGGTGGGATAGTTCATGCTATTGTTTCTGTAGTCTGCTGCAGAAGGAGTATCAGATCTAAACGCCACAGCTTTTTAAGAAAAGGATTATATAATAATTCTTTTGAGCAGCAGCAATACGCAGACTTTTCCTTCTAATATAAAAATGCGGTGTAGAAGGACCCGGGGACCCACTACTCTATTTTTCCCATAGAAAACCATGAATACTGGCTCAGCATGAGTATATGCTCGTTACGCATTTTAGCTTTATATCGTTCACTTTATACATGTAAATCTAATCATGTGAAAAATACTACTAACTAAAAATATTCATTGGAAAATTTACAACTAATATTCAATGAAGGTTGTGATAGTAAAAAATAAAATAAGTAAAACTTGGCTTGAACTTTTGTTATCTTTTTTTCATTCATTTGTTTTTATAGTACTTATGTCACAAGATAAAATAAAATGTGATATGAAATGCAATGTGTATAAAACGATTGGACGAGTCGATGTTGAGATAGCCTAACCGACGCCGAGTATTGCAAGTACATAATATGTTGTAACAACACTCGACACTCCGCGTCGGGTTAGTCGTGTGACAGACAGCGCAATGTCGGAAACGCTGAAAATATTTAAATTTTGAATGCTGACTGTTAAATTTTTAATTAAAAATACTCAGAGTGAGTTTTGAGGCTCGATGACTGATGTTTTGTGTACAGCGGCGTTACAACTTCGTATGCATACTCCTTGTGTGATGTGTTCTATCACCGATAGATTCCAGCTTTCACATTCGAATGACGGAGATTTCCTCTGTTGGCTGAGCTGCCACTACTAAATAATAAGCCGGCAGTGAGTCGGGAGAGGCCCTCGCCCTTGTCCGGCGGATGCCGAGTCGTGTCCCGCGCGAGTGCCGTATGGACTCGTTACGGACGGTGACTCGGCACCTCCGAGTCGGCCCGCAAACCGGACAGAACCACACTTTACGTAAGGATCGGCGCTGACCGGGACCTTCGGGCCGGATCGTAAACGAATATGTTTAAACATTACCTTTTATCGGTACCTACGAGCCGGATCGCAAACATTATGCATACGAATTAACTACATTGTAAAATTAAATATATGCAATGATCAATATATATTCATGCTAGATTACAAATTGGAAACGGCAATTTCTGGCTGAATTGCAAATATAATATTATAATGTATATAATTACACACTGTTTGAAAAGAAAAAAAACTCTTCTTAACACTAAGGCATTACCTACCTACACCTAAACTCAAACTGTATATTAACTACATTTTTTTTTTAAATTTAAAAAAGGGAGCTTTCAGACTGTACAATAAACATAATATATATGATGAATTCGTATTTTTCAAATAAAATGTCAAATATATATAAATCAACTGTTACATATTATTATAAAAAAAGATTGTTAAGAAACCTACAACACATACAGTAATAGGAGGAAATCAAAGTCTAATAATTACTACAAAATAAAATATAATAAATAGCGGATTTTTGATACTATGAGTGCAACTGAAGACCATGATTGCAATAAAAAAAAATGCTAATTCGCCAAATGAGCTGATGTTCATTAATCAAGACAGTTGGCCATGACTTCCAACGGTCCGGTCCGCTAACGGTGCAGGCCCGGGCCGAGCGGCTCGAGGCGCGCGCTCGCAGAGGTGCGCTCGCCGCGGAGCCCGCCAGTAACGGCGCCGTTTTTGTGATCGCACCAACAAACTTGCGCCTGAGATATCATCTGCAATTACGGCGAGTGCGGCGCCGCCATGGAGTTAAATGCGGTTATCGCACTCGATAAAACCGCACCGTTTGTGCAAGCCTGCCAATAATGCATCTTTAAGGATATGCCGCTCCTATTAAAAATATGCTTGTTTTCATTACTTAGCAACAATCTCTTATAAGATGTATTTGAGTATTAAAAATTTAATTAATGCATGGTACACAAGTAAAGCCGGCTACGCAATTAGCTAATATGATTTAGCGTAAATGAATAACGATAGGGGATCAACCAAATTACTTTATTTAATTAAACTATGCTATCATTTTTCAATTGAGTATTTTTTTTAATGTGAAATTATTCTAGTCCAGTGAGGGTCAATTTTAATGTGAAAAACATAAGAGATTGAATACGTCTCAATGCAAACGTACGTGCCGAAATCATCGCTATACCCCCTAAGATGTTTGAAAAAATGATGAAAACGCAGCAAAAAGGGCACATTTTTCTTTGTCCAATAAAGACGGTTACTTGATTGATGTTGTATTCAAAAACTAATTCAAATAAATTACAAAGAACCAAGTTAAATAAAAATACCCTATATACAGAAATCGGTTGCTTTTTTAAAAAGTTATTTATTATTCACACACCGACATAAAATATGGCGCACCCTGTATATACAAATAATGTATACACTGTATATAAAAAGGTTAAGCTTAATCATGATTAAAATAATATTTTCAATGGGAATTTTGCATCTCGATGTTAAAAAATATAATATAATATTCAAAAAAACTATAATTCACAAAAACGAAAAGAATGGCTGTTTTTATTTTTTATAAAAACAAATTCTTTGTCTCAACGTTTTTTTTATAATGTGAAGCTAAAAATATACACGTATTACACGTCAACAACATAAAAGTTGTTACTTTGAAACCATTGAGTAGAAAAAAAAAAACCTCTAACATTGAATAAGCAGCCATTACGTAAAGTGTAGCAGCGGGCGCCGCGGGGTCTGCGCCGGGCCTGCGCGCGGGGGCGGCTCCGGGGGTCGCAGGGTCAAAGTCAGGGTCGGACTGCGGCCGGGGGAGGGGGGTTATTTATTTAAAGCCTCCCTCACTCTTGTACGTTTGCGTACTCTTTCCATTCAAATGACTCAGCTTAACGTTGTGGTTTTTATTGAAAATTTAACGCTGAGAAAATTTCAATAAAATTAATATATTTAAAATATTGATTTATGAGTCAACAAATAAATCGATTAATACAATATATATATATATATATATATATATATATTTTTCAAAATGATATTTATAATTAGTTAACATTGAGTTTCATTTAAACGTGAAATTAATATTCATAATGTATTATTATAATATTCCGCTACAGAATAACGGCGGACGTGACGTAACAGAGGCCGGGTTAAATCGGAGGGTAAGGTCATTCGGTAGCACGCCTGGGAGAAGAGCTGTCGGGGAGGACAAATACTAAGAAAACGGGGGTGGTAGAGGAGCGAGGCTATCGAAATCCGGGGAATTTCATTCTAACCCTGTAGTCAGTAATCGCGAAATCCTAATATCATCTACGTGAGTTGTTTAATAGATTTTCGCTCAATGGAATTTACAACCGACAAATACCATTTTTAGGAAAAAATGTCACATTTAGCCACAATATATATATTTTTTTAACTGCATTAATGTCGGAATTTAATTTTTGTTTAAATGTGATAAATATTTTACCTTGTGGCGTTAACTAAATAAAAAAATATTTTGATTTTCCTCTAAGACAAGGACAACCCGACATCAAAGGTTATCTGATTGAAGTCAATCGTCCCCGTCAGTTGCGAGGAGCTATTGTCTGTCATTAGGACACTATCTGATCGTAAACTTCCGTACAGATTAATGCAACCATATTATATGAGGAAACATAATTTAATCACTTCCCTAGAAGGAAAGTAAATACTCAACACTCATTTGTGTTTTCCGTGAATGCAATAAGGATAATAATACAAAGGATTCAAGGCATACAAACCGAGTAGGTAACTTCAAGCTTTTAAGTAAAGAAATCTTAATGGCTTTCATAAATAGATAATACCGTGTTGGCGATAAGAATATCTCCCTTAATCTAAAGCCTCTTTACAGTTGGAAATAATGAGTCGAACGTGCACGATTGTGTAGTCACAATACACTTTGAAAAAAGGGAAACGGAAATTGAGAACGGTTTAAACCTGGTACGGGAAGTCCCCATTTGAAATGTTACAGTAAACATGTGTTTCTCGGAACAGTTCTCCCGATGTGACCTTCCCTGCCCCGATGCTGAATATCCACCATTCACCTAGAATCGCTCGGCCTGCTTTGTTTTCTATGAAATACCGCGTTGTAAGCAGAGTGATTAAAACCCACGACTTGTGAAAACAAATAATCTGATAAACAACAACATAGACGACTGTGTCGTGATATAATTTATTACGGAGGCGAGTGCACTACATCATGCTGCCTCTGTCAACATGCACATGTGGCGGGATCCAGCCCACTGTGCACGTCGGCAACCAATGTGCTAAGGAATTTCGGCAGAAAATTTTGCTCCCAATAAACTGTGAAAATAACTATGAATATTATCTGAATGAAAGTGTTTGTTTATATCTTAAAACAAAAATTGATAGCGTATTAACTTATCAAAGTTAAATTTTAAAATATTTATTCAATAAACATCGATTACCAAGCTGTTATCTACAATACAAATAATTCATAAACATTACGTTTTCAAACCAATTGTGAGATTTACGCTAAAATTAACAATTCAAATGTGACGTATTTATAACTTGATTAATTTATGGTTAAGCTTTCAGAATTTGGATGTTATTTTTAAATCTTACTATCTTAGTAAACTCGAATCACAATATTTAAAAAAAATTTGCTTACCCATTGTTAGTATGAAGTTAAGCAATACAATTTAACATCCAATACGAATACATCCGAGCCGAGAAACATTTTGGTTCTAGTAACAGTGGAAATTGAATATTAGTTTTTTTATTGCAAATTTTTGGAATTGCAATTGTTGTCGATCTCTATTGTATATTTTAACACGTATGTGTCTGATTACGTAAATCACGACTCCCGGCTTCCTATAGGCTTAGAATAATATGGTGATGTATTATCAGTTGGTTTGTCACAATTTCTTTATTCCTGCAAGAGATGAACTAGTGACCTTTAACATTTACTCCAAACAAGAAGCCGACCTATCACCATCGTATTTATTTAATTTTGTTTAATTCACATGAAGCTAGATAAAGAAAAAAATTCAACTTCTGCGTACGAGTTCACAGATATTTATCAATGATAAATAAGATAAATTAAATGGATTCGAGGTTACACATTTTTCAAGAATTTCTTAAATAAAAATTTCTAGTTTTATTTGCTACTTTTGACGTACAATATCATCGTAAAATTCTCATGTTCGAATTTATTAAAAATAAAATTTCCGTTTTCAGATCAGTAATCGCAATTTTTATTAAATACAGACTCGATTGGCAAGTATCATTAATTAGTATTTCAATTCCGTGATGTCACATCTACTTTCATAATGCATACACACATTGAGACAGAGTAATTAGAATGTTGGAAATAATAAGTTTTTTTTAACGAAATTGAAAACTATTTTTGATTTATTCTGGTCGAATAGACCTCATTAAGATTAGCCATGGGAAGGTGTTAACCTAAAAAAAAATACACAAAAAAACTAATTTCACGATTGCGATCAGTGGACACGGTCACGAATACACATGCTTAAAGGACGGATTCTATTCAATTAAAATTATTAGGCAGCTGAATATTCAGAAAGTACAATGGCAGATACTTAAGACATAAATCATACCTTACAGTTGTTTCATTTATATTTTCATAAAAAATCAAAATAATTTATACGACATTTCATTATTGGCAATTAAAAAAACATACGTTTTAACCTAATAGTGTTAAAATTGTATAGTAAAAAGAAATTGCGTAAAACATGTAACTGCAAAAAATTAAGCAAGAGGCCCGTTGATTGGCTTAATGCGACCTTTACGCGCAGAGCATGGAAGCTTTGGAAAACAAAACAAAAAATATATATCAATCATTCACAACACGGCCCGATCGCCAGATAGCCAATAAAACAGACAGCGCTAAAAAAAAAAATAATGAATACGAAAAATATATAATAATATAAAAACATCCGTCGGCGCCGGACGAAAACAAAAAAATTAGGCGCATTTTAAAATGGAGCGACGGCGACACAAAACGCCGTGACGTCACGCGGGAGAGAAAAGCCAAACAAATATTTCCGCGAAAATTCTGCACCAACGGTCTCGTGGGGCTGCAGGAGAGCCCTCCCCCCCTTTAATTTTGAATTTTTGCTTTGATTTTGATGAAATATGTAATGTGAACGAGTTCATTGGGGCTTTTGGTTTCCACCATGCTGGATTATCTATATATCTTCTATATATATATATATATATATATATATATATAAAACACAAAAAATGTTTGTGGATCCGTTAAAGGCTTTGAAACCATCCAACCGATGTGCCCGAAACTGGTTTCATTTGAAAGCCAATAATACGAAGATGGTTTTAGACCACAAAAAAATGCATTAGGCAAGTCGATTTTCGACATTTTCCATACAAAAATTTACATGAACACATCTATAAAGTCGACATCGTTACTAGTAGAAAATTAAAAAAAAGATTTTTGTGAAGATTTGTCATTCAAAACAGAGAGTTTTATCATTTGTGGTTATCAAAAATATATATCAAAAAATGCCACTGAAAAGAGCTGTTATTAAAAGAAATACAGCAGATGCGAATCGAAGAAGAGCAGAAAGAGCAGCCGAAACTGCCGGGAAACGTGAAGTGCGTTTGTAGTCAAAAAGGTTGAGAAAGCGGCAGTAAAGAGCAGTAGAAACACCAGAAAAACATGAAGCACATCTTGAACAAGTTCGAATCAGAGCTACTACAACAAGAGCTGCTGAAACTCCTCAACAGCATGAAAACAGCGTAGTAGCACACGCCAGGTATCCGTGTGCAGTAGTAGATTATAACAATACAAGGATGTCTTTGAGACAACAATGCATTTATAAACATACTCATTCTAAAACTATTGAATAAACATCCAAAGTAATGCATATCAATAAGATTTTATGAAATCCTTTATTGCCTATTCCAACTTATACAAAAGTGTATTGCCATGGGCCAAAATATAATACAACTGATGAAGCTTTTGAAAGGCGAAAGCGCGTACAAACAAAAATGATCGCCATGAAATAACCATTTGGCTATTTATATGTGTTGTTTTTGTTTGTTTTGATTCTATAAATAATGAATGTCGCCTGACCGGGAACGGAATAATTGCGATGTTGAAAATTACGCAAAAGCTTTCCATGACGCGAAAGAAAACAAGATTATGAAATTGAAATGCAAAGATGTTTATTTCGCAAGATAATTCTGCATTACGTAAACAGGCCGGACTCGATAACCTTGGCACGACACGCATTTACATTAACTCTTGTTCCACGGACAGTTACTTTGTGTGAATATGGAGATTTAAACCATGGATATTTACATATTGATAACAATGTTTGTTATTATACTACCTGCAGCGTAGAAAGCGTCAATTCAATCAAAGACAATTAAACTGGTAACATAAAATAATGGGTAATTTGCGACAGTCTGAAAATATCAGTGGCGTGCAGTCCATTTTCGCCATACAATATAGCTTGTCGAATAATTTCATTAAAACTATTTAGCATTTCCATTTTTTTTGCTTCTTCAAAATAGATTTTTCACATGATTTTTATAATAAAATGAATACAATTTTTTTAGATTTCAAACTCACATCACGCTACTAGTCGATACTACTGTAGCTTGTATCCCTCGCCAGTGACGCCACTGGTAGACACCGTGGGTTTTAAAGCGTCGTGTATAGACCAGTACCCGCCAGTGACGACTCTGGTAGGTAGCTACCACGGGTTTGAAAGCACTGTATATAAACGAATTGACAAACATCGTCCCCGCCAGTGACGGGCCGACCCTGAAACAGCAGCAGCGATAACAACAATAACAATAAAGAACGCCACATGAGTTGACATTTGACATCTACGATCCAAAGCGGTCGAAATCGCGATCTTAAAGATTGTACTTCGCAGAGTTTTTGGCTATATATTTTTATTCACTTGTAGTATAGAAATGTATTTTTATTTTTTGACGCGAATAGTTCCGCCTATATATGACAACTTATTTGAAATTATACAAATACCACAAGTCCAGTGCAATAACGAATTTTATTTTGTTTAAATCGTATAATTTTCCATAACGTTATATTTTAAAGCAATGAAAATTCCGGAAATATATTATGCTGGCTACATAATAAATCTAAAAATGCGTTAAATAATTTTTAATTGAAATACGAGAATAGTATACGCTCGCGTGATAAGTCAATTAAGTCAAGTCACAAGATGTTCATAAAAAATTATAATTAACAAAATGACTCAGTGGTTACAAAATATTTTGTTGGAGTGAACGCTTTCGCCATTTACGTCCAACGAAGCCCTTGAAAGATGAAATCTAGCAATTCGCTCATTGCCTAATCGTATTCTTAAATAATATAAATCAAAAAATATTTTAGGACAAGCAGTGATATCTAGTGATTAATATAATAATACAATAGATTAAGAAAGTGGTGGAGAGGCCCTGGCGAGTGGCGTGATCTGAGCCGATCAGGTGATGGCTTGGAGCGAGCGTGACGTCACGGTGACGTCACAGGTGGGCGGGGAACTCCCCCCCCCATCTTCCCCACCACTCCGCGCCGCTGGACCGCCGACACTACACGCTCGGAAAGCATTACTCATTGATTAAAATATGTTCGATAAACATATTAATAAAAATTCGCGAATCGATAGTATTACATAAAACCCATTGATATCGTTTGCAAACATATTCATCTTAATAACATGATTTTTTAATGAAGAAGATCATCACTAATGTTTAATCCAATTTTCTCAAAATGGGCTTACTATTCGATTTGTTTTGCTGCATTAGTTTTTAAGACGTAAACAAGCGAATTTTGATTTGGATAGATGACAGGAGTTATTTTGAAGATTACGCCGTAAATTAAAACAGAAAATATTTTATATAGACTTATACATTATCTCGTAGTTTGATTTTGCTTTCATTAGAAATAAGAGTTTTGGACTAATAATCTAATAAATTAAAAAAACATCTAGAACGTAGCTAACTTAGTTTAAAGCCACAACAGCAAATATCTCTGATACGATCAATGCGTTACAGCTGGGTATTGAAGGGTTTCAGAAATTCATGAAAAAATAATCATCAGCAATTGCAGAGGCCTTCAAATTAAATATTTTCATCACTGACCACCACTTATATCCGCGTAGTAATTTCAAAGACTCGCCTGTTGCCGGGGAATTATGTGTAAATTATTTTTTTTACATTATCCAAATTGTTCGCGTACATCGACCCGCGGCCGGAATTCGGTGCGAATAAATTTTCAATTTTCAGGATACCTCAAATTTGACTTCGTGTGTAGATAGAAAACGACAAATTAAAGTCAACATATGAAAATGCGACTATAAGAATTGCGTAAATATGATGCTTGAGTTATTCCATTCAAATGTCTCGACAGACGCACATTTTTTTTCTCTGAACAAACAACCAAATCGTTGTACATTAAAACAAACGATGGTCAATTGATTCATAAATATTTGAATACTTCAATAAAAAAATAATTCTGAATATAACTTTCAAGTGGGAAAATGCATCTAAACCCAAAAGTGTTCTTATATGTAAATCATTAAACACCTTAAAAAATTGATGTAAATATATTACAAATATGCATAGTATAAATTGAAATAATCCGCATTTTATTAAAAATTAAAAATTACAAGCCAAACAGTCTCTTGTTAATATTAATAACTCTGTTACCTCTAAAATTAATTGTTTTTCTTATTATTTTGTACAATACCAAGTGTTTTATATATCCGTTTGAATACATTGCTGGTTTGAGTTCCGATTGATGTAATTTACATGAATAGCTTGTGAACCAATGTCATGTTTAAATATAAAAACCTATTGAATTAAATGCGGTTAGATACAGTTCAAATAACGTCACTTCTCCAGTGGGACCCATTGACTGGACCGACACAGGAAAGTACAGCTTGTTTCAATGGAACGTCCGGATTTTTTGCACTAACATAGAAGACAAAAAGCTAAATATACCACATAAACGTATTGTGTTATGTGAAGATAAAAAAACTAAATGTATCGTACACACGTTTTGCTTGTACTGATATTTTAGCCTAGCATGATACACATAGTACGATACACAAAACGCAAATAAAAAACGAACGAGACAAGGTAAATCTGAGGGTTGCAAGTCTCTTGACTCTACTCGTCTAAAGGCATTGGTCTCTGAATCTTACGACGGACATGACTTTGATCAACTATTTTTATTTTAGCTGAACTCTGGAACTCCAAGAATTTATAAAACTTTAAGTTCCTCCTTGATATGAATTCGTGATCTAACGACAAGCAAACAACAGTTCTATCCACCGGAATATGAAGCGGAAAAAACCAATATAAGTCTTGTCGAGTATACCAGCAAGACACATACGATTAATTTCAGAACATCAGGTAACCCAGTTTGGAGTAAAGACGTAAACAGGATGCCGTCAGTTAGTCGGTTAAGAGGCAGGATCACAAGGTCACGGAGACGCTCCCTTTGCGGAGACGTCAGCTTCATCAACCTAATCAGCATCGCTTATCATTCGACTAGCTTGACGCGCGGCCGCGGAGTCAACCGGGAGGTAATGGCAGATGGAAAAATAAACAGACTGGCACTCACGAGGAACTGACCGGAGGAAACTTAAAACTGGCAAAACAACTTGCGACCGATTTTCAAACAGCCAATGGCGTCTTCTTTTGCGTTGTTTACTGGCAAAGCCGTAAAAATGGTTTCATGGTTTTGCTTAAGTAAACAACGAACAACTATTGGGTATTTGCAAGTTGTGTCATTACATGTGTAAAGAGCTTTAATAAGACGCGTATTTAAAAACTTTTTAATACCCGCAATACTCGACGTGTCTCTCAGTATGACAGAAAAAAAAGTAGAAGTCGAGATTTTTCGCTTATTGAAGCTATATCCTTAGTACTTATTTATCTGAGACTAAATATACAAAAGACATACTGATAAGTTTTAAAATAGTGAATGTTCAAATGATAATAATATTAATCACATAGTATAATAATTTTAATGGCAAACTGGAGTTTAGTTATATAAATAATAAGTAAAAATCTCAAAAGTCAAGCGAAGCTTTTGGGCACGCGCGGCATCAGCGCAATAGGCAACGAAGTTCGTAAATTTAATTTAAAACATGACATCAATGTTAACACGGCGATCTGACTTAACTCCAATTAACACTGTAACCCGCCCGAAACTGAATCACGCGTTAAATGTCAAATTGTGCAAGAGAACGCGGGCGTGAGCACACTGCACGCAAAGCACCACAACCGACGAAGGGCCAACAAATTCACATTATTTCGCGAAAAAAACTGTCGATAGCAATTTGCTAGTCGGCTGATGCAATTTGCTGATTGGATGATTGAACTTGTTAGTAGGTTGATGCAATTTGTTGGTCGGTTGTGAATTGTGTAGCTACGCGTGTAGCCCGCATTAAGAGGGCTACTTTTTCAAAAATTCCGTTTTCATTCACCAACCCGGACACCAGAGGTCTCTAGCGTAGCTTTTAATTGGAAACTGAATGACAGTTCTAATTGGACTAAGTTTTGTTATTTATGGTCAATTATAAAGAAGAATTTTTTTTTTTTAATATTTAATAAATTTATATTGTTGATTTTTCTTTTCAAATATTCAAAAAGGAATAAATATTTATAAACATTTTAAAATAATTATTGTCATATTTAACTTATTGAAATTATGCTATAAAGCCACATTTCCATGGGATTTTTTTGTAAACTTTGCGTGAATAAGCGATTCAGTTAAATTGAAATAAATCGACCACTACTTTACTTTTTTACAAAAAAAAATTCCAAACAAGAAATATAAATATTCACACTGATGTCAAAATCCGTTGTTGGTCCCATAAAGTCCAAGAAAGTCCCATATTTGAGTTTTTTGATCATTTTCTCGTACCTTTTGCGAAAAATCGAATGCACCAACCAACAAAATTTAAATGCAAAAAGTTAGATAAATCCCTTTTTCCAAACGGAAGGTTTTTTTTATTTCTAATAAATTATATAGTTTTCTCAATACTCTAAAAAAATCAATTTTCAACATACAAAAATAAAGTGACATAATATATATGTATATATATATATATATTTTATGTGTATATATATATAATATATATATATATATATTTTATGTGTATATATATATAATATATATATATATATATTTTATGTGTATATATATATAATATATATATATATATTTATTTAGACTTATACGTATGTGAATTATAATAAAAAGGCCCAAATATATATAATGAAAACACACATCTCATCAAAAACATTTCTTTATTATTAATTGAACAAATATATGACACTGGATGGATTATTTCTTATACAGGTTACAGGTTAGATAGGTAGGTAGGATACAGGTTATTTCTTTTCTTCTTCATCCAGTGCCTCTCTTCATTAGAGGCTTCTTGATCTGGGCCAGTCTCGCTAATTTGGCTGTACTTCCAGCCACTTCTTTTTCAATTTCATGCATGTCTTCATCCAGTGCTTCTCCTCAGAGGAGGTTGGCCACCGTTTACTCATCCTGAGCCAGTGCTCGTGGTTTTCTAAAGGAAAAAAATTGTAGTGGGTCTCTGGGTCCTTCTACACCGCAGTTTTATATTGAAAGGAAAAGTCTGCACCTGATAGCATTATTATATAATCCTTTCCTTACAAAGCTCTGGCGTTTAGATCTGATACTCCATCTGCAGCAAGCTACAGAAACAATAGCAGGAGCCCCCCCACCTCGACAAGGTACTTCCAGAGCATATCCCTCCACAATCATTCCAAGTACACTACTCCATTATAGATTCTTTACACAAGTTCAGAGTACAGAATGGCAATCATGCACATGCAACGGAATGGGGAGAGCGGGGAAGAAAAAACATGTGAAGACTCATACATTACTGTTTGACAAAACATTGTCATTATAATATAATCATTGTGTAAATATAATCATTGTCTTCAATAGTATAAATAAATATATATATATATATATAAATCAATAAATAAATATATTACTTTTTTGTACAACCTATCGTGCCATCTAGTTCTAGAACATAAAGAAAATTGATTAGGAACATAAAAAAATTGTTACATCTACACCTTCCATGTTCTAATCTGAAACATATGAAAAGCATTTTAAAAAGAGGATATTCCATTATTAGAGGATAAAAAACAATTAAATTATTATTTATTTTTTATGGCATCAAGAATATATTGTGGATCCCTGATAATCATCGATCTTCTAAATCTTGGATCAATCAATTCTGGTAGTATGCAATCAAAATAGAATGATTTTAATTTTTCCAACATAATCGTTTCCCAGAACCGATCATCTTTTTCAATAATGATAACTTTGAGGGGATATTCAACACCTGACCAGACGGCAAAAATGCACTGCTGTTTTGCAGTAATGTGTAATTGTCCTTGTATTTGAAAATACCATTCGTGGTGGACGTTTATAGTAATATTCTGTTTATTGTCTATTTTCCAAAATTTTAATTTTTTGTTGAGAATAGCTTCTTCAACACTTGTTCCCGATATTGATAGTGGACATTTTACTTCTACAATTTTATCACCACTAATTCCATCAGGTGTTGCTCCCAAAAAATCTAAATATGTGTCTATATAGAGGCCACATTTTTCAATAACTATGTTTTCTTGGCAAGCTAACTGGTCCAATGCCACTTGCTCGTTGTCTCGACCATATTTGATTGATCTTATATTAAATAAAGATCGGCCATAAAGCATGGCTTTTATGAGTGGTCCACAACTAAGTCCTGAACGCCTTTTACAAACCCGACCAAACCACGAGGCTGTCAGGAGATTCCTACGTATCTCTAACCATTCACCGCTCTCTGCTTGTAGAACAGTCCGAGTTTGGAAAGAATTTTTATCCACTGAAGCTAATTTATTTAAAAATACTACTTTAGCGGCGTTAAAGCTGTCAATATCCATGTCCGGTTGCTGGCAGTTTTGCCCATAATCTTTATCATAACTAGATGATAAAGGCTTAGTTTTATAGATTCTAGGGTTTTTAATTTTTAAGGCATTATGCTTTTTACGTTGAAATGTCTCTAAGAGAGCTGGAGTCGGTATTTTAAATATTGTTTTAAAGAGTAAACTAAATGGTTCCGTCGAGTTATACGAAACAACAGCTTGTGAGCACCGTCCAGAATAAGTCTGGCGCCTAGTAAAATTAATTCTTTTCCCTCCAAGCAATTTACAAACTACATTATTGAATGATTCTACTTTATTGTTATTACAATTTTCAATCAAGCTACGAGCGTGATTGGCTAATTTTTCTGCATGGAATACCACTTTATTAAATAAATTACAAGAGTTTAATAAATTTTGATTCCCTAATTTTCCATTGCAGTAATATTGATCACAATTTTTGTGATCTCCAAATACGTGGAAAGGGCTATTTAAAATATCCTTATTTAAATTAAGAATTTTTGTATCTATGTCAGTATTTTCGGATCTCCTATATTTTATAGCACTAGTGATGGGTATTCTCAATTTCATTATTTGACTTTTTAATATTTTACGCGCTTCTATATGGTATGACGTATCCGCTACCAATGAATAAAATTTACTGCAATAGTTTCTTAGTAAATGATTGTGACATTCTATTTTTTCAATAGTAATATTTTTATACGGTCGCGATTCTAATAATTTTTTATAGGTACTGCTATCGCCGTCGGCTATTAATTTAGAATAAATTAACCCATACATGGATAAGGAACATTTAAACCCCTCCAGAATCACATCTGATTCCATTGAACTTGAAGAGCCGGAAAAATTTTTATGGCACTCGTGATTTGCTACGGGTTTTCCTATTTTTTTATAATTAGTACAAATCGAACAATATTTGTTCCGCACATCCATGTACAGAACCTTCCCGGTCTTGAGGCCTACAATCGAAGCCATCCCCGATAACGAAGAATAGTTGGATCTATATGATCTTTTAGCCCAACATCCATCAGCGATAACGGCGATCATTGGTATACCGTCTCTATTAACACTTCCACATTCAACTGCTAGCCTTGCTTCCTCCAATGCAGCTTCATTCATACAATCCGTTTGGACATTCTTCCACCATTTGCAAACTTTTTTATTATTATTGATGTACATATTAGCCGACATACAAGGAATATCCATTATTGCTAACAACTCTTTTAAACCAGAAAATCCTGATCCGATCGACGATATTCCAAGAACAGCAGATTCATTTATATTCAGACCACTTTCTTCCTTTCGGCAAAAATTTACCGTAAAGATCGCACAACACATATTACATTTAAAATGTAAAGTAGAATTTAAACCATTTCTAATTTCTTTTACAATTTCAACATTCATCGCTTTACATGAAAATAATGAGTCATGCGAAAATATAACTTTAAATTGATCAATCAAATATATAACATCAAATATTCTTTTTCCTATGATATCACTTGTAAGATTTTCCACCCTTTTTTCATCTTTTTTCACCATTGGTCGATCTTTTGGACGGACATAATTCTAAAAAAAAAAGAAGGAATTCACTAACTGACAAAAAGATGGTCATTTACGACTTATTTTTCATCCAATCGATTGGTTTACAAGACACTAATAAAATACATAAAATAAACTTACCCGTTTCGCTTTTGAATTCTTACGATATGAAAGAAATTTTTGTTTCGGCATTTTTAAATTTAAAAAAAAACGTTATTCTGAAGTGACACTCGCTGTTACACAATGACTAGTTTGTAGGTTATAAACTCTGGACAATTGACCATTAGACCAGACATCCTCAACCTGCGGCCCGGAACACGTATTCCAAAGTGAAATATGTAAGAAATGTATATAGAAATCGGCTTACTGATTCTCATCTTGATAACGTATTGAGAGTAGCATGAAGAAATTATAAACCTGATTTTTCTAAAATAAAAAGGTTTATCTCAATATCACACTAAATTTTAAATAAGCGTTTGGATATATTTAGGTTTTAATGAGTAAGACTTAATACATGGGAATAAATGTATAACCAGGTCCCCACTAATTGCCTGAAAAAAAGGCCATTACTCAAAAATATTCCATGTGCGACAAGAAAAAATGTTGAGTATCGCTGCGTCAGTTGCAAATTAAATAAATTAGGTTCAAACTCTTATCTCTACTTTGGTTACAACGTTGCCAAATTGAGATGTTTGAGAGGGACATGCTTATGGGCTATGCAGCAAATTCCATTTTTACAATGCTGCCAAAATTCGGATGAATTTTTATATTTACTGTATGAAAAAAACATGTCATTTCATTTATTTGATTTTAACTTTATATATGTATTTACATTATACATATATGTGTATTACGTACATATGAATTAAAAAGGTCCCGTCATAATATATATATTTGTTGTCAATTGATTAAAATTAGTTTTTGCCGTAAGAGAATATCTTCACTGATTTAAATGTATATTTTAACATTGGGAAAAGCTACCTTCCTAAAGGACTAAAAAATTTCAGAACTTCCTGTTTCAAAATCTATAATGGAAGTTTTGTAGAAATATGTTTAGCTTAAATATGAAACAAATCCTGTGTACTAATAGATCTTTACTCCTATGGTTAGTGATCTTCTCGTGCACTATACTGTCGAACATGATCACACCGTCGGGTTGAAAAATGCCGTTTTAAAATTCTAAAGGGTTACGATTTTATATTATTTTTGACATTTTATCACACTACAAACGGGAAAAGCCGTTCCACACCCTCATCGAGGAACTCTGATGGCGCGATATATATATATATATATATATATATATATATATATATATATATATATATATATATAAATGTATATATGTAATAATAAAAACACATAGTTTTTTAAAATCAATTATTTATTTTAAAACATACCAAAACATGTCAATTGAACAAAAATAACATTATAAGCAGGTTTTGAATAAATTAATTCATTGTTTTCAATGGTATAAATAAAGTTTTGTAGGTTAGGTCCGCCACTTGATACACATCCAAAGGAACACAATCTATAAAATATATGGAATTTATAAGTAACTATAAACTGATATTTATAATATAAACTTACCCGTTTTGCAATCGTATTTTTGGTAATTTCACAGAAATCGAAAGCTGCGTCTCGACAAACAAACGAGCATAGTAGCATCTGAATCTGATCTGCCATCTACTGTGTAAACAATCCCGCGCCACCTACGAAAGCGTTCGAAGGAAAGAACAAATATATTTCCTTGTACCGCTTTCAAGCCAAAGACGAAGAAGAAGAAAAAGAATTGCGCATACGTGTCTATGACCATGGAGCACGGCTCGGCAAATATTCCAGCTAGATTTTTAAATAAAATACATTTTTGTATTTTACTCGCAAAATACGCACAAATTTAATACAATTAATGTTTAAAAAGTGACATGATGAGCTTAAATATCTTTTTTAATAGATGTCAAGCCTTGTACAGCGATAAATCAACCAATAACGATTTTTAAATACCGAGAAACGAATTGGCGTCATGCTCGCTTGGAGGCTATCTCCGTTCTGACCGAATAATAAAGGACCGTTTTACCTGGAGAAATCGTGTCATTTGATTTATTTAATTCTTAGTTTATTATTCTATTGATAGAGTTGATTTTCTTACAGAGTATTAAAAAAATATTAAATTATATTTATCTATTTTTTATTATTTAATTAACGTCCATTTTCAGGGTAAAATAAAATCTTGAAGATGTTGAAAAATTGGATAAAATGACGACTTTTTAAAACCAAAGTTTGATAAAGATTTTTTTTTTTTTAATTTTTAAATTAATAAGGCGCACATGGTTTATATTTAATCTTTTAATTCCAATTGAAAAAAAGACTTTTAAATGTGTAGGATTCTTGGAAAATATGCCGGACGAATCTCAAATTCCTACACTTCAATCGGAAAAACACATATTTATCATAATTAAAGTAAATTTATAAGAAATAAAAATATATTGTGTTCGGAAGAAGGGATGTATCAAACTTTTTGCATTTAAATATTTTTGATTGGTGCAGTCAATTTTTCGCAAAATCGACCAGAAAATGATCAAAAAAACTCGAATATTCAACATGGCCCTTAATTGACCCGATGGTCGTGTAGCGCGATTGGCACGGCGCCGATCGTCTGATGGAGAAGCACGGAAGTCCAGTGCGATAAAAATTGCGACATTCGACCTGGCAACAGAAAAAAATCACTTCAAGAAGCGCTTCGTCCCATTTACGAATCGTGACAAGACGGAGAAGGTCTCCTGCTCGCTCTTTCTGATAGAAAGCACACGCGTGATTCGGGAAGTTTGGACATCGGTAATGTCCGTGGGAATTCGGGGATATTTTCGCAAGAGATTCGTTTTATAATATGACAACACCGCTGGTCTAATTTGAACGCATTTGCCATTACTAATAGGTTAAGGTTGACTTACTTAACAGTTACAAATATCGTTATAATACCAGCGTAATCCATTGTGTTGTTTTTTTGTTTCTTAACAGACTTCCAGTCATTATGGCATTGATTCAAAATTTAGACAATTGTTTTAGTGTATAAATAATAGTAAAACAGTCGTTAGAGCATAGTGCCGCAATAAAATCGACAATATAGTACCATCATCTACACACAATGAAAGTATTCTTTCATAGTAAAGATTTATAATTACCAATAAAAGTCCGAGTAATAGTAGCTGATGTCGGCATCGAGATTCAATACAAAAAATAAATAGATAATTTTTGAGATCGTCTTTATGAAGATATTTTTTGAAGATATTTTTTCAAATAAAGATAATTTTTCAAATGCTTCAACATTAAAAAAATGTTTATGCAAAGTATAACAGTTAAAAATCGAGTGTGATTTATACAAATATAACATACTGAATTTATATTTATCGTGGCAGCGATTTTCGTTTTCTTATAATATTTTTTTACCCAGAAACATAAGCTTAAACATCTCCATCATAAAACGATATTATGTTGAAATTATAATTTATTATTTAACACAGACGTCTAGTCTTTAGGATCTAAATAAAAGAGATGCTAATTATATCAGAATAATAGTTTCCCAAGCAGTGAGCGGAATCAATTAGGATTAAACGGTCCCTTTGTTGGTTGACCATTTCGAAACATTTAATTTAAAATAGGCAGTGTTTTGATTAATCCGATTTGTAGCTAAGAGGCGATAAACACAAAGGTCTAAGAGTTGCACCATAGAGCAATGGGAAAGAACGAGCGATCGCAGTGGCGTACTTAAACGTTAAAAAAATACGATAGAGTAGTTCTGTTAGCTACCAAGCGAATTCTGACTTACAAATGTTGAAACTTTTGTTATGAAATATTTTATATTTTACAATAATCTAGTGCATCTTTCTAAAGGTCAGCGATACTGCGGATTTAAAAAAAAAATGTTTCTCGGCGAAATCTTCTGATAAAACTGCAGTGCCTAGCGTATAATAATTTGTTAAATAAATAAAGTGTATTTTAATGTTACGTGAGTTTATGTATTTTTTTAAACTTTTAAAAACCCAATTATTTAACAAAAAAATAAGAAGCTACTTTCCAAATTAACATAATTATATATTATCAAAGCTAAGCAATTAAAGCAAGATTCATTGAAATTTGTTTTGGTCTATAAAAAATATAAAAATAATTACATGAAAATTGTTTTTTTTAACATACGCCACTGCATAAAGCAAGAGCTTCTAAAAAAGAAAACGAATCGCTTGACAAAGATTACACAATGCTGGCGTAGAACAGCAGCCTGTGACCGCAGAGGGGAGAGGCCTAACATGGTGCTGAAGAGTGGTCGGATTACGTTGGATGTGCTGACCAGCAGAGTGCTACTCCAAGATCCTGCAATTGGACATTGTCTCCAGGCGCTGGCTGGGACGGTCACGAGGACATATTTTTGAAAAGCACTTGAAAACCATGGAGTCTACAGGACATGGTAAATGGAGTGGGGAGGAGAAGGAGACATTGGAGTTTGTTAGGGTAGGATAGCTAAGGGGCGATATTATCAAAGACACTTTTCGAAATTGTGGTCGAGGAGTGAGTTGATGGTCTCATAAATAAAATCATATTTATTTTTATGAAAAAACATTGACATCAGTGCAGTTGTTAAAACATTAATCAAAAGTAGACGCGACTTAAAACCTAAGAAAATAAGTATTTCAACAAGTGCCGGTAAAATATGGAAACTTATCGCAAACTTAAGATATTACGAGACGTGTGGTTGTTTTAGAAAAAACGAACCCAGATGCTGCTAAAACGATAATTTTTTTGAAGAATACTCTAAATTGTAATACTTACAAATAAAATTACTTTAAATGTTTCTTGCCATATTTCAAGGACCCACCAATTTGATCAAGATGAATCGACACTTACCTGCAAAGAAAGAACAAATAATAATTAGACAATGTCAATTAAACAAAACAAAAATATATTATTTATAATGTAGGATATTTTTTAAGAGATAGTACATAAAATAAACAAAGATGTACTTTTCCAATTTTAACGTTAAAATTTCAAGCTTAGCAGATTAATTATTTTAATGTCACAACCATATCTGCATCGAATAAAATTATTTTAATATAAATCTAAACACGTCATAAAAAATATACAAACAATAATTATTTTACTAGATGAACAGTAAAACCCCACAAAATGACAAATCGTCGATTTATAAGAAACATGTTTCTCATACTCTAAATTCACACATGAAAATAAAAAAAATAATGATAATTCAAAGCTCGTGATGTTTGGATTATGTGGGGTTTCAGTCATCCGGCACGACTGTGAGAAACGGTCAATCACGGAGTGATCTAAATTAAATCTAGGACAGTCCTGAAATGTCAAATTATACGTAAGAAACATATACTTTGATAAACAATACATTTTAAATAGCTGCACTGAAAGTGATACTTTACGTAACGATGCTATCTTAGCAGAGCTACCCGCTTACAAGATCAACAAGCTAAATAAAGTTATGCAGTCAAATAGTAATTTAATCAGCGGTTTGAAGACACCTAAATTTAAATAATCTGAGTACATCTGAAAAAAGTCTTTAATAACTCTTCCCATTAAACTTATAACTTTAACAATATTTATTTAACTAAGAAAAATTTTGCTCCATACGGATTCGAATACGATACCACATACTTTTAAAATAATAAAATAAAAAGTGGGTTATAACGACACTGTAACGTCAGTAAACCGTGGCTTACATGGAGCTGTGTAAGCAAATAATTGTGCACAACACGGAAATCTTAAAAAAAAAACTTACACAAGTAAAACACGAATTACTAAGTCAAATTGGTGAATTATTTCTTATACGATTTGTAACATCGAATCAAAAGCGAAACAATTTTAAAACTCCAAAATAAAACAATTTAACCATTACATGTACAGTAATCTAATATATATTTTTTATATATTTTCGAAATTACACACTGTATAACCATAGCTATTTTATCAAATCCGACCGTGAGTGCTTCCTGTTGTCGCAACGGCGAAACTAACCGCAGAGCTATCGCGGGATTTCGATAAGATAAACCTTCGCCAAAACCGCAGGAGACTACCAACTCAACACAAAAAGAACCTACAGGACGAGGACATAAAAACAACGCATCCTCTGGAACTGACCGCATGCGTGACAGCACTCGGAAAGGAGACAAAGAACGGAAAACAATTCGGTAGTTACTTCAATTATTATTAATTTAACTACGACTCAGCCGACAACCAAATGGAGTTTAGCCAAAGGCGTATCATTATTTTGGGTATATTTTTTATAGTTATGTTCAAGTAAATAATACAAAAATACACGCTATTGGTAGGTTTCTGTTCAGTTGTCAGTTGTGCGTTATCGCGAAACACAAACAGGACTATTTGATTGCCATATTTTTTTATGTCTCAGAAAACCGCTAAGCATTTTTGATTTTTGAAAAGCGACAATGACACGACACGCTCTCCACGAGATTGATACTTAAATAATAAAATTCATTTAACAAAATGACAGCGCAAATATTTACAATGTTTTGTGTATATAAGTATCCATTATACATAAAATAGCGCGATGTGAATTGATCCGTGAATAACATATTAACACAATAAAAGAAAAAAACCTGTGAAATGCACAGAATCAAATAAAGTCATGTATGTGACGGAGATTAAAAGCAAACAAAACTTGCATTACTTTACAATAGCTATAAATAATTAAAAATCTCCCGTTGCAAACATTTAAAAAACTACTAAGCTTAGTAGTAGTAGTATACTACTAACCTATTAAGGTTAGTAGTATTTCAATAGGCTAGATAATATGAATTGTTAAACATGATGCACAATTTAATGCTATGGAAGCGTGTAAATTTATAACAAATTATAAATCACGATTTCTGACAGCCCAGCACTGAAAATAACGTTCGTATTGAAGTTTTACTGAATCGGAAACCAATCGAGTCAGTTCGAGTTACCCTATAAGGCGATCCCGTACCTAACTGTGGTCTTTTGTATTATTTACTGTATATTGCATTATTATTTCTTGGAAAGTTACGTTAAATTAGGATGTTCGTGATCGATAAATAATCATATCGATCGATGGTACAATGACGCCGAATTTCCCGTGAAAACGGCAGGCGTGGACCACGTTGTCGAAATAATTGCTGCTGGCTTCTGCAAGCGTCGATAAATAGAAGCAGTGACTTCTAAAGTTGACAATAATCAATCACTAAGTGCATCGGTAACATATAGGATGATTCAGAATTTGACATAAACGAGAAATTGAGCAATCGCACATATCGTAGGCATACACAGCTTTGAAAAAAAAAAATTTAATGTAATATGGTGAACATATAAATATTGAGGAAGAGTTGCGAGAGATTAAATTTCATAAACTATTCATTGGAAAATTGGTATACAAACCGAAATTACCATAGAATATAATATTACAAGTAATTTATATTTCAATTCAACAAAAATATATATTTGTTATAAAAGAAGAGATTTTCATCCAAGGTTTAATTTTTAATACTTCGTTATATGACAAAAAGTTGAAAAAGCGATATCGCTAGGAATTTATTTATCTTCGTCTGTATTACGGAAGCCCTTGAATGCCGAAAGCGTTCACAAATACAAACGATTTCAATATCCTTGCCATTTGGAATTAAAAATTGTAACTAGTAAAATATGCTATCTAAAATTACTCGTAATTAATGTTATTATGTGGGTTTGCCATTAGTTTCCGCTGGGCTTATTAAAAAATATCGTGAGCTAAAACGGCAACGTTCAAACAGCCGAAATTACGGAAATGCAGGTTAATTATTGCAAACCAGATAAATTATCTTTTGTTTGCATTAAGCGCGTCGTTACCTCGCTCCGAGGTTTTCTAAAACCTTTATAAAAATTATATTCAAATAGTTTAAACAATGAGAACCACGAGCCGCGTCTTGATTTCTATTAAACAGCCTGGCGCTGTTTACGATTCTTGTTTCTTTTTTAATCATATTTTTATCCATTACCGTACACGAATAAAATGAAAATAATAAGCAGATTTATGTCAAATAGAAAGTGTCATCGTTGCGTCTGGTTTATTTATATCCACTGAAGGATGAAAGCCATCTGATCTCGTTCCCCTTTCTGCGCTTGAAATTTTTAGTTCAAACGAAACAAACATTTTTAATTACTCTTAGTGCGTACAACTAAGTAAGATTATTGTGAAATGTTGATCCACAAGTGTTCAAAACGTATATTTATAAGATGACCAAAATAAAATTAAAAAATGTGTGAAATGCATAAATGCATTGATAATTTCAATAAGTACTCATTGCTTGTGATATTAAAATGTGGCTTTATAGGATAGAAATACTAAAAATATCATGGGTTGACCACGTTGAATCTTTCACAAATAAAGAAAATTCCTGACGATGATAAAAAAAAGCATGAGGTATACTTTTTTTAAACAAAAAAATTATAAAAAAACTTTGATTAAATTGTTCAAATTCAAAAAAATATTATTGTTAGATTTTCAAATCTCTCGGTTCGTTTTTATGGGAAAAGCGTCAAGAGGACCCCAGCCTTAATCTGTAACCTTCAAACGAATCAGACCACGGCAAATAGTTCGAAGTACTCATCCAAACAAAGGTGCAACTGAGAACTCACCTTCATTGTGTAGGAGTCTGTTAATCACTCCAGTTCCACACATTGCACAACACTCGCGGCGTTGCAGAGGCTCGTTTGCGCAACACGCCATACGTTTTCCATTGCGGCAGACCTCGGATCGAGTCCATGGAGGGATTTCCATGGCGCCGAACCTGATCGATGATCTACGGTTGGCTTTTAAGCCTCCCGAGCCTTGAGAATTCACACAAATGCTCATTGTTTCCGCTTGATTTTCATACCTTAGAGCGCTACACACGCAGCACGAAATCACGACAACAAATAGTTTATTGTATTCAATATTTTTGACAGAGAGTACTTGGTGGAATTCCATTTTAAATAAAATACTTTGTTTAATATTATTGGTGACCGGTTTCAACAATCTTTCACGTTGGTATTGTCAAACGAAGTCTTGATAAATAATAAAATATTGATAGTTTTCGTACCATTTACATATGCAATGGGCAAATAGCGTCCCTTTATTTTGACAGTTTGTATCGCAGCATAGTAAGTGGATATATTTTCATAAACAATGACTAATGGGTTTTTGTTATTGCAATTTTTCAATCTAGCTATGATTGAAAAGAAAGATATCATATAATAACGATCAGCCATGGTGTGAAAGCTTCGTAGTCTAATGGCGAGCACATCTGTTTACAATCGCACTGTTGATTCCGATCCGTTCAATCATGAGAGAAGTAAATTGAGATAACCTAATTAAGTATTTACAGTGGCGTAGGCGCGCTCCAGAACAAATTTCTGTGATCTGGGCGGAGAGAACACACAAACATGCGCATTGATTATACAAAGGGCCCCTTCATCTCGCTGACAGTTTACGTTGCGCAAGGAGGACCCGGGCCGGTGGGCTCATTGGCCAATCATTTCCGAATATACTTGCGCGATCTCCGCTCGGGAGGCTTGCGAGTCGCGGAAAGATTTACGGTCCCCGATGGCAATCGCAAGCCTCGGCGACGGCGCACACTCTACAGGATGTTTCACAACTCGCAGCATCATCCGGAAAACTGAGTGGGTCGCCGAAATAGCTCGCTGCAGGATAAAACCATTGCAATATAGTATATGCTGACAAACGAAGTTTTTTTTCTCGGCATCGAAAGCTTTTGCAGCCGTCCAATGCCTCTTTCACAAATTGGCCAAAATTCATGAATATGAATATGACGATCCCCGTCTTAAGACTCATACAGGCATGTCACAAACTGGTGAATTGTATTACTTAACTTTAGACATTTCATAAAATCAACACCATGGCAACAAACGTATTGCAAGGCGTAGTGGTAGCTGGGCAGAAATTGGTTTAGCACTAGCTTCTTTCTTCTTATATGAAGCTCTTTTTGAGAAGAAAGAAGATCATGTTTGCTAGTTTACACGCTCAAAAGATTAGGATTTAAAATTTTAGATAAACGAAAACTATCAATTGGTCGTGTTCTAAACCGTAAAAAATACACTTAAAATTATTTAAAATTAATACAATAAACGAGATAAGCATATGGACAAAAACATTTGGCACTTGCATTATTATATTTCATTACAAAAATAAATGTTGCTTTATTCTTTTAATTAACCAAAAAAATATAAAAAAACAATATGCAGAGGTCAAAGATAAAATGACAGGTATTCATTTTATCCTAATACGCCAATATATATCATACATGAGTTCTAAGTATTCTGTATATTCGGTCTAACCAGCGACCAAATAAAATTATAATTTTTAACAAACCCAAAAATATCATATAAATTATTATTATATGATTTATCATCATTTTCGTGAAAAACACATTTATATAAATAAATATATCTGATTTGAAAATGTTCTCAGATCAATGTATTTACAAATAGCAACGTTTGACAAAAGTACTCAGTATTTTTTTTGAAAATCAACATTAAAGATAAGAATTATGTATTTGTTATCATAATAAAATAATAGATACGCGTTATCATACCAACGTGTTGACACAAGTGCTAAAATTGACAGGTACAGAAATCGCCATCCTTATCTATAAGGAATATAATATTCATACGGCCGAGTTACATTAAACATTTGGTACTGGAAAATATAAAAATAGTTGTTTATCAGTGTTTCCATCGCAGTATTTGACAGCTGAAATAATCAATATCGATGAGTTATTAGAAAATAAATCAAAACTATAAATATGTGCTCATAATAAAGTGAGATAAAAAAATCGAGGTATAAATCAAAGACAGCGCGGTGTCGGATGACTTAAGCGGCAAGACAAGGCCTTGTTTTATGCTGGTAATATGATTTTTGAGGAAACGAAATGTAGGTATCCGATTTGTTAATTTTTGTGACGCTTGCGAAGGTAAACACGAGGCTAGAGCGCGTGTCGCAACGCGATGCGAGTGTGCCGGCCACAACAATAGAGACGCGAGTGGGACGCGAACCGAGACAGCGCGAGGGCGTGGCGGGGAGTGCCGGGCCCTCGAGCTCCCCATCCAGGACATCTGCATACGAGGCGCTGCGCCAGGGCCTCTGAGGTCTCAATTCGGGAAATCTGAATACAAAACGCTTTGCCGGGCTTTAGGAGGTCTCAATCCCGGACCTCTATATACGAAGCGCTGCGCAGAGCCATCCGAGCCCCCATCCAGGACATCTGCATACGAGGCGCTACGTTAGGCCCTCTGAGGTCTCAATTCGGGAAATCTGAATACAAAACGCTTTGCCGGGCTTTAGGAGGTCTCAATCCCGGACCTCTATATACGAAGCGCTGCGCAGAGCCATCCGAGCCCCCATCCAGGACATCTGCATACGAGGCGCTACGTTAGGCCCTCTGAGGTCTCAATTCGGGAAATTTGCATACGAGACACTCTGCCGGGCCCTCTAAGGTCTCAATCCCGGACCTCTACATACGAAGCGCTGCGCAGAGCCTTTCCGAGCCCCCATCCCATACATCTGCATACGAGGCGCTGCGCCAGGGCCTCTGAGGTCTCAATTCGGGATATCTGAATACGAAACACTTTGCCGGGCATTAGGAGGTCTCAATTCCGGATATCTGCACACGAGGCGCTCTGCCGGGCCCTCTGAGGTCTCAATACCGGACCTTTACATACGAAGCGCTGCGCAGAGCCTTCCGAGCCCCCATCCCATACATCTGCATATGAGGCGTTGTACCGGGAGGCCGAGCCCACGCCAGCTCCTGACCTCGTGAAAAGGTTTGTATATGTATTTTAACAAAGTCAAATTTCTCAAAGCTCGGAAATAATATATGTACAAAAGAATACCAAGCAAGGTTTGTTTGTTATATTGAAATTATATACTAATCAAAAACGATTGGCCGCTATGTTGACAACGCCACTAGAAGATGACACCAACGCCCCACATACAGCGCGCCAGCAGGACAGAGGCTTATCTTGCCATTTGTCATCGACATCATATTACAAAGGAATTATATATAAAAGCATCATCAAATTGCAGAAATTAGTTAGAAGTCGTAGAATATACAATGTCTGAGAAAAATCAAATTTATAAGTATTGATTTGGCAAAAGTTATTTTTAACTTAAACCCACGGAATTAAAAATATAGTAATTAGTCATAAATTTAATTTTCAATAAAATACCCATATCCTTAATTTGATTTTGTTTAACTGGTGATAATATTAATGTTTATTGCTTATTTGGATTTTAAATTTTAATTTAATCAAGCCCAAAAAGTATGACCAAATAATACTCCAACCTTAAGGGCATAAAATAAACTAGTTTTTTTTTATGATTATAAGAGTGGCTTAAATCAATATATATCTTAATACGAACAAGTGAAATATTGTAGATTAAAAAAAACACGAGTCCGCGCTGTGAATAAATTACAAAGTAATAAATAATACGTTTAATTAGAGAGGTACCTGCGCACAGGTGAGGTGGAGAAACTGTCACTGGCTGGCTCCTTGCATAATTCAGAATATGCAAATCGTAAAAAAATTAAGGTTGTCTAATATATTTCAGATTTGCCTAATGAAGATAAAAAACGAAGCCTTGGAACGAGTCCGATTCGATGAATAAATCATTATTCAAAATAAAGAGAGTTTGAATTATTACGTTGCCACATACAATACAGTTTAAATAAATAAATGGAGCGCTGTCATTAGTGTTATTAAAAGTAAATTTATTTCTCGATTTATTATATATGCTGAATAACACGCAAAAATATTTTTTTCATACTGACCATACGAACAGGAGACACCGGAACTTGTATAACATCCCTAATACGCAGTTGATGGCCGAGAGAACTGCAGAGAGCTACGGTTTTTATTATATCCTAAGACATCACAGAAAACCTTTATCAACAAGAGTTTTTTGAAGAAGTATTTACTTCTAAGTATTAACACGATGAGGCCTGAAGGTTGTCAACTATTATTTATAAATTAATTCAAATATTATTTAATTATAAACATCCTTTAAAAAAATTGCGAGTTTCAATATAAGTTTTAACGTATAACTAAGCCATATGTTTCAATTGTTCAATCACGATTTCTGAATTATTATAATTCCAACTATTAGAATTAAGATTGAATTTATAATTACATTATTTATTTATTATAATTGCTATAATATTTATAACCGCAGTGATCAACTCAGACGTGATGCTTATATTATTTATTAGAAGGCTACCGGTTCGATTACTACGTGATTCCATATTTTATTTTCCCACATACACGTTGTCTCAAAAGTCAGGTTACAGCACCGACAATAGAATACTCGTTAGAAAGTTTTTTTTTTAAAAGAAAAATTGTAATTTTTAACACTAAAAAGTATTTTATATATATTACGGAGAAAAGAAGGTGCAAATAATGAAATAGTACAAAATTTCGAGTTAAATATATATTTTTATTAAAAACGCATTTAAAACTAATGACAACCATAATCTTTATTTTTTAAATAATTTTGTTAAAAAAAGATTTTTTTTTTGAGTTCTATTTTAAAAATAAGTAGTACATTATAGATTGTGTGTCGAATGTTCTCCCCTAGAATAGTGGTTATGAATGTATAATATACTAATTAAAAAATAAATACTCAATAATCATAACAAGATTAAGTATTATAATATAAGCCCCGTTGAAGTATAAATTACAAAATACTGATGTAAGGAAAAGAGGAAATATTTCGTGATCATAAGCTACCATTATGAATTTTTAAATTGCTGTTTCCACTGTGAACGTAGCCCATAAAAAATCCATGATAATATTAACATCGTAAGCTCCATTAGAATGAAGCGACGGGGCGACACTTTAAGCCCCATGAATATTTCATAGTTTCTCGAGGAGAAATTCATAAGCACTAAATTGAAAAAGAATTGAAAAACAACCGCAGATAAACAATAAATAGGTCACGGAAAATGCAATTTCCCGGCAAACGGAGTGGAAAATGGCGTTTCTCGTTAGGGAAAATATTGAAGCATTAAAGTGGATATTTGAACAAGATGGCGACTGGGAGACATGACAAAGTAGAGTTTAACAGCAGAGCAACGCCCAGATAAGACGAGCTGCAGGGGGCGTATTGGAATAGATTTAACAAATCGATGTCAAGCGAACAGGCAAGCAATAAATACTTAATGAAAAAATCCTAATGCTATTTCCATTTGCAATATTGTATTTTCGATCTGCGATAAAATAATATTATGAATTATTATTAAATCATTGAAGCATCGGTTATATTTTGTGTTTTATCAACTTTCAACAGTACGTATATTTGTTTTCTAGTTGATTGATTCAAACTAATATTTACATTCACAATATATAAGGGATCTAGTAGATAAAAGTGGATTAAGCTAACAGTAATCAAAATGTATCTTTTTACCCCATGTAACTTCCGAAAAACAATTAATAATAATTTATAACTAAACAACCCCATAAATATTAGCTATGCCTTATAAGCAACTCTTCTACCCTATAAATTTTAATTTAAAAAAATTGTAAACACCTAAATCGAAAAAGCTTAATCGAGGCAACTTTAAACCAATTTGTGGTAAATAAATAAATTATAGTATTTTTAATAGACAATATGATATATTTATAAAACATAATTATTTTGTGAATAGTTTTTGTAAAATAAAAGCAATTCATTGATTTTATTTATAAAATATCTTCAATAAAATGGTCCTTTGATGAAACTGAACATAGTATTACTTGTCACGCCACCATCTGACTATTGATCCGCGATAGATTATAGTTAATTGCTTTTTTGTACAACGGAATCAACAATAGATCCGAAGATTAAACTAAGTGCAAAGTCATGAAACTTAAACGTACGTCAAATCATACCGTACAAAACTGAAATAGAAGAACAATAACGTCGCAACTAGGAATAGAACCAATAACCTTCAGATTTTTTCGTAAGCCTTAACGGAATCATTGTTTTATAATTATTCGAAAAATAAAAATTCTTTCATGCTCCTAATTTGATCGAGTTTTTTTAATACAAGCCCGATAACATGACCTTCTAGTGTAATTTTTAAAGTGTATCCAATTCAAACTTTATTTAAATGTGTCAGTCAATTTTAGCATCTGTTCAAATGCTACGTTCTTGGGTGTTAGGCCGCATCATAGCATCTATAATTGCAGCATTTTAAACATGATTTGTTGATTATTATATACTAGTATAACAGAACGCGCAGGGAAAGCACTCATTACCCTAGCAAATGGAGCGGGCATGATCTCAGACCGGTCAGCTGACCAGAGAGCGTGCCGGTGGCAGGGAGCAATGCGAACTGCGTGCAAGTCATTGCGTGCAGACTGCAGCGTACGCGAAGGCGGGGCTCGACTCGATGAACGCTACAAGAAATTTGGATGAAAAATAGATTCGCTACGACAACCTGAAGCGTAAAAAATCATGGGGTAAGTCCGGACATGCATCAACTTAATGCTTAACGTAATGCTGTGAAGTTGGTGGGATCAGAAGGGTGTCATCCACTATGAGCTGCTGAAACCAGGCCAAACTATCACGTTCAGTTCTATAGACAACAATTGATGCGTTTGAAGCGAGTATTGGCAGAAAAACGGCCAGAATATGCGACCATCATGACAATGCTTGGTCACATGTTGCTAAATCGGTTAAAACCTATTTGGAAAACAGTGGATAGGAAGTTCTGCCTCACCCGCCTTATAGCCCAGACCTTGCCCCTTCCGACTACCACTTGTTTCAATCAATGGAGAATGCCCTTTCTGGAATACGCTTCACTTCTGAACAGGGTATCAAAAATTGGCTTGATTCTTTCTTGGCTTCAAACAGCTCTTTTGGGATGGAATCCATAATTTGCCCGAAAGATGGGGAAAAGTAGTGGCTAGCGATGGACAATACTTTGAATAAAATATATTGTACCAATTTTTTATAATAAAGCTCCAATTTCACTAAAATTCCGAAAAAATTAATGCACACACCGTATAATAAAATTTAAGTCGAAACGTTTAAGTGTTACTCTGTCAGGTAGTGAGCCAAGATCAATATAGTTACCAGGTAACTTAATGCCGGCACTGTTAACTATTCGTGTTAACGTGGTTCAGCCACTAATCTAACTTAAGTCCGACGATCTGAGCCTAAGCCTAGCCTTGAATAACTGTGTCCCGCGTTACACGTGGAATCAATAATCTAGCCTTGCCGGCCCGGCCAGTCAGCGTGACTATCTCAATTACAGATGTTTACTAAATTATGTAATGAAAATTACTTAATAAACTACTAAACTCGTTAAATAGTTATTAATTACTGATTGATTATAGTATCATAATTAAAACAATATATATTGTAGATATCAATTTTCCTTTGAACGTACCCGTATACATAGAAGAAATATTTTTTTTATATATTTAATGCATTATCAGAGGTAATAGCATAAGTATGAAAAATACACAAGCATCCAAACTCATATGAACCATCCTAATACATAGTATTTTTACCTCTCCACAAATATACCAAGGTTAAAAGAAAGTATCCAAACAATAAAGCAAGCAAACAGTTTCTGAGAAGTAAAAAAACTCCCAGATTTCAATGCACAATAAATGCTGGTATAAAAATATCAAATTATTTACTTGATGTTAAGAAATGTGTTGAGCTTGTGTGAGCTATTGCAACGTGGCATGGCGTGAAAACAATAGTCGATTGAGAAGGAACTTAATTTACATTAATCAATATTCACTTTTCTACAAGTAGCACACTTGAATTGACAAGCTCATCATTAATAATATTAAAATAAAACGCTGACTTAATCCAGAAAATCAATAACAAACTCACCCATAAATAAAGATAAAAGGTATTAATTGTCAATTAATCTATCATTTGTTTATTGAATATAAAACAATAATAATAATTTCAACTTTTAACGAAGTTTAGTATTGTGTTGATAAAATTCCTGTTATCCTACAACGGTATTTTACAATTGCTATAAACAGAGATTTAACAGTGAACTGTTTGTTTTCTGAAAGGTTGATCAACGGAAACAATGATTGGCAAGCTATCAAACACGTCACACGAAATGAATAAAGCGATTAATCACTGAAGAGCTATCTACGATTTAGTCAAGTGCCCTTTTCGTTGACCTAGAATAGCGTTAACGTATTCGCATATGGGTGATTAACATTCAAATATCAATTCAACGGTAGAATTGTTTTCGTTGATCAGGCTTTCGATATTTAGACGTTAAAAGTATTTGTATCCACTTTAAAAATTACCATAGCGGCAAAAAAAAAACCAGTGGTTATTAATATATTTATTAGCTACGAAAATTTGATCACTCGTGTATTATTTATTGTTGGTATAATGAAAAAAAATATATCAAAAAATGATTTTCAAAGTGCCAGTACAAACATTTTTTTTAACTAAATTGAAATATTATAAACCAAGCTAAGTTTGATAAAACAAGAACCAAAGCAATAAGTTTGCAGCCATGAGTTGGGTAACTTAACCACTAACTCAGCTAGCCATGAGGTCAATAACAATAGAGCGAATCCAAGAAAATAATTCTCTAAACACAGCAGTTAAATTAATTTGTTTTAACAATGTTTTGAATGTTCTTGCGGTGCTTATAAATTTCGAAACACCTTGTGTATAGTTTGAGGCACCGTACAAAAGTTACACGCGTAACCGAGCATTGAAACGCACGCCCTGAAATTAAAATATCTTGCAATCAAAGGTCGACGAAATTATCAACGTTTTTTTTTTTTTTAATAATTACTACAATGAAGATAATGAGACAGTAGCTCATAGACCCGGCCGGTTCGCGCAGAATTATCGTTTCATTGTTCCCAACAGAAATGCGCGCAAGCAAGGGGGGAACAAAGCGGCGGCCCGCGTGGCTCGAAGGACGACGCGGCGACAAAAACCGCGGCCATTGGCTGATCTGAGTTCACGTCGGTGCAACAGGAAACTGCAACCCGCGAGAGGTATGCCCCATAAAATGCGGGACGCGATTAATCGGAAAAATGCAACAAAGCAAAAAACCAACGGAAAGACTGCTTACGACATAGCTCACAGTTAGTGATTTAAAACTATTCAATAATATTTTGATACTAGAAATGTAGCCCGTCATAAAATGACGTTTTCGATGAACGATGCAATAGTGTTTGAACATATGTTTGGCTGACAATTAGATGAATACTTTGTACACATATTTTTTTAATAACCGGATATTAATTTTGAAAGCAAAGCCATTCTAGGAAATATCACATTTCGTGTCACAAACATCGAATCACTTTCACTGCACTGTTCTTTATTAGATGCAGTCTTTATCACGTTCAATTGTGCTATTCTTTTTTAATTACGTTTGCTGTGCTTAGACGGTGTTATTTTTTTAGGAGGCATTTTAAGTTATTAATGATGTGATTAATAATTTCTAACGCAACTAAAAAATAAAATTGGTACTTGTGACAAGCTGACATAAACTGGAAATTTCTTAGAAGCATCATATTTTGTTTTTTTGCAAAAATTCTAAATTTGAAATTCTCGCTGTGAACAACAGAATCATATAATTCGTACATAAAGCATATTTGATAGTTTTATTTAATTAGTTTATGAATGAAAATATTATCCTATCGTCTTGAAATTCGACACATAACTGCGGAAAATCTCACTGAACTTGCGTGCAAAAAATCAGCGTTGTATATTTTAAGATATTCTATAGAGAACCCAAAAATGAAACATACATACACACACACCCATCCACACACAATGGCTATTATTATAGTAGATAATAATATCTTAAACGTATGTCTTATTTTTTGGATTGGACGCCAATCAGATGCGTATTTATTACACATTAAGGGTTTATTATATTATTACTAATATGATTAGGCTTGGTTGGATATTGGTTGGCCTGGGCACATTGGTTCATATGTAGAGTATGATTGTTAAAAATTCTCGATAAACGGAATTGATTCGTTAGTACAAGGGTTAGTACACCGGCCATGTAAGCCAAGGGATTTGGGTTCAAATCTCACACAAATCACGATGATATTTTTCTGAGAGTTTCTTTAAATCATCTTCTATGTATGAACTAATGTGCCTAATCACATTAGTAATAATATAATATCTTAAGTAAAGTGAAAGATGTAATGTGCTATAAAACATAAACTAATTAGCTCATCAAGATTTCGCTCACGATTAAAGAAAAATATATTGCCTGCAAGGCACACGCATACCTGAAAGCCTCAGTCGCATATGAAATCTATAAGTGCATAAGACAAATAAGATATAAGACAATTGGCTCATGTTTTAAAAAAAAAACTTTTAAAGAATCTTTGCGTTATATTTACGTTGACTTATACGTAAGAAATGGTGACGTAGATATCATGAACATTTTTTCGGGATCACATTTAAAAGTGGTGTAAGTACAGTAATACCCCGCTTTACGCGAGGGATACGTTCCCCGAAAAAATCGCGTTAAGTGAAATTCGCGTATATCGGGGTTTACGATTAAACATACACACATAGTCAAAACTTTATACAAAAAATACGAATCATTTGAATCAATCACTTTAATTCTAAGAACACTTTATGCAGTATTACATGTTATTTTTACTGAAAAATACATCTATTGTCTTTTGGGTAGCGTTTCTTTTACGTTCTTGTAAAATACGTTCATAACACCCAACACTGTTTTTAATTGTTAGGAGAAGTCAATGACTACATTATGTTCATACACATTCTTAAATAAGAACTTCGCGTAATGCGAGGCATTATAACGCGAAATTTGAAATTCGCGTTATAGTGAAACCGCGCATAACGGGGTCGCGTAAAGCGGGGTATTACTGTAGAATAAAACTAATAAGAAACCACGGAACGCATGGTCACCGCCGCCTCACAGTCGTGTTCGAGGCATTTGTATTGGTCATAATAATAACGCATAAAGGAGATGTAAAGAAAACCACGTACAGTCATAGCTTTAGCAGGATTGGTCATGTAAAATTTAATATATTTTCCTTTGTTAATGGTCAGCGCATTGTTTGCCAATAAAAAAATATACAATGATTATGCATTGTTAAATAATCAAAATAAATAAACACAACAAGTCACAGACTGAATTAAACAAAGCATTGCATTTTAATTATGTACCAATTACATCAAACGATTATTGAGAAGCAAGACAAGACATGTTTTTGACACGCATAAGAAATGAGCGTATTTTTTCAAGAATTGTCCAATATTGCAATAATAATATATATATTGATTTCACTAGGAATTTGTAGTGATTTAAGAGAGTATAATAGAAAAAAAATATTTGTAAAATATATATTCGTTACTTCGATTATTTTTATTCCTGAAGAATTCAACGACGATTATTAAATACGGAAATTATTTGCAAAAAGACTTTTGAATTAGATTTTGAATAATTGAATATTTTATGTTATGTTAAATAAACTTTAATTTTTTTCAGTTAATGGATTATGCCCAATAGTAGTAATGACATTGGATTCTAATACAATACCTTCTGCGCTAGAAGCAGTTGAAGCTGTGCCAAAAGTGAAATGTTTCTATAATAGATATAATAGATATAATACAAGAAAATAGTATATATTTTTTTTATCTTGTAATACTATTACAATATAATTCAAAATAAGGGATAAGCTTGTGTGACTTTAAACTTACCCCAAATAATTAAATTCATCCCTCAGGAAGTAAGCTATCCACGTGAGACAGTCCATTCTACCAAAGGACCACTGCTGCAGGCTGGGGAAGCTCAGGGAGCGAGTCATGATCACTACCCTCAGAGCTCTTCAGGCACTCCACTGCGCGCGTCATGATCAATTTAGAAGCATTGTTTCAATTCCTTATAATTACAAAAATAAAATGTTCGGTTACGATAGGTTTTGATTGATTAAATCACTAAAAACATCATACGTTTATAGATAATTTCAATTTTAGTTATAATTATACTTTACATTATTCACTTTCATTCATTTTGTTTATTTCTTTTTGAATTTTTATTTATATTGATTCTTGATTCAATATTTTTACACACTAGAATTATTTTTTATACAATTAACTTTAACATTGTTTCATTTCAAGGGTAAATTTTCAAGATTTAAAAAACAAAGTCATAAATAGATTTAAGCCACCATAATACATTTTGGGTAAATTTCCAAAGCTTCTTAAACGTTTATGGAGTACTGTACCCCTATCTGATAATTTTCTCAATAAAAAGTGAAGATGTACCATTTATATATTACTAACAACATCATTTGCTTTAACGTTAAATAATATAAAAATAATTTTTAAAAATTTGAGTAATTGAAAAATTAATTACAAAACTCATAATTAATAAAACCACGAATTGTTTAAATTGGTTTGTAATGGTTTTCTTTTTTTATACCGCAATTTTATTTTATTTACCAGGCCAGGGGGCGGATAACCTCACTCATGAAAGCTTCAGTCTATTTGAAAGTAACAATAAAGTACTGCCTAAACAAAACAATGCACCAGTAAATTGTCAGACCGGATCTTGATTCCACACAAATCTACCTGTCATCGTGGGTGAAATCAGTGAGGTGATAAAAAAAAAACACGGGGACTGTTATTAATGGAGAAGATGTGCCGATCGCAATAATATATGGGCTTCATTGTGAATGTATGAAGCACCGTGACGTCACCCGAATCAACGATTAGACGACATTTGTTTCTTCTTTAGATAATGACGATAGAGGAACACTTGGTGTTGTCTTTCGTTATCAAGATCATTGTTAAAAGTGAGATTGCTTGCGATATGGTCGATAGCCGTTAATCATTAACACAGCTGGTGAATTTATTGCTATTTTTGTAACAATACTACTGAAATAATTCAAAACCATCAACATCAGGGATAATGAACTGTGCAATTCAGAGTACATAATTTGTAAGTAATAAAAGAGTTTCATCGAGTCGAGTGTACCGTTTATGGTACAAGTCAATACTGGTTTCTCCATGCTGATGTAGAAGACAAACCGTTAAATTGTATTTAATAATAAATAGAGATATAAAAAAACAACGTTATTAAACTTTAATTTTACCCTTAAAAGGTGAAAACGCTTAAAAACAAAAATGTTCGTCATCTCCCACGCTGCTCATGTGTTTTGTTTAAATATGGAGTATAACAAGTTATTCCAGTCTATCATGGATAAATAAATGTATAAGCGTATATATTAAAAGAATTATACGCCTACGTGTGTACGTTGACAGCACTTTTTGCACTTGCAAGACGGTTTTATACTCTTCTTTCACAATTTCTTAGTAACTTAGCGTGCACGAACAAGTAACCAGGAGTACGTGCAACTGCATTTCATATCACCATCATGGATGAATCACAAAATCCACATGTGTACAAATCGCGACAGATAGGCTAGCGAGAATCGGCGTTAGGCGTGACAGCGCTATTGGCATTGACTTGTGACAGTACGATTATAATTTATCAATTCTTTACTACCTCAACACTCATCAAAAGCCATCGCGAAGAGTCACCACGAGTACACGAGATTACGCACTATAGCACCACCATGGATGAATCACAAAATCCACAGGTATACAAATAACAGGCTCGCGAGAATCGGCGCTAGGTGTGACGACGCTGTTTGCACTGCGTCGGGAGCGGAAAGACAGAATTTCATATCAAATCTAACCTGCCGCGATATCAGCACTGATATGCCCCGCGTGGCGAACACGCCAGCCAACACTGCGCCGCCATAATCAATATTGAAAAATAAAAAGCCGATAGATAACACGCAGGCACCCCTGCGGAGACAACGCTGTTTTTGATAAACGTGGTCGTAGGTTTTGGCGACCGTTGTTATTGAAAATATTACATTTTTGGTTGTCAACCGCAGAAATTCTCATGTTCAGAGGTTGCACGGCTGTACTGAGGCCATCATCGAGTATGTAAAACTGGAATTTCAAATGCTTGGCCCAAACCAAAACGTCGGAACTTTATACAAGAAACGTAGCACAACACTTAAGAACATAAACTAAGTAGTCAAGTTGACTATTATTTTTTAAAAGTATATAGAAATATAAGTATATAGAAATATAAGTTCATAGAAAAATGTGAAATATAAATTTTTGGGATTACTACCGGGGACTAGTACTATTTATTGCTTTAAAAAGCTTTTATATAACTAGCTTAAGATATATTCACCTCTCTAAAGGAGAAACCGTGGGATTTTACACCGGCATGAAGCATGACATTAACATTATTGAATGCTACACAAATATAATTTCAAGATAGTGCAAAAAAAAGCCTCAGTGACGTTCAAAGAAATACTATCGTAATTTTCGTTCAAGAAATACTATCATTAATATAAAAAAAAAAAATTTACTTATAAAAAAACACAACTTGAAAAGCGCCGGCCTTAAAAGTCAACAATCATCAATATGACGATATAATAAATGCACATTTAAATCAGCTGATAGCATCAGGTAACGCACCTGAATGCTTAGCATTCGGCGTGCACCGCGGGGCGGGCGCGTCTCGGGAGCCATTGAACTTCAAGTTTGGCGTAAACAAAAGCTTGCGAAACAAACGAGCGGACCGGATGAGGCATGAGGCGAGAGGGGTGGGGGTGGGGGCGGGAGTGGGGGGCGGGGGCGGGGACGGGGGCGGGGGCGGGGGAAGGTGCGGCCGCGCAGGCGAGAGCGCGACATCCTTATCGCCCGGAGGCGTGTTAATAACGACGCATCGCATATCATTTTATCAAGGAAGCGATTATTGTTCTACGAAACGTGAGCTATCGATTGAAATGTTAATAATATACACGCATTATTGTGTTTATCTATCGCTGTGATACTTCAACGACTATGTGTTTTTTTCTTCAATGTCGAGGTGAACTCGATATCAGTCTCCTCCAACCAATTTCAATGCTAAGGTTGTGTTCAATAAAGATCACTTCTTTCATAGTGTTTAAAAAAAATTAAATATTTAAAAAAAACTTTTTATGTATATCTCTAATAAGCTTTTTATAATATTGTTAACACAATCTATAAACATTTGAGACTTCTGAAGGTAACAACCGACATCGATAAAAATCGATAGCCAACAGCAACAAATAATATTCCACGAGTGAGGCAGTTTAAACGCTAAAGTGAACGTGATTCTACATCATATATATATTTTTCAAAACCGAAGTCAACATTGCCACTCGAAAAAAAAAAGGTATATTTAAACCAGTTAAATGCAATCATCACCAAAACAAATCAATCGCACGTATAGCTGGATTAAAAGAACTCTATTCACCAGGTAAGTATTGGGTTGACGTGGATTCGGAAAAACCTATTGTATTTTGTCCGCGTTTGGGCCTTATCTAAGACGGCATATAACTGCTTTGTACAAAAACAGAAAAATACAGTTCGTCATAACTGTAAGAAGCATAGATCAGTAAGCAGCAGCAACAATGAAAATGCATATTTCATAAAACCTCGCAGCCTATGGTTACGGCTGCTGGCGTTTATTTATGAAGATTTCATGCTAATCCGCTAACAGCTCGCAGCTTGCGGACAATGTGTGGACGGAAAACTCCACATAATGGGATACGAGGGCTCAATACATTGTGTCCTCGCTCTGTTTCAAATAATAAGCGATTTTTAGCAACAAAGAACGGCTTATTTCCACACCAAAAGAGGCACATTTAAATTAGCAGTGACCCGTGCTGGGGTTATGAGATAATATGCAAAATAGCAGAACGCTCCGAATCGTTTTAACTGGCACAGGGAAATGAACGCTGGACGTGTAAAAGGGATGAAAAGATACCCAAACTCAAAGATAAATACGCTTATATTATTGAATACTCGTTGTATCTGTTAATTAAATTACACGGTACATTCATCATATAATTAAAAAAATGCTTAAAAAAATAATTAATGAGATTGAGTACTACTCAAACATGAAATACTGTGTAACCTCTTCCCCAAATCCAATGACAAGGTAGCGAATCCATTTACTATAAATTATGAAACTCGACGTATGGTTTCCCGTGCTAGGAACATCTTCATTGATTTATTTTATAAAGTCCCAGCACGGAAACTAAACTTTCTAATAACAACGGCTGGCGCTTATCGTTTAAACGAGTGGGTGGAGGAAAAAATATATTTTATTAATCACACAAAAATGCAGTGATTCTTATTGCATTTATTTATTAATGAATAACTGTGGTTTGAGCACGATCACGCGTTTTCATTACTCATGTAAGTTATATCTTTATGTGCATAATCAATATCAAATGTATATAATGCATAATTTATTTATAGAAAACATAGTTTAATGTAATTGGAAGTGCATCACAGCGTATGGATTCATATTGAAGATTTTATAAATTAAGATTTCATTCGTCAACAAAAAACACTCGTTTAATATTACATTATGAAAAATGTCTTAATGTAAGTAAAATATTTGTAATGTGACTATTCTGCTATTCAAATACCTAAAGACTGAATTTATAAAAATATTTTTTTAAATGATTTTCATTTTATTTATTTTCGTGTATCAATCAAGAATACACTCATTGGTCCGAGAAACTGAAAATAATATATCTAAATTTATAAATCATATGAAGTCACCAAAAATTTATAATATTAAACATATTTAATATATTTTAATGTTTTTTTTATACATCTTCTGCTCGATATAAACATAGAAAACATATGATTGCATCCATCTGCATAAAACAACGTTGTAATACTTAAAAGCATTTATGTGTTAAAAAAAAATCATCTTGATCTCAATAAATGAAAAATCATCTTAAGCAGATTTTCTTAAAAAAAGGTGAAGAGGAATATAATTCCTAATATATATTCTTACTCATTTTTATTTTCTACCCCCTCCGTGACGTCAGCATATTTGGAATCGGGAAACTTACCTGCAAAAAAAGAAAAAAAAACATGTAATGATGATAAGTTTGAAAAACATTGCCTACAGTAAGAGGGTTTACGTATATTTGAGGCAAAACTATACTTTTGAAACATTAAAAGACACGTCAACAATTTTTAATGATAATAATATTATATTCTAATCAAAGGACTTTACAGTTCATGCTTCGTGTGGTGAATCAGCGGTGCATTGAAGATATGCGAGTTCATTGTATGCTTAGAGGTGAGTCTTTGATAAGTAAAAATAAAATGTTTTACGGAATTTTAATTTTAACAATCCTGAGATTATAGCCACTAACTCAAAACGAAAAATAAAAGGCAAATTAGTTAAAGAGTTTTAGCCAAAACAACGCGCTTTCGTATTTTATTTATAAAATGTGAGATACAAAAAAAATAATCTAACAGTTTACTTAGTGAATTTAATATATATATCATTCACTTTAGTAGAGATACTTCATAAATATGAAATAAATATCTTGACACCCCACAACAACAACCTTAAACAGGACGATTTATTAATATTTATATTCATATAAACACTGATATCAAGCGCGTTTAGATTTGAAAATAAAATTGTCAGATAAACACAGACGACAACGTCTCTTTATACTAGTTTATTTACAAATCATATCAATCGCTGTCGGCATATACTGGGTGATTCAAACTTTTTTAAACATTTCATGTTTTTTGAAATGCATAAAATAAATAAAATATATACTATACAACACATGCGGCCAGAATTACAGCGAGACTGCTATTTTATACACATAAACAAAAATACTATGTATTCAGTGCAAGAGTTTTTATTTGTTTAATTTTTTTTTTCATTTGTAAAATTTACCATAACTTTTAAATATAGGCCAGCGTGTTAAATATAGTAAATCAAGATCAAGTCTGCAGATTTTAAATAAAGTAACAGTGTTTGAATGACAGTTTAATTAAGGTACTTGATGTATCGATTATAAATTATTTTAAAATACCATTTGTACTAATACACGAAATAAAAAAAAAACAAATCTTATCTGGAAAAACAGAAACTAGCAGAAGTCCTTCTTATATTTTTGGCTTACAATTAACCAATCAATCAAAGTATTTACGAATCAATTGAATACACAAATACTCTGTAAAAGTAGACGATCTTAACCATTTAGCCAATGTGCAAATTAAATGTCCGTAAGCAGATTAGATTCACCTGTATATCGATTATCTAAACAGACGTTCTTCATATAATACAAGGAATAAATAGAGCATCAAGTCGTATTAATATTTACAATCGCAATAAACATTTAAAGAAACCGCCAATTACAGAGCTGTAAATATTATTGCAAAGTTATGATTAACAGCCACTTGAAGATTTCAATTACCAGAATAAATATTACTCGATAGTATTAGCCAAAGCAAATGTTCCAAATTAAAATAAACGAAGAGATGATTTGCTTAGGACGACTCGGTGGCGCTGTGGATTATTCGAACAACCATAAAAAATAAAACATCTAAATTATATTGATTATACTGTAGAGATGACATTCATTATTTATTTTTGAAGCGATTGGTTTCGTCAACATATTTTAACATTATATTCCACAAAGTATTTTTTTATCAAAAACATTACGCGTATAAAATATTTAATACATCCAAACTACTTCATTCTATTGTGTTATTAAAAAGTTTATTTAAACATATCGTTTATATAATATGCTTGTATGGGGTCTTGACTAATTTAAAAAAATGTTTTACATACTTAAATGTGTATGAAATGCAAGTGTTGATTGTTCTCAAGCAAATATCGTCCGTTAACCTAAATGCTGACACAACTGACAACAGAATGGTCATTAGCCAGTAGTGTCCTCTTTTGTGGTATTCATTTGGGCAAAACCATAATAAAACAGCTATTAGTGTCCAATTTTACACTATTGGCTTATAACAAAGTATAGCGGTTTCACTTGCGACACGTGTCTAATAGGTTTGCTATTCGCTAGTACGGGGTCTAATATATTAATCTGTGCATGCATCTTGAAGCCATACGCCTGACGTCCACCGTAACGTTCAATCCACTTGAAGCTGCGAGCGAACTGTAAGCATCGGTAAATTTATTGATCATCCAACGTTACATTAATAGTCGGTCTAAATGCCACAATAAAAATAGAAAATAAACAATATACGAACGAGACAGGAAGCTTTCGATCAGAATAAACACACCGGCTGATCACGACCGAATGGTTAGTGGTAACGCAAAAGTTTTTTCACATCGGTGCTAAAATACATGAACTCACGCTATCCACTACTTAATACATTGGGTATTACATAATTGAAGGAAAAAAAAAAAGAAAATGTGAAAGGCAAAAATACTAAACATCCCAAATCTGTTTTTTTTTTTTATTTAATCATTATTTGGTCTTTCTTTTTATTTATTGAAAACAATTTAATCAAATAAACGAATAGAAACTTCATAATGATGTGTCTAAACGTAAGAAATAATAACATGAAATATATTACGCTAGTGGCTGATAGCAAATCGGTTGCAAGTTGTATCGCTGAGTGGATACTTAAATTAACAGTATTTTGCGTGATCCAAAATACAATGAGATAAATATATGTACACATAGATTCCAGTAAAAATAAATATTTAGTGATGTTTTGCGCGACTAGTTTCGCCAATATGCTAGGCTGGCATCTTAAAGCTGAGTGAGGTTTTACAAATTATTTACATATGAACAAATAGCGAAGTTTTAGGAAGAGATAGACTATGATCGTAAGAAGTACTGACCGATCGAGGATTCTACAATATTTAAAATTGCATCTTTAAACGATTCCATACAATCATACCTAATTTATGTTTTTGGATATGACTTTATTTATAATAATACAGTATCTATAAATAAAAAAATGAGAATATTACTAAATATTTCATTTAAACAAAAATATTAAATGGATAGATATTACGTAGGGACAAGTAATAAGGATAATCACATTTTAAGGATATATACATTAATTCAAAATAGAGTTGAATAATTAAGCAAAGTTGAATTATGAAATGAACAAGAGTGGATTTTGTACAAAGCACGCGAGTACAAAAAGGTGAGAATATGTTTTCTCACCACAGCGTGCTCGGGAAGCTACTATCCATTTGCCTAAGCCCTTGATACACAAATGGCTGCGTAATAATTTATTTCCTCGGGGAGGCTAACAACCCTAATGAAGAAATAATTCACCAGCGACCAACAGCGAAGGCTGCAGCACTTAGCGTTGTTTGAATTCGTCAGGGTGTCGGTTGAATTTCTAAAGAAAATTGATGAGATTTGGATCAGCCGCGCTCTGGTAGCGTTTTGAGGTAATTTTCAAGGTTTTTTTGAAATTTCGTATAATCCTTAAACGAGTTTTAATTATCGCGTCTACAGCTTTGAACTGTAATGCTTATAAATTATTGTATAAGGTAATTTGTCTAGACGAGCTGTTACAATGATTACATACTTCGACGAAATCAGGGGGCAAGTGTATAATCAAATATAAAATAGCATTGTCATTAAAGAAATTTTTTATTTCATTTTGGAAATATAAAAGACTAGACAGGTATCATGATAATATTCTTTTACCGCAAATTTTTAATAAACATTTAATCGATCCAATTTTATTACTTACAAAGGTTTATTATATTTAAATGAGTACAAATCCTATAAATTTTCTTTCGTAGCATAATAATATTCATCTAGAATAGGGACATTGGAAACACACTAGCGTTTGACGATTCATATTTCTGTTCAGTTACTGAGTCACAGTGATCGAAATAATAATGCCGTTAACGGTGTGGGCTCTTTTCTCCACTCTTTTCTTAAAAAAAAAAACCGGTAAGTTTTTTGGCACTGCATTACATTACTAAATACACCTATAGTTTATCGTGAAAATTAAAAATCTCTAAAAAAAAGTCACTAAACTTAAACAGTCACATTGTACGTGTACGAAATATCATTGTTTTCATTTACGCGGTGAAAAGTCTCTTCATAATATTTATTTATTTATTATAAAGCTTATATCTGTAGTTCAACACGTAAATATTTTTCGATCATTACTTCAGCCAGCGGCGCGGTTTTCCGATGCGGAAACACTGACAGTAAAGGAAATAGCTCCAAAAGAAGTACCGAGGAAGTGTATATAGATCCAACTCAAATACAATCATTGGCGGTAGACAGAGCAATAATATATATTTATTTTCATCAACAACACAACCCCGCCTTCTTTTTGACGATCATCCCTTCCTCTCACTTTGGCGTGCCCCAGTATCTGTACTACAAAAAGTAACTTGTTCGATCAACTAA